>OX276380.1:16893896-18143896 GCA_946251855.1 Alsophila aescularia | reverse complement strand
ATGATGATGCGGTTTTACTGTCGGTTAGCTTAGGATTGACTTTAACTGCTGTACTTGATGTCTCGATCCAATTATTAGAAGCTGAGCGATAACCAATGATTGGGTGGCTGAACGAGATTAGATAAATTGGACTTTTGGTCCTGGAATAACACAAATGTAGAAAACCGCGGGCACAGCTAGTGACAAATAAAGTAGTGTAGGTACCCAGGGATGCATGCATCGCAATGGGTTTTCAGATTGTGCTTCATACTTACTTCAAGATTGATTGTATATAACTAGGTACTTAAAAATATTTTAAAATTGATCTTTCCATAGTGCATTCTCAGTTGGGAATTAGTAACTGCTATTAAACGTCAAGTATAAATGTACATAAAACATTAGCCCCTAATACACAGCCACTGTAAATATATAGGACTATTCTACCTGTGTGACTATCTACTGTGACACAGCTATCTACTCGTATAAAACAAAACAAGACTTTTCGATTTTTCTCGTCTGTACCACGTATCTCACAACAAAGGAACTTTTCAGCGATAAAAACATTAAGACACGATAAAATATTCAACTGAATTTTGAATTTTCGCTTTATAGTCTACTGTTAAGAACGTAAAAATTTGAAAGTGCTTTTCATAATAGCTTTTACGATGTCGTCGGCGTGATTTACACTAATGATTTGTTTTATTCAGCAATGAAAGTTACAGAGGTAAGATGAGTGTGATGTTTTAAATCTGATGTTTTTAACCTCCTGGTAGAACTACCTAGAATTGTCTAAATGGTGTAGTTAGTATGGTGTGGAAGTGAAATTATTAGTGGCGACATCTGTTAGGGAGTAGATTTTTTGTTTGGCAGAAGCTTTAGGCTTCAGAAAGCTTTAGTATGGTAGAGTTTTTGTAACAATTATCTTATTTAAAATCATGAGACAATAATTAAAAAATCGGGTAAAAATAAGACTAAATTTCACACGAGAAATCACTAAATTTCACACGATGTGTTCACAATTTAGTGTGAGCTTTAGGTGTCCCATCACACTAATATTATAAAGGCGAAAGTTTGTATGTTTGTTACTCATTCACGCTCAAATGGCTGAACGGATTTTGTTGTAATTTGGAATGGTTATAGCTTATATCCTGGAATAACAGAGGATACTTTTTATCATAATCATCATCATCACTCACGCGGGGGAAACCACGGGGCACAGCTAGTCATCAATAAAACCTTTACAGTGTCTACAATCTCATATCAATAAAATAGCCTACTCTAACGGACGTTCAATAAATAAAAGCTTGCTCTTAAATGTCCGAAAACACAATGATACAATAGTGCATTTTTGCAGCAGTCACAAATGTACCTCAGCTACTTCTCACAAGATGTCGCTAGTAGTCTCGCCGGATAAGTTCAGAGCTTACGCGGGGCACACGAGGCTCGGGGAGCGAGGAGGGGCTAAGTTGCGCGCCCCAGTGGCACTTCCACGAGTCAAGCGTTCCGCTTGTCAGTCGCAACGCAACCGCGCCGCGGAGTGGTCGTGCTACATCCCGCGCCGGTCTCTACAACTCGCAATAAATATTTAATAACACAAACTGATCTCGAACGACAAAACGTCGATTCATGAGTGAAAACTTTGATCGGCATTTGACGCTCAGGACTTCCTACACAATCTACACTATGGACCACAGTGCAGTGAAATGCTAGGAAGTTTTTCTTCAGCCCTAGTGTGTATAGCGGACTTTGTTTCGGAAATGGTGATATCGACCCACGGGGTGCGTTTATGAGACGTTTTGTAGTGAAATGAAAAATCTGTGATAATGTACGCGATAGTGACCGTGCTTTATGCGCTAGTGCAAGTCGGGTGGACCTTGCAGCCCTATGGCTCGGACAAGTGCGTTCGAGTCTCCGACAAGGGCTCGGACAGCAGTATGGTCTGCAGGATACGCACACTTGACGGGGAAGGCAACAGTATTTCTACAGTGACATCTGATACGAGACAACTAGCTATCGAGTGCAACCACCTTCTCCTATTCGAAAGCTCTCTAAAAGCGCATTACTTTGGCTCGGTATCAAGTCTTACCGACGTATCAATAACCAACTGCAAGTTTCTACAACTACCAGAAAACACTTTTCAAGACTTGAAAAAACTGAAAAGACTAAAGCTACGATCAAAGAACTCCGAATGGAGCCCTACTAAGAATTTAGAATTGTCTCTAAACGCTTTCAATGGATTGTCGGAACTTCAGTCGTTGGATCTCGCCCAAAATAACATCAAGTTTGTTCCTTCCGGTGTGTTCTGCTCGCTGGAAAATCTGAATACACTGAATTTGACTCACAATAGAATACGAACAGTCGGACAACTTGGATTCGGTCCAGGATGCGGAACGAGTTTACATAGTTTGGATCTCAGTCACAACGAGATCAAGAGCTTACAGGAAGAATCAGAGCTAATGAGACTGAGGAGCTTGCAGCATTTATATCTGCAACATAACAATATCACTGACATATCAAGTGAAGCATTCAATGGACTGGTTTCAATGAGAGTTCTTAACATATCACATAATCACCTACATACACTTCCAGAAGGTCTTTTTGCCAACGCAAGAGAGCTTAGAGAAATATACCTCAACGATAACACGCTGTTTGAGTTGGCTCGGGGAATTTTTCACCGTTTGGAGCAATTGATTGTTTTGAACTTATCAAGCAACCAGCTCACCAGTAATCATATCGACGATGGAACATTTTTGGGACTCATACGCTTGATTGTGTTGAATCTATCAAACAACGCACTCACTAGAATCGATGGAAAGACCTTTAAAGACTTATTTTTTCTTCAAATACTAAACCTGAAGAACAATTCAATCGGCTACATCGAAGACAATGCATTCCTGCCTTTGTACAATTTACATACGCTAAACTTAGCAGAAAACCGTATACATACAATCGAGGAAAACTTATTCAATGGCTTGTTTGTTCTCAGCAAATTGACACTAAATAACAATTTGCTAGTGAATATTGACCGGAAAGCTTTTAAGAATTGCTCAGACCTAAAAGAGTTGGATTTGAGCTCCAATCAATTAATGGAAGTGCCCGAAGCGTTATGGGAGCTTCCTTTTCTGAAGACACTCGATCTAGGAGAGAATCAAATATCTGACTTTAGAAATGGATCCTTCAAAAATCTCAACCAATTAACGGGATTGCGGCTGATTGACAATTCAATTGGAAATCTCTCCACCGGAATGTTTTGGGACTTACCGAGTTTACAAGTACTTAACATCGCTAAGAACAAGATCCAGTCGATCGAGCGAGGGACGTTTGCTCGGAATTCACAACTGGAAGCTATACGACTCGACGGCAACTTCCTGTCGGACATCAATGGTGTTTTCTCGACGCTCGCCAGCCTTTTGTGGCTCAATCTATCGGAAAATCATTTAGTGTGGTTCGATTATGCTTTTGTGCCTAGTAATCTAAAGTGGTTGGATATTCACGGTAATTTCATTGAACATTTAGGTAACTACTACAAGTTACAAGATGAAATTCGGATTAAAACTTTGGACGCTAGCCATAACCGAATAGTGGAAATATCGCCGATGGCTATACCGAATAGTGTGGAACTGTTGTTTATAAATAATAACTTTTTGAACAATATCAATGTGAATACGTTTTTCGATAAAAAGAATTTGACGCGAGTGGACATGTATGCAAACGAACTTGTGCATTTAGAGCTGAATAGTTTGCGTTTATCAACAGTGCCGGGAAACAAAACTCTACCGGAATTTTATATAGGCGGTAATCCGTTTCAGTGTGACTGTACAATGGAATGGCTTCCAATCATTAATAATATGACCGCTATGCGACAATACCCGCGTGTGATGGACTTAGAAAACGTATTGTGTAAAATGACAAATACTCGGAGCGGAACTCATGTGCCCTTAACCAACCTAAAGACAACAGACTTTCTTTGTAAGTACGAGACTCATTGTTTTGCCATCTGTCATTGTTGTGACTACGACGCGTGTGACTGTGAGATGACCTGCCCACAAAACTGTACTTGTTACCATGACCCATTATGGAACACAAACGTCGTCGACTGCTCAGGACAATCCTCAATGGAAATACCACACAAGATACCCATGGATGCAACAGAGGTATTTTTAGATGGCAACAATATCCGTGAACTTCAAAATCACGTTTTCATCGGAAGACAGAAGATGAGATCTTTGTACGTGAACAATAGTAATGTCGATAATATTCAAAACAGAACCTTTGCCGGCTTAAACGCACTCCAAATATTGCACCTTGGCAACAATAAGTTGAAGGAACTTAAAGGATACGAGTTCCACCAATTGAGCAACTTGAAAGAACTCTTCCTACAAAATAATCTCATCAGCCATATCGCAAACATATCATTTCTTTCACTCAAATCTCTAGAAACATTACGCCTTGATGGCAACAGACTGGTAGATTTTGGAGTGTGGACTTTTAATAATAACCCCAATTTAAAAGCCTTGTCACTCGGTAACAACTTGTGGTCTTGTAAATGTCGCTATCTCCAAGAATTAACTGCATACCTGGCCGAGAACGCGCAAAAAATCATCGACATAACTGACGTATGGTGTTGGAACGGCGAAGCGAAACCGCCACAGAAAAAAGAGCTTAACTTAAATGGTACGGCCTGCAGCGACTATTATGCTGATAATTCAGTCATCGGAAACATGTTGGTGTCGAACTATGTTCCCATGATGGTGTCCACTCTCACCGGCTTTATGTTAATTTTATTGGCTCTTGTCGTACTATTTCTTTTTAGAGACTCGCTGAGAGTATGGCTATATACGAATTGTGGAATAAGATTGTTCTCATTCTCCGGAGCGTTCGAAGAGAGCCAGAAGTTATATGACGCTTATGTGTGCTACAGTCCAAAAGATGAAGAATCTGTAGTGCAAACGTTAGCGACGGAGCTAGAAAACGCGAATCCATCGTACCATCTCTGCCTTCATTATAGAGACATTCCACACCACGGCGCGCAGTACATGCAATGCGCACCGCCAGCCGTCGAGACCGCGGAAGCATCGAAACGAATAATCATCGTGCTAACGAGAAATTTCATGCAAACCGAATGGTCCCGATACGAATTCCGACAGGGACTGCACGACGCTCTCAAGGGGTGCATTTATAAACTTATCCTAGTAGAAGAATGCTCCGTAGTAGGAGATGCCATGTGCGACCCTGATCTGCGACCTTATCTCAAAACAGGTTCACGATTGAGGTGGGGTCAGAAGAGATTCTGGGAACGACTTAGATACATGATGCCAGATACTTCGCACTCGAATAACAAAGCTCGAAGCCATAGCTATAGAAAGAGCATAAACACCTACACATTAGATTCGTCGGTGCCTAACGGAGGGAATCGGGCTATGCCTTTTCCGGACAAGTCACCAGTGTTGGGCGTTATGCAGGGAGTGAGTGCACCGCCGGACTACGGAAGCGAGGTACGACAGTCGCCATCCGCTGTGAGGCAGACGCAAGGGGTTGTGTATGGGCCGGATGGGAGGCCGATCTCAGATCACATTTATTCTTCTATAGACTCTGATTACTCGTCCTTAGAGCAAGGCATGGCCCCGGGCAGACGGCGAGACATGCGACAATGGCCCCCGCCGCCACCTCTTGTTGACACGGGCAATTCCGTGCAAGCCTACCTAGTCTAGACGGGTCTTTCACCCACCTTCAAGTCAAATTGTAAATATTGTAGAAATTGTAGATGCTATATGTAGTGCGCTGTAAAAATTGTAAAGTATTAGTGTGTAAGTGCTATACCAAAACTATGTAAGTGATTGCCTGATCGTTATCATGTGTATAGAGTAAAATTTTAAAGACTGCTGTAGTATATGATTATTGTAAATAGCAAAACAAGTGATCATACTATATTATTTAGTAATATGGCGTTATTTATACAATTAAAAATAAAAATGATGAAGATTTATAATTTGAAATTTTATTTAAATAATTCCAATCCCCAAATCTACTTCCCTAGAATACCACAAATGCTTAGTAGGTCACATTATTTGAATAGGAAAACAAATAGATTGTTGTTTGAATAGTAGTTAAACAACCTGGAAAAACAGTTGACATACTTTAAATACATTTTATTTTATTACCGTTTATATTGTATACTACAATAACAAACATTATGAACTTGATAAAACTGTTCAACCTAATGTACAAATAAATTAAAATTGCCGCAAATAGTAATTGTCTGTTACGTTCCTAAGAAAATAATTTTATTTTGCCAGTGAAGAAAAGTTTTGTAGTTGATTATGGAAATTTTGCTTGGATTGATGGATCCAAAAACTTTAATTAGATTATGTTAACTACTTTTTACAAAATATTAGCTAGGTAGGTAAAGAAGTAGCTAATAAAACATTTTATAGTTCAATTGACTTCCGTGTAGAAGATAAGTATTATTCTACTCAAATTAATGTGTTATATTTTATTTTTAAATTTACAATAATTATTAGGCGAAACATTTCTAGTTATTAGTGTTTCAATGAAGACAAAAAGGAATCATAAGCATACATATAATTTACTAGAATTTAATTACATAGCAATGCATGGTAATATTACGTATTTTTGTAGCCATATTATCAAACATTAATCACACTTAACACACACAGTACCTACCTATTTATCTAAATAAACACATGCACCTCCCATATTACTGATGTTAATAAATTAACGAAAAGCACAAACATATTTCAATCATGAAAGTGCAAAAGCAAGCACGATTTACATATTTATGCTCCTGAATATGAACTGAAATGGAACACACTGCGTAATGAAATATACAAACACAAATTCATGAGTGTTCGAGATAAAGCTATAAATTTCACAGTATATTATAGCAACAAAATAACCTCTCTTTAACATAACGATTTAAACATACTTAATACATTCAAAAGTTTCTTTGGTTTATGTGCATATTTCCACAAAACTTATGACTGATATCAACTTTTTTTTATTGTTGGTATCTAGTCTCCGGGCTGGGTACAAAGGCGCACCGTCGCAATTACTAGCGCAGAAGGCGCTTCGCCAAAATTGCAAGACGCAGAAGGCGCACGCCAATGTTTAAATTTTAGCGACTATCTCAAGGACACCCATGGGGTACGAACCTCGGCTTGGATCGTTATGCCTAGATTCAACAAAAACAGGATAGTAGCTTTAAACAATAATTATAAATTTGCCATAAAAAAAACGACGGGGCTTTTACAGATAGAATTGAACAAAAAATTAGAAACGAGAAATGACAAATATAATAAAAAGTAGGTACAAATTTTTTAATATACATATATGTCAATTTCAACATTCATCTTCAGTAGGTTTTAAATTAAATGAAATTAGTTTGGTTTTAATGACATCTCGAATAATTAACATCCAGTGTTTTTCAGACAACTGTCGCAAAATTTCATATAAATTTATTTAGTAGCTGGCCAGACCCTCACAAAAATCGCTCCACCGAGTCAAACATATAAACCAAGCTGACATCCTTTATCGTTAGTGGATGGTGTGGCGCAGTAAAGCACTATTATTCACCATAATCGGAAATTCACTTTAGCTTGTATCCAGTCTTCCTCCTACTGAATAATGCTGTTCAAGTCGTCTCCATTACGCGTGATTCAGGGTTATTGTTGTGTTTTCGTGCTTATTTTGGTGGCTTGGCTCTTGTGTGCACATTGCATAAAACTATTTCACTCGAATTGTTTTCGTGCTCACATTTTGTAGTTGAATTAATTCGGGCAATCTGATAAATTGTACTGAAAAGCTTTGTTGGGGGATGTTTTAATGCATATTGGAGTGGGGACATCTCTAATCTATACTTTTTTTTTGTTCATCACTAGACTTATTTCACATAATTTATCTGGTGAGTCGCCCCGACTTCGCACGGGTAGCGCTCACACCGCAATATTTTTCTTACTCCTATCATTTTTATACCGTTTTAGCATTGTAATACAAAAAATTTGGCAGCAGCGTTCGTGGTGTTTTTATCCATAGACTCTGCATACTTGACATACTTGTTTTTATTTCGTGTCCATGGCAACATATCATTCCGTTCTGTATTTTTGATACATTATTGCAATTTCCGTAGGGATTTCTAATTTTTAGAAAAAATAAATTCTGATCATGTTACTTGCTGATGATGCAGCTTACTATATTAGAAAGAACTTTTAAAATTGATTCAGTATTTTTTGAGTTTATCTATTACAAACAAACAAATAAAATACAAACATACAAAAAAAAACAAATCTTTCCTCTTTATAATATTAGTGTAGATAGTATAGGTAAATAGATGGCCTAGTTTGGTTGAAAAATAACGTTATAAAAAAGCATACCTTCTGCATGGTAGCTAGCCAGGCCGACCATTACAGCCAAGGTTTAACAATTACGATTAACTTCACAGAAAGCTTATGCTCATTTTGATGGTAAGTTTTATTCGAACCCACGCAGAGCGTGGTGACCGACCAAACTAGCTACTGGTAAATCATCGCTACAAAATAAATGTTATACAATTATAACGATGTGACATTTACAGCGTGTTTTAAAATTAAACTCAGATACTTAAGCATTCTCCGAAAGATATTTAAAACTCTTGCTAAAAGTCAATTCCATCATTTATTTATTGAATAATCGGGCTTATAATTTTATATTTGGTGTAAATAACTAAAACAAACCCGGAAAGTGAACTCTACATTTCGTGCAGTATTTTTACATGACATATTTTTATCATTTTCTTCAGCATATTTGTAGTAGCTCTCTCAAATTCTACGGTTATCTGAGAAACAAGTAGCTCTGTCAGCCACAGAATAAATAATAACCCTTCACTCTAGTCCAGAATAGTTACTTGTTAATGAGAACGACTTAAGGTCTCAACAAGTCGTACTAGCTAATTGCGCCAATTACAACTAGTTGGGCTAATAGAGACATCCTAATGAAACTTCTTATTATAGCATAGCATAGCATAGGCATAGTTTGGCTAAGCTTATCAGGAATATTTATTTCAAGAAGTTATTTAAGTGTACCTCATTGAGACATTTTTGTTTTAACTTTGCGTACCTACATAACTATAATGTAATCAATATGATGATGAAACAATATGAGATTTTTTCAAAAGTTTGACAAAGCTATCTTAAACTATGCTTTTTAATTAATTTGATTCATAATCAATTTTTGGTTTTGTATGTTTACGTTATAATGAATAGTGGCTATTGGTTTAATTTGTAAATCCCTAAAATTATATTCTGTCTAGCAGTATCCACGCTTTTACCCTTGTGGTCATTTTTCTGGGATAAAACTGTCCTTCCAGGACCAAAAATACCTATAAGTACATAATACAAAATTTCGTTCAGACTTCAAAGCAGTATTTTATCGATTGTTCTACTTCTCTCGTCGACTTGATATACTATGTAATCGTACCTACACTAGTTTTTAAGTCAAGCCCTAAGCTATCCATTATTGAAAATTGCATTGCAATCGGTAAATTAGTTTTTACGTTATGCGTTAATAAACAGATAGACACTATTTATTAAAATTCTTGTTCAGTAACTTATTTTTAGTACCCTAGACCACTTTTTTGAATATATTCATTGCACAGACTTAAGATGTGGATAGATAGGTACATCACCAAACTACAAGTACCTACATTATACAGAAGCTCACATAACGCAAGCCAATGAACTTCCTCCCGAAATAACACAATCGTCGACCATAACTCTTCAAAACAAGTATTGTCAGTCCGTGCGAGTCTTCTGAGCTAATAGGGCATTTGTTATTCAACCGTGGCCGGCCTGAGCTTAGCCGACTAAAGAGGTAACTCTGGTCACGCGCCTTAACGGATGTCGCGTCCGGTCGGACAAAAAACAATTGTTGATAGATGATTTCATGGGTTTTCGGATTTGATGAATTGGATGATGTTATTATTAATAAAGAAAGGAGATTCGATAGTCCAGCTCGTTAAAGTATTTGCATTGCACCCTTTGATGCATCGCGATGACTATGTATAATACAAGCAATTATCAACTAAAAGTTGAAACATTGACAATAATACATATACTTTTTCATTTATAGAAACTGCTTGCAACATAATTTTTTGATAGGGTTGCTTTCTCTTGCAGCCACATTTATGAATCAAGCACATTGCATACGTATAACATCGCCATGGATATTAATATTATTGACACCAATATTATATAAAAGTGAAACATTGTCTGTTTTGTAAGTTTGTTTAGGGAGCTTTTACGCTATAACGGCTGGACGGATTTTGATGAAATTAGGAATGAAGATAGTTTATACCTTGGAATTAAACAAAGGATAAATAAATAAATATATTCGGGACATTCCCACACTAATTATCTAGCCCCAAACTAGAATAACCTGTGCTATGGGCACTAGATAAAGGATAAACATACATAGATAAGAATATTACATCCACGACTCGGAAACAAACATTTCTGCTCATCACACAAATGATTGCACCTTGCAGGATTCGAACCTGCGACCGTAAGATTTCGTACCTAGGATCTCTAGCCACGAGACCAACCGGACGTCAAAAAAAAGAAGAAAAAAACATACGTTTTATTCCGGAAAATATTAAGTTTCCACGGGAAAACTGGAAAGTGTTGATTACTCACTGTAAATAATGGTTTCCATGGAAACTAAATAATAACAAGTCTGTCAAAAATATTAAGAGCATTCGTGCTATACTTTTGCATTAGTTTTTAATATCTTAGAAGAACATAGAATGCTTTTTTTCGCGATAAACTGAAGTCAAAATGCCTGTTCGCGCAGACGGGGCAAAAGCTAGTTATATTATAATTATTAGTTGAGTTTAAATTACTAATATGTTAATTACTTGTATCCTTGAAATAAAAACTTGTTGAAATTATTATCTTACAATTATCATTAAAAGTTAAATCCACGACGCATGCTTAAAACTTTTGTCTTCAAAATCAATCTTGAAAATTGTTCTTGTTATGTAATGACTAAGCTTATCGCTTATGTACCTAGCGAAATTTTGAAATTTCAGAGAGTTTAGGCAGTCGAACCTTGGCGTAACATCTTGAGTATAAAACACCCTTTGGTAAATTTTTGAGCACGTAGAGACTGACTATCACATGTTACAAGATAATATTTGAACTATAGAGGTTACAGTTTTAACTCCATAGAAAAGTGAACTGTGAAAATAAAGCAAAACTGACATTAGATGTTTCATCTAATGTCAGTTTTGCTTTATTTTCACAGTTCACTTTTTTCGTGGAGTTAGTAGTTCGTGGACCGCTGAGATACTTTGACTGTTTTAACTAGAACACAATACATGCAACCATAACCAAATAGAGTAAAAAGTACAGCCAGTACAGGCATTTTGATACATTTTATTTATTTCAATATTATTATCCATGCATATTTTAAGTTAAATATTAACTATAATAACCATAATTTATTGATCTAAGTGGAATAGTAGAGAATGGCTGTCTATCAATCCCACGATATGTCTGCACATGCATATATAGCATTTCTTTCACTACCTTAAAAGGATACATGGCATTCGTCAAAGTTATCTTCGGTCAAATTCTTCAAATTCTAGCTCGATTGCACCTTCTCATTCCATTCCAAACGACTAAAACTCCATCAAAATTGAGGGTTCAAAGATCATATTCATCTTATACAAGTAAACTTAAATGTTAGTCCAATTTGGTACAACGTCATAAAACGGCTACTACATTCACATATACAGTTACAAATAAGTCAATATCTGTCGGACATAAAACGTTTATGGCAGAATACGTCATTCTAGATCCTGTTGTAAAATGCATTAGCCACTTTGGTCTTTAATTCCCAATGATAAAGTTTGAAATAATAAACTTTATAGTACTTATATTAGGACGGTTCACAATTTTAAGTCGTTCATGCGTTCGTTGTAAAAAAAACTTAGACAATTTGACCTTATAATGTGGCTACGGCCCACTCACATGCAATAATATTGACAATGTTCATATTCTTGTCAATAATATTGCATGTTTACAGCTAGCCATAGAATAACTTTTTAGCCCTGTGCAAGTCTCCTCTATAACTCCCCGTGGTTGTTGACCTTCAAACCTCTGTCCACGTGGTTGGTATAGCACAGAAAATTATCGTCATAGTATGTTTAATTAAATCACATTTATATAGAGTATTATCTTTAATTCTTAATTTATCTATCTACATTATTATGCTGTATCATTTTACTGCCACAGAATTAATTTAAGTATGCCATTGTCATACTTAATTCTGCTTATACATTATGTAGATACTCTAGTTAGGTATAATTTTAATATCGTTTCTCTAAATGAAAAAATATGTGTTTAATGTCATATTGTGTAGAGACACTTTTTTTTTTCTTCAAAAACATAATGTAGGCATAATATCGGTTGTCACGAGTTAAGTCTACCTTTATGCTTCTTTAAGCCCAAAAACCAAATTAAAACAGATTTACAAAAAATTACTACCTTCTGAATCAATTTCCATGAAATATTTTAAATTATCAAGGTCACTAAAATTTGTATCTGATGATAATACTAATTTAAATTAATTTTATTTGAAACCACCCTAAAAGTATACCTGATTTTAATCAAAAATACCAACTATTTTTTTTGTAATCTCGTTGACATAAACAAAAATAACAGTCAAATATCTTCTTCTTGAAGTCTACAAAAACACTAATTTCTAACATACGTTCAGCATTTGTAATAAAATTAGGTTTCAATCCAGAGGTTTAAATTTTCTTATATTTTTCAACTAGCAAATAGCCATGCGAAATCACCTTAATTGCTAAATAGAAGCACTACGGTATACGGTACCCTTAATTGATTTCAATTAATCGAGAATATTTAATTGATATATTCGGGATCGGTTTATTAGTTATTTGTTAGTCACCTGCATTTCATTATAACAGCGGTATTTATGGAAATCAAATTAATGAATGGCACTTTTGGAGAATATCTTAGTAAAATATGGTTTAACTTCTACAGTATTATCTCTCATTTATCTCTTGGGAATATGTTTTGCGAAAATCTTTTGTGCGAAGTTATTATTGTTTGTCTGTCGTTATTCCGTCCTCCCCTGGTGCCTTGTTGCTCTTAAGCTGTTTGAGAGCCATTCTGATCTCGTATAGGCTGACGTCCTGCATATCTTCGGTATAATGTCGGGACAAACGGGCTTTTGCATCGCCAGTTCTTATTTTAAAGCAATGTATGCTTTTAAAAAAGAAGCTTCTATGAGCACATTTTTAAATGAATCTCAGTTTTTATTTATTTTTCCTTACTTTTTTTAAATACCTTTTCTCGTTTTATTTTCCAAGTTTTATTTTCTCCTTATTATTTCAGTTTTTTTTTTACTAGCTTTGTCATCGGTTTGTGAGCTACCCTGAAAGTTTCAGCCGTATAGCTAATCGAAATGTGCTTGAAATTTGAATTGCAAGATTCCAGGACAGACAAAATACATAGATACATAAATACAAGTGAAGTTAAACTAAAGCTGTTAAAAAGTATGTTTTAGTTCACTTTAATATCTGAGATATGGGCGACCTTAAATAAAAACATTAAGCCGATGTTGAAGAAAACATTATTAGTATTTTTAAATCATCTATTTATGGTCAAATATTTTGAAGCACTATTCTGGTCGAATCGATGAAGATTATTTCGGGTATCCTGCGTTGAAAACTTTATGATAACTTACGAGGGTACAACTGTGACTACGGAACCCTACTGTATGCCTAGTCCACCTCGCACTTGGCCAGTTAATAACTTAATCTACTTCTTTTAAACAACTACTGATACTGGCTTCTGATAAATACAAAGATTTGGTACCTAATAATTTTTCAAGACCATAATTGGTGCACCGCTCGTATCAGCAATGACTGTTTGGTTACCCTGTCTAAACAAGATCTCCTGGAACAAAGCCACCTACAGCCCAGTATTAGGTTTATTTACCCAATGAACCTGATCATTAATATTCGCCATGACAGAGCAATTTCAAATGTTTGCTGTAAATTACCAATGCTAATGTTTGAACAACAGGATGGTAAATAAAATCGTCGGTGGCGTGGGAACGGTTGGGTTTGAAGTGGAAATTTCTAAAATGTTTAGTAGTTTAATAAAGCATAGTACCTACTTAAACTCATAAATCTATTAGGTACATATTGACAGACCATCATTTTTGAAATTTCATTTTTAAATTGCATGAATAGTTACAGGAAACGAATTGGTCACTGTGTTTTTGGCTAGTTACCGTAACTGTTTAAGAAGCTTGAGTAGAATCACAGGACATCTATAGTCCTCCTATATACTCGTATGTACTGTGGTAGAAGTTTGAGATATCATAAAAGGAACAATAAGCCTCTATTATATGTCTACTTTCTTACTTTCTTTTTCTAATAAATTCTGAATCCTGACTGGCCAATATTAAAATATGTTATATTATGCTTAAGGAATGCAATTCAGAAAAGTGAGATCCCGAAATTTCGTGAGATCCAGTATCGTTTGAAGGCCTGAAAGTGGAAAAATGCACCACCATATTGACACTTTTAGAAACAGAAAAAGCGTTTTTTGACGCTGACTACAAATTATTCAGTTCCAAGAAGTTTAGGAAGATTGGGAGGATACTATCTGTTTTTAATGTCATTTCTCCAAAATGAGAAGTGACTTGATTTATCTTTAATAATTATTTTCGACGATAACTTAAAAATATGGAATTTATCAAAAACCAACTTACATACATACAAATTAATTGTAACAAAATGTAATTTATTATAAGTATCAAGCTTGATTGTACGTATCTCAGTTATACAAATAACAGACTAGCAAAATAATATTAGACAATACATAAGAAAAAATATGTTAATAGTATTAGACCACAGATTCTTACATTTAGAAACTGACAACCATCCAGCCAACCAACCAGTCATTAAAAGTACAGTAAAATAACGACGTGGGATACCATGAGATGGGCACCAATCCAGCAAATACGAGTAACCCCGCGGGATTGAAAACACTGCTGGATTTAAACGAGCCTACTGAAACAATATTCAGAAATACAATACTTACAACATATACTGAAATAATTATTTGAACCAAGATATCGATTTCCATAATAAGACAAACTAATAATGTCTGTATTGCGTACAGACTATAAAGAGTTAACGTTAACAAATAAATATTGAATCTAGAAAGACATTTATTTTATCTACTCCAAAATTAGCGTAATGATGGTCAGAGACAGTAACGTAGGTGGTCACCAGCTGTGTCAACTGTTTGCTTGCTTACCTTGAGAAGTAAACTCGAAATTCAAAGGCGTGTGTGAATGACAACATACTTTTCATGTTGAGTTACATTTTGACATACTTCGGTTTGCGTGTGGCGGAGTTTAGAAATCAGTTTCTGTAGCGAACGTTGGAAAAGTGCAAGGTGTGTAATGGGCTTTTAAAGCGAAACTGAGAGCAATTTAAAGAAGTGGAATAATAATGATAGTCGTAAAGAACCTGGTGGAATTGTCAGGAAGCTCAGTCGAGCTTAAAATTACATAAAACTGTAATAATGTACTTAGTTTACTTAGCTGCGACCCGTTACTTTGCACGCACGGTCATTTTTCTGAGTTAATAAGTATCCTATGTGTTATTCCAGGATTTAAAATACCTAAATAGTACATCAGTTATTTTGGATAATCCTAAGTTATAAATTTCAAATGAAATGACAACTTAAGAGCTTATCAATTATGAGCCTAGTGATTTGGCGTGATGACAGTAGTAGTTTATTAAATACTTTACGTGTGTGGTACACATAGTTGTGGTTTTCAAATCAATACTGTTTTTTTTTGTTTCTAAGATCTCTTGCATGCGTAGCATACGCATTCACTCAGTGATAATTAGCATTTTTTTTATAATTTATCGAATTATGACAGTTCAAAATATTAGTAAGATCTATCCATTTACGAATCTAACTGCTAATTTGACATTGAAATTATTTCATAACAAGAGCATCAACAATACCAAGTAGCCTAAAGCTTTATTCACACATCATTCAAGCCAATTTATTTTATCGCACGTATCTGTCATAAGGCCATTCGCACATTAGGACCACCTGCCATAAAAGTCCCATTCACGATCTCTAAAATCGGGCTTTCACTTTGCGGTTGATGAAATTTTAAACCACGCATTATAAAGACGTTGAATCTGAATATTTGATACGCTCCAGTAGGATTTGTTGTGTGTCATTTACTTTCTCTGTATTCTGTGGAACGTCTTTAATTTACTACACTTTCCATACCATTGGGGTAAACGAATTACCGCTTACGGTGCTGAGGCTTTCGTTACTTTAAATTATTTTAGTTTTAAAGTAACTCTTTCATTAACAACTGTTTTCCTTACCCATCATGTCCATTTGAGAGTATTTTTTGTGAGAGTATCTGCAAATATATGATATTATTTATATTTCTTCTTATTTCGGATTTGTTTGCTGCGTTCCCTATCTTCAGCCAAACCTTTGACTTTCCTATATGACATGATATTTGATTCTCCTTGATAACTGTAAATATCCTTCTATGTCTGCCTCTTCCTCTCATCACTTCTACCTTCCCTTCTATGATGGTCCTTATGAAGATGTCATGTCGTATAAGGTGACCAAACCTCTTTATTTTTCTCCTTTCTTTGGCCACCATTAAGTTCCGGTTATTTCTTGGACGAGACTATGTACTTCGTTTGTCTTTTTATAAACGCACTAATGACCCACCCCGGCTTCGCACGGGTATATAGAAAGATAAAATTACCAGGACTTACACTTTATTTGAACAAATAGAACAGCAACAAGTTCTTACACAAAATGTTTATGTTTATACGTTTTATACTCACATACCATTTGGTCTATAGTATTATTATGTTTAACGCAAGGAGGTTGAATTACGGTTACCATTTCGTGTATTATTAGCATAGAGCATTTCCTACGTCAATGATTGTTAGATGTTCAGTGATTTTGTTTCCATGGCAACGTTCCATGTACAAAGACCCGTATCTACTTCTTAGTTTGTGATCTTACGTAGTATTTATATACTCTTTGGTTTGTGATACAAAGAACTCGTAATCGAGTTTTTTTTGCAAAATTTGATATCTCGGGTTATTGCAATTTTCAAAGAGAATTCAAATTTTTGAAAAATAAAATCCTGCTGGTGTTACTCGCTGAAAATTTAGCTTTCCTTTTGTGAAAGAATTTTAAAAATTGGATCTGTAAGTTTTGAGTTTATCCATTACAAACAAAAAACAAACAAATATTTCCTCTTTATAATATTAATGTAGATTAGCTGTACCTGCGCTTCGCATGCGTGGTAATTTCTCTAGGTACTATTCCAAAACATAGAATACCAATTTACCAACATTTGATCAAAATTCATTCAGCCGTCAAAAAGATTTTATCGATTGCTCGGCTTCTACTAATCGGATTCAGATACAAAGTATACCAGATTTTAAGTCAAACTATCTATCCGACGAAAAAAACCCGCATCGTAATCAATCTAGGAGTTTGTACGTGATGTGCGAACAAGCACATATACAGAAAAACAGACAGACATGATTTAAAAAAATGTTTTATTCTTGTTCAGTAGCTTATTTTAAATACCATTGTTTTAAATATCTTTGCACATACTTTTTCGTACTAATTGCTTTATTATAAGTATAGATACTTAATACATCAAAATAACATAAATTTGGACCACTATCCCGCAGGAACCCTTTATTTATCCGGGATAAATAGTATTATAAATGTTAACCCATCATATAAACTATAATTGTGCCAGGTTGCATCAAAATCCGTTTAGTAGTTTAAACGAAGTACGTGTTATTTTTAATAACTTTCTACCTCTATCCTGCGGGAGCCTATTATTTTTTCGGAATGAAAAGTATCCAATGTCCTACCTCGTAGTATGAACTCAAATCATATCAAGTTTCATTTGAATGCAGTCAGTAGTTTCGACGTGATGCGCGGTCAAGGCACAGACGGACAGGCAGACAGACGAACAAAAATGAAAAAAAACAACAACAGCTTCAGTATCGAACGTCCAAAAATCTCTCCAAAAAATATTATTTATTAGTTCAATATTAACATAATTTTGGACCCTTATCTCGCACGGACTCTTTATTTTTTTTTGGTTTAAAAAGTATCCTCAATTTTCACTCATCACATAAACTATGACTGTGCCAAGTTGCATAAAAATCCGTCCAGTTGTTTCAGTGTGGTACGAGTTCTTTAAATAACTTTCAACCTTTTAATGTTTCGGGATGAAAAGTATCATATGTACCTACCTCGTAGTATGTGATCTCAATTAAAAAATGGAAACTTCTATAAATCTTAATTTTGACATATTATGTGTCTACCTACACGTAAGCCATATTAATTATTGCAGTATTCTAATACATAGTGGCATACATTCTCTGGAAAACTTGTCTGTGCTGTGTTCATACATTTATTAACGCATTCATTTAAGAAATGCAATAAACTTCTATCACCTTACATAATATTACAAGTACCCTTTTTGCCACTTCGTCGACGTCAGCGACTGAGTAAAACAATTGACTATAAAATCTTCCGTACGTGTCCCTCACAAAAAGAGAAAGCCTCGGCGGGTCCATTCTAATGTCCCGTTTCTAAGAACATTATGTCTTATTTAAGAGATACGACAAAAAATAAAAATAGCTCGCACCGTCAAAGAATAAAGCAAAATGGGCCATAAACGTTGGCCCCGGTCTAAAGACAAAAGTCGCGCTACCGACGCAGAAACATTGTAAAACGTCTCTAAGTTTATTGCGACATTGTTACACATCACCATTTTTTTCTTATTTAGTAAGTTTTGACAGCGGAACAATGGTAATTTTAGCTTCTGTTTTATAATGAACAGCTCGAGAAAAGGACTTGGGCATTTTTGGGCTCCCATCGGTTACTATTGTCTTGTTATAATGCAATGTTTGTCAAATGCTGCATTTGAATTTGAAACTTTTTATGCTTGTCTTCATTTGCATTGTGGCCTAGTTAACTGCTCAGCTGTATAATTTTTCGACTAAATAGCTTACTAAGGACAAATAATCTTAAAATGTTCCTTCAACAAATCAAAGACCATCTGTAGACATTTGCTAATTCACAATTTGAAATACATTGCCATGTACACAGAGATTGAGTCATAAAACTCGTTTGACATCTAAATGAACCCGTGCCATATCCGACACCACAAACGTACAGAATTTAAAATTTTATTACAAAAACATTAAAGCCAAGTGTTATTAAAAATACCGAGAACTGTATTTAACTCGGTGACTTGAAAGATAGCGCCAAGCGATTAAGGATGGAAAAAGACCGAAGGGGTATATTTAATAGCTTTTTTTCAACATTACATATGCAGAATCGTCAGAGCAGAACTGAAGTTAATGCGCGAACATACGGAGTTTTATTGCTCGGTGGCATTCGTGACGTCCTGTTTATGCCTAACAGATTCTCTCCCCTTTGGAGAATTAGGTAGCTGCCGGTAACTTCCATAAAATTTAATTTGCCCATTGTCTCATAGTGAGGAGATAGCAAAATAGAAATAACTTTATGGCAGTGGGAGCTACCGTGGTTTATTGTCACGGGGATATTGCACGTCATAAAATGCATCGCAGCACCGTCGCTGGAATGAGTAATGACGTTGTCATGTGCTACTTAGAACTTTTGTTGCATTGTTTTGTTTTTGCTGCACAGCGTTTTCTGTTTTGTTGTAAGTACATTATAACATAACTTTGTAAGTAAATGATAAAGTTATAAAAACCTGAATTTGACCTGACTCTACTTACATGGTTATGGTCACTCTTATTTATTACTTTAACTGCAATAGATAGAACTGATGTTACTTAAAAGTTCTAATTATTCTTCCTTATCTGTCGTTAATTTCTGGTCAGAGACATATCAATTATACGATAAAAGCTTATCTATAAAATAATTAAACATGAGACCGAAAGTTTTTCTCTTGAAATTCTTAACAACTTTACTTAAGTTTAGATTATAAAAATCAATCAACAGTGTGATTTCTTTCAATTTTACTTTAAGTGTGATATTGTTCTCGAAATAAGGCCATAAAAAATACAATAATAATATTAATAACAATAAACAAGGGTATTTAATCAAATTTTAGAATACGCGTTACAATGACCAGAAAGAGCAATTCTAAACGAACAGCATTTGTTGTCTTATATTTCTTTTAGTTTTACTTATACCCTAATTACTACATACCAAAACTGGAAAGCGCCACTACGAACACATGTTTGTCTATTCATTGCTAGTTTATATGAAAAGTTGAGCCAATTGTGTCCCAGTTTTGTCGTAAATCATTGAAGTTGGTACTCCTGTTGCTTGCTACCGAAGTTGGGGCACTTCGTTTTATGATTCTTTTGTTTAAAACTTTTATTGGCTCTGGCCGTTCCAAAAACTAATTTATTCAGGACCCTGAGTGTAGCCTTGGAACTTGGGCTACTTCCGAACGGCCGTTTGCTTTCCTTTTTTATGTTTTCTCTTCCAGAGAACTGTAAACTGTTGTATCAAATAGGTTATCGATAAGAACTTGCTACGTTAGCAACGAAACTTTTAGGCGAAATAGTTAGAAAACAAAGCCTACTAAGAAAGTAGGTATTGTTATATTACACGGTTGAATCAAATTGAAGTACCTACTTGGTTCAAACAATGCTATTGAGGAGGATCACTTTAGATGATTCATTCCAAGTGTGATTCCATTCGGTTGTTTCATTCAACATTTCAAATTGAACTTTACAAGTGAACAATATGTTATTACCAAATTCTGAAAAAGGAAGTGGTTCTAAGCTTTTCTAAGATTTTTTAATTTGTCTTAGCTCCAAGGTTTCTGAACTTATTAGTCATCAAATGACTCTGATGGGCTGTGGAGAAAATAATATCACGATAAAGTTGTATTTAAAATATATGTTCAGCAATGAAAAACAAACACAGTCACATACATAAAAAACTTAAGAAGAATCCAGAAAAGTATTGAAATAATCGATGTATTGAACAGATAATTTAAAAAGGAACTCCATATAATTTTCATGTAAATTGTTTTTTAATTAGCATGTATATAATATATATATATATATATATATATATATATATATATATATAGTCAACATAGTTATAGTTTATTAATTTTATGTAAACTATAATTATAGTAAAGTAAAGAATAACTAACTCACTTACATGCTGGAGTCACAAATAACTGTAAATGATATTGCCACATTAGACTAATAAACATGAGGTTAATCATCCGACAAACTGGCTTGTGTTGACTATAACGTACTTTATCTAAATATTATGTTGAAATGACATGATTTTCGGCAATTTATATAACCACTCAAGTACCCACTTTACTCCACAAATCGGCCCCACAAGGTCAATCGCCTCCATAATCAATTCAACGAACGGCCCTTTATCAAAAAGTAAGTCACCAAGCCAATACTTTACGAGCTGATACTTTCGTAACTGAGGCCTGTGATACTTTTATCACTTGATTCATTCGATAGTAATAAAATTTTATTTGTCACACTTTCTACAATATCCATAACATTGAGATAACGAGTGTTCAATGAAATCACTTCATACAAAACGTTGGCTGGAA
Source organism: Alsophila aescularia (assembly GCA_946251855.1). NCBI lineage: Eukaryota > Metazoa > Arthropoda > Insecta > Lepidoptera > Geometridae > Alsophila > Alsophila aescularia. The sequence goes on along the minus strand of OX276380.1, from coordinate 18,122,197 downwards.
CCTATGCCTTATGGAAATATCTAGTGATGTACCTACATATTCGTATTTTAATACTTGGATGTCCAAACTGTGACGTGACAATGACAAAGGTAACGTTTTCATCGAACGTGATGTTCCTAAATTGTCGTATCAAGAGCCGGAAATAATACATATTGTCGTATTTTATGTTTCTAGCAACCTGCTGAATTAGTAATAAGATATATTTCTATAGTTACAGTTTCTGTTTTACGGGTATGTTACATGTCTGTCTTTCTTTAAGTTTTAGACATTGCTACTCAATTTTTTATTAAATTACTAGCTGTACCCGCGGCTACGCACGCGTGGTCGTTTTTTTAGGTTCAAAGTACCGTAATGTGCTATTCCAGGACCAATATACCATCATTTGATCAAAATTTCTTTTGCCGTCAAAAATACTTTTATCAATTGCTCGGCTTCTAACTCACGAGATTGAGATACCAATTACACCAGTTTTTAAATCAAACAATGAAAACCTCATTGCAATCGGTCCAATAGTTTTTACGTGATGCGTGAACAAACAAACATACAGAGCGACACGATTAAAAAAATAATTATATTCTTGTTCAATACCCTTTTTGACTCTTCGCGAGCCATTTGGGGTTTTAAGCCCGAACATTGCAAGCTCGCGCCGCACGGCAATGAAACGGTGGCCGTCGAATGATTAAGCACACAAGAGCATTTTTTTATTTATCTTCTTTTTACAACTTTTTTCGTACCTACCTATCACTTTATTATAAGTATAGATATATTATGACTGTCAGTTTGCATCAAAAAATCCGTCTAGTAGTTTCAGCGTGATATGTGTCCTTTTTAATAATTTTCAATCCCTATATTGCGGAAACCCATTATTTTTTCGGGATGAAAAGTATCCAATGTCCTCGTAGTATGAACTCAAATCATGCCAAGTTTCATTTGAATTCATTCAGTAGTTTCTGTGCGATACGCAGTCAAGATTACGGACAAACAGACAGACAAACAGACAAAAATGAAAAGTAAAACAGTTTTGGCTTCAGTATCGAATATAGATAACCATCCAAAAATATTATTTATTACTTAAATATTAACATAACTTTGCACCCATAACCCGCAGAAGCCCTTTAATTTTTCGGGGTAAAACGTATCCTCAATTTTAACCCATCATATAAATTAAGACGGTGCCAAGTTGCATCAAAACACGTCCATTAGTTTCAGCGTGGTACGTGTTCTTTTAAATAAGTTTCAACCCCTATCCTGCGAGAACCCATTAATTATTCAGGATGTAAAGAATCCTATGTCTTAACTCGTATTATAGAAACAAGAGAAACCTCCAAAAATCAAATTCACATTATCTTTAATGAACAGAATTTGGACCCTTAACCAGCAGGAACCCTTTATTTTTTCGGGACAAAAAGTATCCATAATCTTATAAACTATGTCTGTGCCAAGTTGATCAACATCCGTCCAATAGTTTCAGCTTGCTACGTGTTCTTTTAAATAATTTTCCACCCACATCCTGCGGGAACTCTTTATTTTTTCGGGATGAAAAGTATCCAATGTCTTACCTCAAATTATGAACTCAAATCATACCAAATTTAATTTGAATTCACTGAGTATTTTAGGCGTGATGCGCTGCCAAGGTGCAGACAGACAGATGGACGGACAGACAGACAGACAAAAATTACAAAAATACAGTTTTGGCTTAAGTATTGAATATCGAACGGCCTTCAAGAAAAATTACAAAATATCTTCAATTTACAGAATTTGGGACATTATCCCGCAGTAACTCTTTATTATTTCGGGATAAAAATTATTTTTAATTTTTACCCGTTATATAAACTATTACTGTGCCAAATTGCAACAAAATCGGTCGTGTAGTTTCAGCGTGATACGTGTTCTTTTAAATAACTTTCAACGCCTTTCCTGCGGGAACCCTTTAATTTTTCGGGAATAAAAGTATCCTATGTCCTACCTCGTAGTATGAACTCAAATCTTACCAAGTTTCATTAAAATTCATTCAGTAGCTTCGGCGTGATGCCCAGCCAAGGTACAGACAGACAGACAGACAGACAAATAGACAAAAATGAAAAAAATATTTATTTTGGCTTCAGTATCGAATATAGAGTATTCTCCAAAAGAAAATTTCAAAATATCTTCAATGTACAGAATTGGACCCGTTACAGTTTTATTATAAGTATAGATGATCGAACATAGGCGGAATTTTATGCAGTGTCTTGACATATCATTTCTACAGAATTTAAGTAATTATTTTCCTACGTTTTTTCAACATAGCCTGTAAGCTAGAAAAAACCCAGGTTAACAAATCAATTGAAATTGTTACTTCATTTCCTTCCTACAATGTTTAACTGGCCTTGTTGCCTGCCCAATGGATGAAAAAAAAAATATATAGATAGGTAATTGAATAGGTCTACAATATCTTGAAACATTATATTTATCACGCATAAGTACTTACTTGCCTACCAAATTAAGCGGATAAAATAATTGAAATCTCTAAGACTTGTTTTAAAGGTCATTAACTATAACATAACCTACAAAAGTTTGAAGCCTAATAACAAGTATACCTGGCCTCCCCAAAAAAATGTCTTAGACTAACAATCTCAGGAAATGATGCTGAATTACTGACGATATTTTTTGTCTAAAGACGTCGTGAATTTGACTGACATAAACGTATGTATGGGAGTTCGCCATTGTTCTTTGGTACATTTGTTATGATACCCACATAGACTAACATTATGAATATTACGCATTTTCAACAATATTATATACACATTAAATTGATAACCTCATTTTTTGAAGTTGGTTAAAAATAACATGCTACGTAACAAAATAACATAATCCGTAACAAAATAAAGAAATTCGTAACAAACACACCTCACATCCCTAATCTAACAACCGTGGAAACAACCAAGTAATCGAGCAGCCAAGCACAGCTTTCTTAAAACGTACCTAATGAGTTTTTAAAGTTATTAAGGCAAATCACCGTCGTTCCGATGCGGGGCGATCAACATAGGTGTAATAAGTTCCACTGATGGGCCAGTGGGCGTTCAGAGGCGGCCGGTGGATCCGCTTCTAGAAATGGCTTCTGTGCAACCGTTTAGTGCTATGATTTATAGACAGTTATTTTTGTTATTAGAACAAAACGGGAGTGAGAAGTAGAATTTAAATATAGTAAGGATGCTGTTTTGCAAATTTTATTGTGAGGATGGATTTTTACGACATACGTGATCAGTGTCAGGAACTGAGGTATTGATTATATATTTCAAATTAACCATAAAATTTGTCAAACTTTGCAGATTATTTAATTGATTTCTGTGGAATTTAACGTATAGTTTTACTCGTTAATTTTGAGAAGTGTCTCTACATTTTTTTACCGGTTCTGCACGAATATTTCTTTTTATTTGTCTTTACCAAAACTCGGTTAAAACTCGGTTTATGCGCGCGCGTGCATGTGCTGAGCTTTATCTAGGTAATTCTGCAGATCAGCTGATTCGTTTCTACTCTACGTACTTATGTATAATATAATATATTATGAATGAAATTATTAAAAGTCGAAGATTAAGTACCAGCTCCTCAGACGTGGACCGCATAAATTAGGTGCAACGCACACAACTGGCCTTTTTTGGCCCTAGTCACAATCAAGTGACGTTCGTGTAGTACGTGTTAGCAGTACTCTCACTCGTGCTGCAGTCTCCGTATGTCTCCCTTTCTTTGTTGTTGAAGCACATGATGCACGACGGTGTGAATGTAGCGGTTGTGGGTATGATTGCCTGTAGCTTTATTTTGTTTACGTGGGAAATTTTCTTCCATCACACCAATGTCACAGAGCAGTGTGAAGGTTAATCTGTTGCGGATATTAAAGCGAGTCGTATCTTTCCCCCTCTGTAATTCTAACGAATAATTCTGAACAAAATATTTTTCAAAGATATTAAGGTACATAAGTACAGATAAACTTCTACGACGTTAATTAAACTTTTTATTTAATTAATATTTAACGCCAAATCCCATTGTATAGGTCGATCTTTTCTTTTCCCATAATTGATTTCAGAATGTATTATGCGTATAGAATGTAGTGATGTAGGTATATAGAATAACAAACGCTTATTAAATGCATATGGCCAGATAGGTACTTTACAACCGCTCTCGGGCATCTTTCAAAGTATACGAGCTAAACTAAAATAGTTTCATGCAACAAAGTTTGAATGAAGCCTGAGGAGCTAAGCTAGATCACTGGTTACTTGCTGATTTAAATTAGTATGGCGTGTTAATAATTTATTCGTAAAAATAAACGTATTATTTAATAACAGATAAATACGTGGACCTATATAAATTGGCAAAACAGTTTATAAATAATGGTAAGCTGAAAGTTAATAGTAGAAGAGTACTAGACTAGTAACAATTTTGTATTATTCATTAATAAAGGATCTATAAAGAATAGATCAGAAGAGCAGAAGATTTTTTATGGCATACTTGGTAAGCGTTTGACTACGACCTCACGGCACGAGCAAGGTGTGGCATGTTTGCCTAGTACATACCTATTTACTTGAACATGGGTTGTATTTTATCAGAAACACTGGAAAGAGCAAAGCATTCCACTTGTATGCATTTCTTCTTATTTATGCAGAAGCGTATCGTTTCGTTCTTATGCGTGGTATTTTAACCATGATATGTATAATTTAAAAAAAAAAAAAAAAATATAAATGTTTTTTTTTTTTTGCTGATTTTCGCGTTATGTATAAATAACGCTGGTGTTTAGGCTGCGCATTAGGTGATTTATCGGGTATACGAAGCTGCGAGTGAAAGGCTAATTAATAATTATTTAAAACAATAGGCCTAGTACTTTTGTGCGCGAGTGTACCCATGCGCAAACACACCCGCTCCACTTTCTTGGAGCATTCTTTTTACTGTTTAGTTATGAGAATAATATATTAAATTTGAAAATTTTGATTCCTCACTCGATATGTTTTGGTCATTTTTTGTACCGTCGGAAATACAATGTGGCAGCTGTGAGCTATTAGTTTTGTTGGCACTTCATAGAATTCTATAGCACTCTAGTGATCAAGAAAAATCCAATAATACCTCATTTATCAAAATCCGTCAAGACATTTAGGCTGTAGAGCGCATAAGAAACAGTCGGGTAAAAATACGATATTTTATTTTAGTTGCTCCCTTACATGAAAAGTGTAGAATGTTTAGGCCCTATCGTGTAGGTTCTCGTTGAATGGGTATTTTAGAATTTTATTATATTGAGCGGTTTTTTTTCTATTTGGTTCCGTTTACGAAATATTCCTTTTAGTGACCATTTTAGTTGACTTGCGTGTCCCTCGTTCAATACCAAATTTAAAAACTTTGGCACTACCGCATAATACGAATTTACTAACAAAATTATCATGGCTTACTAGCTTACGAGCCGACCGAGACTCGGAACAAATTCCATAGTCAAATACATAATCCTACCGTGAAACAAAGTTGGCGGATCACATAAAAACTACTAGACCGATTTCGATGCGGTTTTGACAGTTTTATAGCTTAGGACCCTTGCTACGGAACTAAAAGTCTATGCGTGTCAGACACTCACTTTTCAGTATCTGGGCTTGCTTTGCTAGAAGTGAAAATAATGCCAATATTATTCAATGAATAAGCACAGCAATAGAAATGAGAGCTCACACCGGAAAATTCTTTACAATATAACATTAAAACGGTACACAGTACCAGACCTTGACTATAATAAAATAGTGGTCAAGAACTGGGACTAGCGTGTAGTGGCAGAACTGGGTAATTCCTTGTCATTATGGTATTATTTATAACCAGTGCGCAGGCGCAGAGGCCAGCCGTTGCATGTTGTACACGGGCACAGATTAGGTAATCAGATGGGATCATGAGATAGATTGTTGCTAGTTAAATAGGGACTTTTTGAAATGCAAATAGAATATAGAACTGAGTCTAAAATAAATATATTAAAAAAAAGATAAAAAAAAGCTTTTACGAGTTTTAATGGATGTCACTTTTATGTATTTTTTGCTTTGTAACTTTTTTCGTTCATATGTTTTTACGTTTTTTTTTTAAATTTTTTGTTGCATTTACACTTTTTTTTTTTTCTTTGTCTTCGGTTTGTGAGCTACCCTAAAAGTTTCAGCGGGCAGAAATAGACATACATAGATAAATAGATAGGTACATAGATACTTCCCCATCCCCATCCCAATACCTCACTTATTCCCCATTTTCACTAATATACTAAGTGAAACGTTGATTGTTTGCTTGGGGCACTTTCACGCCATATCGGCTGGACCAAATTGTAAGATGCTGTTACCATAGAGAACAACATAGGATACTTTTATCCCGTATAAGTGTCCACGTGAATAAAGATACGGGGTGCAATTCTGGAAATAGGTGAAAGTGAGGCAAAGTCAGAGTTTGCCTGCCTGTCACTCATGCGCAGCGCAGTTTGTGGTGTTTCAGCAGCTTCAAATGTACTTTACGCTACAATAAAAGAATAAAATAAGCTTAGTTGCAATGAAGCTAACAAAATAGCCAAGTAGCAGCACCCAGCACCCTCTGTGAACTTCCTAGATCGTAGGTAAAACTGTAGACATGTAACTCATCTCAACCCAACGTAACGCCAGCGGCGGTACCTGTTCCGGAGAGAGCAGTCATACGTCATTGGGCCGACTCAAAAATTATTCCAGCATTATATAATAAATCATAGTAAACCGGTAATTAAGTCAGTCATAACCAGAACCTCACAATAAAGAGAGTTTATAATTTTTTCACATTAAATAACCATTTCGGCCGCATCGCTCCGTCTAAATGATCATCGATAAAAGATTTTTTGTCGGTGTGTTGGACTTTCTTTCGTGGAGTAAGTTTTGAATGATTGTTTGTGATCTGTTTTTAGTATTTTGATGTTTATTGGTTAAATTAAATTGTGTTAGAGCATTTCCTAACATATCTGAAGGCACAAACGAAACATAAATTTAATATGACTGCTTTCAAATTATTGCTATTCCTTTATACCCTACGTTTTTATAAGTTATTACCCACGTGAAAACTTTACCACCCCCTTGCATCCCCTTAGGGATAGTATTTAAAATAAAATGCATATCTGGGATATTCAAGAAATATTTCTTATAAATTTAATCTGCAAATCTCTAGGTTTAGGCTGTGCGTTGTCTGTGAGTCAGTCAGTAGGTTAGTAGTTATGTCAAGGTCCTGTTGTTTCAGGTATAATAGAGATGGAAAGTGTCAATAAATCGAGAAATATGCTGTCGTGAAAATAGGATAATTATAATTAAGATTAGACTTAGGCTGGCAATCGGCGTAAGTAAACTAACCTTGATAGTGGCTAGGTACTTATTTGAGCAGTTTGGTGTTGTAACATTATGACCGTAAGCTTCTGTGTGGCACACAGTTATTATTTTTTAACAACCAGGACCTACATACCGTGCCTTCCAAAAGACTGAGTGATGGAAAATCAAGATACAAGGCCGAGCATAGAACCCGGTGTCGTTTTATTGCAAAACGTAGATACATAATATTACCGCTCGGTCACTATAAAGAAAAAGCAAAACCTCCAAAATATTCAAGTTCTACCTATTGATGTAAATAACAACATAAATCCCTTCATGAATTCAATACGAGGGCATCGGTAATGTCACCAACGGTCACTTACTTTGTCAATTCAAATAAATTATCCGCTTTTGTCCTTCCACTTCACGCTACTTCATCAGGCCTATTGTCAAGAAATAAAAGTAACTTTTTTTTTCAAGTAAACATTTATGACTTTGACTTTGACTTTGACTTTATGAACCAAAGTCATGAACAAGTACTTTGATAAAATGTGTCTATTTTGTGCCAAGAAATTATGGAGCTTCAATTATCTGCAAAAAGCATTCACTGATGTTTGTTTAGATTTGCAGCATATATATATATATATATATATATACGCTTGATCGCAGCTGGTAGCTTTTATGCCCATACCATGTACTGCAAGCCGACATAACTGGCAAATAGCGACTTTATTTTATAGAATAGTATTTGATCACAATCTCAAAACATTTTTTTTCTAAATTACTATGTACCGAATACAAAATTTTTGGCAGTTGAAAACTTAAGAGACGTAAACATTGTTGTTTTTCAACAATTTGTATTCATAAATCATCACATATAACTTCTATATCAGTTCAGTACTTATCAGTAAAAACTAACATTTTAATTTAAAGCTCGCTTACCATCAGCGTACCAAAGTACCATATAACATCAATGACGTGAACCAATTATTCTACCAACAAAACAATCGATTGTCCACTTCTCGTAGCTACCGTCTTCTGACGTCAAGGATCATAAGCACAAATGGCGATTATTTATCGCCGAACAGAGGCTCGAAACAATGTTCTGAGAGGAGCAGGAGTCGTTAATTACAAACAAACATGCGCAGTAATGTTATGACTATGTTAAGACGGGAGCTCGATTGGACGGATGAGCTGCGGAGTAGATTTTGTTGCGTGGAAATAAATTCAACTTATAAAAGTTCAGGGAGCATAACTTTTTGAAGAGCCCTGGACACTGCAGTGGGCTGAAACACTGCGAAATTTTGAGTGGCATTGCAATGCGTAATGTAATTGCACTGCATTGTAATGTGTCTAGCATATTTCATAACACTCCGAAAAGCATCCCTTTCTTCTTTTTTTTCGTGAGGATTGGCAAATTGCTGCGGGTAGATGCCTTTTTAAAAGCTTTTATTTAACTTGCAGTGTTTGTATGTAGGTATGTATGTTTGCTTAGGTCAAATCTTGCAATCTAAATTAGAAGAACTTCCTCATAACCTACTGAGCTTTCAGGGTAACTCTCTACTCGATAAAACGCAATACAAAGTAAGAAGTAAAATAGCACATAAAAGCTTATTTTTTAAATTTAATTTTATCAAAATACATAGGTTTATTATCATTAATAGAACTTATATTTTACTGTGCTTTTAAGTACAGGCAGTAATGTAAGCTCTCGCACTCAATCGCAACAGTCGGTACTTCTGTATGAAGTTGAAAGGAACATTGTCCAGCGGGCCGGAACACCGCTCATGTGTTGTTCGCTGAACATTGGATACCTATGGTAAATTGATATCGTTAAGGGAACCACTTGAATCAATGCATATGCATGGTATTAGTCTCTGTGATGTAGCTATGCCTCGGAAATAAAATTATGTGAAGAAAGAGCTTTTCAGGTTATTTAAAAATTATCGAAATGCATGGCGCCAGATCCTTAATTAAAGAATTCCAGACTAGAAAATTTTCGTATTGAGATTGTGGTCAAATACTAGCTATAAGCTAAAATAACTATTCGCCCGTGATGTCGGCTATATTCATGCCGCAAATCTAAGTAAACAACCTTGAATATATGAATATGGATGATTTTCGCAGATACTTAATGCTCCGTTGCTTTTTGGCACAAGAAAGACACATTTTGTAAAAGTACTTGTTCATGACGTTGGTTTATGGGATTATCTAGAGCCGCCGCCTGATGAGCAGTGGGGTAAAGACTGGGAAGCCAAAGTTGAACTAGAGGTTTTATGTGCTAATATCGCGCCCCTTGCGCTTTTCTACCCGTTCTCAAAGGTCCTGCTCGTTTTTAACAGACTACAGCAAAGCAAGGGAAGGGTAGTGAGTTTGGCAGACTATGTATGTATGTCGTTATATGGATGTTCCACCATTGCGTCGCTCCTATTGATCCGATTTTGACAAACGAGGTGTCGATCGATTTGTTTTTAGGTACAGAGTGTCATAGTGTCTTTAACCCGACTACGACGCACCAAAGGAAGGTTATGTGTTCAAACTAAAAACTTGATCCGATTTTAACAAGCGAGGTGTCAATTGATTCGTCAAACGTAGGCGGACTTTAGTTTTTGAACTTATATCTTGTTTAGAATATAGAACACAAACTTGACGGAAGCTAGTTACAGCCTCGTATTATCTCGGACAAAGCACGAAATAATTGAACTCACTTTTACAACTATTTTACTTACTCTCTCATACGATAAATTCAGTGCCAAGATCTTTCCTGGAAAAAGCTCTAAAGACTCGCAGGCTCATGTTTCTCAGAAGTTGTTTTCAATTTTACACTGTACACTGCCTATAAACATGTATGGGACATGACATCCGATATTAGTTGCGAGTCACATATCGAACGTGCCAGTTGGTACGAGAGCGGAACATTATTTAACTATTGTCACTAGATTCTTAAGGTGGTACTTTCACAACATCCTCCTGGGCAGCATCTTCTTGTGATATTCCAAAAGCTGTAACACTCGTACTGCCTCTAAAATACACCAGTCTTCTTCTTCCCAGTGACTACAAATCCAAATGTCCTCTTTCTAACTTATCTTCTTTTCGGTGAGATTCTTCATTCTATGCGACAATCGCATTTCTAGTTGTTCGGAGGTCTTACATCTACGGTAATAGCTTTGTTTTACTACCGAACGCTCGTCCAACTTTACTGTACATTTGCAACAGGATCGTTCGCAGATCACTGGCGGTTTATAGCCGATGTCACCTTGTGAGTGATTGAATGACTTCCTTTTGGTTTGAGGGTTGAGAGTGATTTTGTTTTACTGTGGATGGGCTCGCTTTGATCACTATCTCGCCGACGCTGACGGTGTGATTTGCAATGGCGCTTACTATACCGATGTGTAGTAGTAAAACAAAATATTTGCAAAAAGTATATTAAAATACGTTAATTGATTTTTAGTATATTGAAATAGTTGTTGCACCCCGCGGTATTACTTTACGCAGATCGCGCTTCATCTAGCCTGAGGTTGTCCTACACTACGATAGCCGTTGGTCTATGTCCAATAGTGGACTAATACATGCTTACGATGATGACGAAGTTTTGTACCTTAAGCATCTATTTGTTAGGATGTTAAACCCAATGCAAATGTAGGTATAGCACCAATGCTCATGAAGTTTTTTGACTGACTTGTTATTTTGTTTCCATGGCAACCGTTCCTTACAGCGAGTGAACAACATTTTCCAGTTTTACCGCAACAACTTTTAATTTACCGGGACAAAAAGTATCCTATGTTTTATCCTAGGGTATAGGCTATCTCCATTCCAAATTTCATAAAAATCTGTCCAGCTGTTATGGCATCAAAGCTCCCCAAACAAACAAACAAACAGACAACGTTTCACTTTTATATATTGGTATGGATGCATTGAGCATCAACATCAACAATATTTAATTTTGAGTACCAATCAATATTTTACGCACACGATAATTCTTTCCATTTTTTGATAAGATTGATTAGAGAAAGAGAAATAACGAATTTTTAAAAAAGATTTGTAATATTCAGGCAAAACATAACGAACCGAATTTGTACTCCATCGCAGTTCTGCAAAGAAAAAACTCTAAGTAAATAATTTAAATAACAGATTACTATAATTAAATAAAGAATTTCATTTTATGAATCAACTTAAAAATAACCAACTCCATTAAAAAACCCTAAGAACTTTCAAAAGAAAACATCATTAGAAGAACTGATGCAAAAATATTGACGCACATAATGAATTTATTATCAGATCGAATCGGTCCACAAACAAAGAAGCGGGCAGTATTGGCATTCAGTTTTATCTGTGATTTCGTGACACTAACAAGCATTATCTTATTCTATCTGGAAGTAAGTCTGGTACATAATCACCCACTGTTCGCAGATAAGCAATCTATAAAATGCCGGCAGCTGTTTAATGGATATTGTATTGGGCTTGCATTAAAGAATTCTACTTAGCGCGTTGAGATTGTGGGCAGACCTCAGCAACTGATTTTCCGTTGGAGCTTTTGAATAACTTATGGAACGCAGTAGACAAACTTATCAACATTACTGTAACTTTTGCGGTCAATTCGTTATGTAGATATGTAGGGGTGCGTGTTTGGAGTTGTGTGTAACACGGTGTGGAAGGGTTTATGACAGTGTGTGTATGTGTGAGATTATAACTTTAAAGGTCTGGACAAACAGGAGGCGCACCTAGCGCGCGTCAAAGCGTTGTAACGGTTTTCAGACGTTCCGACTTGGCTAATCTGACTAAATAACAGATAAATAACTTACTTCCGTTACGTGCGTTGTGGTTGTACATTTCAAGTTGATACCTGTCAAACAGACTAGTATAGTACTAGTATTAGGTACGCGACGCTCTATCGCTACGTCTAGACGTAGCGTTTTTAAGCTATCGGTCCTGGCTGTTATCGATTGACAGCAGTCGTTAAGCCATGTCACTGGCCCCCGGGCGGCTTGACAAACTCTGACACCTTAGGCCAGCACTACCTCACACGACAAATAGCAACAAGGTCGTGGCGTTTTAATTTATTATATAATTTAGGGCTGGACAAACAGAAAGCGCTCTTAGCATTAGTGACGCTTTGACGCGCGCTAGGTATGCGAAACCCAGCCTGCTCAGGAGATTGAATTCGTCAAGTGTTCTTGTGAGACCATTTGAGTTGACCCTTGAAAACTACTTATAGACGTGGCTAAAGAGTGAACTTTTTTTATGTGTATAAACACATAAAAAAAGAAAGAAACGACTATGAACAAGACCATTGAATAAAATTTTAAACTTTGTATGAAGCTTGAAAGACAATTGCAACTTTTTAGGTTAAAAAAAAACATGATTTTGGAATTAAATACCTTCATTTTAATACCTCATTCGATAGGTTTTGGTCATATTTTGTTCCGTCGGAAATACAATATGGCAGCTGTAAGCCGCAATATTAGTTTTTTTGACACTTCATTTATCAATACTTATAATAAAGCTATAAGAACGAAATAGGTAGTCTGTACAAAGAAGATAATTAAAAAAAAGCTCTAGGTTACTTAACATAAGCTACTGAACAAGAATATAACATTTTTTTAAATTGTGTCTGTCTGTTTGTTTGTTAGTTAGTTTGTCTGTATGTTTGTTCGCGCATGCCTTAAAAACTACTGGACCGATTACGATGCGGTTTTCAATGTTAGGGCTTGACTTAAAAACTGTGGTGCCTGGTATCTCAATCAGATGAGTAGAAGCCAAGCAATCGATACAAACTTTTTGATGGCTGAAGGAATTTTGATCAAATGATGGATTTTTAGGCCTTGGAATAGTACTTATAGTATTTTTAACATAGATAAATGACCACGCGTGCAAAGCCGCGGTTCTAGCTAGTATATCAATGCAGCACTTCCGTGACTAAGACGAATCCAATGATACCTCATTTATCAAAAGTCATCACGCCGTTTAGGCTGTAGGATGCGCTTAAGAAACGTACAAACAAACAAACATACATACAACCCAAACACGTAAAGTTCCTCAGTCGAGTAAATAGGTCGGTAGTTCTTTAAAATGAATAATCCCTAAATCTCCTGAAGTACGGGTTCCCCCTGCTTTCAAGAGTTCCAAAGTTATCCCGTCCTCCCCGGCGGCCTTCCCATTCTTAAGTTGTTTGAGCGCCATGTCAATCTCATCTAAGGTGACGTCTTCAGGCAGTTCGTCAGTGCGTAGTGGCAAATCAGTGTTGAGCGGGAATCCTCTGTGCTGGGCTGGCCATAGAAGTCTTTCACAGAAAGGAACCCACCAACAAAGATCCTCATAACAAGCCCTTTCATTTGATATGTACTTACATTGTCCTACCTATCAAATAAAATATATTTTTTGTGTAGTTTGCAATTATATATATTTTTAATTTTCTTTTTGCCATCCAAAAGTGTTCCCATATTCAAAATTCACTATCGTTACATGTCCGTGTTTGGGTCACAGTCATATGAGTACCTATCAACTTAATTGGTTCAATAGATTCGAAGCAAATTGGTTGTGACTGACAGACAGACACACGACTGATCCTATAAGGGATCCGTTTTTTTCATTTGGGCTTACGGAACCCTAATAAGGCAGAGATAACTCGTACCTCAAGAAGTACCGCTAGTTTAGACTACTGGCGTCGGTTTTAAACTCCTTTACTGCCAGTTAGTTGTTCTTTCATGTTTTTGATTGAAAACGTGTTCTTGTGAACTCTTAAAGCGAGGTTTTATGGGACAGTCATATAACTCGTTTACTTCGTTTCTATGAATAAAATGCCTTAGTTCATATTAATGATAATAACAAAATTAGAAGTAACTGAAGTTTACTAAAAGTACTTTTTATTAGAAAAGAATGCATCTAACAATCAATGTAACTGAAATAGCTGCACCTAACATCGTTGCCCGCGTGGAAACATTTCCACCCCGTTAAAGATATCTTGACAGTTCTTTCGGGAGCTTACGGTTGGAATTTCTTAGTGCACCTCTACGGTACTCAAGGGACCATCATCACCATCATCCTATACTTATCCACTGCTGGACGTAGGTCTCTAATGCACGCCACTGAGCTCGGTCTTCAGCTCTTCTCATCCATTTCTTTCTAGCTGCTTTTCGCAGGTGGTCACTACCTGGCCACAGGGCATCCTACACTACGTTTGTCTAAACATGGTCTCCAATCGAGTACTCGTCTATCCCAACAGTTATCGGTTCTTCGGGAAATGTGACCAGCCCACTGCCACTTTAGCTTGCTTATCCTTAGCGCTATGTCGGTTACCTTTGTTCACCGTCAGATATTTTCATTGCGAATCTTGTCCTTTAGAAAAACTCCAAGCATAGCTCTCTCCATAGCTCGCTGAGCGACCTTAAATTTGTGGTCTAGTTTATCCGTGAGTGCCCACGTTTTGGCTCCGTAGGTCATGACTGGTAGGACGCACTGATTGAAGACTATTGTCTTCAGGCACTGTGGTATGGACGACAAGAAGTCTTGACGAAGCTTGCCGAATACTGCCCAACCCAGCTGAATTATTCTGTTGGCTTCCTTCTCAAATTTGTTCTTACTTGTTATTTGGGTCTAGGGTCTGGATGTAGCGTTTGCATTGTATGCCAGTCAATAGGTATGTCACAGTACTATTTCTGTTTTATAGGCATAGAAAAATAACTTACTCTACTCTACTAGAGTATTAGGTAGGTATTATATTTTCCTTGATTTAGCCCACGACTTCAACCACGCAGATTACAACAACTTAATTCAAACTATCCCTAAACAAAAATTCATCAAGATCGGTTCATCCGTTTAGTCGTGAATAAGTAACAAGCAGAGAGAAAGTTTCTTTCACTTTTTTAATATTAGTATAGATTACACAACAAGGAAATGAAGACCTTTTATTTTGAAATCTTTTAGGAATCTCTATCGTTGTAAAGAAAAGGTTCAACCCATGTGAGTACCAGCATCTACCAGCGTTGTAACATACTTCATTGAGCTGGGCTCTTTACGCTTTAAAATGTTTGTCCTGCTTGTACAGGTTGAGTAGAAATGATGCATCTCAGGAGCAGATTTTAGATAATGTTATTGATTATGAACGACCAAAGCTGTTATTTTTTTTCGATGAATTGGCAACGGTCTCGAGTATATTATAATTATGTTTTCCTCAGGTGAAAATCTAGTTTAAAGACTAGAGAAAATGCAATTTAAATAAGAATAGGATTGAAAATGCGCTATTTTGAACCTCGATTGTCAACAAATTCAGATTTTTTAGTACAGTGTGCAAAAAAATGTCAAGGATGTAGCAACCGAGTACTTTTTTTCTTTAAATTATTTGGATAAAAAAAAACGTTTCCACTTAAACTGATGTCTTCTTCTCGTAGATTTACGAACTAATGGAACTGAAGTGTTTACATATAGCTTTATTAGGTATAACTCCATTTAAATAATGTTTTTCGATAAGTCGATCTGAAACACATTGCGATCTCTCACATTTATATACAGCTTGACGGAAATAATTTTGTCAAAACAGCATTGGCAATATTTTAGGATTTTACGTCACATAATACCCATATGAAGTCGCTTCGTTACATCCCTCATTTATTAAGTTACTCATTCGTTTAGCAATTCAAAGAACAACTCCAGGAATATTCCCTCTAAATTTAAAATCTCTAGTAATCCAGTCAAATTACGTTTTCATCTCGGAATGTGAGATAATAAGCTAGAAACTTGTATAAACCTTTAATATGGAATTATAAAAGTACAAAAATTACAAAAGGTCAAAAGTCTCATAATATCTCATGTCTACGTCTAAAGTTATTCAAGGTCAAAGGTTACTAAAATAATTGTTCTGCGAATATCTCAAAAAGTACAAATAGCAGCGGATTGGTGCGCGAACTAAAATTGTTGCGGGTTCTTGGTTCTTTCAGAATCTGATAAAAAAAAGATGGTGGCTTAGCAAAAAATAAAAGATTTTCACGAAGTTTGTTAAAATGAAAATCTCATTGTAACTGGTTGTCTTGACTTCTGTACTAGGGCTACTGAATCAACGTGACGATCGATTACCGAATCGATTAATGGTGTGGTGTCAAACATTAAAAATAATGTTGATACGAATATTTTTCAATAAATCATTTTTCTTTTGATGTGTAAACATCTAATGGCGTGGTACGGGGGTAACGCTGACTCGTGGCTCGTCGGTTCTTCCCGCCTTAGCTTGGCCATATTAGATGTTTACACATCTGCCAAGTGTCCAGCGACGGCTCTTTTTTTTAACTTTAACATAATATTATTATTGTTTGGTGTTTGTGCTAACGCTACTTTAACTCAGTTGTCAGTATGAAGTTAGTCGCGAATCCAGTCCTATTCTTATTTAAATTGCATTGTAATAATAGTGACTTGATTAGAAGATATTTTATTTATCACAATTTTTTTTTTCTTCTCGTAAGGTAAGGTTTGTTTTGTACTATCAACACGTGACAGTAAATCTTGTACCTACCCATTTCGTTCAAAAACAATTTTTCTAGTCACAATATCGCTTCTTAATATATGCCTTAATCCATCATCCAATTTAAAGCATCAAACAAGACAGTTGACATAATATGCAAACGACTGCTTCCTAGACAATAATGCTGAGAAACCAGTCCTAAAGTGTCGCGGCTCCCATTGCGGGATCCGTTATGATGTGGATCTATACAATTTGCGAGAACACCTTGGCGAAACGAATATGCTATCTTTACATTCGATTTTGAACCTTAATCACTTGGTTTTAGCTTCAATGTCCTCAACATTAGCATAAGAGTTAGGAAAATAGTATAGTTTTTGATGGTTTTTGCACGACTGGATCAAAATTCTCTCAAGTCTTTGATATTCAATTCACAGTCCTAATGCTTAAAATTTATGTATTAAAATCGCTCTCAGGAATTTTAAAAGCTGTTACCTTTAGGTGGTTCCATGCAACTGAAAGTTTGTAATTATGACTTGATTTTTCAAATTGATTCTTGTGACCATGGGGTAAAACCTCTTTACCATTGTAGATTTAAAGATGATGTAAGTATACTTCAAAGTGTTTGCCATTGCATGCAAGCTAGCCCATATTATAACGGGGTGCAGTTCGCCTAAGGAGATTGTCGTTTATGTGAGAAATGGAGTATACTTTATGAATATTGAGTCTGGGACAATGACAGGGCTTCGTAGAACCATTTCCATGAGTAGGTACGGCAGTTTACTAAATAGTTATAAATCCTTTTATAGCTATTTAGTAAACTGCCGATAAAAATTGCAGTGCAAGTATTGCGCAGCAATGATGCTCTGGTAATCCTGTGACATTTACTTTTTATGTTTCATAATTAATTATTGACCTCAAAAGGGGAAAAGCTTTTAATTCGACAGTATTTTTCGTATGATAAAGATGATTTAATATATTATTATGTTCACTTCCAGGTCTCATATGATTGTGTTAGTTGTTATTAACCTCGGCGTTGGACTGGCGATGAATATGTCGAAGACCAAAGTCATGACAAACAACTACAAACGTAGCATAGAGGTGGGGGGTGAGAAGAGTGAATATGTCCATGATTACGTTTATCTCGGTCAAATAGTTTCTTTCCAGGCGCGACAGTATATGGAAGTTGTTAGACGCACCAAAAACGCCTGAAAGAGCTATTGGTCGATGAAAGAGTTCATGAAAGGTGAATTATCACTGTCTCTCAAAAGAAATTCATGGACATGTGCATTCTCCCCATTCTCATCTGCGGATGTCAGATTTGGACCCTGACAAAACATCAAAAGTCCAAACTCGGAGTTTGCCAACGAGCTATGGAACGCAGTATATTGGGAATAAGACTTACAGATCACGTTCGAAATACGATACTGCGTTGCAAAACGCGAATCATAGGCACTGGTTAAAAAGCTGCCAGCTTGAAGTGGAACTGGATAGGACATATTTGTCGCACGTCTGTTGAGCTGTAGGCTAGAATGACCACAGAGTCGACCCCACAAAATCGCAATAGGCGTCACGGCAGGCCCAGGTGTAGATGGCGAGACGAACTGGATGACTTTTGTAAAGGCTGGCATTCAAATGCACAAGATCGCTTGAAATGGAAAGAAGGAAGGGAGGCCTTTGCCCTGCAGTGGGACAGTCATGGCTGAAAATAATAAATAATATTTTTTATTACAAAAACCGGACAAGTGCGAGTTAAACTAGCGTGGGGAGGGTTCAATGAGTAAAATTATAATCTCACAATATTGAGATATTTACCATGTTTTTTACGACTTTAAGATCCCTGTAAGTAAAGCACTATTTTCTATATTTAAAAAAAATATGCTCGTTTCGGAAATAAGGGAGAATGGTAATTTTTTATTTATTTTGATAAATACCTTTTTTAATACTATTTATTTAACAAGCATAAAATAATGGAGACCCTCAATCCACTTTCATTTGATACAAGTATGTCACACGTAAAAATATTTTTGAATTTTATAATTTGTTCCGCAGAAGTGACCCATATTAAAATTCATTTATATGTATACATTAGACGTCCACCTTATGGTCACAGAAATTCATATGTGTACCAAATTTCAACTTAATTGGTCCTTTAGATTCAGAGCAAATTGGCTGTGACAGACGGAAAGACAACAGACAAAATGTTAGGAACTATATTATGGAAGCTGTTGATCACTATGTGTACTTGGATCAGACGATCCAACTGGGTAGATCCAACTTCGACGAAGAGGTCAACCGACGAATCCAACTCGGATGGGCAGAATTTGGGAAATTACCCAATATCTTCTCGTCGCAGATACCACAGAGCCTCAAGGCGAAAGATTATAATCAGTGCGTGTTGCCAGTGATGACACGGCACTGAGACGTGGTCGCTAACTATTGTTCTCATACAAAAGCTCAGAGTTGCGCAGCGTGGATGAATGGAGAGAGCTATGCTCGGTGTTTCACTACGTGATAGAATCAGAAATGAGGAAATCCGTAAAAGAACGAAGGTTACCAACATAGAGTTTGCAAGTTAAAGTGGCAATGGGCAGGCCATACAGTTCGCAGAACCAACAACCACTGGGAATAAAGGTTCTCGAATGGCGACCACGAACAAGCAAGCGAAGTGTGGGGAGACCCTCTACACGATGGACCGACGACATTGTAGCCATCGCAGGAAGTCGGTGGATGGAGGTGGTACAAGATCGCTCGTCATGGAGCTCTTTGGGGGAGACCTATTTTCAGCAGTGGACTTCTAAAGGCTGACATGATGATGATGATGATGAAGTTTTTCACTGTTTTCCAAAATGTTTTGTTATGACACTAGCTGTGCCCGTGGCTTTGCCCACGTGGTCATTTCATTTAAAAGTAGCCCATAAGTTTTATTCCAGGACCAAAACTACCTATAATGTATAATACTACATTTCTTCAAAATTCGTTCAGCCGTCAAAAAGTTTTTTATTGATTTCTCGGCTTCTACTTATCGGATTGAGATACCAGGTACTCCCATTTTAAGTCAAAACCTAAGCTATCCAACTGTAAAAATTTCATCGCAATCGGTTCAGTCGTTTTCACGTGATGCGCGAATAAATGTACAGACAAATATACACACATGATTTAAAAAAAAAAGTTATATACTTGTTCAGGAGCTTATTTTAACATAGACCATTTTTTTATAGACTATTTCGTTTCTGTTGATTTATTATAAGTATAGAATAGTCTCTTTTTAAGAGTCACGCTTCATTTTGACTTTGACTTTGAAAGGTTCAGTGCCTTTCAAATTCATAGTCAAAAATTTTTATTCACATAGGCCCTAAGCGGGCATTCATGAAACTTAACCGACGCTACTATCATTATTTGTAATCTACTGTTAAGCGATATAAAAGATATAAAAGGCATTGCAGTGGTATTTCCTCCAAATAACTTTACCTAACGAGTCCAATCTCTACTTTTTAACCGAGTAAGGTGAAGCAAAGGAAGGGTAATGAACTTATGTACTCAAATGTATATAATGTGTGGATGTTCTACCATAGTTTCGCCTATATAAGCGAGGTAACAATCGTTTCGTCTTCAGGTATAGACTATTTCCATAGGCTTTCTTTTTGCCCAACTAGGGCGAAGCATAGGAAGGCTTACGTGTTCAAACTAAAAACTTGGTCCAATTTTGACATGCGAGGTATCAATCGATTCGTCTTCATTGCAAGAATGTCAAAGGCTATTTTTTACCATAGGTTTAAGTTTTCTGAACTTATATCTTGTTCCACTTTCCAATTACAATTACGTTGTTTATGTCTGTACCTGCACCTACCTGGTTAGTCACGTGTGTGGCCGTCTCAATTCCATTCGCCATTGAATGGAAGTAGTAAGGTGACACCGATTCACTGTTGCCAAATGTGAAGGAATGCGATAGCGTAAGCCTTAGAAATTAAGCTCATGTACAATGCTTCACTTGAAGCGTAGAAGGCGATGTCATAATAAATAATACCAGAAATGTCACACATTTCCTATGAAGTGATTACGACGTTGGTAAAGTGATAAAGTTCTTAACTTGCATAGTTATAAAGATGAATTGGCTTGGCACTGCAGGTTCTTGTCGCAGGAACACATAATTAGTAACAAGCACTTGCAAATCTAAATAATTGACAGAAGTTATTGTGATATAATTCCAAGAGTGTTGATATTTATGTGGACTTGGGTGTTAAATGTTTGCAGGAATTGGCCACCCGCATTGATTAGAAAAGTTTTGATTGCCGAAACATTGTCGGCGTATTCAAGGACTGGTTGTTACTAATTTCGCTAATTATCTGCTTACGGGAGGTCGCACATGTTTGCAGCGCTTTTTTGGTGGATTTAGTACTCTAATCTTAGTTTAAGGAATTAACAAAATTGCGTCTGTGGTCTGCAATGTAATTAATCATACAATTTCAGATTTAATAAGGTCAGGTTTGGTTAGGTAAGAAGCACATTTTTTTCAAAAATTAAAGAAGTAAATAAAAAAAAGCCTGGTAGTCTTGTAAAAAGAATAGCTTTGTCACTTATATACCCACTAATTGAGTGCGGTACATTTTAACGGTTTCAATTTACAATGGCATTAAAACTGTGGAGTTGAAACGATAAAGTCTCTACTTGATACCCACAATTCCAATTAAAAATATCCCTCAAGTCTCACATTTAGGTATGCAGTACGTTTTCAGTTATCTTATAAATCAAAGAAGTGTAGCCACTGTCGTTAACAGGCCAATCAGAGCTTGGAGTTTTAAAAATGAATAAGTACTTTCCAAACGAGCAGGAAACTTTGTATGCGTGATGCAGAACTCCATAAATACTCCACAACCGCGGGGTGCAGCTAGTTTTTATATTTACTGTGATAACAATATTGACAAATAATCAATAAAACACTACGTGAACTGCTTTAAGTTCTCAAAGGAACAGGTGATGGTTTTTGCTTCTTGTTAAACGCTAACTCCTTAAAAAAACTTGGAAGTTCACAAGCAGTCGTGAAGAATCAATATTGCCGAGAGTTTACACAAAGATAATATTGTATTTGTCGAATAGCAGTTCAGTCATCTACAAACATAAGAAAATTCTTAACCATGAAAACCACCATTTTCATCCATAATGTCAAATATTCATGAAACAAAGTGGTATGTATGTGAGAATCAGAACGATCAGAGCAATCAGAACGGAAAAGACTGTCAAATGAAGATAATTTAAAAAAAAATAGGGTACTTAAAATAAGCTACTGAACAAGTTTTTTGTTTTAAATCGTGTCTTGCTGTCTGCTTGTATGTTTGTTAGTTTGTCTGTATGTTTGTTCGAGTCACTTAAAAACTACTGGAGCGATTGCAATGCGGTACTTACTGTTGGATAACTTAGGGTTTGACATAAGGGTTGCAGGCCGGATAACCTCCAAGAGTGCCCGACATTTGCTGGTCCCCTTCGATGCGTTTCATCTGGGGGGAAGAGCAGCCGTTGGGACGGTGCACCCGGGGATCGGTCAATAATTCTCCTTGGGGGATTATTGGCCGTAGCCGATATCTGGCAGAGGCTTCTCCGCGTGTCCCTCTGATGAGCAGAGGGCACAGTGGACGAAGATAAGAGGGTCCGGGTAGTGTAGTGGTACCTGGACGGCAGGACGAGAACCTCTGCAAAGAGCTTTTATCTTTGTAGAGGTTCTCGTCTTGCGGCGTGGAGGGCTTGGCAAGATGCCAAGCGGAGGAGGCTGTCCGCTCTGAGCACTACTGAATACTGACAGTGGTGCTCAGAGTGTGACGTGCTCCGTGGTCTCTCGGGTCTGTCGTTGCTGCTCGGTGCTGCACGGGACAGAGGATGACTGTCGGTAACTGTGTGGTGCTTGGCGGGGACGATGGATGTGGGAGGCCATGGAGTGGAGAATGGTGTCCGTTCTCTGCGCTACTGCTGGGTATTTTGTCTCCACCCAGGTGCTCGGTAGTGGTGCGGAGAATGTGACATGGAGGGGGGGCCTGGGTTTTGTTGCCCGGGTCGAGAGAGGAGGTCCTCAACGGGGGGCTTCGTCCTCGCAGTGCACTGCAAGACACCATGTCGTGCGCTGCGAGGAACAGGAGTGGAGTGGAGTTGGAGAGACGTTCTCTCTCTCTCTGACTCTACTCAACCTTTCCCTCACTCACTCCGCAATGTAATGTTTTTTCCGCATTGCATTGTGGGGGGTTTGAGGGAAGGTCCATGGCGTCCGGCTTCTAGCCTGCTGTTTGGGCAGTAGTGCTGAAAGTGGGACGAAGTTTCGCGGCCTCCTGCTTCCGATGCAGCTGTATGGGCAGTTGTGACGGTTGTGGGAGGAGTCCTCTGACCCGTTGTATCCAGCACTGCTTCATACACGTTAACGGAGTGTTTACACGTTAGCGGCGGTGTTGGGGGTGACGGGTCGGCGCTGGGGGTCTGGGTTTTGATACCCAGACTGGGAGGAGAAGGCCTCGACAGAGGACTTTGTCCTTGCGGTGCACTGCAACTTGGGTAATTGTGGTGCATCGCAAGGTGGGGAAGGCATGTGACGTGGATTGAAAGAGTTCTCTCCTCTCTTTTGATCCACTCATCTTCTTCCCCTTTCTTTCTGCGGTGACATGTACGCTCCCCTTGTCACCGCGGTGAGCGAGGGGGAAGCTTACGTCGCACTCTTGACACTGTTGTGGTAATTTCGCGGCAGTGTCAGGAGTGGGACTACGCCAGGAGTCGGAGAGGGAAGCAACATGCCCCTCCTTCTCCGGCTCCCACTGAGGCCTAGGTGGTAGACACGGGAGTGTCTGCCACCAGCATAAGGCCTCGAGGTGGCGCGCGCTGTGTTTCGGTGCGCCCCTCAATGGCGGCCATGGGGTGGAGAATAGCTCTGTCTCCACCCCACAGAGAGGGGGTCCTATACAGGACCAGCGCCGTCGGGGCCGCGGACGAGTGCGAAAGCGTACCCGTAGCCCCGGCACAAGGCGTAGTATGGAACACCGTGGGGTTTTAGTCGGTAAGAGTCCGACATAACCACCTTGCTGCCCCCGCAGCCTGGTGGTATCCATGAGGATATCTCCACGTAAAAAAAAAAGGGTTTGACATAAAAACTGGGGTACTTGGTATCTCAATCCGATGAGTAGAAGCAGAGCAAGCGATAAAAATATTTTTGACGGCTGAAGGAATTTTGATCAAATGTTGGTATAATAATGGTATTTGAGGACCTGGGATAGCACATAGAGTACTTTTTATCTCGAGAAATGACCACGTGTGCGAAGCCGCGGGCATCAACTAGTAAAATGTGTAGAAACCCCACAGACATTGTATAATTATGTAGTTAGTTTTTTTTGTGTAAAAACCCAAGTACCTAAATTGCTTATTTGACAGAAAATTGTCTAGTAGAAATGTGCAACTTCTTCGTACTATCTCCTTTCAAACCCTATTTCCCCTCGTCTTACCAACCACAATAATTACTACCGCATTTATCATAGATCACCGAAGCACAGAATAGACTAATCAATAAGCCCCAGGCTCAAACTACTTTGGCTGATGGCAAACATAGACTAGCGAAGCAATTTCGCTTAATCATAATGAGCGATTCAGAGTAATGCCTTCATCGGGCACCTGCGTCGGAGGTCTGGTCGGATGGACCCGTAGCCGGGAGGAAGATCTGATAGGTAAACTGTGTACACCTCGCTGAGATGTGGCATGTCGATAACGGCTGTTTTTTCATTGTCCTTCCTGGAATAATTATTATTATCGTCGAGGAATGATTTTATTCACACTTATATTATAAATCCTGTTTTGTCGAGGGAAAAACTTCGTATGAGTGATGCAGAACTCCATACAATAAAACTGACAGTCTATACAAAACGTAATAAAATGCTTAAAAATCGATTAGCGGTATCTATCTTTTACCTTTAGAAGCGTGTGTGTATATTTGTTACTCCTTCATGCTCAAACGGCTGAACAGATTTGGATGAAGTTTAGTACCAGGATCTGCAGGAATCGTTGTGTTATCTTGGATTAACACAACGATTTTCGCTGCTGACTTTTCAATACAATGTCTCCGTGTGTTTAGTTTGAAATATCTCAATATATTTTTGTTGCTAACTGTACAATACAATTTCTGCATGTATTTAGTTTGAAACATCTTAATATATATTCGTTGCTGACTGTACAATTCAATGTCTGCGTTTGTTCAGTTTTAAACATCTCAATAGATTTTCGTTGCTGACTGTACAATACAATATCTGCGTATTTTCAGTTTACAAACGTCTGAATAGGTTTTCGTTGCTGACTGTACCACGGACTGTACTATACAATGACTGCGTGTTTTCAGATTATAAACATCTCAATACATTTTCGTTGCTGACTGTACAATACAATGTCTGTGTGTTTTTAGATTACAAAAATCTCAATACATTTTCGTTGCTGACTGTACAATACAATGTCTGAGTTTGTTCAGTTTCAAACATCTCAAATCTCAATAGACATCTAATACTAAGGTCAAACATCTATACTTACTCAAAACTTCCTTCTTCGGATTGTCAAAGTATACAAAACATTCCGAAAATAGCTTGCTGTGCGTAGACAGTTGTCTGCAGAAAATAGTGACGTCACGCCGAATGTATCGTTCGTCGTTCGGTTATCTTCGGTAGCCACACTTGGGTGGCAAAGCGGGCACGCGAGCAAGCGGCGAGCGGCCCGCCTCTCTGCGCCCGCGCACGCAAAGAGTAGGTGGTCAGAAGTGACGTGAGATAGGTACATTTTGCGGTTGTATGCTGCTGCATTGTGATCTAGAAATAAAGTGAACCACAAACGGAACAATAAACTGACTGTGTTCGAATGTGTCATTTAATGCTTTTTTTAAATAATTTACAGCACAAATGTCTTATAATCTGTCCAGATATGTAAGGTGTCCAGAACGAGTAACAACATTTTTATTGTACCGATAAACCTGTTTTTCTGCAATGATCGGCGCTTAAAAATATTCAGCGACCATTATACGTTTCGATAAGTATTTCAAAATTAAACAAGTAAAATTATAGCATAAATACAAAAATCCCAGCTGCAGACAAAATTATTGAATACTAGCTGTACCCGCGGCTTTGCACGCGTAGTCATTTCTCTAGGTTAAAAGTACTATAATGTACTATTCCAAGGCCTAAAATATCAATGTACTAACATTTGATCAAAATTCCCTCAGCTGTTAAAAAGTTTTTATCGATTGCTCGGCTTCTACTCATCGGTTTGAGATGTCAAGTATACCAGATTTTAAGTCAAATCCTAAGCTATCCAACAGTGACGGCATCGCAAATGGTCTAGTAGTTTTTACGTTATGCTCAAACAAACATAAAGATAGACAAATAAACAGATAAACAAACAGATACATGAATTTTAAAAATGCTTTATTCTTGTTCAGTAAGTTCAAGTTCAAGTTCAAGTAACCTAGACATATTTTTTTTTCATTTATTTCCTATGTACAGATTTTTGTCTTGTTTTATTATAAGTATAGATAGACGAGGTGACCGCCCGCAAAAATAATCGCAACGGTAAACGTATAGGTGTAGGTGTATTTATAAAGGCGAAAGTTTGTATGTATGTAAGAGTACGTTTTTTACTTCTTCACGCTTCAACGGCTGTACGGATTTAAGAAAATTTTGTATGGTGGTAGCTTAAGCCTTGAATTAACACTTAGCTACTTTGTATGCCGGAAAAATGTACGGTTCCAGAGGGACGTGGGCGAAACCGCGGGGCACAGCTAGTATTTATATAAATTTAATGTATTTTTTTTGTATGTTTCACTTTACTTTAATAGTTGCAATTGCAACAATAGATTAAAGTATTTACATTAATTATCTAAACTTGAAAATTCTTTAATAAGCATAAAAACAGTTGCTACTGTTTAGTTATAAGAATTATATATGTTTGAAATGTTTTTTTAAAGACCTTCATTACGATATCTCATTCGAAAGAATTTTAGTAATTTTTTTGTTCCGTCGGAAATACAATATGGCAGATGTGAGTCGTCACTTCAAATCCAATGATACCTCATTTATCAAAATCCATCAAGCCGTTTAGGCTGTAAGACGCTCCTAAGAAACGTACCAAACATACATACAACCCAAACATATGACCCTCCATGCAGTCGGGTAAATATACATCGACTGGGGTGAGCCCTAACAAGAACAAACACTTGACTTTTAGACCACTAGTAGTATTTTTGAGTCTTGAAGTTAGACAGACACCCACTTTTTCTTCTTTGTCTGAAATTAGACGTCTATACAGAAAACTTAATCTTAATCCGTGGTCACTCTATCCCCACCGCGGCGCACGCGCATGTTCCTCATCTCCATAATTACTCCAAGCTCATTGGTGACTATTAACCTCATGATAATTCATGAGTACGAGGGTTCTTAATTAACGCACATCATGTGGGCTGTCGCACATACGTGATAGCACTTGTTAGTGTTCATAAAGTTGCATATAAATTAGAGCTTTTGATGTACTTAATGCTGCTTGCGAACGTTACAAGATACCAGATAACAGTAGGCCAATCACGAATATTTGCGAGAAAGTGTTCGTATCGTTAGCGTAACCATTTTGTATGAGATTTGATAAGCGCCTCTACCGGGCGTTAATCAGCCTTAATTTCGGCAGCAGAAATACTATCGTGTCGCCTGCGTATCGCCTTCGTATCGCATGCCTAGCGTAACCTAGTACATTTTGTATCAAAACAGCGATCACGAATATTTTTTTGACATGAGCACGCAGGCTGGCTCACGTCAAGCTACGGTGAACGTACGCAAATTTATTCACGTAGATTTTGTCAGTGAAAATACTTGCGTAAGGTATTGAATTACAATAATATTGTTTAATTCTAGTATTTTATAGTTTTTTTTGTAGGCACATAAGTTAAATAACATTTTTTGTGGCCCTATGTTTCTAATATGAACATATTAATGACCATGTTACTGAGCAAAAGTCGAGGTTATGCTACTAGAAAACTTGTGTGTTTTAAACGTATAAAAACTGTTTTATATGCTAAAAATGAAATGGGGGGCCTTTTATTATTTAATTTGCTACAAGATAAATTGAAAACAGGAAGAAGAAAGCGATAAAATGTGAAGATAAATATCATATTTTTAGTAAGTACCTAGGTACCTAGAATGTTATATACAAGACAATAATATTGTTTAATTCTAGTATTTTATAGTTTTTTATGTAGGTACCTAAGTTAAATAACATTTTTTGTAGCCCTATGTTTCAACTAAGTAGATATTGATCATATGTTGAGGTTATGTTATTGCCTATAAAACTTGTGTATATTATATGCATAAAAACTGTTTTAGATACTGAAAACAGAATGGGGGGGCTACTTATTATTTAAATTGCTACAAGATAAATTGAAAACAAGAAGAAGAAAGTGAAAGAATGCAAACAAAAAAATATTTTTTTCAGTCTTAATTCTAGGTACCAAGAATGTTTAAAACAAGACGGATTCCACACCGCTAAACAAACGAGTGATGCATAGCAAATGGCTGCTGTGTATAATATATAATTCAAGATCTTTGTGTAGAGCATCGTGTTTTTATCAATAGGTACAAAAATGGTCACTCAAGATATGCCAGTACTCATAATCATTTCTCTAAGCTCAAGATAGTTAACTACGATAAATATAGGAAACCTTATAACCTCATACAAAGATATTGAATTATGCTTACTGCTTTATACTACCTCTATGGGTTCATATCTGCTGACCGAGCAGGTCATTAAATTATATGTCAACTTTAAAATTAACCCGTCAAATGTTGCAGCATGCGGGGCGTTTAAATTTAAGAGTTTTATCATCAAAAAGTTATTAACACTCTTTTAGTTGAATCAATGCAAGTACCTAAACATAGCAATTTAGGTGTTAATGCACACAGTGTGCTACATATGATTTTTTGACTGCGATAGTACCTAGCCTAACTACTTATGTATCTACTTTCAGAGATATTAGCTGTGATATTAGTCAAAAGGTCTGAACATGTTCATGTATTTTAACATAACCGAATCAGAAGAACAAGCAAACTAATCAGTCTCCTCGCCTACCAACATTTTAAAAGAAAACGGTAATGAGGTACAAGAAATAATCTAAATCAGTTTTGCACTGCACTGTTACAAGTGAAAGGGCCTTCGCTTCGCCTACTTGTCACTGCTACCTAAATTATCACTTGCACATGACTATAGAACACTAGAGAAATAAAACCATTGATTTAATAAAGAATATATGTATTAAATCAGAACTATTATTGAAATCCCATCCCACCTTTTCTGTGCATGACGACATCACACAAGCGGCAGGAGTGATGTGGAACAGAGTGGCTCAGGAAAGACATGAATGGAAAAGGTTGGCGGAGGCCTTTGCCGATTGGCAAACAGATCTACAGAAGAGAAGCAAATAGTAGATATACAACAACATACTTAATTCTCATCTATTATAATCTTTATACTATGTAAATAATAGATCTGAATAAAAGGCTATATTATTATTATTTAAATAAACAAATTTATTGAAAAGAAACTTCCAATCTCTTTTCTATGTACAATAAGGCAAATAAATCTAGTTACTGGTACATTTGTTGTAGGTACCTATTTAATAATAATTGGTGCTTGGAGAAAGGGATGGGCTTTCTCGCTTTGACTAATTTCTCCAAAAGTAGGGAAATAGCTAGTTAGGTACTTATTAGTGGTATGGTTTAACTTTAAAAGACTCACCGTACCACCAGGGGTAGTTTTGTTGTCCGTTTATTTTAGTGGATTTTTAGTTTTCCAATGAATATGTCAGTCTCATAGTATACACACTAGTTTCTAACCGCTTTGACCAAACTATATGTGGACTGATAGAGCATCCCTGCTGTGCCAGATGTTTGCGCAGCTAAGATGCTCTGGAACAGACCCACATCGAGTTGGTTTACATTTACAACCTTAAATAATTCCTGTCTCATCTCTCTCCAGACTTATTCATTCGATCAGAATATGGTAGACATCTTTCGAAATACTACTTAGATCACAGTTGGGGCTGTTGTTTTTCTTCGTTAAGTGTTTAAAGGCATATGTCGAGTGCAATCTATGAGAAATCACAATTAGTTTCCTACTCAACTTCATATTGGCACACCACGGTATACGAGGAGGCTCATTTTGCATTGTTAATCCAAAGTTATCATTGTTAGTTGCATTGTTATTGTTCTGCCTCCTCATTACCATGTGTGCCTACATGTGAGAAATCCTGCAATCCCAGGGTCGACTCCCCCCCCCCGCGCTACCAGCACTAGAACACAGCACTGCACTGACTAGAGCTACAGATACTTCAATAAAACCACTGAATTAATAAACAGTATGTATTTAATCAGAACTATTACATAAATAACAAGATTTATTAAAACTTCTTTCAACAAACAAGTGCATCATCATTCTTCTTTCTATTGTTTGAAAAGGCTTCCATTCATTGTTCATCAGGGATCTCCACCACCGGCTTGTCCCCAGGTGTGCCGATCTGAAACATTAAATAGGGAGGAATAAATAAGAGATACCTATTCAAAACTACTGGGCCAACAGCTTGTGACAATGTCATCCTCATCAAAATTATAACCTCTTTCATATTTTATCACCGTCTCGGTAGAGAGTAACTATATTCTTTGATCACCCCACACATATACTTTTATGTCATTCAGACATTGTCTTTAATTGGCAAAATATGTTTTTACCTATCCTTGTACAAACTTTAATAAAACAGAATTTAAACGAAATGAATACCCGCTTATAATACATTTAATTTTAAAATCAAAGTTTACTGCACGTAGTTGAAGGAAATGCGTCTAAAATAGTATGCAATAGACAGAAGCTGTGCCATGTAGCAATGCAGGTGTTCGTATGAAGACTTGCAGCTGAGAAGCCTCCACTGCCCATTGAAGGAAGAGCCGGCACAGAACTTGGTGCTGTTTGTGCACTAGGTGTTTATTGGTTTGTTTGGTAGACTCCTCCGTGTTCCTGTACCGTATTATTGTTTGCTGACAGTAGCCCCCTTGAGTTAGTAAGCCATACCCATCGGAGAACCACCTTGCAACAAGCTCAGTAGGCCATACCCTCGGAGGACCACCTTGCGACAAGCTCAGTGCAGTGCTGTGCAAAACTACAGCTTGATATCCTAAGTGAAAATACAACCATCATTGGAAGGTGTGATGCTTAGCATCAGGTGAATGACTTGCTTGTCACATTACTTACTTTTTGTAGTGGAGCTTGTTCATCATATGCCATTTTTCCTCTGAACTGTCCCCGGTGCCGTCACTTATGTTAGCATGGTTTTATTAGTGTATTCTATGCTATGGCTGTCAGCTCCTTTCACTTCTCTTGGAGGATGTGTCGGCCATGAGATTCCAAAGGGGATTTGGATAAATCTCCATTTCTAGAACATAAATTCAAATAAGTAATTACATTTAGGAAACACAAGTACCTTTTCTACTTTATCTACATTATGGGAACTTTACTTACTTTTCTATGATTCCAATCCATTAATATCACGTTTGGGAGTGGTTAAAAACAACGAGAACTTCAAAAAAAGGGAATGAATTCGTATTTGTGAAATAAATTCCAAATCGAAACCAAATGATATTTCAACCAGTGCTGCCAGTGGCCGATAGTCAAAAGTAACACGAGACAGTTCAAAAAAAAGTAACAATTTCACGAGAAGAGTAACATTATCTTATTTTATGAAGAAAACGTCTTTGTCACAGTAAAATAAAAAAATAACCATTGAAATCAGATCTAATAAGGTGGAGACATTCAGTAGCCCTCTTTTTGGAGGAAGTACCCCCCCCCCCCCTTCCCCAATCAAAAATCCCAAAAAAAAACATGTGTTAAACCTGTATACCAAGTTTTGTCTAGATTGGTTGAGAAAATTTACCTGTAGTGGAAAACAGCCGGACAGTCGGAAACACATACGAATGCATTTTTGCTCAAGCTGACACGGAGGCGTACGCTAGCGCTTTGCACTTGCTCGGTCAAAAAGTCTTCACAGCTACAGTTCATAGCAACAATTCAACTTATACACGATTGGTCCATTTCGCGTTTCGTCGAATTCGAGACGATGATGGCTCAAAATCAAATGCGCCAAAACGATGAACGCAAACTTCCTTTGATGCGTTCCATTTCACGCTTTTTTTTATAACTGAATAAAAGGGGACGGCCCGGTTTGCTAGCGCTCTCTGCCTAGATATTAAAAGTCAATGTACATCAATAATTTAAAGTTATTCGTGTTCAAGATTACCCTATTACTAATTGCAAATAAGCAATATCTTTCAAAAACTTCTAGCTTTAAAGATAACAACGTGCTTTTTTACTAACTGAAATGCATTTTAAATAACTATACAGGCGCTTTTGGTCACAAAAACCTATCAGGCACTCCATTTGAATTTGTTTTGAGAAAATCTTTTGAACTACAGAGTGTATCATTGAAAAATAACTATTATTAGACACAATCTTTACATAGCCCAATTAAAATTCATTTTCACATGCTTACCTCAATTGATAGCCATCGTGTAAGTATCATCAGAAAATGCGTTGATAGTGAGAACGCATTATTATGCCTTTGCAAACGTGTGGATGTGCTGCAGTTGATACACCTCATAATCAAATCAATTGTATAAATATTTATCCAAAACGTGAGCAAAACTGAGTCCGTAGTATAATAACAAGCGAAATATTATATTATTATTTTTTATTACGGACTATGCAATCGTTTGACCACGATCTCACCTGATGGAAAGCAATGATGCGGTCGAAGGTGTAGCACGCTTGCCTATTAGATACCTAATCACTCTCGAATAGTAAATAATAATATCTAGAATTCGTTGAAGAAATCAGTCCGGGAGAAGGCCAAGGTCGTCGGTTGTAGAATGCAATAACAAGATCAGAATTAAATGGTACAATACACACGAATGCAAGTGCATCGGAACCAATGGATATCGCATTCACAAGTGACATGACATTTTGTGATATCACAGATGTCTGACATTTCTCGTAGTCCGTTTTTGCTAAGTGAAAGTGCGAAATCGTATTGTATTATTTGTATAAATGAAATAACAAACAAATAATGAAATAGAAAAATGTTGCAATATACAAAATGCATTTTGAATAAGCCTTATGTGCATACACTTTAATTATTGATACATTTGTCATATAGATGTTTATTTATCATCGTACATACATTTCGTTGAACGGAACGTAAGACATTCAAAATGTCATTGATTTTCAGATAGAACAATTTAATTACTTTTATTAGCAGCCCTTTAAAGCCTGGAGTTCTAGAGAAACATAACACAAGCCATAACTTTTATTATATTTTTGTAAATTTTAACAATTACCTACAGTCAAAGTACATTCTAGGCAGGAACTGGCCATGTCCTTTGAATATATATATTTTAGCCGTAAAAGTTACGTAAAAGTAACATTTTAAGTCGTGTAACATGAAAGTAACATGAGGGGGTCAAAAGTAACGTAAAATGTTACGAAAGTAACATTCTGGCAACCCTGACGTCAACGAAAGAAATGTCGTTCATAGACAATTTGTAAAAAAAGGAGTTTTTATAGAACATACATTATATTATTAGGTTTTCAAACAAACTATTCGTTGTTTGTTCATTCAATTTGGCCGGCTTTCGTTCAACCGAGCCCATCCTTATTTACATTATAAATACGTCACTAACGTAAGGACGCTAGTCGTACGCAAGTCGTACGCAAGGTGTTGTAATGGCGACTATCGTCTTGCTCTGGTAAACACGGTACGCATGCGATACGAATGTTTGAAAAATTTGTGCTTGGCCTACAGGAAACGATACGAGGATATTTCCGAAAAACATTGTAACGATTTTAAAATAGCTCTATTATATTTTTGATGAAGCAAATCAAAAATGCTTATTATTCTACTTTTTTCGAGAATGTTGTTATAACTGACGACATACTCATAGTTGTATAATATCCAGCGTTGTCTAGAATTTTTTGCACCCAAATATATAGTATATTTGGGTGCAACAAATTCTAGAATTGCTCAATGATTTGTTACAATTAAAAAATCCACGCTATCCTTCGGTTTTTACTAAACTGCGCACCTCAAATGAGGGTATTGTGTGTATCAGTCTATGTATGTATGCGTATGTGTAAGCCTGTTCTTTTGTGGCACTATAGAGACAAACGCGCGGACGATTTTGATGATTCTTATATCAATAGATTTGTCATAATCTCGCAAGCGTCACTAAAGACATGACATTTATCAAAATTCAATATGACGACAACCAGAAGTTACATTGTGAAAATGAATAAAATAAAAGTCGACGATGTTAAATGGGGTAACACTGAATAGGTATTTGAAAATCATCTTTAGATTACTCATATCATTTTTCATTTCGAATGACTATCTTGGATCTATATTTTGTTATGTATGCGCGATGTGGCAGAAACGAGTCGGTCTTATTATGTTGCCAAGGTGAAATTGGAATCTTTAAGCTTGTATTAATTGGTTCCAATCTTCTGAATGATAATAATGGAGATACGCGGAGAAAAATACCGTCACGTGTCATTTGACATTAATTTCCAGTAAAAAAAAATTGAAATTATGTTATTTTTTATGTATTTTGTTCATTAATATCTATAGAAAATAAGAGAAAATCCCTACTTCACTACAGCAAGACATTAGTTCAAAAACTAAAACTAACTAATGGTAAAAAATTGCCTATGACACCCTTGCCATGAAGACAGTTCGATTGATACCTTGCTCGTCAAAATCAGGCCAAGTTTTTAGCTTGAATATATAACCTTAACTTTGCCTTGCCGTAGTTGGGTAAAAAAAGCCTATGACACTATACTTGAAGACGACTCGATTGATACCTCGCTTGTCAAAATCGAACTAATAGGGGCGACGCTATGGCGGCAGATCCACATACGCACATACATAGATACATACATACATAGACTGTTAAGCTCATCATACCCTACTACAAAGCAAGGAAAGGGCCCTTGCTTTGCTGTAGTCGGGTAAAAACAGTAATTTAATCGCAACATAGCTCATAGATAGAAATGACGTTCAATCAATTATATTAGGTGTCATTGAGTACGAAAAGCAAATCTTAATGGAAAATGGAAAAACCAGTCTTAAGTGATGTTTTTTTTATAATAAAGTTTGATTTCAATAACATACATTATTAGATATTAGCTTTCCCACCCGCGACTTCTTCCTTGCGGACTACTGTTTCTTCTGGGATATTAAAAACCAATGTAAAAGTAAGTATAGCACCAATGCTCTCGATGTTTTGTTGACATACTTGTTATTTCGTTTCCATGGCAACTGTTTCTTACATTGAGTAATCAAATTTTTTTTAGTTTTTCCAGTTTTCCCGTGGTAGCTTCTGGGATAAAAGTATCCTTTGGATTATTACAGGGTATAAGCTATCTTTATTCCAAATTTCAGCAAAATCCGTCCAGCCGTTATCGCGTTAAAGCTCCCCAAACAAACAAACAAATAAACAAACAAATAAACAAACAAACTTTTCACTTTTATATTTATATTAATATGGATTAAGGCCAATAGAAGACAGCTAGATTTTACTTTATTTTACTTGGATGTCACTTTTAGTGGCAGTTTGCGTGACTCCTTTTCTACTCATTGTATATAGAGAAATAGACACTATCACATTTGTGATATTATTCTAAATTTATGTTAGAATCAGTTAAATTCACTCCCTGCTAATGCCACAGTACATTTACAGCTAATACTTAGCATTACATTACAAAGAATAAAGCAATAAATAACTTACACAATCAAGCATTGTTTCGAACTGGGTGACGTCTGTTAAATCAATTCAAAGTAAGCATTCCATGGTTCCTACATACTTACCCACACAGTACGTTGTGTGCATCAACAGTAATGCACAATATGTGTTTTGTGCATTATCGCGTCAGAGTGCTGGTGTTAACTCTTGGAAGCGTGAAAACTTTATTCTGAGGTAAGTTTATGAAAGATTTCACTGTGGTTTGTTGCGTTTGAATTTAATAAACTTAACTATACTAGTAACTTAATGTATGCACATTTTGTTTGTGAAATTCTGCGTATGTGCATACACATATGTATTCTAAATAACAACTCAAAAACTTTCAATCATATAATAAAATTCATAGTTGAAAATGGTTTTTTCTTCTGTGGTAAATTAGATATGAAATCTTTTTTAATCTACTTCCAATAGAAGGAGGTCTTCAATTCTGAGGTCATTTTTACCCAACTGAGGAGGATTATGTGTTTTGATTATATGCATGTTTGTATGCTTGTTTGCTTGCACGTTTCTTAAGCGCGTCCTACAGCCTAAACAGCTTGATGAATTTTGATAAATATGGTACCTATCATTGGATTCGTCTTGATCAGGAGAGTGCTATAGGCTATTTGAAGTGTCAAGAAAACTAATGTGGCAGCTTATAGCTGCCATATTAAAACCTTTCAGCCATTTAAGCGTGAAGAAGTTACATACATACATACACACACAAACCCACCCTTACATACATACAAACATTCGCCTTTATAATATTAGTGTGATTATTTTTGCGGGCGGTCAGCTCGTATTCAATAATTTTATTCGCATTCGGGTTTTTGTATTTTTATAATAATTTTACTTATTTGTATACTTAATTCATGTATCTAAGATTTCTGAATCCATTTCAATGACTATACAATGGGCACTATAGTTTGATTTTCCCAAAAACAACTTAAAAAATATTAAATTTTAATACAGAAATTTGGAAAGCTCATGCAAGAAAGTTTAAAAAAACGGAGTCTACACCGCCTATCAAACGAGTGAAGCATAGCAAATGTTGGCTATGCATGTTTGCGTGAGTGGATAATTTGATTTGTTTTGTAGTTGATACACAATTTCATCGCAAAAAACTGCATTGTTTTTGTATTTAGGGTTCCGTACCTCAAAATGAAAAAAAAAACAAACTTAATAGCATCACTTTGATGACCGTCTTTCTGTCTGTCAATAATCTTTTTCTCAAGAACGCGTATCAAGTTGAAATTAATATCTAATAATCAAGTGTGAAAAATTAAACTTATAAGTCAACCCAATTAAAAGATATGCAGCCGCTTATGCCGTATATATTATGATATCAAAACCTATAGAGTACTTCCCGTCGACCTAGAATTATGAAAATTGACAAGTAGCAATTGTCTTATAGCACAAATAAAGGGGGGAAATACGAAAACAGTACATTTTTAGTTTCATACTCGTACATCACATAAAAAATATTTTTAATTGAATCTTCGAGACTCGATTCCCGTGATAGACGCACTATTTACATATCTACAAGTTTGTGCGGAACCCTCGGCGCGCGAGGCCGACTGGCACTTGGCCTGGTTTTTCGTGAAAACTTGAAGGTCGACATCTTGCTGTGTTGTGCGGCCGATCGGCATAACATGGTCTAAGTTTGTGCGTGAGTATCTTGGGTGCTTCAGTTTCGATTTGGCGGTGTGTAATCCGTCTTCTTTTAAGCATTCTTGGTTGAAGGATCTACTCTGCGCGTCTCAAACTAAATGGGTTCGTAATAACAGCGGGCCAAATTAGCGTGGAAGTTTTTGTTTGTTCATTAATAGTTCAAGATGTTAAATACGAAGTCATTGGGCTAGGATCTCGTTGAATTAATTTTATGCTTATAATTGCATTATATGAAGAAATATTACCTGAAGATTCAAACTTTTGTTTCATATCCCTCACTAAGCCTGCAACAGCACAATAAAAAAAGAAGAAGATATTATGTAAGCCTAGCTTAGTCGATTACTTAGCTTCTACTTATCGGATTGAGATACCAAGTACACCAGTTTTTAAGTCAAATCATGAGCTATACAACAGTGAAAATTGCATCGTAATCGGTAAAGTAGTTTTTACGTGAAGCGCGAACAAACAAACAAACAGATAAACAGACTGACATGATTTTTAAAACTGTTATATTCTTGTTCAGTAGATTATATTTTTTTCCATATGTTTTTTTATTATCTTCTTTGTACATACATTTTCGTACTTATTGCTTTATTTTAAGTATAGATAATGTATACAGCAGCTTTGCCCGCGCGGTCATTTCATTTAAACGTAGTCAATACGTGTTGCTCAAGGACATAAAGAACCTATAAAGTCAATATACTACATTTCTTCAAAATTTGTTTACCTTTCAAAGTTTTTTATCGATTGCTCTGCATCTAATCGTCGGATTAAGATACCAACTACCCTTAGTTTTTAAGATAAATCCTAAGCCTTCCAACAATGAAAACTGCATCGCAATCAGTCAGTAGTTTTTACGTGATGCGCGAACAAACATACAGAGAAACAAGACAGACACGATTTGAAAAATGTTATATTCTTGTTCAGTAGCTTATTTTGAGTAACCTAGACCATTTTTTAAATTATTTTCCTTGTACAGACTTTTTCATTCTTAATAGCTTTATTATAGGTATAGAAGATAATCAATAATACATGCAAGAACTAAAACCTTTTTGTAGCAGATAATCACACCTAAACACTGTAATATATATATGCATATATATATATATATATATATATATATATATATATTTATATATATATATATATATATAATATTAATATATATTACATATCAGAGAAGTGTAGCCATTGTCGTAACAAGACCAATCAGAGCTTCAAGTTGTAATGATGAATCCTATCTTAGCGAGTAGAAAACTTCGTTTGTGCGATGCAGAACTTCATACATTAGAACTGTCAGTCCATGCAAAACGACATAAAATGCATAAAAACCGATAAGCGCCATCTATCTTTATGCTTAAGAAGGTTATTTGATTCCTTCACGCTCAAACGGCTGAATGGATTTGGATAAAATTTGGTACGATAGGCTACTTTTCATCATAATCATCATCCATCATCATAATCCATCTTGGATTTGGAATTTTCATAGTGTACTGAGTTAAGCCCTTTAATTTGATATCATATTGAGAGGATTGGAAAAAAATAAGTAATCCGCGATATTGTGGTGGCGGCCATCTTGGATTTGGAACTTTGATGGTGTACTGTATTCTACTAGTTAAGCCCTTTCAATTGATACCCATATTGAGGGGATTGAAAACTAATAAAAGTAATCCACTATTTTGTGGTAGCGGGCATCTTAGATTTGGAAGTTTCATGGTGTACTGTATTTTACTAGTTAAGCCCTTACATTTGATACCCATATAGAGAGGTTTGAAAAAAAACCCAACTAATCCGCACTTTTGTGGTGGCGGCCATCTTGGATTTACAATATACGTTATTGTACTGTCATCAGAACTAAGGGTGAGTACCAAAGGAGATGTTCAGAAGTGGTACTTTATTCAGAAAAAAAACAGTAGCTATGATATATACCTCATTTAAAAGCTTATTTATTGGGCTACATAAATATATGTAATTAATATTTTGTTGAGCCTCCATTTCAAAAGACAAAATATTTTCCTAGATATAAAGTTGAACAAAGCTTTTAATTTTGAGTTAGTGCGTTTTTCGTGCACTGAGAATAAAATAAAAATATTTCTATATTTTAGATGTGTTTTGCTACTTCAATTGTTATATTGTACCATGTGATATAAATAATAATAAAATAACAAAACGTTCATATCTGTAGAAAAAGAACTTAAGGTTTATTATCTTAAGGTTCTTAGACTTAAGGTTTTGTCATCTGTCATCCATCAGCTGTCTGTGCCAGATCTACATACATTGTGCCGTGTTGAATGTCACTGTCGTCAGTAGTGTCAAATCAGATTTGCCAGAGGTAAGGTTCAAGTTGTTTATGTCCCGTTTTATTATAGGTATCTAAACCGACGTTACTTCTGTAAGCTTGTCAAGCTCCAAATATATCGTACACTGGTCACACTTTGACATTGGCAGAATATCGTCAATCAACGATAAAAAGCCACTCAATAAAAAGAAGAAGAAGAAGAAGAAGGTACAAGTGGCAAGTTTTTTCTTTCTAACAAACGAAAAATAAAATACTAAAAAAAAATTGAGGCATATTTTTTTTGTTTTTGTTTATTAGTCATTATCAGAATAATATTCTCTTTCTTCACAAATATCTAATATCTTGTTTAGAATTTTACATTATTTTAGTACCAGCTTTCATACATTTTCCGAACATCTCTTTTCAGATCAATCGGTTAACAGGAATGGGGCATAATTTCAATTACTAGATATTTAATAAATAATCAAACAAAAATCAATAACAACAAAAAGGTCAAGCTAAATAAAACCGTTTAAAAAAGAGAGGCGTAATTGTAATTATCATGATGTTAATTATTATTATTATGATAATAATGCATGCCGGTACTTTGCACTTTTTTTTTCACCACCTTCGTGTTAGATAACTAATTACCTAACTGTAAATTATGGGAAACGATGCATTAATGTGAAACGAATGGTTTGCTAAGAATTCATTTTTTCGACAGTTTCTAAGATAATAATAGCTTTGAAGAAAAGAAGCCTTACGTAAGTAGTACTATTATTTATTCTGCACCTTCACTATACAATGTCACGCGTCAACCTCAAAATAAAAGTTGCACCAGAGTTAAACACGGTGGGCCAAAGAATGCCGGGCCTTTGTCGGCACAAAACGGCACAGGTTGTAATTTGATAAAGTCGGACCGCCTACAACACGGACCTTTTGCTTTGAGGGTGCCCACGCAACCTTCAATCTAGCCAGCGATGTAGGAAATAAAGACTTGGATGTGGCCTAGCTATTGCAGTGTGAACAGGAAGAGCTTTCTCGTTTTTTCGCCTTTCGCGGATATTCCCGATTCAAAGACCATTACCACAGATTAATTAAAATGTACTACATCGTTGTTTCTAGACCACGAAACCATGACTTTCATCAAAATCGGTAGAGCCGTCAAAAAGTCAGTGACAGTCTTGGTTTGTGACTTACCTGTACTGAGTTCTATCTAATTACTAGCTTAACTCTCTTAATTCAATTTTCTCGACTAACTTCATTGCTAAAAACGCCACAAGACAATTGCTTCTAAGAGATGGAGCCTAAGTCTATTGATTTTATTTGGCGTGTAATATTATGTACATAATTATGTACTCGTGTACTTGTCTTCTATGTAACGTGATGATGTTCATAAGATCTTCTGGAGCTGGTTAGTAAACAAAAGTAATGGCATCAACTGCAACTCCACTCCACGAATACAGACAGTTATTCCTCTTCATGCTCATTTTGTAAACATAAAGGTACAATTTTATTTTATAAGGTAACATACAAAATGTTTGTATAGTTTTTAAATGCCACATCTCCCGAACATTAACCCTTCCCACTCCTAATTTCCTGCCCCTAGACAGTCCGGATCAAAATTATACAGGTTTAATGAATTCGACATTAATCCAAGACTATTTGGGATAGTCTTGTAGTCTGCTGTCATTATGTCGTTAAAGGACGACAGTACCGAAATTTGTTCGGAATTTCGGGATCCGGAGGATCTCTTTTTGTTCATTATTCGTTCTAGATTGGTGGTATTAAAAGCAAAATGTTAAGTTGTACAATATATAAATAAGAGAAAGACGTAGTCGGGTGTTAGTCCAAAAACTGACTACGGTCGGTAAAATAGCCTATGACGATTGATACTCGCTTGTCAAAATCGGACTAATAGGAGCGACGCTATAGTACACATTACCGTTGCCTTGTTTTGCCGTAATCGAGTAAAAAAAACCACTTTTCTTAGTAGATAAGCTTGGCGTAGATAGATAGATAGATACCTGTTTATTGTACACCAAAAATTTACATAATCAAATGAAGTAAACTTAATTAATTATTTATTATTGCACAATGGGCGGTCTTATCGCTACTAAGCGATCTCTTCCAGACAACCTGATACTGCGTAACATGCGGCACACTGCAGCGTATTGTTATCTTTATTGACTACTAGCTTTCGCCAGCGACTTCGTCCGCGCGGATTACAGTTTATCGCGAAAAAAAACATCCTATTTTCTTCTAGGATATTAAAAACCAATGCAAAGTATAGCACCAACGGTCTTGATGTTTTTTGACACACTTGTTATTTCGTTTCCATCGCAACCGTTCCTTACAGCGAGTAATCAACAGTTTCTAGTTTTCCCGTCGAAACTTACCATTATTCGGGATAAAAAGTATCCTATGTTTTATTCCAGGGTATAAGCTATCTCCTTTCCAAATTTCATCAAAGTCCGTCCAGCCGTTATTGCGGTAAAACTCCTAAAATAAACAAACGGATGTATTTAGACATAGACATAGACATATCTTTATTGTGACAAAAAGCAAATGATAAATATGACTAAAAATAGGTGATAAATAGGTAAGGTAGGTATCTAATTGCAAATGAAAACTATGCGTTTTTTAAGTGTGGTATGGGAGCATAGTTATAGTATATGACTTATGATGTATTTTTAATATTAAAGTGAGTACTTGACCTCACTGAACGTTATACTAATAGTTTACTTTGACTAAAGTAATGTCCAAGTACCAAAATATATAAAAATTATAAAACTATTTCATCGATTTAGGCCAGCTAAGCCGACCTTTATCAAAATCCCGTTTGCGGTTACAAAGTCCTTTCAAAACGGATAATATTAAAATTTAATTTATAATAGTAATAATTCAACACTTTAATCCCTTCCAGTTTTTTATTTTCGTTAAATAGGCAACACTGGCACGGAAATCATAACAGTTGTATTGAGGCTCGGATCGTCTTATGGAATTGTTTGTCCCGAAATTTAACATAACAATAAACTGAATTAATTCCGTCGGTTTGTTCTCAACGACCCTTATCTACATATTTCTCGCAAGCAAACGCTAAATTTCCCCTCATCGTTAACATAACAAACTAAGATAACCCTCAACAAAGTATAAAAAAACATTAGTTTTAAGAAACGGCTAATCACTCTGGCAGGTAAAGGGCGAATTTATTGGAACTGACCGAAAATAGGATCATTATTTTAATTATAGAGTAAACACACTTTCGAACCCAATTTCGGCGTCACTTTTTGTTGATCGTACTAATCTAATTGAGAGTGTTGTGACTCATGAAAAGGTTTTTATAATTGAAGGTATAAAATGAAATGGAATGAGGGCTTTATTTTTTCCTAAAACTTTTTCAAGTTGACTATTTAGGTCTCCACAGACGACCAAAATAATTGATTGTACAATTACCGCTGACAATATAACATGGGTACTTTATTGTTTTTCAAATGTTAGGCTTTGCAAAATGGCGTAAGACTGCTCGAAAAATCGACTCTTACCTATTACATCGCATAATAAGTTGGTGTGTAGTCAAAGAAAAGATTCACTACACTTGCAACAATGCAATGGCATCACTGTCATCAGAATGTACTACTATGGAAGGTAGAAAACGGACACGAACCTTCATAAGCAAATTTCACTAAATATGGTTCGTCTGTGCTTAGCTTTAGGACTTCCAGTCATGACAGCACAAAAATCCAATGGTCCTGATAACGGAGGGGACAACGTGCCAGGAGTAGACATGGATTATCTACCCCAGACTCCCCAGGACTTCGTAATCTTCCCCCGACAGCTTTCACTCATAGCAACCGACATCATACGCGGGATTACGCTGTCATTGATGTGGAAACTGATACAAAGCTCACTGAACCACCTATAATCACCTGCGCTTTTTGAGGATTTCGAGGGTCCAGATTGTTTGCCATCCCATCAAAATTACACTGAGATAAATTTCTAATTGGACGAAATTTTGATATGTTTAGAAATAAATAAAAAAAACCGTCTTATGTTATAACTATTATAAAGGAATTTTTTGGATTACGGACGGGTTTCAAACCCATGACTATCCAAGTATCTACGTCTCTGCACAACATATTATGCTAACCAATGTTATCTACCTCAATCAATCAATTACCCCTTTCTTCAAAATCCAGACACGTAATTAAATTAGGATTTTATATGCAAAAAAAATTGAGTTTGTGTGTCCCTTTTATTGTTTTAACTGCAGATTAAAATTTAAAGAGTAAAGTTGTATTGATGGAAGTCAAAGCATAAAAATATTAAAAAATATGTGTAAATAATAAATCTAATAGTAAAAGTATGTAGATAAAAAATGGACATTTTATATCTCTAAGTCAAGATAGATT
The DNA here is from genome assembly GCA_946251855.1 of Alsophila aescularia. Lineage (NCBI taxonomy): Eukaryota > Metazoa > Arthropoda > Insecta > Lepidoptera > Geometridae > Alsophila > Alsophila aescularia. The sequence goes on along the minus strand of OX276380.1, from coordinate 18,078,230 downwards.
TTCTACCTCTCAATCAAAATGAATACTACGAAATCTGCTCATAGCTCGTACCAGGAAAATATGAGGTGCAAATATGAACACCTTATATAGTCATATCGGAAACAAACCAGTTACAAGTAGCCTGAGAAACTTCTAGTCGCTCCAGGGAAGTAAATCATAAAGATTAATTCTGAACATTGCAGAGATCTGATGAACGAGCGCGGTTGCAGGAACACGAGGCATAACATGCCCGAGTATCGCAGTAGACTGCAGCTCGGAGATTACAAATCTCTCATCTCACGCATTATTTACTAGTGCAAGCGAGATACAAGATAATGTGATTAGTCAAACGATACTTGATAGCCCCACGGCATCCAACTCTCAACTGCGTAAAAACCAGGCGACGTCCAAGCAACGCACGCACTCATAGCTCTGATTACACAACATAGCACGCACACACGCACCCCTGGGATTAACGTCAGACAACGCGTTTCCTGTTACCTGCTCCGGAGCAAAAAGACGTTGCTCAGTAATTTAGAATTAATTTCACATTTGGAATCAAAACACTCTGGTTAAAATCACACACGGAGAGATAACAAAACGAGCGAGATTGGAACTGGAACCGTTCGACCGTATTGAAGTCTCTATTTTCTAACGCCGAAAATGTCTGTAACAAATCCGTGTAGCGGACGCAATCTACGGGACTTAAAACAAACAATTACTTCGGTTTGTTTGAAAAGGAGAGCAAAAAGCAGAGCAATCAAATCGGAGCTGCTACCGTGCGGCAAAAAACTTGAGCTTGGGATGTGCTCGGTCGCCGTAACGGGCCGGAGCACCAGCAGACGTAATAAGGTAGCCACCGAGAGCTTGGCAGATCATTTCCACGTACCTTCACGGCTTTTACTCAATGATATTCGTATGTGGCAAGAAATTGCTTCATTTATAATATTTTATGTGGCTGGCAGATTAATCAAGCACGTGCGTAGACTTTATTATGTTAGATCATATTAAAATACTCCCAATAGTCCAAGAGAAGATAGTGCAGCTGATTGGTTTGACGGCTGGTTGGTCTAGTGGCTATTAACCCTAGGAACGAAATCAATCGATCGCGGGTTCGAATCCTGCAAGGTGCAATAATTTGTGTGATAAGCAGAAATGTTTGAGTCATGGATGTTGATATTCGTATTTATATATGTTTATCCGTTATCTAGTGCCCATATTACTGATTCCTAGTTAGGGGCCAGGTAATTGGTGTGGAATTGTCCCGAATATATTATTAGAATATTATGATTATTTTTAGTATATATATTATATAATTCTGGATATAAATATAAGTTCAAATAATATTGTTGAATTGCCTGTATAATTATTTGTGTATAGTATGCCAATTTTGAAAAATGTTAAAATGTTTTAGTAACTAACAAGTGCATCAATCACGGAAATATAAAAGCCAAATCACAAGACCTACAAATCAAAGCGAAGACCATGCATCAGCTGGTAACCCGTAACAAATTCTTAGCAAGGTGACACACTTTCAACGAAACCCGGATTGCTACGGGTACCGTGGCGAAATGACTACGGATTTTCATAAATAACGCATAAGATCTTTGAACAATAAATAATAAGATTCGCTGCGCTCAAACCAGCTGCGCTAAGGAGCGCGCTGAATCGCGCGATTTGATACGCGCCTCCATCAACCTCGCCTTTGTCAAAAGCCAACCTAATAAACTTTAGCAGATGTGATTTTCTAAACAAGACACTAACAAATGGAAGCTCAAAGCGCGATAACACGGGAGAAAATGAACGGCGATCTTCCAAGGCAATTTTCTCTTTCCAGAAATGATTAATGTACTTATCAAGGAGATTACATGTTTATCTTTACAGCGCGCAATATATTTCAGTCTCACAAAATGATAATGGGATACGACGAGAGTATTTTACCTGTGCTAATGCAGTTGAATTAATTTAGAAATGTGAACATCCATCGATGCTCTGGACGCTGTTTCGGGAATTTTGCAACACAAATCTGGCAAAAAGGTCGGAACCATTTTCTTTGCACTATCGCAACACGATCGATAGAAAACGAATGTTTTAAAAACGAATCGCAGCAGTTGAGACTCATCCCGCGAATTCCAATACAACATTGTGATACGGACAAAGAAACGGACCTGCATCATTATAGCCTATTGTAACGAATTTGAAATTTCTCAAAAGCGAATTCGTCAAACGTAAAACAATTCGATACGCGTTCGAATTTGTTGTTCGGGCTTCAATTCAATTTCTTCGTCGTCCAAACCGCTCGCGTGAATTGGGTCGCGTAAACGGGACCGCCCTTTTGGGACCAGAACGTTATTTTTTTCACACAGATTGCGCGTTCTTTGATCTCCAGAATGTGTGTGTTAAGCGTTTCCTTCGCTTTGTGTCAGCGCTGTGTGTGTCTCGTACGGACGGAGTCGGAACGACACCCAGCGGGATGTAAAAATCAAAAACAACCAATTCACAATGATTTTCCTCCTTTAAAAGGGTGACTTTATATAAAACGTGTTACATTTCTTTTTATCAAACGTTTTCTCGACACATTTCGTGAATCTGTCTGTTTAGCGCGTGGTTTTGAAGCAAGATTTCCAATTAAGCAGAATGCATTTACTTCGTTCAAACTTTGAGCCCGAATTTCGTCGAGTAAGAGAGAAAAGGTGTGAAGAACTTGTAATTTCATTCTTGACACAGTTCCTTGTTATGAGCGTTACTTCATCCATGCCGGGAGAGTTTAGCACGTCGTAAACTGTTGGATCCATTACTCGAGGCGCTCGAGATTATTCCAGCCTTACTTTATGAGCTACCAGAGAACATGGTCCAATATTTTTCAATGGATTCTTCTTTGCTGATCTGCTGGGAATATTTGCTGAGACACTTGCAGAATAGCAATGTTGGAGCATTTACAATGTAGAAGTAATGGACACTGAAATTAATTAACTAAAATAACAGGCCAAGTTGCGGGTCGTATTGTGCCATCCATTTTCAGGGCAAGAGGGCACTCATGTACCTATATATGTCGAATGAGATATTGCAGACCTCTGATATCAGAGTTAGTCAGATATCCTAAGGGTCTCTGACATGGCTTGACAACTGCTTTCAATTGTAAGCAACCAGGACCTACGGCCTAAGGTCCAGAGCACTGAGCGATGACAAATCCGCACATAAATTATTAAAAGTCATTTGTGCTGGGCCGAGAATCGACCCGGGTAAGTTACCTAATTTAATTCAACGTTACCCGGAATAACGTTGAATTACAATACGCTATAATTAAAAAAATAACCTTTTATCCAATTTTGACACAATTTATATCGGACTTACCTAGAAGGGTATTCTTTCAATTAAAAAAGTAATATTCAATATTCCGCAATTGAAGGAGAAATCGGTGAACATACGAGTACATAAAAAAATACTTAGCTTCGAACATAGAACCTCCTCCTTTTGTGAAGTTGATTAAATATTATCACTCGGCTACCATAACTCTTCATGGTGATGGTGATTCATGGAAACTCAAGATAATTATCGGTGTTTTTTTTTAGAACTTGCCACCAGCTCCATTATCCCGGGTCCGCTACGGTCTTTTTCTACAAACTAAGTACTTGATTTTCATAAACTGACTCCGTTTATTTTTAAGGAGGCGACTTTATCTCAGAAAGCATGTAGCTAACAAGATCTAATTAAAGTATTTTTAGGCAATAACTAAAAAAGATCTTTATGCTGAAGTTGACAGCTTCAGCATTGAACATGGTAAAGTAATGAGTCAACTATCCATCCATTCGTTACCACTTATGAGATCTAAGACCTAATTTCTTAGTATACTTAAAAGAATAGAATTTTAATGATGTGTTTATCCAAAAGACAGAAATTGTAAAAGAATTTAACTCTAGCCCATATCTTGGAAAACGAGTTGGCAGGTAAATTGAAGGAGACTTAGTTTGTGCATTTCGTGCGAAACCCTCGTTCAGGCGGTAGTTAGATAGTTACGAGTGGTGAATAGCAGAGCTAGACTGGGTCGTGTTGAAGTGTGGCACCTCATAAAGTGTAGGACCTGTTAGGTTGTTGTTACTGGTAAATTATGTAGGAACAACTGCTACATTTTAATTACTGGTAGAGGTTTTGTATGACCTGTTTGTTTGCGCTACTGTTTTCATTAGTAGGATCCTGGAACAGTTTGTGTATGTATGCGCTATTAATTGAAGAAGAATTTTACTTTCTATTACTTTAGCTCAACGGTGCAATATGGTATACTCATAATTATGTGTCATTTTTATGGAAAGGATCTACCAAGAAGGTATTGGTAAGAATTCTTCGTCTAAGAATCAATTAAAATAAACTTTTTTTTTCCTCAATATTTCGTGCATTAACAGTCAGCGAAGTACTAACTTCATCTAAACAAGTATCCGCGCATATCATAATCTTCGCCTTGATGCAACTTGTCGAGTTTCTCAAGCGACGGTAAACTTATGTTCCACTCTCGTGCATTACGTTCTCAAGATATCAAGCTCGTAAATAAATTTCAAAAACGCCATATCTCACAATTATAAAATGAGGCATGGACATAAAAGTTCCATGGCGGGTCCCACACGATCCCGTGGGGTCTAAGGCGAACAAACGAACAATATATTATTGTATTGTCGGTCTTAGTCAGGGGCCAAAATACATATTTTGTTGTGTGAGGTCCTGCCTTTCGGCTCAGGTGATACTACAGGCGTTACTAATTTGTATTCGATTCCACAAAAAAAAAAAACTATAATCATGAAGAGCTAAACGTATAAATGAAACTAATCTTTTGTACCATTTGCTAAGAATGTTTGAGGCTCGCACGCTGCGCGCTAATTCTTCTAATTTCGCTCTCCACGGGGTTTGTTATCCGTTGAACAAAAGATGCACCGTTACAAATGTCAGCAGTGTAAAAATTAATGGCGACAACCTTTTATTCGTCTCTTTTGTCTAGGACAAAGTTGCTTTGTCTATTTCAGAGTTAATAATGGAAGTGTTTAACGTCAAAGCTTTTTTTGGTTACGAAAAAGCTGTGATGAATAGGTCGCGTGGCGCGCGACAAGACATTGAAGTGTGATTTTCTTTGCGCATTAGTCACTTTAGTTCACGGAAATTATTTTCAAAAAGGAGTACCTACTGAGCAGCATGAGTACCAATTTGAATGAAATAACATTTTTAATACTTGTATTGTATAATTATCTATTTGTATGTATAGAATATTTGTGCACAAGCCTTCTTCTTTCTATGGTGCTACAACTCTTTGTGGATCTTGGCATCCGCAACACTTTTCTTCTATCACTAGAAGCTGGTTTCATCGTAGATAAGGCGATCAGAGATCCTTTTATGTTGTAGACTTAACCAATTTGTTTTTCACCTTAATGGGTTGTTAGCCTAATGATGAATCCTCCTCACGAAGACCAGCTGCAGTGATATATGAGATGCAACCCTGGCAGAGCTTGCAATCCTGGCAAAGCTGAAAGATAGATAATTCTTTATTATCCGCATAAAACTAAAACAAATAAAAAAAATATGGTACAATGGGCGGTCTTATCGCTAAAAGGACCTTTCCGGACAACCTTTGGATGGAGAAGAATTAATATACGGCAAAGGCGGTGGTGCATTATAATATAATAAATAAATAATAACAACTGAATGCTGTTGTTCATAAGTAGAATGTTGAAATATGTCACATAAACAGTTTTAGCCCACTATTCCTGTTACTACGATTTTTCATCTAAAAGTTTTCTGAGGGCTATCTACATATAAGAGGAAATATAAGGTTTTCAAACTACAACAATTTCATTAGGATAGCGATACCTAAAACTAGAACTAACGGGCAAACTAAACGAGATCACGTTTGTCAATAAACCTTTTTCAACATATCCAATTTGCTGTTTGCTAATTAAGTTTCTCTTAATAATAAAATAGATGTAAAAAAGGAATCGCGTGGACGAAGCAAGAGCATACGAGCATGTATCGTTAGTTTGCAAGTTTGTTAGGGTTGGGAGAACTTCTCTATCATCCACAAATAAAAAACAAAACTCAGCGTATTATTTTCTTGTAGCCACGTGGTAACTTTATTGCCTGAACATGATGACGATGATGATGACAAAGTTCTTAAACGGTTTCATTTTGTTTCATTTATAGTTGCATCAAATCTTATGCTGATTTTCTGTTTTAACTACTTTTACTAAACCGATTCTCATTGAGATACTTCGCACACGAATTTAATCCCCATGATATTACACTATTACGCTAATTTCACCCTTCGGTCCTCAAATCCCGGTACTGCAGGGGTACTGACTGCTGCACCAGAGATTGCCCACCAGAGAGAATGTATAATTATAATATTACTGGATTGAGGGACAAACTTAACTTTACCGTTGGAAAACTGTTGTCCCCATACATCGAAATAAGATGGCGGTCAGTTCACCAAACTGCAAATAAGTTTACAATAGCAAAAAAAAAAAAAAAAAAATGTGACTTAAATCTACAAATTTACGAATTTTGGATTTTCCACACATTGGTTCTTGTCATATTTCATGATTTCAGGTCAACGGGATGTACCCTAAATGTTTTGATTCCCTTGCGAGTGTCAAAATTTGCGGCATAAACGGCTGTATGTTTTGATTGCGTTCACTTAGAAATATGTTTTTATCACATCTCTATTGGAAATTTGAGTATTTGATATTGATTTCAAATTGATACCTCTACGCGTTTCTGAGAAAAGAAGTTTTGACAGACATACATACAAACACTTTCTATAAGGGTTCATTTTTTTTCTTGTGATGTACGGAACCATTTAAATTAAAAGTTATAGCGATTATTTTGATATGAATAATAGATACACAATTCCAATTATAACAATATTTGCTCTGGACTTTGCAGGAATAAATATTAATATAAATTAAACCAGGTATGAAGTAATGCTCAAGCCAGCTGCGATGCTGTCCAGCTTCAGAGAGAGGCTATGGTGGACCGTTTGAATTTAGCCTTAGAAGCCGTGTTCGATTGGGGCGATGCTAACCTGGTTAAGTTTAATGCCACTAAAACGCAGGCGTGTTTGTTCTCTGCTAAAAAGAGTCCTCTTAACCGACCCCTGTCTTTCCGTAGTGTAACAAGACTATTAGGTGACCATTTGGAGCTTTTGGGTGTCGAACTCACTTCGAACCTGAATTTTGGGTATTTAATTGAATCCAAAGCCAAGGTAGCTAGAAACTTGGTATTTTGTCTAAGGTTAGGCAGTACTTCACACCAGGATAGCTTTTGAATCTTTACCAAGCACAGGTCCGATCTTGTATGGAGTAATGCTGCCACCTCTGGGACGGTTCTGCCAATTATCAGCTCGAGGCTTTGGATTCAATTGAGCTTATATTATATTTTACAATAGTTCAATTTGGGTAGGGTTTGTTTAGCGTGGGGTTTTACTTATGTTAATTTTACCATTTATCAATTGTCTGACTTACAGTTTTGGCGGAAGTAAAGTACATATTTTTATTTTGTTCATTTTTTATCCTGGAGAGTTTAGTTTTTTTTATATTAATTCGACGAATGGAATGGAATGGTGGTTGATCATTGATTGCTTACATTATTTTATTAAAGATACAATATTAGACAAAGAGTTGATACGTTTCCATAAACTTTTTTACTTTAGATATATTCAAGTGAAGTATTAGGCTTAAAGTTGAGAATATAACAAAAAGTTCCCCGTAAAACCCCTGTAGGCATATAAAAGCTTGGTACATTTTTTCTCCTCAACGTAGTCAAACCATCAAGATAGTAGCTATGTAGAAACAGGTTGGAAACAGGAAGCGCGTGCAGTAAATGACGAAGATTTACATTCTGACGCTCTCTAGTGAGATCTAGTACAGTTATTTTATGCTTTTTGCAGACTAACTATGACTGAACCGTAAGAATCGATTTTCCTGTAATTGCGGAGCTGGTGAAGCAGTCAACGTAATTATGTGAAATTTTCAACAAGTAATAATTATTATAATATCTTATCGAGTAGGTATGACATTTTCAAGATAAGATAATTCTTTGATAATTAAAGCTTGTGGGCGATAAATAAAATTCATAATGCCTACCTAAAAATTCTATTAAAATATTCAAAACCTAAATAAAACACCTAAAATATGTATGGATCGTATCATTTAACCTTCCTAGAATAATACACTGAAAGATATATAATATCATTTTTTAACTGTTATGATTCATACAGTTCTAGAAGCGGAAGATATAAATACCACAACTAATTAAACTTCGATACAAAATGTCTCATAAATGATTAACAATCCAAAACCTATTAATGACTAATAAAGGATTAAGGGAATCCACGCACCGCCGCAACGGCTACAGAATTTTTAATATCTCTAAATCATCCGACCGAATACACATTCTTAGAATCCCTACTAAATTATAATAATGTCTCCATAAAGCAAGAACCTATCTAAATTATATTTTGACATAGGAGCGAAAAATGCCATCTCTAATCTTCGAACGATAAATCTCTCATGCAAATTTCACGCTATTTTATTCGGCTCTGATCTTCCAAGAACGATTTCAAAAAGTTTTTAAAACAATCAGATTCACGCAAAGAATTTATCTGACCTTCACATTAGCAGGAAATCGTAGAATTTGCATAATGCTTTCTGTTGCATGCGCCCATTCGAAATATTTGAAATGCTTTCTGTTGCTCTAAGAAATATGGGATACGTTGCCAGAATATCTTATTGCCGGATGAATAGTGACGCCAAACGACAAACGAATGGCCAAGCCATATTGTGTGAGAAGAGTTAAATTGAGTTTTAAACAAAGGATGAATGTTGTTGCATCTACATCCTAGTGCCACTAAGTAATTAATATTTCGTTGAACATTGTAGTATCTATTAAAGTGCAGCATAACCTTCCAGCACTACCTCATACGACAAACAAACAAACACAAAGCGTTTCAGAGCAAAGATTTCTAAGATGAGATTCGTTTCACATAGGTTTACTTATTATTAAGACAAAAGTAAAGACCTAAAAAGTACTACAAAAGTATACACAATTATTATTGAAAGAAACGTATGAGGAGATAAATGAGAAGGTATTGACGAAAAGAAAGAGGTTTCGTACATCTTTCTTTCGTCAATACCTGTATAATGAACCAAACTTAACAATAATTTACCCAGATAATATTCATTTTATCATGTTCATTCGTCAGATTAGTGAAAAGGAAAAGGAATTTTAACAGGCAGTTATTCTACATGTGCTGTGCAACACTTAACAATAGGTTGAGACAGAAACAAAGAAATTATATTTTCCCAAGACAGCTGTTGCAAAAAAAAACTCACTTCTTATCTCTGTAATCTGTTGTTTTTTTTCCTATTTCCTTACCTAGCGCGCTACAAAGATTACCGATAATAGCGAGGTTGTGGCTAATTGTCTTTTCATGAGTATTTTAAGTGAGTGTGTCTATATTTTAGCCTGACAAGAGTTCTCATAGGCATAGTGAATACAGAATTTATATAACATACTTTATATATATATAGATAGATAGATAGATAGATAGATAGATAGATAAACGCTTTATTGCACACCAAATAAATCATACACAAGAATAAACATTTAACTTAAATAGAGTACAATGGGCGGTCTTATCGCGGTCTTAAGCGATTTCTTCCAGACAACCGTTGAATGGAGAGGAATACATTTAATTGTCATGGACGGTGGTGCTGAATAATAAACAAAAATAAATAAATCTAAAAGGTACAAGAACTTAAACAACTAACCTAGCTCTAACTATAGTATGTTACATAAATTCTGTACATAATTTCATTTATAATACATACTATGTATAGTGTAGATACAATAAATATATGTACCTATGTGATAGCTGAGCGTTATTTTATGCATTTTACCAAAGAAATGAGATCAGAGCAACACTTCATTTTTATCACCTAAAGACTTTTACGAGATAGTTTAATGTTATCATCAAATAATTATCCTTTGCCTCGTTGCGTTCCGAATAAAGAGGTTGGTTATGATTATGAGTAAAGCATTATGCAAGGTGCACGACCACCCACATTGGAACACTTGTATGCACCATTGTATTGACTGACTGCCTGACTTCGCAGTGCAACGCAGTGACTTGTCTTTCTACAATTTCCAGATTTACATAGGAATTTGCAAGGATGTTTCTTTTTACTGAATAGTAGGTACGATAGGTTAAAGCTTTGTATCTCATTTAAATTTTGAAATTGTTATACGTGAATGTTGTGATTAACTTATTTATGTCACTTCATACAACAGGATTTAAAGTTTTTGCAGGTGTAGTGCATCAGGGATGTTTGCAGAGACTCGTACCGGTCAACTTTCATTTCATAACGAGGAAAAAGGCTGCATCGATTCACAGCCGTGTCCGAGGCAGCGCCAATAGTATTATGTGCATTAAAGCAAGTTAAGTTGATATATATAATACTTAGGCAGGCAATTCAATTGCATATTAAGTGAGAGGTTAAGGAATATGATTTTAAAAGATTTTCTTTAACTTTTAATGTTTGTATGTATGTTTTTTTAGGTCAAATCTTGCAAGCTGAATTAGAGCCACTTTCTCTTATCTTACGGAGTTGAATTTTTACATGTTGTTCAGTTCCAATGACAATGCATTTTTATGGTAAGCATGGCCTGAATACCATCCAGAAATAGCTTCAGATAAAATAACTCTTATCTGGAGCTATTCCTGGCACAGATTCAACAGCACAGACATGAAAATGTTGTGTACGCATGTTATAATCATAGCCGGTTTTAAGTTTTACCATGACATGGTTGCTGCACTCAGGATTGGGCCTGACAAGGGAACTCTTCAACAGATAGCAGCACAGATATGACCCAAGTAGCAAAATAAAGTCATATTTTCAAGTGGATACGTCTTTTAGTTTAATAACAGTTCTTTAATGGTATTTCATCGGCGTTGTCGTTTTATAGATGTGTATTATCGGCATTCTAATTATATAAATGATGAACTTGTATATTTAGCTGAAGTAAACTTTTATACAACTTCATTATACGATAGTCTTATAGTGGTTCAGATTGTAACATGTAAAGGACAATTTCACGCAACGTTTTAGTCGTAATGGCGACCAATTATAAACGTTTATTTTTTGACACACAAGTCATATAATTAAAAGTTATATAGTAGTGACGTATAGATAGTCTACACGACGAATAATATTTCATGGCCATATAATGGTTTTAGTTTAAACTCCTATTTAATATACTGTATGACTTTTTAGTCGAGTGAAACACTGATTGATTTACAGTTTCTACGTCCACTATTGTAAAATCTTTAAGACTTTTACGAGACTGATAAACAACAATTCATTGTTTAAAAGACTTTGACACTATTACCATGCAACATTTATTTAAGTACTGAATTGCACCTTTATGTAACTTTCATATAATTTATGTTTTCTTTGAGGTTATTATGTATACTTTTATAAAAATATTACCTTAAACTGGCGGAAAATTATTGGTGACGGGTTGTTCAAATAAAATTTAATTCTTCTGGCTCGGTGTTTAAGAGTTTCATTGTTAAGAACAATAAAATTACGTGATATCGCATAAGCACCGGGCTCGAGGGGTATGACTTTTAGTGACCTTTATTCATTACCGTTACCTACCTTCAGTTGTGAACATTACCTTAGGTCGCGTAAATATATCATAGAGATAAATTATTTCACAATTAAATTATTTATTCAAATCATTGAATTTCAAGGGCGCATTTAAAATAACGTAGTATTTCTTAATACATTGTCGAAAAACTGATACTCGCATATGCGTTTTGGTAAAATAGACCTTCAACAAAGATATAACTATAAGAGTATTTTAATTTGTTATTATATTTTGGTCTAAATATCCATTAAGTTCACAACTTTACTACAGTAAAACATAGTTTTTTTTTCTTTTGACAAGCAAATGACTTTTGAATAACACACATAACAACATTTAACTCCTACTTGTGACAAATATTCGACGATTTGACGACACTCGCGGTTAAATAATGTTGCCAGAAAACAATTACTTTACAACTTCTATTACAATTTGTACCGTGCACTCGATGACTATACGACATGTTTGTTGCTTAATTGTGTTTTAAAAACTATTATACTACATTTGAATAGACTTCATGACAGTTATGCGACTTTAAAATAACAAGCTTGGTAAAGTAAACAACTGTAATAAAATCAATATCTGACTTTTATGTTACATAAATTGGGTCCTTTTCTTTAGAACTGTAACGCCTATAACTCTTTTGTTCAACTTTTTGATGTTGGAACCCAAACGTTGTATTGATCATTATACGACCTAATGTTGCATGTTGAGACATGGTTGCTCATGGTTGTTAATCAGGTTTGGGTCTTGACTAGGGTACTTTTCAACGGTTAACAGCAAAGCCACAAAATGTCGTAAACACATTTAATTATGATAGCCCGCTCTAAGGTTCATCAAGGCATGGTTACCTCATAAAACTTATGTTTTTTAATTTAACTTTTCTATTTTTACTATCATATTAAATTTAATTGTAATAGCAATTAGTTTTAAGTTTTTTTTTATTAAAAAAAAAATATATTTACCAAGATATTCAAATGAAATAAATAAACAAGCACAAAAAAAAAAACCCCGACCCCCCACCTCCCATATAGTGAAGACCATCTCGATCACATCAGTTTTTAAACATAAAAAGCGTATCAAAATATGTCCATTGGAACTACGATCCGCACCCCCCCCCCTCCTCTCCTCCCCACCCCTCCCATTAAAGCTACGAACCATCTTGTTAATCTCAGCTTTGAAGCATAAAAAATCGCAGTTAAAATGGTCCATTCGTTTGAAAGATACGATTCTCAGCCCCTTTTTTCATCTCTCCCCCCATTTTTCAACTCCCCCCCCCCTTTTTTCAACTCCCCTCCCTTTTTTTCAACTTTTCAACCCCCCCCCCCCCCCTCCCATATAGCTAAGAACCATCTCGATCACATAAGTATTCAAACATAAAAAACGCATTAAAATCGGCCATTCATTTGGAAGCTACGATCCTCACCCCCATTCTCCCCCTCCCCCCATTATAGCTAAGAACCATTTTGTTTACCTTAGCTTTCAAACATATAAAACCGCAGCTAAGTCAGTCCATTCGTTTGGAAGCTACGATTCTCACCCCCTTTTATCACCCCCCCCCCCCCCCCCCCCTTCCCCTCTTCATATAGCTAAGAACCATCGCGATCACATTATCTTTCAAACAAAAAACCGCATCAAAATATGTCTATTAGTTTGGGAGCTACAATGCCACAGACAGACACACGCACACACACACAACACACACACACCCGCACGCACACACAAATTACACACCAAGTGATATACACCCTAACCTTATAACACCCGTCTCTTTGTTCGGGGATTAATAAATAGAGTGGGAAAGTGTGTATGTGTGTGTGTCTGTGTGTGAGAGAGAGAGAGAGAGAGAGGGAGAGAGACATACAATGATCATCATCATCCTCAGCGTATGGGTCTTGTCCGCTACTGCTGGATTTAGGTCTCTCCTAATACACGCCAATGAGCTCGGTCATAGTTGTTAAAGTTTTGCCATGGTTTTGCCCATAATCCATCGACGGGTTGGCGATTAATGAATAGGAAGGTATAATCATGTTCAGAACTCTGTGAGAGTTAGCTTTACCTACTTATAACCTTTGTATTTTTGTGGGACTTGCTTTCCAAAGTTAGTATGTATTCTAACAACGCAAGTTTATGTACTGTAACAAATGTTATCGTCCTGACTACCTAATGTAATGCGGTGTGGCTGTGGGAATGTTACGGAAGCCGGCTTTGTGATTAGATTAGTGTGAATGACTGATTTTGTTTGACATTTTGATGCGTTGAAGATGGAAATCAACGCAAATGTTATTTTTGTGTAACTAACGTATTTGAAACGCTCACTTTATTGTTCCGAGATTTACTTATTCTTTGTTTAGAAAAGTTTGAAAAATCACAATGTTATTGTATCAGCTTTTTTTAAATGTATTTTCAAACCTACAATTCCTGTGGCTATTATTACGTCCTAAGCATATATTTTTTTACTTTTCTTATCTTCTTTAGTAAAGAGGTACCCTGGAGGTCTACTACAAGATTCGATTACAATATATCGGTGTAATTATTGTCGTATATCCTCAAAAACGTAGAAAAAGATGTAAAACAAAGATGAGAGATTATCTGCGGTGTTTTGTAATCCAAAGATACAGGATTCAATCCTCGGCCCCGTACCTATGACTTTAGCGATTCGGAGGGCACGTACAGCCGTCGTTCTCAGTTGCAACGTAATTGCACAATTGTAACAATTGATGTAGCTAACGTAAAGCCATGTCTCGTGTCAAGCATGCGTCACTGCCAAAATCAAATAGTAGCCACTGTTTTTTTTGGAATCTCTTTCATTTTTATTATGTTTAAAGTTCCTTACAATTTGTTGTTCGTAGTTCTAAAATTAGTCATAAGACTACCTACTATTTGAGTCTGAATCGGCACTAATTTATTTAATTTAACATATGACCACACAAACATTCAGTTAATCACCAACATACATTGGTCCTACCTCATAAGTCTATTCTTACTCAACCATAACTTATAATAGTACCTATACCTACCATCCGTACAGATTATTACGTTTTATTAGCTGTTAAATTACTCATAGCAACAAACAACCCGTTGGCACTTGACTCCGAGCTAACGTCACGTCAATCAATTGAAGATCAGTGTAACATTAAGCATATGCTGCATGCGTGAATAACTACATTATACGATTACCCGTACCATGAAGATTCGTGAAATTTGTTGTTTGAATACCAAATTCATTGACCAACATTTTTTTTTTTTTAGTTTCTTCCAGCATGACTGTCATTAAAGGTAATGTTTATGACAACGGGATACGGAAATGATTATTACAAAGTATAATATACAGATACACCAGACTTTAAGTTAAAATCTAAGCTATCCAACGGTTAAAACTGCATTTCGATCATTCATTAGTTTTTACGTGATGGGAACAGAAATACAGAAATACACATTTTTTAAATTTTATTTATTATTTTTGTTCAGTAGCATGATTTAGTCCCACAGTTTCTTTAAATATGTCTCTGAACAGTCTTTTTTTCCTTACACTTTATTTTTTAACTATTGTAAGGGTAAAGGTGCAGTGAGATTCCAAAATTGGTTCAGTAATTTTTTAATTTAAAGTCCTTTTCTTATCAAAGAATTTTGTACATTGTCTTTTCCTTTGAGTTAAGAGATTAAATCCAATAAACTCAAAATATATGAATTAGACCCCATGAGACCGCTCATGATAGTTAAATGACTCTACCACCAGATTGGGACTACAATTTGAGAAGAAACAAGATTCTTCAAGAATCTCTATGAGTTTTTATATTGTACATTCGAGTAGAACGTGAGAGTTGAACCACTCGTAGAGGCTACAGCATTAGTCGACCTATAATGCACGACCTATTTATCAAATCGAATTAGTAGGTGATATCAAGGCGTAAAACATATGGCGTGTAGCGATTTGGTCCGTCTGTAATCCACGATATTATTATGTCGCACGGGGTGCTAAGATCGTCAGTAAATTATACCATTGGATTCTCATATTAGTGGCATATGTTATCCAGTGCGACATTTTCGGGCTATTGTCTGCAGGGGTTAATGTTTTGATAGCTTGTCAAAAGATAAAGGAATAAGAAACGAGTCTCGAACAATCGATAATCAATGAATAGATCAATGTGTCTTTAAATTAATGATTTGATTTGTAAACCGTTGGGGTATAGGGACGAGTTCTTTATTGGTGACTCTAATCAGGCAATCGTAGTAAAGATCTGCGAGCTGTGTGGAGCGACGAATCACAAATTCTGGCAATAACCGGACAGGTAAAGCTAAAAATCATATATACTGGAGATTTTTAGGAAAGGCCTACGATGGACGTCAGTTCAAAATCATAAAGTCGTAAATATACTACGATACCAAAATGAATCAGACGTTTATCCAACTACATTACTTTTATGCTTTTTAGTAGGTATTCTACAATCTGCTTGAATTAGGTAGCCATTTTTTCTTAATTTCTGTATGAAAAATGTATGGTATTGATAAAAATAAATAAATCTTTATTTATCGCTATAAAAATCACAATTCCACGAAACAAAGGTAAAAACAAAACAGCATTACCTCATTTAGTCACCGATACGTTGTCGACGGTACTCGCGTTACAACAACAAAATGATTTAGTAAAAAACCGTACAAAACAAATTTATGTCTCCTCCGGGACGGTCCTCGGTGTCCATTACACGATATCCTTTCTTGATTTATTACGTTGGATCTTGACGCGAATGTAACCAAACCAATGCCTGTTTGAAATAATGCAACTTACCTTATCGCAATAAAAAAATATCGTCGCTTTGTTTAAAGGAAGCTATTATTGCATATTCTTTGTTGATATATGGAACCTAAACGGTTATCAACTTACCACACTTAAGTGACTGTTTGAAATAAAGCCGAGACTGAATAGTTTTGGCAAAATATACAATGTCATAGACTTAATGTCATCGAGATTTTAGTAATTCATCTCAACAATATAAGCAATTTTTCATTTTATTGATGTTATGTAAGTAAGTCCTACGAGGCTGATTAAAATTTGTTAATAATCGAGCTTAGTTCAAAGAAAAAGATTATGTATTATATATTTAAAGAAATCTAAAACCATGAATTTAGAAGCTTGGACATGGTTGATATATCAGAACAATATAAATTAACAGTCAATGAACAATACATACAGAACAATAGTTCAAAAACCCAAACCCGACTACGGTCGGATAAAAATAGCCACTGATACTCTTGCGATGAAGATGAATCGATTGATACCTTGCTTGTTAAAATCGGACCAAGTTTCTTGTTTAAGCACATTACCCTCCTTTGTTAAGCCGTAGACGTAAAAAAATAGCTGATGGTACTCTATCCATGAAGACAAGAATCAATTGAGGAGGTCAGGATCAAAAACTCTTACATCCATTTCTGACACTTGAATTTTTATGTTCTTATTCGTCTCCGAATGATAAAATTCACCATTTTGCAGAACATTTGTGATCAAAACAGCACATCCCTCAGTGAAACGCAAATTATATCAAGGGTTTCGTTCAAAACCACCACAAACCCTTGGAAAACGATATAATTTCAAAATGTACTAACAACTATTTTCAATACCCTATTTGTGGCTCATCAAAATAACATTTATTGAAAACCTCTCTTATAACAGTACTAAGAACAGTTTGATTTTTATTGTCTTTTTTTACAATTTACTATAAGTGGATTTGTAAGTTTTGATCCTCACCTCCTCAATTGATGCCTCGCATGTCAAAATTGGACCAATAGGGGCAACGCTATTATGGTGGACGTCCACTTATATACATTCATAGACTATTAAACTTATTACCCTTCCCTTACTTCGCCGTAGTCGTGTTAAAAAAGGATTACCACATCGCATCGATATAGTATGAAAGTAAAATCTCAAAAAATTGCACCTATAAAATAACTATACACACACAGTTACACACACACATTCTACTCACAGTTATTATTGATGCAAAAGCTTGTGTTGCTCTCAGCTGCTGCTCCATAAAGGCTAAATAGATTTGATAAAACTTGGTATAAAGATACTTTAGGTCATGAAATAACACAAAGTACATTTTGTATTCCGCAAAAATGTCTACGCGGGAAAAGCTGCAGTGGTATGAGATAGTGTGACTATCTCATAATATAAAGTAGGCCCTATATTTACCTGAAAATATTATTATAAATGTATACTTTAATAGCTCGGAGTTAGCCGAACTTGATCTTAATTAATAGCTTTACCCAAAAAGCTTAAATATTTAATCAAATTGTAGCTATAATATCGAAATTGTAGTATGATTTTATATATTTCTTTGGAAAGATGATATCAGTTCCATAACTTAGCTTTATTGTGATGTCTATTACTTTTCGGAAGAATTATGGATTTAGTCGAGAAATTCCATAGCGCTTTTATCTCAGTATTAGCAAAGTATATTTGATTTCTTCGGCTAGATAATTTTATAGGCATGTTCTGTATTAGTAACTAAATAAGGTATGTTTTTGGTCTCAACATTATATAGTAAAAAAAAGGCAGGCCTTTTTTGCAGATTATTTTGAGATGTTTCTGAAGTGATAAGATCAGTTATCCGAACCGAACAACTGGACAAAAGCATGTCTTGTTTCTACCAATGACTTAAGTACGAGTACCTAATACTTATATACGCATAAATATAAATACAACACTAAACCTCCCCTAAAACTGACCCAATCCGCCTTAAATAGGCTTTCGTAACAACAAACTTATAAATAGGCCTAAGAATGCTTCACGTCCAAGCCATTCATCATTCACTCGGGAGCGAAAACTCTCAACGTCTCAAGTAGATATTCCTCTTCTCTCACAAAGAGTTCGTTGAAACTTGAAACAATGCCAGTTGCGGATTAGTGACAACGACTGAAGCTAGTAAGAATGCCAATTACGAAGGTAACGTGGCTCGAACACGCGAACGCTCCAATCAATTTTGTATACGAGCTCCCATGTTTATGAGCTCGGGGAAGATCGTTTATCTATGCAATGTACCACTTCCTCCATTCCACGTTTTGTTCGATCATATTTATTGCGCCTCGACAAAGTTCCATTACTTAGCGGAATTTATACTCTCTCCGTTCTCATTAGAGAATGCATTTGGAGCTCTACATTCCCTATCTAATCTAGCCACAGTATTTCTCTGATAACGCTCTCAAATGCCTATAAGACATCCGAATGGTTTCATTGTTTACTTTCAATTAATTTATTGTTAATTAAATACGCTTTAACGAAGGAATATTCCGCGTTCAGATCAGTATCGTCTTAAAGTCTAAGCCTATTGGCTATAAAAGCTATTTAATTAGTAGCAGTGTTTTATCTTGATAATTTGTTAGAGATTTCTGAACCGAAAACAACAAGTTGGATGGAATAAAAAGTAAAATCGTAGACAAGTTTGGGACGAAATGGGTGTCCATGTTGGAGCTTCTAATGTCTTTATAAGTGCTGTCTGACACAGAGTTAATGAAACAGACGTTTTATTGATCTACCTGCAAGGTGACACGAATCCCGCCGCTTTCAACCCTGCATTATGTTTTTCTTCAAATTATGTTGGGTCTCACTCTAACTCCATTATATTTTCCTTGCAGGAGTGTGATGAAAATATAATAATATTGTACATCAAGACTGGCACATTTCATTTGGAGAAGACCTCCATCATTTGATAAGCTTATGAGACATTTTTAGTAATGCTAAAAATCCATTAGGATACCAATTTGGGTTTTTCATTGTCTATTTTGACCTTCCTGTTGCTTTTTTAGAGTAACAAATGATGACAATGTTATATTTCACAAGATGCTTGGTATGTGAGTCAAAAAAAATAATTAGTTCGGATCTAATTTAAAAATAAAAAAGTTGTTAATATCTTGAAATTGAAAAATCCTTTCGCGAAAATTTACGTGATATAGATTCATTTCTACGGACTGGAAAACGGAACCTAGGCCCCACGAGGTGGACTGACGACTTGCGTCACAAGTCTACTACAACAACTTTCCATGGATTGTTAATGAATTGTGGCAAAAAAAAAACTCTTTTACCACTTTTGGTATTCTAATTTAGAGGTTTTTCATTTCATAACAGTCTATTAACAAATGTTTCAGTAGACTTGGGGCACCTGGTGAAATTCGCGGGAGAAGCTGGATGCAATTAGCGAGAAACCGTTCGTTGAAGCATTTCTATGGGAGGCCTATGTTCAGCGTTGGACCTCTTCCGGATGATAATGATGGATTCATTTTGAATATCAAAAAGTATTACTAACATTTAAAAGTAAAGTTTCCACCACATCGACGGTATTCTGAGAATAGAACGTGTCACAGTCTAGGAACAGTCCGATTGTATACGTGTGTAATTCTCGTTTGTGATATTAGAAACGTACAAAATAACTTTAAAATAAATACAATACATTTTTCTAAAAAAAAAAAAAGTAAGTAGTTTTGTTAATTCAAACCCTTACGGGGTTCGAAAATTCTGAGTCTAGTAATTAGAGTAATGGACAAAATTTTCGTTTGCTTGTATGTATATTTCTAAAGCTTGTTCATTAACGAATATGTATACAAATTGATTAATCATAAGTTTTCTCTATTTATTTCTTGAAAAAGCAGCTCATCCCGTCAAATTTAGATAAGAAATCATACATTATCACCTCCCTCGTGAAAATTCCATAATTTCATAACAATTTATATCAGGATCAACGAGCCCGCATGCCAGACAATTGATGCAATCATCACCAATGAGATTTGGGGGTGTAAAACGGATATAATTCTAAAGAGTGACTTAGTTTTCTATGAACATACAACTGATACATAGAAATGATACGATATTATTGAAAGGAAATATAATTTGAAATTTATTTTGTTTCCTTACCTTACCAACATAAAATGTTTACTTGCAATTTCACCATGACATGGCTAGTGTTAACTCGCGAGTTACTCCAGATTGATGCGGGTCGGTCATTTGGTACGAATATCGGACAAATTCCCATTAAAATAACGTCCATATCAGCGCGCGCTGTAACGTGTCTGTTACGACAGTCGGTCTGTCTGAAAAGTATGAAAAAGTCACAAGTCTTAATTACATATCATTTAATTTCAGTACATACATTGAGTCATATTTGAGCAGGATTAGGATAAGTTGTCGTCACTGGTGGGTTTCTGCCCCATGTGTAAATTTAAATGTTGATACTGCTGCGAAACATAGCTAAATTACTTTTATGGCAAAAAGTTTTAGTATGGTATTTAGTAGAATATAGATTTTAAATAGAAATGATAATATATAAAATAAATTTTGATAAATTTGGCTTTGTATATATGGCCCATAGTCTTGTTGAGAGATTAGGTACTGTTCGACATAACTAAAAACGGAACTGTAATTGCATTGGCCACAACAAAATTACTCTATAACAACTATTCAATAATAACTTCGTTTTGGAAGTCTGCGGGCGAGCCAGACAGTGTTGATTGAGAGATTGCAGTTATAGCTTCTACTTTAACCTATTATGTGGTCATAGGGCATTTAATTTCGGTCCAATAACTTATAAGATTTCAATACATCTGCTTTACATCATTACATCAACATCAGCCTTGTAATGACTACCACAGAACGCCACAATGTCATAAAACCTCGCTTGGCATCTCGGTGATCGCATAAGATGATAATACACAGGTAATGCTGCTGCCTTTTTAATAGCTTTTATTTGTACTTGTATGTATCTATGTATTTTGTGTGTTCTGCAATCTTGAAATTCAAATTTCAAGCACTTCCCGTTTAGCTATTATTCTAAAACTTTCAGAGTAGCTCACAAACCGATGACAAAGCAATAAAAAAAAGTAAAAAGTAAAAAAAGAAACATTAAATCTTTAAAAGTGAAAAGGCAAAAAATAAGGAAAAATAAACTTAAAATCGTAAATTATTGCAATTGTTTAATTTTAGGTAAAAAAATATTAAAATGACGTTCATTAAAAAAAAAACCATTGAAGCTTTTTTTTTTTTTTATTATACTTATTTTCAATATGCTGGTTGTTGCAGCACCCGCGGGATGGGAAAGAGTGTAGGGTGAAACCAGCTCCCACATCAACAATACTAGTATTTACCTCGGTATTCTGATAGTAATAGCCCATGTAAGAAAAATTACGCCCTGAAAGTTTAAAGAAAGCCATCATCCAGTTGGTAATTGAAGGCTAAACCGAAGAAATTAGGAAAGTTTAAAGATTATTGGTAAATTATTTTTTATTAGCGCGTAAATGTGCCACAGCAGAAAAAGTGGACAGGTAGTAGAGAGATATGCCCATACAGAAGATGGTAACAAGTTCATAAGAACAAGCGTTGTCTCTTGATTTTTAATACAGACAGACTTCTCTTTCACGAACTAGAAGTAAAGCATTAATTACTTAGGTACTTCCAAATCATCGTTGCTTGGCAAGGAATAGTTAAGAGAACCGTATAGTAAAGTTTCATGAATCAAACAATGTTCCGATTAACAACTTGGTCGGTAACAGAAAGATTTTAAGGATATCGTTCAAAAAGCTCGTTCTGTAGTCGCCGAGAGTAAGTCAGACGTCTCAATTCAGCTCCTAGGTAATATATATACAAAATAATAAATTGTTTTTTTTTCTTTCCCTATGTTTATTGTTAATGTGCTTGTAATAAATTTTATTTATTATGAATTAAATACTTGTGTTGTCATGGATAACTATTGAAAATAACAAAGTCCTATATCTAGTTTGCAATAATGGTATACTCATACATTGAATACAATTATTGAAGGTATCTAAATATAGGCATTATATTTTCATTTTATTATGGTTATGGTCGGATTGTGCACTATCTCACTGTTTCCTGCATTTTCAGACTAGCGAAATCTGTCAAAAAAAAAACAATGCCAACATGGATACATTATCGGAATTATTTGCAGCGATAGATATTAGAATTCATCGATTTTAGTATCAATCTAAACAAATAAATTTGTTTTCTGATTAACAAACGGTTCTGCCTGTTACGAAACAGCTTTAATCATCAATTAATTATGCTAACCGGCAGATGAAGTAACGGTAAATTACAGGCAAGTTTAATTCATGGTTAGTATTGCTCACACGTGGTGAAATTCCTATGTACAGTTAATCGTGACTCTAACTGGTAATCAGCCTACTTGAAACATTACTTGTAGGTCATGAAATAGGCCCTTAGTCTGGCAGAAAGACTTATACAGACAGCAACATATAAACATTAGGTCGACATTGCCACTAGATAATTATTATAAGTCCCGATACCTGTTCCCACGAGGACCTGCACAAGGCTAGCGATTCCGCAATGCGGGTGGCGGAATTCTGGTCCATTTCTTCCCCACTGCTCAACTAAATTCAACTAGTTCAGCAAGTAGTAGGACATAGTTTGCATTACCTAAAATTTTATGCATTATAGCTCAACTATTTTTTGCTCAACTTATTTGATCAGTTCCTGGTATAAGCAACCTAGTTGAGCAGTGAGTAGATCTGTTAAGTATCCGTGGTCAGATCGCTTTGTGAGATTGATATGACCACGGCAAAATGTATCCATGGTTAGATCCATAGCTCAAGTACAGTCTACTCTGCAATCACATCCAAGCTACATATATATTTATAATAGCTGTACCTCACGGTTTCTCCTGGCAGGTGTCAAAGTGACAGGTGAAAAGTGTCAGGTGTTAATGTGACAGGTTTTAAAGTGACCGTTTGTAGGGAAACGGTGGGGGCAATTGGGGGAGGTATTAGGGAAGTGGGGGGAAGGTGGGAGTAAGTTCGGGTTAGTAGAAATAAGTAAGGAAAGGGTGGGGGAAGTGAGGAGAGTCTAATTTGTGCCCCCCACTTCCCTTCAAGTTCCTCCCACGATCCCATTACTTACATCACCCTCTCCCTACACTTCCCCTACCTAACCTACACTTCCCCACCCTCTGCTCATATTTTCCCGAATTACCACACCCACCCACCCTTTCTCCACCTACCTGTCACTTTGGTGCCTGTCACTTTGTCACCTGTCACTTTGACATCTGTCACTTTGACACCTGTCAGGGGAAACCGCGAAGCGCAGCTAGTATAAATATTATACGTAACTTGGTTGTGATTTTAGAGTAGACTGTACTTGAGCTATTGATCTAACCGCGGATACCTTTTGCTCTCGTCAGATCAATCCAACAAAGCGATCTGACCACGGGTAGATCAGAGATTGGATATTTACTCACTGCTCAACTATTCATAGTTGAGCAATTACTAGTTGAGCCATTGGTACTCAACGTTGACACTGCTCAACTTGATGCAAATGAGCAATTTAGTTGAGCAGTGGGGAAAAAGCGTTCTGGCGTGTAAAATTTAAACGGATTTGCCATCAACTCAAGCAAAGGAAGGATAATGAGTTTAACAGTATATTTATGTATATATGTATGTATCTATGTATTTGGATATGTGGATGTTTCACCAGCGTCACCCCTATTAGTTCGGTTTTGACAAACGAGGTGTCAATCGATTCGTCTTTAGGTCGTAGTATTATTAGGTATTCTGTGTATAGGTATACAGTGGTAGCGATTTGGATATCCCCTGAACTAAACTTAATTTCTTCAAATGTAATTTAAACCTTGTTGGCTTCGTAGCAATGTATTTTTTCCCCAGAAGGTTTTTTTTTTTTACTTGGTCGTGCTGATGTTTATAATTGGTTTGGGCTATGGATTTACATGCACCTGTGATGTTTTGAATGGTTTCAGAGACAACATGGCAATTTTGGCATTTGTCGTTGTATCGGCGAATGATATAGCGCTGGTATCAAAAACTTGGTCTTGTATGCCTAGCATAAAGCCATCGGTTTCCAGGATAAGCACGCCACGTCTTAGCCACACTTGTCAATGTGTTCTTGCTGAAGAACGTGGCGATGTCCGTCATATCTCCAGTGCAAAGACTTTTGTTGCCAGGCTAGTATTTTGTTATTATAACTTCTAAAACTTTAAACCTCTGTATGTACAACTGAAAAAGCAACATTTATATAACAAAAACTCATAAAACTAAGTTCATTTTGTTACCCTTGATTTGTTTTCGTCCACAACAGTACGTATCCTTGATAAAATAAGCTTTTATACGAGTGTACAGATAAGTAATCTTCGGCGGGGGACAGACACATAAATCAAAAGCTTTGAATGGGCCGGGCCCAAGTAGCATGATAAAAGTTTTTTTGATGCCCGTAATGGTGTTACAGGCATTGTTTGACAACTAGATAAAGGAGAAGGTTATGCTGTATTAGATTAAGTGCAAGGTCTTAAAACAAAGGACTTGAAGCAGAATTTTAAAGCCCATCTAGATCAGGCACGTCATCATCTGAATATAATAGACCACCAGACAAATAAAATCTATATATATAATAAGCAATAAGTACCAAAAAGTTTTTAAAATTAAGATAATATAAAAAAATTGTCTTAGTTACTTTAAATAAGCTACTGAACAAGAATAATCCTTTTTTTTATCATGTCTGTCTCTTTGTCTGTGTATTTGTTAGCGCATCACGTAATAACTACTGGACCGAATGTGATGCAGTTTTTACAGTTGGATAGCTTAGATTTTTACTTAAAAACAAGGGTACTTGGTATCTCAATCCGATGAGTAGAAGCCGAGTAATCAATAAACAAACAATTTGATGTATGAACGAAGTTTTATGGGTGTATTGGTACCTTTTGATGTTAAATAAGTCATAGGATCCTAATATCCCAGAAAGGAAATCAGCCTTGGCAAAAATAGTACCTATCTAGTAGTATACTAAACTTTTCTATGTATCAATAAAACTCTGTATAATAGAAAAAGGTAACGTCTTCTTATTGTAATAAAATAATCATAATGCACGTTAATACTATCATTTGCAACTAACTACAAAGGTTTGTTTAGTTGGTTCATCTCCCGTAATTTATGACCCCAATCCAGAGTAAGTAAAGGAATCTCTCACAAATGGTTTTGTGCAATCAGACGTCGAACCACTATTTTAGGGGTGTGGTTGGTTAAAACCTGACTAGCAGGATGCTATATAAAACTACAGTATGGTCATCGCACAAATTCATCTAAAGAAAATTAAAAAAAAAAAAATTACTTATCCTATTATTTTTTTACTTATTATATATTTTTTTACTTAGTCACACGGATCAACTTTACTAATCTTGGTTCTTCTATTTTCTTAAATTATTCACTTTCTTAGGCTAGCTAGAAAAGAAGAAAAAAAATATATTTTAAAAAATATTTTATGCTATACTGTGCCTTCTCCTTCGTTTTTCTTCATAAATGAGGATTGTAACTATGTGTACAAAATTTCTCAACCTCTCTTGGTCTGCGACAAAGCAATAAAACTTCAGTTAACACGCATTACAGTGCTTTACAGTTTCACTGTAGAGTTTTGCTCGAAAATCTACATTGTGAGTCTACCGAGTGAAATTCAAAACAAAAACCGCGAGTTGTTGTGTTTGAGTCAAACTGAATTGTTTTGATACTGGTTCTATATTGCGCTAGGGGAGCGCCAACAACGACATTTATTTGTAGCCACAAAATGTACGTAACTGTCTCTTAAGATTTATCCCCAAACATGCCGTAATCTCTACTCTCGTGGGCGTTGACGCATTTGTTCACCGAGAACCGTGATATACTTACTTGCCCTTGTATATATTCAGTCGAAGCATCTTTGATAAGCGCGCTCGGACCGCCATATTCGTGGATAAAGGAAAATATGTTAATTCAGACGATACCAAAGAACCAATATGACCTACTAAGTGATTGGGTTCCCGATCCGTCCGCGTGTTTTGAATCCGAACTCGGACCGACCGCTTCAAAGATCTCTCCAATGTTTACAAATTGCTTGATGGAAAGAAAAAAACTCAATGGGATTGAGATATTCATTTTGATTAGATTCGATTTAAATAAGACTCCGATAAGAATATTTATATCAACGGGTAAAGGTTTCGTGTTTTCGAAACACTGGATAAAATTTGTTTCAGTTTTTTTTTATGTTAGGTCATAAAATGTGAATAAAGTAGATCAAATGAACCGCCGAATAAATCCACTTAGTGATGCAAAATATTGCCGAAATGGGTGCCTTTTTCACAATATGGCGCCACTAAAAATTTCCATCTTTCGTGAAATATTAAGGATTAAGCCGAGCCCGTTTCATAAAATCTAATTTTAATTAAAAAATAAGCAAACGGTAATTAATTTCAACCGTCCCCGTCTCGGATACAATGGTGTACAAATTAAACGCTTAGACTCGAAACGCTTGCGGATAAAATTCTGCTCCTAACTTCATCGTCTATAGTATTTATTTTTTCCATTAAAATCATAATAGCCAGAAATTAATCCTTCCTTTACTGCAACAATTCCGTTTATTCTTTTACCTTTTAAATTATTGCTTTGTTATTCAAGCATTGAATAAATTTTCACGAAATAAAAAAGGAGATGTTAATTGCGTTCCCGTCTCCGAATTCTCCGATAAATTAATTTGGGGTTTAATAAAGTTGAAATGGTTCAATTCCCGAGTGCTTGGAGCGGTGTTATTTTATTTGTCAGCATATCGTTCTAAAATAATTAGAATGGGAATTTATAGATGTCATCGTGAGGACGTGATTTAAGGGCCACGGCCGCCTCGATGAGCGCGTATCCGCATTGTTTCGATAGATCAATTAAATCTACGTATTTTATCATCAGCTTAGGCTAAGTTTTCGATTTAATATTATGAAAATTGTCATTTTTTTAAATGTTATGCACATTTTTATAACAATATTATCTTCAGGAGTGTTTTCCTCTGCTTTATAAGTGTTAGTTATTTTTTAAGATAATATGCAAGGCTGCCAATTGTTGAAGTCAGTTTTCTAATTCTAAGTCCATCTTGCCATAGTAAGATTAATCTACTTCTGTCAAATAAGCTTTTCATAATCTTTAGCCATCTACATTGGTACCGATGTAGTGTGCTTTATCATAATCGTGAGCTTATTACGTTTCTACTCATAGGACACTGAAATTCTTTTAGTAATATAAAAAGTTATTATTTGTCCATTAATTTATTACTTATTGCGATCACAGTATCTACCGAATCGCGCAGCAACCCACACATACATGATTACTATGAATACATATTAAAACTTTTAGGTACTTATATTTAGACAAGAAAGTGATACATAATGAGAGATTCATTATCCACCATATTAAGCAATGCAGAAGAAAATGTGCTGATATCTTTAATGGATCAAATATCTAACGATAATATTCACCATTGCAAGAAATAATTATGCTCGATATGAAAACAACATGTAAAAAACATATTGAAATTTTCATCGAAACAAATATAATATCCAAAAATAGTTCGATCATTCTGTTTGTGACACTACTTTTGGAACTGTCACATAAACGTTTGTCACTGCTCATGGTTTGTATTTGTGGCTATAAATATGAAACTTAAAAGGTTTTCTTTAATAACATCCCACCTACGATGACCTTTACAAAACATATTTGCTTTTAGGACTTGAATATTTTATTAAATCGATAAGGGTGTGGGTGAACCAATTCACAGTAATCACGATAACAATATTAAGTGCTTGTTTCGAATTCCTGGTTATAATTGACTCGGTTTCGTTGATTGTCACTTGATATATTAATTAAAATTGATATACTATTAACAAAATGTGTCAATTTATTTGATGAATTCATCAGTAGGAAATTAATAGCATGAAGTTTTTTAAGAATCAGATGTCACATTATTATGTGTGTTGGTATAAACAAAATAACCAAGATAAATGGCATATGCCCTAAGGAAGTTGAATTACACTTAGTGCCAAGTGCTTTTGTACAAAAGATTAGTTCTGCTATCTTGTTTCGCAACAAACAACAACATTCTCTTTCTTTTTCTATATCCTGGACCTAAACTGCGAAGTTGCCGCTTGTTCTCAAAAGTCTTGAGAGAAAAGTTTTATCTGTTTTCCAACAGAATACTGTATCTATGTCACAGTATAATATGTTAAGGATCTAAACTTAGAGACTGAGATTACTGCAACTTTCTAACCGAGACAGATCTCGTTTATATGAGAAAGTACAAAACCATGATGATGGTTGAATATCTGTCACAGACTTAAACTAGACATAAGTTCAAAAATAAAACCCGACTACGGTCGGGTAAAAAATAGCATATGACACTCTTGCGACGATGACGAATCGATTGATACCACCTCACTTTTCAAAATCAGACCAATTTTTTTACTTGAACACATAGCCTTTGCTTTGCCGTAGCACGGTAAAAATATATTTGTCACAAATTTAAACAAAATATATGTTCTAAAACTAAAACCCGACTACAGTCGCGTAAAAAATAGCCTAACTCTATACCTGAAGATGAATCGATTGATAACTCGCTTGTCAAAATCGGACCAATAGGGACGACGCTATGGTGCAACTTCCACATACTCACACAGCATACACACATACTTTTAAACACATTACCCTTCCCTTGCTTCGCCATACTCGGGTAAAAGGCTATACATGTATGATGCGCATGAGATATTTAACCTCCCAAAAACGATTGAACATTTAATTCCAAACGTAATTTATTCTACAAATAAACAACAGAACATACTAAACGTAACATAACATACGTTTTTGGGATAAATATTACCATTACTTGACATAAAATTCGAGTTTAAAAAGCTGCGATCAGATCCACTTCTTTTGTGTAGAGCTTCCTTACTGATTATATACACACTGTGCCCACGTATTCCGGAACTACTGAATCAGATAGCAATCTTTCAAAATGACAAACGCCGTGCGGCAACTTATTTATTCGGTCTCGGGTAAAATTAACTCGATTGGAATAACGAAAGGAGGTTTATTAATCAATGCCGGTTCTAACAAATTGTCGGTGTGCGAGATTTCGGTTAACAAGAATGTGTTGTTTGGGGCGCGCTTTGTTCGTACCTTCTCGGAGTTATCGGGCTTCACAAAGTTATAGCACTTAATTTTTTGGTATTATGAAAATAGCACAACGTATCTAAAGAGTATTAGTGGTAGTATACTGTGTTCGGACCAATGACTTTTCTAAGTAATGTGAGATTTTCCATTGCTCCGTGCTTCGAAAGGCTTAAGCTGTCGGTCGTCGGTGGATGATTAATAGCAGTCGGTAAACCATGTCAGAAGCTCTCGGGCGGCCTGACAAACTGACACCAGAGGCCAGCACTACCTATACTTACAACAAACAAAAAATCATTATTAGCGACTCTTTGTTAATAATAATTCAACGTGGACGTTCCGCCACGATTATACTATCGCTGATTAGAGGCTACCAATACAGACTTCTTGTAAATATTAAGTAAATTGTTTACTTTAATTCTATTTTATTGAGTCAATACCAGCTCTACTCATTTAATAGACAGAAAATAAATAATAGTCAATTAAGTTATTTGGATTGTCTTCAAAACTTTGAACAAAACTTGAATGGTTACCAAAACTTTCGTATCGTAAGTTTAGAAGAAGGTAAAGAAGGTGGTAAAGAAGGTTTAAAAAAATACAGAGTCTACACAGCCAAACAAACGAGTGAAGCATAGCAAATGGCGGCTGCGTATGTGTGCGTGAGTGGATAATTTTTGGGATATTGTAGTCGATACACAACTTCACACAATTCATTACAAAAGACTGCATTGTTTGTGATTTTCTATGAGAACTTAACTACTTACTTGATAAAATTAACACGACTAACAAGGCCAAACTCTTGCTGCGATGTGGCATCCGATCGGCATAACATGTGTGTGCGTGAGGCTTGTTTGTAGGAGTGGATTGGAATCTCTTGGGTGTTTCAATTTCAATTTGGCGGTGTGGAATCCCTTTTTTTTAAACATACTTGTTTGATACAATATGTTTCCAAGGCGGAATGTAGGTTAGTTTAATAATTTATTAGCAAAGTTTGTACCGCGTGGTTTTGTAACTAGCTATACTAATCCGTCTGGAACTTTACCCCTTCGTTTCAAGTAGCTTTAATTATGGTAACATTGTAACAGTTTTTAATTTTGAGCTTGTTGCTCTTCTTTATTACGGCTCAAATTTATTTATCTACAAGAATTAAAATTGTGAACAACTTTGAAGAGGAAGCCAATAGAAGAATTCAAATAGGTTGGGCAACACTTGGCAAGTTTTAGTCTTCTCGTCATCCATACCATAGTGCCTCAAGCAGAAGTCTTCGATCAATGCGTTCTACCAGTCATGACCTATGGAGCCGAAACGTGGAAACTCCCGGTCAGACTAGTTCACAAAATTTAAGGTAGCTCAGCGAGCTATAGAGATGGTTATGCTTGGAGTTTCTCTGAAGGACAAAATTTGAAATGAAGTGACCCTACAGAGAACCAAGCTAACCGAAAGATAAGCAAGCTAAAATGGCGGTGAGCTGGTCACATTTTTCTAAATAACTGATTACTCTTGGTGTAGACACGTTCTCAAGTGGAGACCACTTTAGGGAAAACATAGCGTTGGACGCTCTGTTGCTAGGAGAAAACCTGCGAAAAGTGTCTGGCTGAAACTGTATGAGGATAGCTGAAGACCAAGCTCAGTGGCTTGCATTCGGAGAGTCTTACGACCAGCATAGGACAAGTATAGGCTGCTACTGATGATCAGTTGTTAAAATGATAAAACGACTCCAAATTCAGGAAATTGGCATCATCAGACTAACAGTATTTGGTGCGCTAAATTGTGTAATATCATTAGGTATTAGATCGATCATATTTTTAACTATCACATCTTGACATATCCTAGTTTCAATTGGAAATCAAGTTTCCTTTAAACTATTTTATTTCTTAGTTATACCTACCTGTAAGTGCATACAATTCCTTTGTCAGCTTTTCAGAAATACCTTCATCTGCACCAACATGAAATATCACTACAAAACAGCTTTAGTGCTGTAACAGCAATTCCTGCCATTGATAACAAGATCAGCTTCATTGCTATCATTCCTGCTTCCATACAGCTTGCGGATTTGCTCGGACTACGCAAGTTAGCCCCAATAAATGCAGAGTTATAGCTTGCAGGAGCCTTAACCCTTCCCTTATGGCTTCCACAAGAGGATTACGGTCATCATTCATTCTCGGCTAGAACGCCTTGGGCTAAGGTGGAAGATGTGTTGGATACTTTTTGTATGGTAAGCAATTTAGTCCTTCTTACCTGGAGATATATCATCGATAAGTAATTTGAGGTTTGGAAAGGTTGTAACAAAAAATTCTTCAGGCTGCTTGAAAATTTACTTATCCTACTAATATTGTTATAGATGTGAAAGTCTGTGTATAATAAGCTGAGTAAGTATGTTTGTTACCACACAGCTCTGTAACGAATTTGAATGAAGCTTTGTAAAAATATACATTAGGTCCTGTGCCCACGGGAGCAAGCCGCGGAGTACGGCTAGTTTAGTCGATACTGCTGTAACACTATTTTAATTTTTCAATAAACTTTAAATAACAAACAGTTTTCACATGGCATTTATAAATGTATTTTTATGTTTATTAGTACTTCATGGTGTTTATATTTAAGCTCCTATTTCATTTTACATCTTACTAGAATAATACATTCTTTGAGACAAAAATAAAATAGGTACCTACCTACAGTCGAATTGACAACCTCTTCTTATTTGGAAACCAGTTAAATGAGGAAATGTTTAGTTGCAGTATACCTAACTATAATGAAAATTACGTTTCTAAAGACTATTGCGATTTCGACGATTTTAATCAGTGAAGTGAGTTTTTAGTTTGTGATCAGTGTCCTAGTAATTGAAAATGGTTACTATAGCACGTACGAGATTACTTAGTTAACAAAATATAAGAATCCAAAAATAACCTGTTATTAAACCTTTGAAATGAATTTACTTACCTGCTTTCACAGTTTTTCAAGAAACATTCATTATATACCAACGAAAATACGATTTGGAAATAAAATAAATTCATTTTTCCCGCAATTGCTTTTCAGCATTTTCTTTTCCTTGGGTTTTATTGATTACTATGGTTCCTTTTTATATTGATCTTAAAAGCATATACAACGAGTGTGTGTAAAAGGTTTGCTTACCCTTTGATTGTTCACGACATGTTTTCTGAAAGATTTCGAGGAAAACACTTGAAACGATTTTTTTCCTCTAGGTACAGATTTATAACAAAATAATCTTTGGAAAGTTTTACTAAGGAAAAAACAGACTAGAAATAGAAAAATAGAAAAAGCATTTATTTAACAAAACATAATTACAAAAGTTTTTAATGTGATTCTACCTCCCACCCTAGGCGGACTAGAAACTCATTAGAATATCATGGAATTCAAGATAATTTATTTAACCTGCTACCTGCGTCTACAGAATCTAGATAGATGGCTATCAAGATCCTGTAGCTGATCTTGCTTCGTGTACAATTTTATTATTGTGATTCCAACACGTTTAATAAAATTGTATAAGTTCGTAGAAGTACTAACTTAAAAGTGAGTTAAAAGCAAATGAATTCAGACCATCGTAAATCACTGGTCAATACTAGCCTGGTCGTTTATTGGCACTTAAATATCCACCAGAGGTCTATGTATGAGTAATAGAATTTGTTTCTTTGAATGGGGAATTGATTCAGTTTTACTCTACATGTTTGATTTGAATATTTTTTTATAATTGTTTACTGGTAATTTTTGCCAGTTATCCAGTTATGGAATTAATTTGTATACATCTTACCTACATTTTTTTAAAGGTACGAATGAGAACATACTATTTTTTGTGATTAAATTAAAAAATATTATTACTATTATAATCCTAACACGATTTATTATTGCTCCATTTTAGATGTTCATATCCGCATCAACGCAACAGTTCCATACAACTTGTTTTATTTTTCAATTCGTTAATGTCTTCACAAAAGAATTTGTGTGGCCTTTTAGCGCGAACAAAGCTGAGATCGTCAAATAATTTATGATGTTTAGCTTATACAGAGACTAGCACAAAAGATTGTCATTACCGTCTTTATAAAGAAAATACCTGTAAACAATTGGCTAGTTTGACAAGCATCACAAAATGACAAAAAGGATTACGTGTCTCTGCTAACAATTAAACCTTAAAACCAGAAATTATAAACTGTTACTACTTTGAACTTACTGTCATTGTCATAAGAAATTGTTAGACGTTCTTCGACGGCATAGTTAGTTTTGTGTATTTATACGTCCTGTTTCTTTAGCTGCGCCCCGCCACACTTCTGAATAAACACTATTTTTTGTGAACTTTTTAGTCCAAATTCAATCTGACGGAACAATTTGCAAAGAACATGTTACTTATGTAAACATCCCTTGCAGATTTGCCTTTGTATCTCGATTGACACTTTCTTAAAATGGCTTTGCTAAAGTAAACACAGTTTTGAGGTTCCCAAATCGTGGTTTATTATTTCAAGTGGTTATAAAGCAACTTTGTGCCCTGATCTTTGAAAAAATACAACGTAGCGTTTAAATTCTAACCGTCATGTGCTTAACCAGCTCTTTGGTAAACACTACCTTTCCAACATCTATTATACTAAGCCATCGTCTTCTATTTTCACCGCATTAGAGTTAAGAATTGCTTGAAATTAATTTGTAGGTATGAGTGATTGAGCACATGATGTAATAACCATGTTTTTGTTATATTTGTCTTTGAAGCAGATTACAAACACACATGGTAAGCTCTTCAATCGATGGCTCCCTCTCTCGCTGACATCAGAACTATTTGTCTTTGAAATAACTTGTGGATTTCTACAGTAAGTTATGAGTTATTGCGTTATCCCTTTGAAACACAGGTTCACTACTATAGCGAGTTTGTTTCCTGTTCTGAATCTCTTCTAAAATATGTTATGTCGGTTTCCATTTTAAATTTTATAGAAGTTTCCATTTTTGTTCTGTTCTTTAATCAAAACAAAAGGAAAACGAGAATTCTTTTAAAAACATATGACGTAATAAAGTATTTTTATCTATAGTAAAACAATTTAACTAATAATGTTGGCCGGCCAGGGAGGGTAGTGACGACCTGCAATAGGCAGCTGCATAGCTGGCAGAAACTGGATAAAAAGAGCCGTAGATAGTGCTGTGTGGCGTAAATTGGGAGGCCTATGTGCATCTGTGGATTTACAGCCTAATGATGATGAACAATTATAATGATTAAAGACGTACCTACCTAGCTATGATTTTACCATTTTCATTTGATATGATAGTTACTACAGTATGAAACTATATAAGTGCTATCAATGACGCAATATTAGTATTATATTCTCTTTGACTTAAAGATCTTCTGGTTTTTGGAAAAGTAACTGTGACCTTTGAAGAGTTAATTTCAGATCAAGGGCTTTCAAGACTTTCAAAGTCTCAAATAACACACAACAACTCAAAACATACGCTACATCCACATCAACATTAGCACTCAATTCGATCAAGTAAAATGCATTACAAAACGACCAGTTGTAAAATTCGCGCCTGCGGCTACCGCGGTATACCTCCGCCCGGTTATTAAAACGACTACACTATGTCATTATTCTCCAAACAAAAAAACGAGTGAATCGTAACAGTCGAGCAACATATCATCGGGGAACTGGCACTTAAACGCGTAGTTTCTATCATAAATCAAAGATATTAAACTGGAGTGCGGAACCTCTTTTGAGTTCACAGTATAAATCATGGAGGCGCAAGAAGACCTCTGTATGTCGTAGGTACCTACCAATAGGGTCTTCGCGATCGTGAGTTATAAATCACATGCAACAAAAAGTACAAAATATCTACATATCATGTTTAACATTACAATTTGAGTAGTATTTAGTGACTATTTTATTTGTTCTCATTTTGTTTTGGCCACTCCTCTGTGCTTGCTTCGCCAGTAAGCGTAATTCAACCTCTTTGATGCATATCCTCAATAGCATACATTAACATAGACTATTTCAGTAAGTTCCGTTAACCGCCAAAAGATTGTTCGTTTCTTTTTAAGCTTATTTTGGCTTCTGCAACTAGCAGTGATTGTTTTGCTTTGAGCTGCATTAAAGTATACTTAGATTATGTTGTAAATAGGCAAAATTGAACTTTTGGCGGGAAACGAAGTGGAGACGGTTCTTTTGCTTTGATTTTTTATCTCAAAATTGTGTTTCTTCGAGTGTCAATGTGTAATATTGGTGGTATATTAACCATTAGGTGCTTTTAACGTGCGTTTGTGTTGGAAAATGATACAAACGCGGAAAAACATGCCATTTCGAACGAAATTCTTCAGCTGCTTTTATCCCATTATTGGTCCACAACTATATAAGTAATCGTATTAACACGTTGCTTGTCCATGCATTTAGTATAGGACTTTAGAATCAGTATATGTCTATAAGTACTAAGTAGAGTGGGGAGTTGCAGAGGGAAGAGGGATAACCCTCCCCCTGGGGTGGTGACGGAAACTCATAATTTGTGAGAAAAAGCAAAAAAAAGAGGTTATGGATGAAAAAACGTAAGGTTTTCAATGCTTAAAAAAACACGAGGACAAAAGCTACGCTTCACTCCCGCCTTCGTCATCTAACCTATCATGGCCAAGTCGGGCTTTCGCCTAGCACCTATAGCAGTGTATATTACACGAACTGGAATTATACAGAGAAAAAATGCATTGTTCTATGAATGTTTTGCTAAATATACTTGTAATAACAAAATGCCGCTACAACAGCTGCCCACAGCTGTCAAAACATGTAGCTAAGAGCAAATTATCCCTACATTAATGATCCATTTCGTACGTTTTTTCATACTTAACCTCATTTATTTTTGCTTTTTCTCAAAAACTTTGAAATTCCTTTATTTTTTCCTCCCTCTCTCACCCCCTCCCCTCCCCTAAGTACAAATGTACATATACCGGTTCTAACGAACGAGCCATTACGCTTACTGGCGTAGATAGTATGTTCCTTGAACCTAACCTAAAGTAATAAGTACCTTAGCCAGTCGTTTACCGCGACGCGCACGTGCAGTATGCGCGCTGCAATGCGCATTGTTAGATATATCGCCACCCGATGATCTATTAGTAAAATAATACAAATATGACTTCCTTACACAATTGCTTGAGACACATCCCTGACAAGCTTGCTGACAGTCCGCTGTCCTAGTACGATATTGTACTCCTGGCCGATGCATCGTTGGTAACTGCTCACGGCGAAAATGCATACAGGTGTTAGTTAGGACCTACAACAATGATTTTCCAGGTAGGTGTTTAGCCTGAGTACCTACTAGGTACCATAATAATAAAATTAGAACATTAGGCTCAATTACTACAAAAGATAATTTCTGGAAGTAGGTAAAATGTATCTAAGTAGTTTGATATTATTATGTAAAGTAGATACCTACTAACATTGATGTATATGTTTACTACAACATGCACAGGCAGTACATTAGATAGAATCCTTGTCAAATCGCCCTAAACACCTTGAATGAGGGCGAGAGCAATTTCCTTATTAACTGTATTAATGTTTAAATTATTATTTTTAAGGATCTCTAAAACGTTGCCTAATAATCTTCACGACCGCGATGTTCTGACGCCTCCTCCTTTCGGCTTTCAATATATATTGCCGAAATCCATTTTACAAAAATATATTTATTTTTGTCGTGTAACTTTGGAAAGCCGATAAAATTCGATATATTCGGTAAGATTAACGTAATTATACCGACAACAATTATCAAAAATAAGATCCATGCTTCCTATTGTCGTTGTAAATCGATATATTCGATATGATTTTCTTATTGACTTTATGTCGTTCTCGATAAAGTGCGTCCCGTGCTACCGACCTCGTTTTATCGAATATTTACGTCAAGTTTGACATTGAAAGTCGATAAATTCGGTAAGTTTATCGATCGATAAGATCCATGCTCGCACGGCTGGGTCGGTTAGCAAAATAGCCTGGACAGTTAACATGTTAATAAGGATCTCGATATCTACCTACCCTCTCACGAAATACAGATGTAAACATAAGATTACTGAATGGTTACCTAACCTGAACTACACCGACACTTACTTTCTTACAGTTTAGCATCTAAACTTTGAGTACCATTACTTACCTAGGTAACTATAAGTTTAAATGTTCGTCCTAATATTGCTTTACATACATATACTTAGTTCGATACTCCCAAAGTAATCAATGGCAACTGTCCAAGCCGAGGTTCGTACCCCCTGGGTGCCCTTGAGCAAGTGGGCAAAAACTTAACTTTGGCGTGCGCCTTCTGCGTCACGCATTGCGGCGGAGCGCTTTTGCGCCGGTCTCACCGTCCGGTGCCGCTGTAGAGGTCAGTTATAGACCAACAGCACATATCCTTTCTAAGAAAAAAAAAAAATAATGCTTTACATACCTACTCGTACATGAGCAACACATAAACACAAGCATACCCACTCTATACCCTCATACCTAGATCACTTACAACTTACAAAAACACTAACTCACCCTCACGCCCACATACAATACGCTAGAATATACATTTTTACTTTATATTTTTATGATGCCTACACTTAGGTTCATTATGGACCTTAAACAGGCATCATTCGTAGAT
Organism: Alsophila aescularia; assembly: GCA_946251855.1. Classification (NCBI taxonomy): domain Eukaryota; kingdom Metazoa; phylum Arthropoda; class Insecta; order Lepidoptera; family Geometridae; genus Alsophila; species Alsophila aescularia. The sequence continues at coordinate 18,039,989 of OX276380.1, read as the reverse complement.
TTAGGATAATACCAATGTGACTAACATTAAGTTCCCTATAATTACGAGGATGCAGCTTCCATATTTGTGCTGCTGGATGGGACCTCTGTTACCTGAGATACAAGTTTATTCTTAATTTGGGGTGGAGGTTCTCATCTGGTAGTGCTGTTGTGAGCAGGCATGAGTCCGCGTAGATGAACTACATTGTGCAATAATACTTGTTGTAACAATGTTCCTTTACCTACATTTATTTGTAACTTTTTTTGTAAACAATTAATTTTATTATTATTATTATTTCGTGTTCTCTCCGGAACTCCATAATAAGTTTCATTAAAGCTCCACCACCGAGTCATGATATTTTGACTATTTGTTAAAAAAACATACAACTAGTTATTATCTTTGCTTGACACTTGCTAAATGCACTAATCGTGCGGAGGAAAATAACACAATAAATAATATAATAGGCAAAATAATAGCATTTTTGCAAGTCAAAATATGTTTTTGGATTTTTGTTGAAATGAGCATTCCAAAAAACTATTCCCGACACTTTTGTTGAATAAATAAGTTTTAGTTATAAGTTGGTATAGTTTTATTGTTAAGGGGGATTTTTGTTTTTGTGATGGAAGTCTGATTCCTCTTTTAACTGCAAAACAAGCACAAATTTAAAAATGTATATACCCCCTCCCCCCTCCCCTCTCCCCCTTCCATTATAGCTAAGAAGCATCTAGATCACATAAGCTTTCAAACATAAAAACCACGTCCAATTCGCTCGCTACGGGAGCTACGATTCCGACTCCCGACTTGTCCCTACCAGGGCTGGGCATCCCGACACAGCCCCACCTGATTTTTTATTATTGACCTTGCTTCGTCTGGTTTTGCAAAACCTTCAATTCCCTGTCAAAGAGTATACAAATACTACATCCATGTTTCGTCAACACCATCTATGGCATTTTTATAAAATATTTACTGCTTTACAGAAATCTTCCCATTCAATCATGCGCATTGATCTAGAACGATTTAACCACTCGTTCTAGGCATTGATTCATGCGGCGCATGCCTTAACATTTGCTTGTCCGATCGCTAGAGCAATGACTCACAATTCACAAATCGATATTACTTTTTATGCTTAGGTACACCTACATCAATAGACAAAATAAATACTCATATCTTTCAATAAGCCAAAATTATCTGCATGAAAAAAGCACCGGATGTCAGCAAAAAAAGCTACTTTCACTACGCACGAACACCGAGATCAGAACGTGACCGTTGTCTACTCCAGTTTAAACGGTCACCAATAACCACGGTTTCATTGACTCTCGTTTTCGTTTATATCTACGAGTATAACGATTTTGGTTTCATAAAAATGTAACATCAGGGTTGCCATGGAGAAGTGAAATATTTATGCTTATTTTTTTGTATTCTCAAAATATGAAACTAGTACGATGCAAGCTGCTTAATCATTCTATTTTACGAATATTTGGATATGCAATTGCCTGCTACAATTTGTATTAACACATCTAGCCAGTGGAATTTATAAAAATACTAGCACAAGAAAACAAATAATATAACTGTACACTTTGCTTAAACTTTGTCACTTTGTTACTATGACACAATGCGCAAACAGTAGTATAATTTAATTTATTCATCATACATTCATCACCATTCAATCAAAATAATTTCTGTTTTTGTTGGTGACGCATGTTCATTTGTTTGTCTATCAGGAAATCATCCTAGCTGGATACAGGTAACAAGTTCAGCTGGAGTCAGTTCACGTTTAGAATAATATCAATTTAATAGTTCAGTCATTGAAAGAAATTGCAAGGGAGCAAAGAAACTCAGGCAAACTTACAAATTTCCTGCATATCTACACAAATAATGCTTATGCGTTTCACTGCAACAACCTTAGCACAATCCTAATCTAAAAACGCCAACATTTCTGAGAAGAATTTTTATACTGGCAGCCCCACCAAGATCCACACAAAGATGCTGTTCGTAACTCGCTTTCTATATCACGTTCGAACAACAAAATACTCCCAATTTGATACAAAACCGTGTTTCGTGAAAACAGTTACGTAATATATAGATATCGTACAAAATATCTGTAAACACGTCAAGCTATTGGTTTATGAAGTGTTTTGTAATGAACGTTTCCTTGTTAAGGTCGTGCCAAGATGGAGTGAAGATAAGTCCGGGCGGTCGCTGGTTGCCGATAATTCTTGTTGTAATGGTGAACTGTATAAGGACACAAAAGCTTTTATTGTTGTGTTGTATGCAATACGGCTTTTAGTTATGCTTTAGAGAAAGAATAGTGATAAAAGATTACATAATCAGTAGAAGATAAATAAGAGAGAGATTTAAATCAATAACTCTAATAATAACGCTTTCAAGTAAACTTATGTTCTCTTCGGTTAGAGTTTTTTTGAACATAACAATTGTATTGCATTATTATTTTTATGATTTTAGAATTTTAGCTGCTTCATCATCATTGGCCTTTTACATCTATAACAGATGATTTAAGCAGCAACAGTATTTGGAGGGTTTTTACTGCACTTCCGCTGATGGCTAAAGAGACCAACACGGGAAAAGCAGATTCGGCCACACAGTGTGCAGAGGTTTGAGTGCTGTGTACCCCTGGATGATAAGGGGTACACAGCTGCTTAATGTAAATAATATGATACATTTTGTAATGGAAAATATTTGATCGCGGACGGATGCGATTTATTAATATCGCATTGGGTCTTGCTATTGCTGACACAACGCTGTCTGTCTAGTTGTTGCATATGTCACCGTAAATTTGTTTGGTAAATATAGCCGTTGATATGGTTAGATTTAAGAAAATTGGGCACCGACTTCCATAACTGTTTCCCACATAAGATTATTTTATTCATTTTGAAGTCGGTTTTTATTTATTTTTATAGATTTTTATTTCCCTTTGATTGGCGTGAACAATACATGAACATGCGACTACAGCAATCGCAAGTGACTTACTGAAATCCATTGAAGAGTTCCTTTGTATCTCCGAAGGTCTTCATCAGATCTTTACCAAATTATATATATGGGACCATACCTAAAGCATATCATACACTATAAAAAATAATTGAATATCGATCCACATTTGACGGAGATATCGCGTTATAAAGTGGGTGAAATTTAATAAAATTAAGTCATCCCCTTATTTTCCACCCTAAGAGGTGGAAATTTAAATAGGACTACCCCTGAGGCATAACCTAACCTATCCAATATTTATTTTTTTTGAAGTCGATCCTCATTTGCCGGAGAAATTGCGTAACATAAAAAAAAACATACGGTTCGAATTGAGAACCTCCTCTCGAAGTTGGTTGGAAATGGCGATGTCCGTTCTGACAAAATTTTGCAAAAGATATCTCATCTCACCTAATTATTAAAATATTCCCGAAATGCTTGATAAACACAATGAAATCTTTCATTGTCATAGGTACCTAAAGTTAAACTGTCTTCTTAAAATAAGCGGATTGCATCAAAGTATCTTAGAGAAAATAAATGTTTACTTATCTATTCAAATCTATCTGTAGCATCAGCTTCTCAAAGACCGAAGTTATATTCGTTCAAGCTTTACTCAGAAGAATGGAGCTAATCCCAAACAGTTTGCATTAGCTCCATTTATGAAACGAAAACATTTAAGTCTTTCTAACATCGACTGTTTCGTTTTTAAGTGACCATTCATTGTTACGTGTGAAAGTAAAAAAGCCTAGTGTCTTTTATTGCAGACTTCAATTGAAATAAGATTAGGCACATGTCGTCATCTAAGTAAATGCTGAACAAGCAGCGAATATAAAAACACGTTTTTTTAAATGCATTATCATTGATTTTTTGAGCTACCCTGAAAGTTTCAGCCAGATAGCTAATCGAGAAGAGCTCGAGAGCATGATTCCACCCGGAACGAGAGACAGACAAACAAACAAGAAAGTGACTTAATAAAATAGTGGTAAATAACTAGCTTAGAAGCTTAAAAAAAAAACGCCTGCCCAGCCAAAAAAGAACTTATGCCAAATAAATTATGTACTATTGGAATGTGCTTATCAAGGCCTTTAATTTTTACCCATTATGTAAAATTGTTTATTTTTCGCTTTTTTAAATGGAGCCATACTGACGCAACATTGGATTTTTTCAAGAATAATATAGTATACATGAATGCTAAAAACATAACACTCCTTGTTTTGGGCAGTCGTGTAAATACATAACATTTGGGCAGAAATATAGGTAAGCAATCATATAGTATTTCCGCTAGCAAGCTGTTTGGGCTTGAAAACATTTTTAACCTATACAAAACTATACAAGCACTTAACTGCACATTTATCGATCCACTGCACCTGTTTCTGCACGATATGACCTATAAAATCACTTATTCGCAACGCTGGCAACTGAGCCTACTAGACTTATAACGCTCTCGGAGCGTCACAAATCTTTTAAAGCTTTATTTACAGCCGCTGCGCTGTACGATCGCGTTCATAAATTGAAAAATATGTAAACGAGTCCTGATATTCAATGTGTCGCGTGGAAAAAACATGGAGCTGTCATTTTTAACGCGCGATAGATGGCGCTGCGGCAGCGCTAACGCAGATAAATCGTACGGACTGTTGAGGTACGCAGTAGCTAAGCTTCAAAGATATTTTCAGGTAACATATTTTATAGATAATCTTCTAGAGAATTTATTGAATTGCCTGTTTTCATAGTAATTAAAAACCAACACACTATAGGCAAAATACATGACAATATTTGTAATTCATTTATAGAAAGAGTAAAACTAGTATACCTAAAGGCTTAGATAAAGGCCTTTAAGTATACTAGTTTTGTGTGTGTGTGTGTGTGTGTGTGTGTGTGTGTGTGTGTGTGTGTGTGTGTGTGTGTGCGCGTCCAGAAGAGCTTGTTATAGCTTAAAAACTAGTTATAAGTATATCGTTACATTATATGCCGAACATAAACCAGATTAAATCTACATTATATAAGCTAAACATGTATTGTTTGCTTGATGGTAGTCACCAATAATGATAATGAGGAAATCCGTAGAAGAACGAAGGTTACCAGCTCATACATGGTTACATAGCTCTCAGAGTTTGCAAGTTGAAGTGGCAATGGGCAGGCCAGTTCGCAGAACCGACAATCGTTGGGGACTAAAGGTTCTCGAATGGCGACCACGAACAAGCAAGAGAAGTGTGGGGAGACCCCCCACACGATGGACCGACGTTATTGTAGCCATCGCAGGAAGTCGGTGGATGGAGGCGGCACAAGATCGCTCGTCATGGCGCTCTTTGGGGGAGTCCTATGTTCAGCAGTGGACTTCTAAAGGCTGACATGATTATGATGATGAGTCACAAATATAGGTAGTTAAGTAATTAAGTAGGACCTTTACATAATAATGCTCAGTAAAATATACAGTGTTTTATTGTAGCCAGTAGAAAATGGTTTTCATTTAAAACTTTCAGGTGTTATTATATCTCTGCATGAAACACTGGACCTTATCCACTGCCGCATACTGCGGTGCTAACTTCGATAAATCGGTCGGAAGGCGCCGGTACATTGCCTTCCTTAACGACCTCCACGGAATCAGTTTAGGGTTAAAGGTAGGTAAAGGTGATTTTATTTCGATGTGTGCGAGTCAAAGGAAGTTTCAATGCTGATATGATTTTGAAAGAAAAATGTTTGGTAATGTAGACATTTTTTGGTTGGCTGGTTTGGTTATAGAACAGAATTGTTGTGTTTGAAGAAAATAAAGATTTTGATCAAGTATAATAAAGTAGCTTAAAGTTCCATACTTTAAATTAGTAATGTTCCTAAAGAGTGGAAAAGCAAAGTCATTGCTGTAGCAACAAGATTTCTATCTATGCAACTTTTTCAATCGCCAGATAGAAGAAGAGACCATAGCTATCTGTCTCTTCTTCTACCTACCAGACTTGTTTGATAACTGATACATTAACACCTGGTTTCTGGAACGCAAATTAGCGAAAAAATACTCAATGGCATTTTGGGTTAGTGACACCCGGTATTCAAAACGCGTATGACATCAAGAATCGGCCAAGAGGCTGTCAAGTTCAACAATATGTCAATTCTCTTTGGATTTTCGAAACGCAATCCATCTGAAAAGTAGCTAAATTACACAACAGATTATTTTATTGTTATGGTCACACTTTATAGGTTCATTCTCTTTCGTTCACTCTTTAGTGTTTTTAATCTATGTGGATAATCAAAAATAAAATAGATACGATAGAGCTCTATTCTTGTCTCTTGTTTAAGACATTACATATATCTTTTTATTTTGATTGTAGCAAAAATGTACCGCCGGTTTCTGAAAGGCGAGTCACATGTAGTAAATAAAATTATAAATATATGTAATAACTGCTGATGTAGGTTTTAAATATGATGTTTCATTAAAACTACGTATATTTTATAGCTCTGTAGATATTCAATGCCTTTCAGTAACGTATTCCAGTAGTTAACTATAATTAGGTTAAAAGTAATTGCATGTAAACAATCCTTTGACAAGCGAAAATGCTTTCCGGAAATCCAAAATCTTTTCAAATTACGTTGAATTGATAATTTGACATTTGCGTTAACAGACTGTCATCTGAAATTTTCAGCAACCTAAAATGCGTTTAACAAGAGATTAACAGGCTCTTGGGTATATTTTTTTGCTAATTTGCGTTCCAGAAACCAGGCGTTATACTCTCATGTGACACTCTGTTTACACAAATGTCAAAAGTACAATTAAACGTCAATCGAGGCGATTTTGGGTTTCTGGAAAGCTTTTTCACATGTCAATGGCTACCTTGCAATTAGTTAAATACACATTTTGGACCAATTGACCTAATTAAATTAATTACGTCAGGTCTTCTCGTCATCCATACCACAGTGCCTAAAGAAGAATGTCTTCAACGCATGCGTTTCTACCAGTTATGACCGACGGAGCCAAAACGTGGACACTCACAGTGAGGCTGGTCTATAAATTTAAAGTCACTCGGCGAGCAATGGAGAGAGCTATGCTCAAAGTTTATCTAAAGGACGGAATCCAAAATTAGATGTTTCGCAGAGAACTAAGGTAACGGACATATAAAAAATTTGCAGGCCGAAGTGGCAATAGACCAGTCACATCAAATTAAAAATCGACATCCGTTGGGGTATACGAGTTCTAAAGTGGAGACCGCGTTAAGCAAACGTAGTGTAGGGCGCCCGGGCCAGGTGGAGTGACGACTTGCAATTGCGACTGGTAGCCACTGGATGAGGAGAGCCGAAGATCGGTCTCAGTGGCGTTCATAAGGAGATGCCTACGTCTAGACAAGGACGCGGTACATAATCCTCTTCATATGACAAGCCTTTACACTTAGCCTACAACAAAAATTAAATTTATGAAATGTCATCTTTGTTTAGCTATATAGACAGAAAAAGCACTAAAGAGTGAAGGAAAGGGGACGAACTTATCAAGTGTGACCATATCAATAAAGTAATCTCTTGTCAACAATCTATTAGAAAATGTTTAGATGAATTGCGTTTCAGAAATCCAAAAAGTCTGACAGACTCATTATTGATGTGACACGTGTTTTGGAAACCGAGTATATATTATATTAGTAGTAACACCAGCATATACGACTTATGACGTCATTACAGGAAACTTTTCAGAAACAATGTAGGTAAGTATAATGTTCGTTTCGTTACACAAATGTAACCATTTATTCACTGAATAACTAATTGCTGTACAGTAATTATGTTACAGTAATCTATCAAAATCCTCTAACACTTGCCTCCAGCTTAACACTCCAATGACCTACTGCGCTGCCATTAATATTAGCAGCCTACAGAGCGGCACATAAATTGCCCAGACAAAACTATAAAGTTGTCAAGTATTCAACAATAGTGTTCATATGAGGGCGTCGATGTTGCCGACCGTTAGGTACAAGTAGATTAATGTGCATGCCACATCGATGTTAGGAAAGATCTTTGTGGGAACCGACTTTGGAAATGGAGTGAAATTTGGGAGGCATACGGGCGGGTAAGCTCGTTGAATGGTGTGCAAGCTTGCGAGCATGCTGGTATTAAGATTTCAAAAACTGATGATGAATTTAGGCTGAGCGAAAATTTATAAAATGATAAAATTGAATTGACATTTAATTCATAAAAGTGAACAAAGTCCGGTTTACGGCACTTCATGGTTTAGTTATTGATTTTAATTTAAGTATAATTTATCTTTTCTAGCTATCGTCTATCGTCTATCTGTCTATCTACCTATACTTATAATAAAGCAATAGGAACGAAATAGACTGTACAAAGAAGATAATTTAAAAAAAAAGTCTTGAGAACTTAAAATAAGCAACTGAACAAGAATATAACATTTTTTTAAATCGTGTCTGTCTGTTTATTTGTTTGTCTGTATATTTGTTCGCATATCACGTAAAAAGTACAGGACTGATTGCGGCATAGTTTCTATTGTCTGATAGAGTAGGATTTGACTTAAAACTGGGGTACTTGGTATCATAATCCGATGATTAGATGCCGAGCAATAGATAAAAACTGTTTGCAGGCTGAACGAATTGTGAAGAAATGTTGTATATTGTACTTTATAGGTAGGTATTTTTGGTCCTGGAATAACACGTAGGTGTGGGCTACTTTTATAAGCAATGACATCGCGGGCAAAGCCGCGGGTACACCTATTTTTATATATAAGTCCAGACAATATATTAAAATTATTAATCGCTCTATAATTAAATTCAATAAGTAATTCAATCTTTTTTTGGCATGCGAGGATGCCAAAACAAAAGATTCGAGTGCAACAATTCTGATGCTATTGAAAAGCGATTCTTACAAGAGTAGGATGGTTAAACAGAATTGAGGCTCAGCCAGTTTGTGATGTAGCTATGATTGCAGTCTGAAAATATAAATAAGTTGTCTGGAAGAGATCGCTCTGAGCGATAAGACCGCCCCTTGTGACACTCATTGTCATACTTTATTTTTAGATATAATTTCTTGTTGTGCTTGTGGTGTCCAATAAAGAGTTAATCTATCTATCTAAGATTTAGCTACTTTACACAACTTGGATATATTTAGAAATAGACTGAAAACGTACTCAATTGAGTATTTGTAGTTAGATTGTTGTAGTAAGAGTTCCGTCTTCGGCCAATTTCGTAACTGTTCTTAAATAAGTCAACTAACTTTGTGGTTCTGCTATTCCTTCTATGTTTGACAAAGTCATCTACCGTGTGTTGCCAGCATCTATTCTACGTAGCGTCAAGTTATCGTCCCTTTGTCTGTGACACTCCCTCACTATTTGATTTATAGATATCCGCGTTGACTGCTTGTCTCTAAGAAGGTTTATTAATGAATTTATTTTAACGCTAATGAACGAGTTGCGTTCGAGACAAGTGAAATTAATTTATCTGGAAACGTTATTTTGAGCTCATAATTTCACGTCTCTAGCTTTGTCGTCTAGTTTAATTTTGTTTGTTATTTTTGATTTATTATGTTAAATGCATAACTTTTTGAGACATCTTTGTTTTATCGTCACATGGGGTACCCCATGTGACGATAAAACAAAGTGACGATAAATACCCCATGTGTCACTTGGGGTAGGTTCAGAACAGGTCGTAAATAGTAACATTAAATAGTAAAAAAAAATAAGTTGTTTGAAATGCATTTTGCACTAATGAAATGAGTGCAAAATGTACTTCATAATTTAAATAATTTATTGATTTATTCAAGTACAAGCTGTGCGCGTGGCTTTGCTTGCGTAGTCTTTTTTCTGGGTAAAAGTAATCAATGTGTTATTCCCCTATCTAAAATCTATACCTATAATAAAGCAATAAGAACGAAATAGTCTGTACAAAGAATATAATTTAAAAATAAATGGTTTAGGTTACCTAAAATAAGCTAATGAACAAGAATATAATAAGTTAATTTAAAAACATAAAAAAAGGTTTTAAGCAGTAGCCATGTCATGATGAAACTTAAAAATGGCCTATCATTATATTATAATATAAGGCGTACACAACATTTCGTGTCTGTGCTGTTAATCGTTGAGGAGTTCCCAAGTCAGGAGTCAACCCGGAGTGATGCAGCCATGTCATAAAAAAACTTCGAACCGGCTAGCATAATATAATGCGTACACATTATTACGTTGCAGTGCTGTTGACCGTTGAAGAGTTTATCTGGAGCTGTTCCTGGATGTCGATGGTCATGCTTACCATAAAATGCATTTTCATCGAAATTGAACCCAGCTGTAATAATTCAACCCCGTAAGATAAGAGTTTCTAATTCAGCTTGCAAGATTTGACCTAAACAAACATACACATACAAACTTTACAAATAAATAAAAATGGTGTCTGACCGTTTGCCTGTTTGTCTGTCTGTTTGCTTGCCTGTATGTTAGTTCGCGCTTCACGTAAAATCTACTAAACTTGTTTTGATGTAGTTTAGGTTTAGTTAGCTTAGGTTTTGACTTAAATCTGGGGTACTAGGTATCTCAATCCGATTAGTAGAAGACGAGCAATCTATGAAAAGCTTTTTGACCCCGGAACATATTTAGAAAAAAATTATGAAATATATTGTAATTTATAGTTACTTTCGGTCCTGGAATAACACGTATGGGTTACTTCATAATGAAATGATGCGGGCAATGTTGCGGGCACAGCTAGATAATAAAGTACAATAAAATACATTTTATTAAACATGTTTCAAATATTTTCTTATCGATTGCTCGGCTTCTACTCCTTGGATTGAGGTATAATAATACCAAGTATACCATTTCTTAAACTAAACTTTAAGCTATAACAGTGGAAACCGCAATCGATCCTGTAGTTTTTACATTATGTGCGAACAGACAAACAAACAGACAGACTAACAGACAAACAATATTTAAAGAAAAAAAGTTCAGTAGCGTATTTTAAGTACACTTGACCATTTTTTATTATCTTCTGTGTACAGACTTTTTGGTACTTAGATACTGCTTATTATAAAGTATAGACATAGATAAAATAATTAAAAAACAATACTTATTTTGCAAAATTCTCGTCGTAACATCCCACTCAACACGTATCAAACCGACAAAAAAATTGAAAAAATTGCTACAAGTCCCTGCATACTGCAGCTGAGCTCATTCAGAGCCTGGAAGCTTTTGACTAATGCTTTCAGAAGCTTAATTAACACCCTCTCTACTGAATAGGCAAGAGTGCTTAATTCAAGAGTAAAAGTCGGCTATAGAGTTCACATTCACATGATATGATAATGTATGAAATTGTGTACAAGTTTTGTATGTGTTAATCGTAATTTCAAATCATAAATTCATTATACCGAGATTAAAAATGTGGTTAAGTACATATCATTCATAGCTTATTTCGTATGCTATGCTTTTCTCTTTACATTGTGAACTTTATTCTAACATTAGCTGCTGTGCCCAAGACTTTTCCTGCGTGGTCATTTCATTTAAAAGTAGGACCAAAAGTACATGTAAAGTACAATTATACAATATATTTTTTAAATTCGTTCATCAGTCTTATAGTTTTATCGAATGCTTGGCATCTTATCATTGGAATAAGATAACAAGTACCCCCGTTTTTAAATCAAACCTTAAGCTATCCAACTGTCAACTCCGCATCGCAAACGGTCAAGCAGTTTGTACGTGATGCGCGAACAAACATACAGAAAAACAGACACACACGACTTATATAAAAAAAAACTTTAGCCAATTTTAAGTACTCTAGACCATTTTTTTTAATTATCTTGATTTTTCATATTTTTTGGTACTTACATAAAGCAGTAAGTGCTTTATTATAAGTATTAAGTAGATTACCATAACGTAAAATTTTACCGGAGATATACCTAGGTATATGTTACCACTTCTCGACTCATACAATACATTGTAGACAAATACAGAAAAACATTCAAATAACGCACAGTGTGAAAGCAAATTAAATTATCACGACTCACAGGGTATTTTCAGCACTTTAATTTTATGTACAATCTGACATGTGAAATTTATAAACTTACAAAAACCTAAGTTCTAACTTGCCATTATAATTCCAAGTCAAATTGGATTGCAATTTTAGAAAATGAAATATTCTGCTCGAATCGGTTAATTTATCTAATTTTTACAGTAATGTCTCCAATTATAAACTGTAGGTAAGTAAAATGAATGATCTTTCACAAAATAAAAATAAAACTGTTATTTTTTTAATGAACGTCACATTTTGTTTCTGTACTTTATTTTGTTGCTATATGACTTTTATGTTTTTAATGTTTAGCTTTTTTCATATTTTTTTGCCTTTTCATTTTTGAAGTAAAAATTTAGTGTTTTTTTTTATTGCTTTGTCATCGGTTTTTAAGCTATCCTGAATGTTTCAGCCAGATAGCTAATCGGGAAGTGCTCGAAATTTGAATTGCAAGATTCCAGGACAGATAAAATACATAGATACGAGTACATAGATACATACATACAAGTGAAGTTAAATAAAAGCTTTTAATAAAACAAAATTGTGTTATACTTTGAAGAGGAAACTGGGATAATTTATTTATAAGTTGAAATTGCACATACTGTTTGAAAGAAAATTAAAAAATACAATCTTTCTGTCCAATTTCTTCAAATTTTCCTAATGTTTCTCGTACCCCTATAGCGAATTCCCAGGAACAGTTGCAGACTAAATTCGAGTCGCGAACACTCGGAACATGTGAGAATGCGAGGCAAATTCAATTCTTGGCTGCGAACCCATCCACCCGGCGAAGATTTAGGGTTCATTTTAGTCGGCGTAAGTTATTTGCTCATGAACATCTGGAGTGCAGTGCGAGCCAGTGATTAAGGTTCACGGTAGTAAATTCACATGAACACAGAGTAAACACTCATTGCTGTTCAGTTTTTGGTATAGGAATGGAAAATATATATTGAATATCAATTCAATAGAATTTAACACGAATGTATCGTCGTGATGTGTGCAGGAATTATGTAAACGTTCCATTATGACATATCAGCTTTCCCGCCCGTGAATTCGTCAGCGCTGACTACAGTTTATCGCGAAAAAAGCATCCTTTGTTCTTCTGGGATATTAAAAATCAATGCAAAAGTAGGTATAGCACCAACGCTCTTAATGTTTGACAGATTTGTTTTTTCGTTTGTATGGCAACCATTCCTTAAAGCGAGTAACCAACATTTTCCAGATTTTTCCGTGGAAACTTACAATTTTCCGGGATAAAAAGTATTCTTTGTTTTATTTCAGGGTATAAGCTATCTCCATTACAAATTTCCTCAAAATCCGTCCAGCCGTTATTGCGTGAAAGCTCCTCAAACAAACAAACAGACAACGTTTTACTTTTATGTATTAGTATGGATTATTTAAGGTTACAGTTAATAGAGTTTAAAGTAATCTACATCTAGTATTTTGTTTTTTCAGGAGTTGGTGTTTGTTATGGCAAATCCGTAGGTCTATCGATTTAGGCTGTAGGTACGTTGTCCGTCAGTCAGTAGGTATGTCATGACACTATTTTATACGTATAAGTAGATAAACTTATCTCTGCTACATAGCTATGTAATGATGTTATTTGTAATTAAACTTGTAAGTATAAGTTTGATTACAAATTTTGCATTGTAATGACAATGCAATTTTCAGCCTGCATGTAAATACATGCAATGCAAAACGCAAAAAAAAGATTAATAAATGATAATGATAATTATTAAATGTAATAATAGAAAAACGAGCGCGGCTGGACCATATGTAACCGTATCACATAACTTGTTTGAATAATTATTGCTGTAGGACGTTTCCTTACCTGTGATTCCAGTAGACATCTCCTAAAACGTTGCAACTTTAAGTACTGTTAACATCGATGCCGTGTCAGGAACGACCAATTTTAGAAATTGTTACCCACCTCTATATCTGAAATTGGAAACTTTATACGCTTTCGCTGATTGAACTGTTTCTGCATTTGCACAGGTTTTAATACGAGTATTCGCTTCAGTACTGTATCGATTACAGTAAGCGAGATTGTTGCTAAAATCTGTTTGGATTGAAGTAAATGAATTAGCCAAACGGTGAATGTAGCAAAAAATTGTTTAACAAGATTATTAGTTTTACTGTATAATTGTGTACTGTATAGTGTGTATATCAAAAAGTTATAATTGATCCAAATGAATATTATTGTCCTTTGCTGAATATTTTGCTGTAGCAAAATGTGTTCAGTATTGTTTTTTTTTTCTCAAGAGTAACATATAGACAGACGGAGAGCAATTGAGCAAATAATACATCAATATAAAATTCTATAATTCGATAACTAATTTTATGAAGAACCGCGTCTTTGCACCGTGGCTTTCCGAGCGTTGTCATTTTTCTGGCATATTAGTATTCAATGTATGTTATTTCAGGACAAACATATTTATGGTACAATTTACCAAATTTCCTTCAATTTTTTTTAATCGTTTGCTCGACTTTTGCTTATCAGAAAGAGATAAAGGTAGCTAAGTGGACGGCAGGTACAAAGAAAACAAGTTTTAAGTCAAACCCTAAGCTATCCAACAGTGAAAACCACGTTGCATTCGGTCTAATAGTTTTTACGTGATGCACGAATAGACAGATAAACAGACACACAGACAGACAGAGAGTAACCATTTTAAAAATGTTATTTATATTCTTGTGCCGTAGCTTATTTTAAGTCTAGTAGAGTTTTTTTTTAATTATCTTCATTGTACGGATTTGTTGGTACTTGCTTCGTTATTATAAGTAAAGAAGATAGGCATTGTGACGCTAACGATTAGGCAAGCGACTTGCTCGTCTCTTAACTCATTAATTGAATAATATAAAAGGCCAATGGAAACGGTAAAAAAAATAGGCGCGAAGTAATAAATAATAATAGTCTAGAAACATTTAAATAACTGAATACATTACCAGTTTGTCCTCAGATGAATACTAGTCTGACAATTTATCTCACACTTTAAAAGCACCCGAAGTCCATCAGCTGAAAGGAGATTTGGCTAATAAACTCCCAACGAATGTCAGTGAACTCAGCAGATCATTGACATTCGTTGGGTGTCAAACCAACCAAAAATGAGAGTTCTTGTCGCATGCAGCTGAGTTCTATAGTTCCTGGTACTTTTTAGGAATAGTTCTGGTGTTTTTACCAAAAAAAATGTCAAATGACAAAATGATGTGCTAACTTCCCGTAGCCGATCATGTGTCAGCAAATCAAAAATAAATGAGAGTTCTTGTCGCATGCTGCTGAGTTCTACAGTTCCTAATACTTTTTAGGAATAGTTCTGGCATTTTTACCTAAAAAAAAGTCAATTGACAAAATGATCTGCTAACTTCCCGTAGCAGATCATTTGTCAGCAAATCAAAAATAAATGAGAGTTATTGTCGCATGCAGCTGAGTTCTATAGTTCCTGGTACTTTTTTGGATTAGTTCTGGTGTTTTTACCAAAAAAAATGTCAATTGACAAAATGATGTGCTAACTTCCCGTAGCCGATCATGTGTCAGCAAATCAAAAATAAATGAGAGTTCTTGTCGCATGCTGCTGAGTTCTACAGTTCCTAATACTTTTTAGGAATAGTTCTGGCATTTTTACCTAAAAAAAAGTCAGTTGACAAAATGATCTGCTAACTTCCCGTAGCAGATCATTTGTCAGCAAATCAAAAATAAATGAGAGTTCTTGTCGCATGCAGTTGAGTTCTATAGTTCCTGGTACTTTTTAGGATTAGTTCTGGTGTTTTACCTAAAAAAAAGTCAATTGACAAAATGATCTGCTAACTTCCTGTAGCAGATCATTTGTCAGTAAATCAAAAATAAATGAGAGTTCTTGTCGCATTCAGCTGATTTCTATAGTTCCTGGTACTTTTTAGGAATAGTTTGGTGTTTTTACCTAAAAAAAAGTCAATTGACAAAATGATCTGCTAACTTCCCGTAGCAGATCATTTGTCAGCAAATCAAAAATAAATGAGAGTTCTTGTCGCATGCAGCTGAGTTCTACAGTTCCTGGTACTTTTAAGGAATAGTTCTGGTGCTTTTATCTAAAAAAAGGTGAATTGACAAAATGATCTGCTAACTTCCCGTAGCAGATCATTTGTCAGCAAATCAAAAATCACAAGAACTCTCATATTTTTTTTGCTGACAAATGATCTGCTACGGGAAGTTAGCAGATCATTTTGTCAATTGACTTTTTTTTAGATAAAAGCACCAGAACTATTCCTTTAAAGTACCAGGAACTGTAGAACTCAGCTGCATGCGACAAGAACTCTCATATTTTTTTTTGCTGACAAATGATCTGCTACGGGAAGTTAGCAGATCATTTTGTCAATTGACTTTTTTTTAGATAAAAGCACCAGAACTATTCCTTAAAAGTACCAGGAACTGTAGAACTCAGCTGCATGCGACAAGAACTCTAATTTATTTTTGATTTGCTGACAAATGATCTGCTACGGGAAGTTAGCAGATCATTTTGTCAATTGACTTTTTTTAGGTAAAAATGCCAGAACTATTCCTAAAAAGTATCAGGAACTATAGAACTCAGCTGCATGCGAAAAGAACTCTCATTTATTTTTGATCTGCTGGACAATGATCTACTAAGTTCACTGACATCTCCCAACGATGACATACGAAGTCCTAAAATGACATAACTGTACCACTGTATACAGTTGTCTCTCATAGAGCAACAAGTTAACATCACTCGATTTTGTTTCCTTTCCTAGGTTTGACATTAGTCTTTATTTACAAAGCTTTGGCTCAGCTCACACATAAATTCAAGTAAAATGAGACGTGAATGGTCGCGATTCCGTCAGTAAAATTGTAACATCAAAGAAGAGACCGGTAACGAACATTATTGCTTTTGAAATGCTTCTAGTTTTGTTATATGATTAATTTCTTTAATATTTCCTTAGTATAATGTTAATGATAAATTAACCATGATAATATTATAGAATTGAATAGTTACCAGTTTTTGAAATGGTATCTACTCATATTATTTTCTGATCCATACCAATATATAAAAGTGAAACGTTGTCTGTTTGTTTGTTTGTTTGTTTGGGAAGCTTTAACGCGGTCACGGATGCACGGATTTTGATGAAAATTGGAATGGAGATAGCTTATACTTTGGAATAAAACATAGAATACCTTTTACCCGGAAAATTGCAAGATTCCACGGGAAGCTTTGAAAATGGAAAATGTTGATTACTCGCTGTAAGAAACGGTTCCGTTGAAAACAAAATAATAAGTACGTCAAAAAACATCAAGAGCATTGGTGCTAGGTATACCGAGTTTTTCATATCCTAGAAGAACAATAGATGGATTTTTTGCGATAAACAGTAGTCCACGCGGATGAAGTCGCGGGCGGGAAAGCTAGTTCCTAATAAAAAGTCTCTTCTCAGTGATAGGCTAGCTTAACTATACCTTCATTTGCTTAAAAATTTCAGTGCATTCTAGCCACCTTGATAACGTCTCTGACAAGTTACTAGTTTCCACCCCATGAAATTTCAAAAATACTGTCCATCGGCAGTGTTCCCTTCCAGCCCAATAATGTCTACCAAAAGTATACATATAACTTGACGACTGGTTGGTCTCGTGGCTAGAGATCCTAGGTACGAAATCGTACGGTCGCGGGTTCGAATCCTGCAAGGTGCAATCATTTGTGTGATGAGCAGAAATGTTTGTTTCCGAGTCATGGATGTAATATTCTTATCTATGTATGTTTATCCGTTATCTAGTGCCCATAGCACAGGGTATCCTAGTTTGGGGCTAGATAATTGGTGTGGAAATGTCCCAAATATATTTATTATTATTATTATTAACTACATAATTTTTACTAAACTATTCCTTTTCGTTTTGACCTCAATCCTTCCTATGGATATAAAAATTTCGAAGCATTTTAAAATTAATTAAAAAACGAGCGGGTGCTAACATTCACATTGTGAAAACTTGAATGGCCTCTTAATGAATTCCCATTTTGCGAAGTAGGTTGGGAAGTCGTAATTGGTGGCAAGTCAGATCGGTGACCGCAGGCCGTTTTAGGACTGTGCGCCAATTTTAGGTTTATTGTTTCGATAATTACTTAAGGGAAATTGAGAAAATCTGCGATCGTTTGGTCGACTTCGCTCGAAACTTCAGAGTCAACGGTATCGGTATCATTGGATTGTTATATATAGAGTTAGTGTTGGGCCAATGTAGATTGACACTGATTCTCTTCGAGTTTTATTTTGTCTTGTGATGGACAAAAGAAGAGCTATGAACGGTCTTCGATCTAATTGTAAACATTATCACATATATTACGAAATTGATTGTTAGTTTTGTGAAGAATCGTTAGTAGATATTATATGAAGACGCAAAAGAACAACTTGGCACAAACGATCAAGTTTTAAGTTCATATGGGATGCAGAATAAATATATCATGATACCAAAGCAAATAAAACTGGTACCGTCTTGAAGTCAGTTAACTCTCATTTTGTTCACTCAATACTATAGCTGATGCATAATTTAGTAGACAGATTAACCTTGCTCAAGATAACCGACATTTATCAAAACCAATAAATTGCAATTTGACCTTTCTGAATAATAGCGCTAATCAATTTCGTCGATACGAAAGTTATTCCGTTTTATCTCCGATGAATATTTTTGGAAGACAAATCACGAACTTTGAACTTTGGTAAAGTGTATAAAAATTAAATTGGATGCGAGCTTCTTGGTTAATCTAAGGAGAAGAGTTTATCGTAACGTTGACTAATGTGTTCATACGCTTTCTGACTATCGGAGATTACTGTTATACCATTTAGATGGGCTGCTGCTCTATCACAATTTCTACATTAAGACGATAAATCGTGTCCACTTAATATCAGACCGTGATCATTTATTAAGCATTACTTCGGCTCTGTTGTTCTTAACCTTGGCGTCATGAGAAAATTTCTAATTATTACTAACATTTCTATATTTAACTTTGTCTGTAAAAAAAAACTGTATTCAAATGGTTCATTGGGTCCACTGAACTTTGTATTCCAAACCCACAGAACAAATGATGATTTAGAACAATTTAGAGTATTTCTCTCCATTTTATAAAATAGTACTAAATATAACACGTCACAGTACCATCGTCATCATGATTGGCCGTTCATTTTACGCTACTCTAAATTGTACCTACATTATCTTAATGTTTGTTTGTTTGCTATCTACACATCTTACAGCAATTAAATACAAATTACGTGACATTATACTACATTATAATTTAACAGCAATTACAATTTAAAATTCTTCACATTCCTAGAATTTTAATTACGTAGAAAGCAATTAATGAATATGAAAGCAATTAATTATTACTAAAAAATAATAGGAATATGTATATTTTAAGAGTTATTTTTTGTTACAATTTACAACTTATACCTTTATTGTTCCTATTCAAATAGTTCATATTTAAAAATAATCAACTCTCATATTAACTTTAAAAACTTGCAAAAACTAGAGCTTTTTGTCTAAAATATTTCCATCCTTAATGCGATGAAATTTGATGAAATTTGATTGGCAGATAATACTCGTATAACCCATATTATCTGCCAATGAAATTTCATCGCATCAAGCGCCCCTACAAAAGTTTAAGAACCTGAGCGGCTAT
The DNA here is from genome assembly GCA_946251855.1 of Alsophila aescularia. Classification (NCBI taxonomy): domain Eukaryota; kingdom Metazoa; phylum Arthropoda; class Insecta; order Lepidoptera; family Geometridae; genus Alsophila; species Alsophila aescularia. Next base: position 18,020,422 of record OX276380.1, on the reverse strand, counting down.
TTTGGTAGATCCGACCGTCCAGTACATTTCTTGAGAGATTAAGAACACCCACGTGTTTTATCAATAATCCATTATGCGTACAGCAAACAATGAGGCGTGCTATCAGACGCGTCGCTATCGGCTGGGCATGATGAATAACCGCTGAGGCACATTAGAAAATGTCAATAAATAAAAAGATATCAGACGATCGGAGCGTAACCTGAGATTGGACGTTAATTTATATTACACTTATTTTTATTGACACTGCATGATTTAAAGGGCAAGAGGATGATCGAAGGGCAGATAATATTATCTTATGGGTTTGGATAAAAGTGATTGTGCGTTTTACACTTGCGGATTTGGATAGCTAAACTTACGGCGGCGTAACTTAGCAGAAATCTTTGAAATAGAAAATATTTCAAAAGCAGGTAGTTTAGCCAAAACAACGTTGAATTCTAATTAGTTTCAAGTTTAGCCAAAACAACGCTGAATTCATGATAGCTTATCTTGGTTAAGAATAAAATTTCTTATTAAAACCAACTAACATGAGAAAGTTTGATGTTTTTTCCAAGCACTAACAAAATTTGTAATCTGTCCAGAATTTCACTCATTTCAAGTGAAATCGAGAGCATATAAATGTTACCAGTAAATATACACTATTTACAAAACCTTCGACTTTTAATTAAAAATTGTTTCGAACAGTAAGTAGGTAATTAAGGAAGATACAACTTTTCGGCCAGTTTTAGACGTCCCATAATTTAAATATACATATCCCACTCATTATGCCATCTGAAAAAATATTTTTAAAATATTAACTAATAAATCCCATGGACCTAATTAAAACTCTTATTTTCTAATCGATAGTATTAGACAAAGAAAATTTGTGGAAATTCAGTACGCTTAATAATGTGGTTGTATTGGGCAATGGGCATATAATTATGAATTGATAATGTGTGTTAGTATTAGAAAGTACCAACCACCTGCGCGCGAAACTCAACACATTTTTCATGGTCTTTTTGTCTAACAACACAAATGTTTGTCAACTACCACCCTGTAAAAATGTTCATTGCGAACATCAACATTACTCCGCTGACAGACGGTTTGCCAACAGATATGACAATAGAAATTGATTTACAAACATCAAAACAGCGTTCTAACGCATAACCGACAAACGAAAAGCCCGAACAGTTTGTCGAAGCAAATTGAGCGTAGGAGCGGACTTGAATTATCCAAGCAAGCAGCATAACTTTGCTTTATCTCGCTGAGTGCTACCGGTTCTTCTATTAGTATGAAAGTTGATAGTGTACTGGTTTCAAATTGATTCTGATTGTTTGTAGAATTATCACCGTTGTGGGATGTAGCCTTGTATAATAATTGCTTTTTAGTAGATTAAGATCTAGGTGTTTTTTTTTTATATATATTTTCATGTCAGACTAATTACTATTGTTTCCTTTATATTGAGTATATTTGAATATTTATCAAACTGTATGTCGGGACCAAAGAGTATATAAATACAACTGTAACACAATGGAGACGTGTCAGTTTAGCGGGATGGCATTCAACGACGTAAGAAATGTAGGGAAAATTTTGCCTTCTCTATGGATGGCATCTCTGTGGGATTGGTTGGTTAACAAATGATTTATGAATTTATATTATCTGTGGAGAGTATCGATGGCAAGACCTAGGAATTTTTGGCGCAGCTAATCTCGGACGGCGCGAACGAGACCCTGGAGAGGAAAATGCTGCCTCAAGAAAAGTTGTGAGGCCATTTTACGGTATGGCTACGAGTTTTGGTGCTGCGTGCTTTGGTGGCGGAGAGAATGCGATAATAATTGCCAGTAAGTGAAAATGATTTGTTATAAGATATAGGAACCGGCTATTAGAATACGTCACAAAAGTGAGTGTTCTTACATTCAGTATTCCTAGAATAAAGGGCTTTGTGATTCTTATGCTGGATTTGACCAAATTTTATTTATATTTCATTGTCGTATTACATTTTTAAGATTATAAAAGTGTTGGTTGTATGAAACGACATTTTTGTCACAGTAAGCATCAGTATACAAATACCTATTCTAAAAAAAAGAAGATGTACTCGTATGTTGATGAAAATTACATTCGGTATTAGCTTAAAAGAGTATTATTTTAACTGAGGCTCATTTAAAATTGAGGCTACTTTAAAAAGATTAATCACCTATTTTAAATTATGCAACCAGATTAACCAATAATCTATAATCTCATTAAAAGGTACTCATTAAACGAGTGCCTAATATGTCGTTCAATCCGTTAAAGTCTATGTTATTCAACAACTAATTAATTTAAACAGGATGTTTATTTTCGAAGACACCAACGGTGCCGCGGACCATTGGGTTCAATAAGGTCCAAGTTAAAAGTATAATAAAACTTCCTAATTAACCGTAAAAATTCAAATAAACATTATAAAAACAATCAATGACCTTAGCGGTTTATTAAATGTATCCGCTTGTACGTTTAAAGTTAATTTTAAATCGGGTTAGAATAAGTAAAGATTTAGATCTTATTTTATTTACTTATTAGATATGCCCGCGGCTTTGCACGTGAGTTACTTTCTCTTGATTAAAAGTACTCATGTGCTATTCCAGGACTTAAACTACCAAGCCATCATTTGATCTAAATTCCTTCGGCCAATTCAATTCCTTATCAATTGCTTGGCTGAGATACCAAGTACACCAGTTTTTAAGTCAATCCCTAAGCTATTTAACAATGAAATATTTAACCGCATCGCAATCGGTCCAGTAGTTTTTACGCGATGTGCCAACAAACATACAGACAAAGAAACACATAAAAACGTTTAAAACAATTGTTATATTCTTGTTCAGTAGCTTATTGTAAGAACCTTAGACCATTTTTATTTAAATTTATCTTCTTTGTACAGACTTTTTCGTTCTTATTGCTTTATTATAAGTATAGATAGATTATTAAATACCTAATACAAAGTCTTACTACTACAATATACAACTAATTACTATAGAATACAAGTAGCTACATGTAACAGCTGGACAATCCACCTGCCATTACAGGCTTATAGGTGGCCCAAGTGTTCTACCCCACTACCAGCTGTCAGCGTACCCTACACGCTGATGGTGGTTTTCCTGTTGAATTGAAATGCTAGTTTGATGAGTAATAACTTGATAGATAAAAGAAAACTATATCATACAAATAAGAAAAAGGCCTTGAAAAATATCGTTTTGCCATTATATCACTGACGTTAATGGACGATGGTAGTCGAAGTATGTAAAAAAGTTAGCCTATAATAAGACTGGTTCTCTTAAGACTACTTCTGACACACCCCGAAATATTCTTCGTCACAGACTTTCCGCTTGAGGCTAGTATTTAAACATGTGGACAATAGCATGCCATAAGACCAAAAATTTTTAAACAATCTTAGCCAAATATGTCCTATATATGAACACGAACAAAATTCGACGAAAAAAATTGAATTTCCTGTACTATGGTTAATGATTCTGCCAAGTCTGTTTTTCTCCCGAACCGCTTTCAATCTAAAAACTATTATTATTATTATAGTATTTTATTACATAGAGCCTCTATCATAATCCCTACAAGCACGTCTTCATAATAGATGACTTTATCCCTATCAATAAAAATCTCTACTAAGAATGGCTCTACCTACCGGCCTTCTACCTCATCGTTAAGATTTTATCCCTCTTCGGACGACTAATCTGTACTTGCTTTACTACAATGGTAGGGTAAAGTAGGGTTGAATAATAGGACGATTTTTTAACTGTTTTATATAGGTAAACCTCAAGTTTTTTTAATCAATAGACAGTAAGGATGCATTCAACTAAAAATCTCATGGACCAGTACTTATTGACCGAGCGAGCGCGAATCACGAGCAAAGCGGCTCTTTTTGCGGTTTGGCAAAAAATATTTTATATGTCCGTACGTCTGTCCGGATGTCTGTCCGGCTGTGCTTCTCTACAGGTCACATCTCAACCGATCTAGATGAAACTTGGTGTACAGGTTAAACGAATTTTTAGTTTTTTTTATTTGACCGGTAGTAACGTAGTAGAAAAGTTAGTGTCATACAAATTTAGTGAAGATTTGATGAGGATCTTTGGCGTGATGAGCAGAATAGCTCCTCAAAATGCAGTTAATTTCTCATCTACTAGTTAGGGATTGATAGAGCACCTTGATAATTAATGTTAGTTGTACAATAAGGTAACTAGATGCGCAAATGTGCACCTTTAGATTGATTGTAAAAAAGAATGTTCGCGCGAGGTCTACAGCTGCTCACAGAGAAACTAGTTTAGTGGGTAAAATATTTAAATGTCGACAATAAAACACACATACAACAACAAAAATCTTATGCTCATATCTTTGTGTATCTTTATTGAGATTTTGGTATATATGTACATCATGAGATATCAGATAGTTATATGAATTTGACACTTATATTAAAGAGTATATAATATAGTCCTGGGACTCACGGTTAGATGCCGGTCGAATCGAACCGTGTATAGAGAGTACTCTGTGGAGTCGACTTTGGTTTCAAGCGTATACAATGATTTTCCTCAGGAGATTAAGCTGCGACTGCAAAATTGAGCTCAATTGGGCCATGGCTCGTGCAGCCCGGCGCGTGAAGTATGTGTTGGTTTGAAGTTAACCTACTGTTTACATTTTTATATAGAGCCTCAAGGGACGTAATGTCGTGTCTCATATGACGGATCGATCCCGTTGCCACGGAAAAAAATATTGTCACAGGAATACGGATGCTTGAATCATTTCTCATGCATTTTATTAGAATTATTACATTGTGAAGGGGATTCTATTGAAATCTGTGTGGAAATTGTCTTTTTGTTTTGAAAATTTCCTTTCTTTGGCATCATATTTCATTTGTAAGAATGTTTCATCACATTATGATGTGAATTTAACCTTAAAATATGAGCTCCTATTTTTGTTGGCGCACTTTTGTTTAGGACGTATAAAATCTGTCAAATATAATATAAATATTCCAGAGCTAAGGTTTAAATAGTAAAGCTACGATAAAATCTGTCTCCAGAGGTTGGAAAAGCCTTATTGGACATAAATGCATAAACATTTAACTTTATTAAATAACCATTAATCCTAGAAGCTAACTGATGCCATTATTTATTGTATGTATATGATATTCACAGTTCAAAAAAGACAGGCTATTGTAAAAGAACGACATTCCTTGTTTGTATACGTATACTTGTACTGTGCTTGAACTACTCTGCCACACGCAGTCCGTAACCAACCTCTTATAACTTCAAAACGGCTCATGATACGCCTAAAGCTAATTTAGGTAGCATTGTGAACCCCACAAGAGGTACCTCTGAATAAGATTATCAAGAGACTAAAACCCGTCGGGAGTCATCGGTCATAAATCATAACTCATAAAATGAGACTGACAATAACCTCTATTTAGAAATGAACAACGAGAATTGTGTCTTGGCACGTAAATCTTAAGTTTCAGAATCAATTGCAGTCAACTACGTAATTTGTGACGAGGCTAGAGACTGATAGTTGAAATGACAAGCGAACTTAATATTCCGTTTGATCGGACCAATTGTTGGTATTGTGTTTACTGTCGATTTTTAGAAAGCAGAAAAAGTTCGAACCGAGTTTAATAAGTTTGAAGAGCTCTGGGGTTGCAGGACACACATCAATCACGTTCGACGTCATTTCATTTTCGGCTAATTCAGCGATTTTAGACGCGTGGATGATCAATGGAAATTCGAATGTAATGAGGCGTGCTTACATGTGTCTGTGTCACTGCTTTTTGCGCTCGTGTGCCTACGGCTATTTTGAATGGCAGCCATTTTTTCGTTTTCAATATTTTGATTGCCTCTATTTGTTAAATTTAAAATTGAAAATTCAAGCAATTAGCTCAATCGAATGTGTGGGCATCAATCAAAACATTTTATGATTAAAGATGACGGCTGAATTATTAATTGGCAGTTTCTGTCAAATAAAAATCAATTTGGTCATAAAAATATGGTGATGTTGTATGATTGAATTGACTCCATTCCTTTTAATGTTTTGCGTTAGAGAGATTGAGAATGGAATCATTATTGATAGCTATTAAAAGTAACAACGTCCTACCACGAAACCTAATAACGGCTCAGTGCTCCAACTGTCAAACGTACACGTTTGATTACTTATCCTTATCCGAAACTCTTTTTATCTCATACATTATGTCCCAACTAAATTGGAATTCATGTACGTTATTGTGGCCTGGGGAATTAGATCCGCCGCATTCAAAACTCAGACTATCCTATTGAGACCTCTCGGAAGGGAACCGAATCTGATAAGGCAGATTGTGGATAGGGATCCTTTTTCTTTGCGCGACACCTTTGTCATGACAAAGGGGCTGTTTTGCCTCAACTGTGGCATGTGAATGGGCTTGCAATAACACGTCCTGGCGAAGCTCACATCCCGCGAGATCGGCCTCAGATATACTCTTCTCTGCAAAGACTTATTAATCTTTCTTCTCGGTAGGAACAATGAACGCTTTCGGTAGACACCTGGCCGTTTTTTCTCGTCACTCAAGTACACTTGAGTCGTGTATTCAGTTTTTGCTTGGCGCTTGAGTGAGGTAAGTGGAAATTGGAGAGCGATTGTGGCTACTTCGAGTGAGGGCTTGTTTGGAAGCAAGAACAGTACTTGCTGTGCATCGGTCTTTGTGATTGTTTACGCAAGGAAATTATGAGCAGCGATTGTTTAACATTTATAAAATGTCTATCAAAGTGGGTACAAGTGTTTTACTGTTTATATTATTCTTTAGAAGCAGCGTCCTCAAATTGTTGCGTCCTGTATTATAAATGCTGTCTTAAGTTTTTCATATACTTGAATAATAATTATTGCAATACTACACTCGAGTTTATTAAGATTTGAATCGTCCTAGATTAATGTATTTAATTAATCAAACCATTTCAATAAAATATCTTGTTTCACGAAAAAAAACAAATATAAATTCCCTTCTAAGAACTTAATACCTACCGAAAGTTTATTCTCAACGTGTCGTCCGGTCAAGTTACGCGTTTAATTTGTCTAGATCGCGTGTTATGGGACAGCTTTAGTAAATAATGCTTTTTTATCTCGACATCGGTGGGCTCTATGCAGAAATTCTTACACGTTCCTTCACAGAATCAACTCTGTTTAGTTTTATAGTGTTAACTTAAATTATGAAAGCGCATGCAATTGATGTGATAAAGAGATAAAGTTGAAACCAGTCCTTGTTTAAATCAACTCAGTAATCCTTTAACTACGCACAGAGATACTACAGATATTTTGGAACGACGTAGTAATATTTTATAAACAACACATTTTAAAAGTAAACTGTAAGCCCACAAGATATAATGGTATCAATAATACAATGGATGACAATAAAAGTGCCCTTGGTTATAAAAATGATAAACTATTATCATTGTTCGTACTTTACAAGACGCAGAAGTCTAACTCCAATGTTGTTACAGACAAAATGTGCAATGTGTTTATGAAGTGAACAATGACACCAGCTGCTTACATTGATGCCAAATTGATAAGAACCCACATTTTGCCAAATGCATCGCTGCGGGAAGCCGTCACAATATTTTAGTATCTACGACTGTATCTGTCTATGTGGTCGAAGATTTTGAGATAATCGACTGTTGATGATGTCCTTTTGGTCGTTATTTGGATTTGCTTGGAAGCATGTATTGAATATAGGTTGTATTATTTTTGTACTGTGTATGTTGTTATTATTACGTAGATGGCATTATAATACAGCTGTTTATATGAGGAAGTTGCTTATAGTGGGATAATATATGAGAAACATATTTACTGTCTCGATAATATAACAACAATTTTAGGTTATGTTGGTCAAAAGATGCCTGTTTTATTGCAAAAAGTTATTTAATAATGCCTTAACATTTATGTTATGAACAACAAAAACCAACTATGTCAGTATAAGTGAAAAGCTGACCAGCAAACTGTGTAAAAATAATAATAGCTTCCCTAAAATGGGTCGGATTACAAGTCAACAGATTTTATTTTTGCAACTGACATTTTGCAAACAAAAACTATAAATTATACGCTACGTAATATCACTATTTTGATCACTCCTCCTGTCCCCTTTGTACAAAAAGGGACGTGGGATAACTCCGAAATGCACTTGAAGAAAAAAACGGGTTTCTTACCAAAAACCTCAAATCTGTTGTGTTATACTAAACTGCCTTTCGGAAATTTATTGTCGAAGAATGATATGATGTCTTTATGTCGAGGTTCTATTGTGAGACACTTATCTGATCATCTCCCACATGTAGAATAATGGTTTCGGTGTAGTTCTAATATTTTCTACTATTTTAATCTTTTGATATTGTTTGTGGCTATGCTTTTATTTTTTGTTATATTGAATATTCTGCTTTGTCATTCGACTAACGATATTATAAGAATGTGAAAGATGTAAAGAATATTATCCGAGGTCCGAGCGTATGGCGATGTTTATCTTGGTATAACTAACATAATAAAAATAAAAGCTGTTGAAGTTGGAACAAAATAGTAAAATTTTGACACAGACGGTTTCAAGGAAAAGAAAACTATATTATTACATTAACTTACCCCTGTGACTACGACCGCGCGGTCTACAGTATATCGCAAAAAAACATCCTATATTATTTTAGGATATTAAAAGCCAATGCAAAAGTATAGCACCAAAGGTCTTGATATTTTTTGACAGACTTGTTCTTATTTCGTTTCCATGGCAACCGTTCCTTACAGCGAGTAATCAACATTTTCCAGTTTTCCCGTAGAAACTTACCATTTTGCGGGACAAAAAGTATCCTATGTTTTATTTCAGGTATAAGCTATCTCCATTGCAAAAGATCCCCAAACAAACAAACAAACATACAACGATTCACTTATATATATTGGTGTGGATTATTAATGATTAGATTTTAATGTTATTCAATGAAGATGACAAAGTTTATTTAACGACTGAAACAGTTTCTTCCAAAACAGATACCACAAATACTACGTACTTCGACAGATACGTACATTAACATACATAACTCTTAACTCATTTCCACGTAGTGGAAATGAGTTAAGAGTTAGTTACCGCTCAGGTACCGCCAACAGTTTGCGGTCGCGGCAAATCTGTCGATTAGTATTCTGCGGTGGCGGCCACTGTCATCGGTTTATCGCTCGCGTGTTTCCAATACGAAAACATCTTTCTAAAAACGATAGCTATTGTTTTAGTTTTTGCAGTTTTTGGCTGACTGATTGAAGGTTTGTGGTTGTTTTTTTTAGTAATATTTATGAAAATATTTAATTTTTGAAATTTAAGATCACTAGCCCGAATTCATTCACCAAGCTATATAAGGTTAACAAAGGCCTTCTTGTTCTTTCGTGAGGACGTTATGTTATGTATATTTTTGCACTAGGGCTTATAATTCTCCAGCCCAAAAAGTCGGCAGGTAGGTCGTTAGTAGTTAGTCTTCCTTTGCAAGAGACCGCCAGGGGAATTATCCACACCTTTGCCTTTGAAATTCAACCGCCAAGCTAGTGTGCAATCATTATTGTATTTCCATTTAAGGAACACTGTTTCCAGCAAAATTACTGGGCATATAATCTCTGGGTGACACTGACTTGGAACATTATGTGATAGCGTGGCACTTACCATCACTACTCGTCTCGTCACAAAAAAAAACAAAAAAGTAGATTGTAACTGTAGGGAAGAAAGCCAGTAAGAATTGTGCATGGTTTAATATTACTTTTATTCATAAAAATTAAGCATGGCTTGACCTTTTTTGCACCCTTTCAATAATGTTGTTTCGTAATGTTTAATGCCTTCAACAAATATGGAATAATTTTAATTAGGCATGCAAACCTAAATGGAGTCATCAGACTAGGATAAAAGTCGATTGAAACTCACTCAACGAAATACTAATTTAAATAAAACCGTATGCAATTACGTGTAATCAAATCGAGTATACCTAAGAATACCCTCTCTATCCATAGTATATAGTAAGTAATTAAGACTAAAGCTTTTAAACCAAATAGACGTTATTAGAAACCGGTCAGGATTTTACTGTTGAACGTTTTAAATTGGAAACTAAATGTTCCTTTAGCTAGTTTTATCCGTTTTATGTCTATTGAATTTTATCGGCACGATTTTAGAGACTTTAATTTGGTTATTAGAGGAACAAAATGTTGATAATGAAAGTGTTTGGTAGAGGTATATCGCCGCCTTTATTGATAGTGAAGACAATATAGCTTAATTAAAAACGAATAAAATGGTTGGATGTTTTAGGAGTAGACATTTTGTCTAAGAGGCATTTAATTTTATAAAATATTGGTGAAGTAAAGTTTAAGATATTAAAATTAATGTGATAGCTATAATTTACTGTGCATTGAATATTTATTTCGAATAAAGAAACAATATAATAATATAAATGTGAAGTAATAAACGAATGTAATTTTATATCATTTTTTTGAGGGAGGAATTTTTCATCTAATATTAACCTTACCTCGTGCGCACGCGTATGCGCGCAATGAAGCGTATTGGCGATATATCGTAACCTGATCACCGATTAAATAGCAATGCCAAACTAAATACTACTACGCGATCATCATCATTCGCTATACACAGAAGAATAAGTTTGCTTCATTTTCTCTAGACATTTTCCCATCTAATCTGATAGCTTCAGTCATACAACTCACTGCAAATCAGAATACAGTGGACATTACCATACCTCCGACATAATAATATTGCTAATGCTTTCAGTTTCACCATGCATTAGCTTTGTTTCCAGTCATAACCGGAGCATACCACAAAGTTCAGCTTTTGATACTAATTACAAATAGTACGCAATTATCAACCTTAACGCGAATGCTATAGAGAGAATAGAAACAAATTTTGGTGTTCCCAAAAGTAATAGTTTGGTCGAAATGTATGCATTTGAATAATGTAAACCTGTCTTGGTGTACGCTCCAGAGGTGACTAGGCATAATATGAACTAAGGATGCAGAGCTGCATGGTTGATGATGCTGATGTTGATATTGATAGGCCCAATATGACTGTTGAAAATACAATAAAGTATGAATTTACAGGTATGGAGATAATGGAAAGAAATGAGGATAAGTATTATATTATTTTTACTTATGTAGCGGTTGTAAATATCTACACATGTGCCAAATTTCAACTTTGTAGTGTAAATCGTGTCTGCATAAAATGGCTTTGATATACAGGTGGACAGACGGACATGAAAAAACATTAGGGTTGTTTGACTACGGAACCCTAAAAAGAGATTTTAAGATGATCTATGTGACATAAGTACAGATTTTGTAAGAGTTAATATACTACTTTTTTACCTTAATTAGGAGCTAAGACAGAATTCTGGCCTCAGTCGACGCAATTTCAATCTAAAGATAAATTTACAAAATTTTAGAGCTTGTATTACATGAGGATATCATTAAGCATAATATGCTGTGGATGTGGACACTACGAATGTTTCTGGCAAACACAGGAACTATCTCAATGAAACTTGCGATTACTTGGAACAGAAATTATTATTTTCTTAGACTTTTGTAATGAACAGATGAATCACTACGTTACATTACTAAGTCAAAATATAGGGTTGGGGTGTACCCTTAGGGGTGCTATGGAAAAAAGACTTAGAAAAATTTGAACGAAAAAACACTTAGAAAAATTCAAGAAAAATCAGGTAGGTCAGTGGCCTACGAAGGGGACAACGGCAGGGACTTTTAACTTTTCGTGATGGGTCGTGGTACCAAATTAAGGTATCGTTTTTTTGATGCCATCGTGTAGTACGCATCCAGACCAAGAGCGTTTGTGAAGACAACATCTTCCTTGGACCCCTCAGTGATGAGATAAGGGATTATAATGAACCAGGCATCAGGTGTAGCCAAAGGGGCGGAGACATAGAATTTTCTCGATGGTTCGTGGTCCCATATTAGGGTATGGTTTTTTTAATGCCATCGTGTAGTACGCATCCAGACCAAGAGCGTTTGTGAAGACACCATCTTCCTTGGACCACTCAGTGATGAGATAAGGGATTATAATGAACCAGGCATCAGGTGTAGCCAAAGGGGCGGAGACAGAATTTTCTCGATGGTTCGTGGTCCCATATTAGGGTATGGTTTTTTTAATGCCATCGTGTAGTACGCATCCAGACCAAGAGCGTTTGTGAAGACACCATCTTCCTTGGACCACTCAGTGATGAGATAAGGGATTATAATGAACCAGGCATCAGGTGTAGCCAAAGGGGCGGAGACAGAATTTTCTCGATGGTTCGTGGTCCCATATTAGGGTATGGTTTTTTTAATGCCATCGTATAGTACGCATCCAGACCAAGAGCGTTTGTGAAGACAACATCTTCCTTGGAGCCCTCAGTGATGAGATAAGGGATTATAATGAACCAGGCATCAGGTGTAGCCAAAGGGGCGGAGACAGAATTTTCTCGATGGTTCGTGGTCCCATATTAGGGTATGGTTTTTTTAATGCCATCGTGTAGTACGCATCCAGACCAAGAGCGTTTGTGAAGACAACATCTTCCTTGAACCACTCAGTGATGAGATAAGGGCTTATAATGATCCAGGCATCATGTATACCGTTAGGGGCTGTATGGAAAAAGACTTAGAATAATTTTAAACAAAAAACACTTAGAATAATTTTGACGAAAACACGAAATGTTCGTTTCGGATGACAGCTTACAAACTTAAAAGAGCTCTATCTCGGAAACTATTGATCCTAGACTAGTAGTTTCTTTACAGAAGTGATAGACCTCATCGATATCTTCATTTCACATGACAGCTGTCAAACTTAAAATGGCTTCAACTCTGAAACTATTGACTTGATGTAAAATGAAGATCTCGATGAGGTCTATCACTTCTGTAAAGAAACTACTAGTCTAAGGTCAATAGTTTTAGAGTTGTAGCCATTTTAAGTTTGACAGCTGTCATGTGAAATGAAAATCTTGATGAGATCTATCACTTCTGTACAGAAACTACTAGTCTAGAATCTATAGTTTTCGAGTTATAGCCCTTTTAAATTTGACAGCTGTCATCCAAAACGAAGCTAACGTGTTTTTTCGTTAAAATTATTCTAAGTGTTTTTTCGTTAAAATTATTCTAAGTCTTTTTCCCATAGAGCCCCTAAGGGTACACTCTGACCAAATATAGTCACCCAGTAACATCCACATGAATCCAACAGCCGATGGACGCTTCCCGATCCCAGGAGCGCACAAGTTACAAATTATTCCGCCCACATGGTCGTGTAAGTGCACCTGAATCAATCAAAACACACATTCGTTCCGCCTTTTATTCGTGTTTTATGCACATTACCTTTATTGAATCTGTTTTATGAACAGTTAAATCGTATAAACAATTTGTATGGCAATCAATGTTGTTTGTTCTTGGTTGTTATGTCACTTTGTCTTGTCTTAGCTAGTGTATTAGATATCTCATTTGTGTCTATGGTTACGTTATTTATTGTTTTTGATGTACGTCAGTATATTGCAATTATAATTGTACAAAGTAGAAAATATATATATAAAGGCACAATCAGGATTATCAGGAGTATCAGGAATTTCAGGATCAGGAGGCCCCATATTTATTCATAGGCGTGGATTTATCGGGCGAGGAGAACAGAAACAACACTTCCAATACGACACGCTCTAATCAGTGATTATACAATTATGCGTTGAAATATAATCTGATTAACTTTATACAATAATAAAGACACTCCACCGAACACGTAATGCGCATCTGCGATGTGATTCAATTGCTCTGTAATGACGGCCATCGAACATAAGCTTGCCTGTCGCACACTAGCGCCCAGAGTTGTGTCAGAGTGGAGAAACGTCAACCGCTGCCTGCCAGTTACGTTCCTTGCCACTCTACAATAAACAAAATCCTATAGTCTATGATCGAAGCGCCGTCATATATGTAAAACTTTTATTGCATAAATATTTAAATACAGATTGTCGGGTACATCAACTAGAAGAGAGTAGGGCTTATACATAAAATCACTTAATATGCATAAGGGTTTACAAGTTTTTACAGTCTAAAAGCATAATATATCTACTTTAAGTAGCTATCATCATTATAGAATAGTCATAACACTAATATTATAAAGACGAAAGTTTGTATGTATGTTTTTTACTCCTTCACGCTCAAACGGCTGAACCGATGTGGATGAAATTTGGTACCAGGATAGCTTTCATCCTGGATTATCATGTAAGCTACTTTTCATTATCATCATCATCATCCAAGCGGGTAAAATCGCGGGGCGAAGGTAAAATAGTACTTTTTTAATGCATTTTAGTAAAAAATGTTAACAATGTGAAAGAAAATTAGACGTATTCAACAATTACCTTCAAATTACCGCATAACACTACCAACCCTTGCAAATTACATGTTTTTCTTTAATCCAACTTATATTTCGCATCGGACACCATTGTGTCTGACAGCTCAAAAGCTCGGCAAATCCCAAATCTTCGTCACAGAGTTCGTATCGATTCCATTACTAAAAAGGTTAAATTGCTAGCTACTATATTTTTTAGGAGAGCAGTTTTAAAAGGTTAAGTTGCTAACAATAAAATTATTATAAGCGAGCATTGAACAGAAATGTCCTAAAGTTTCTGTCACTCAGACTGTTAAAAGCATCGTTCTTTCAACTTTTTCAGACCAGATTGATGTTTTCAACTTACTAACACTCCGACAAAACTTTTAAGAATCAGTGGTTTGATATTTTATTAAAAGAATAACACTACTATAATATTTTAAAAAATGCGGTTATCTTTCATTGGATTCACCTGAACGCTTATTCGCTATGCCAAACGAAATTCCTTGCCGAAAGCTTGTGACGTCATTACGACAATTGCCGGTCGATTCCTCGAAGATATCTTAACGCGGCGCGTTACGTGCGTGAATGTTCAAAGCGAATAAGGACCCTGTTACAAAAAAGTACAAAGACATTTTAATCTACTAACAAAAAATAATAAAATATAGTCATTTTAGTTATAACAGAAAAAAATAACAGTGGCATACCATAGAAAAACTTCTAAGGATAATTTGGAACTTATCCCACAGAGTAAAATAATTGATTAAAACTTACCCCCGAGCCTTTAAGTTATAATGCTACTTCACTATCCAATATTAATTTTATAGTAACCGTCATCAATAACTCAAAGACCAACCATCTCATACGAAGCTTGTTCGTGGTCATTAAATATGCTTGCTCCTCTGTACTTAACTTCTTCATAGGTGTATACTTACACGATCTAGGCTGTACTTGTCTTTAATTCAATGTCAATGAACGAGATGTCTATGAAACTTTAGAAATCTAGCAACTTTGTCCCGATTACATTAGGTGTTCCATGTTTGAGTTGTTAACATGCAGTTAAAGTTGATATTTTGACATGGTTTCTAAGGTTGAGCTGAGAAAGCGTTGAACTTGGGTTTATATTCTCATGATGTCGTCAACTTCATTTGCCTATAAGCTCTGATCTTATTTTAGTTGGATATGAATGTATGGTCCTATTAACTATATGTTTGAGGTTTAACATAGGCAGGTAGTGTTTGAAAGTCAGATCTATATTCGAGTATTATTGTATATCTGTTTCAATGAACAAGACGTAGTTTAATGCTTGCTACTATATAACAAAGCTGTACACATATTTTTATCTCCTATTCTTTTAATGTTATCAATACAAAAAGTTATGTGTGTTTGTTACCCCGCTGAAATAGATGAACGGATATTAATGAAATTTAGCGAGTGTGTACATAATTTATGTATTAATATAACACAGCATCATAGGACTTTTTATCTCAGAAAATTGAACCGTTCTTATGTGTATAGTGAGATAATGTAACTCTGAAACTCTGCAGCTTGATTCCACGCGGGTCACAGCTAGTAAGTATACGATATTTAAAACATTTCTCACGTAAAACATTAAAGTCAAACAAAACATTATATGATCAAACGAATGTTTTGAGAGGTGGCGGAACTTATGCTCGTGACAGTATATGATGGAGGTCCGACAACCCATTATTGTTGACACTAACACCCTAATGAAAATTCATAAATACCTTACTAGTATAAAGGTTAAAGTTAAGATAGAGTTTGAAAGTTTTTTATAAGCAGCTTACCTTATTACATATATCAATAACTAGCCAAGTCGCGAATCAAATGTAAAGTTCCTCAAAAGTCAATGTCTACACGGCGAACTATCCACAATTTTACATTTCATTACTTTTAAGAGTACCTGTTGGTACTGATGATACTCCTGATGATGCCCATTTATAATAGACATGATACATCTCTAATAGAACGAGTCTTTCAACCTAGTGTATCAAGTAACGGAATGAACTCGTACACAAGGCATTGAGATTAACAAGACATCCAGTCTGGACCATCCTTACCATTTGAATATCCACATTGTTCTCAGTGGATTGGATCGTATTGTCTCATCGAATGGAGCTATTTATAGAACAACGTCATACCAATACTGGATGTGAGGTAGAAGAGATAGCAGGTTTGAACATTATATTTCAGCTTACTTATAAAGTTGAAAGTTGTAAATCAAGCCATAAATGGGTTTGACCAAGAATCATTGATTCGTTTTTTTTTTAACATTGTCTTTTAACCTACAACAAATCTGCCGGTTGACTGCCGGTATTTCGCAGCTATGTGGGAGATCGCACGATCTATTGTATTTCTAGTACGAGTTACTACTTGTACCAGAAATACATAACTGCAGTATGTTTGCGGTAAAGTCACAAGCAGCACCATACAAAAAGTACTAAGAACAGACGGCGCAAAAAGTATTGCGGAAATTCCGGTCGGTTACAAATGAGGTGGCAACTGAAAGGTATGTCGACAATAAGTGGTTTATAATAAAAGCTTTTATGTATTTAATTTCACTTGTATGTATGTATCTGTCTATGTAATTCTGTCTGTCCTGGAATCTTGCAACTCAAATTTCGAGCACATTCCTATTAGCTTTCTGGCTGAAACTTTCAGGGTAGCTCACAAATCGAAGACAATAGTGCCGGATAAAAAATAGGCACATTTAAAAAAATGAACTTTAATTTCCATCACTTATTCGCTGTCAGCTCACGTCCTAAAGATCTTAGTAACAGTATGTAATAGCACAGGCGACTGCGTAACATGTGACTGCTCGACACATGGCAGACACGGGGGTGGGCCCGCGAGATTTGTAGTTGACAACTGAAATAAAGAATGTCACTTATCTATCCCGAAGGAAATAGATAGTGTTGTTGTCTCTGGCCGTATAATGATGCGTTACTCTTTGTTATAAGGGATGTTTTGTTAATTTTAGCAATGACTATCACAATGTAGAACACAACTCTTTTCCATTATTCCTTTAATTATATATTCCAAATCTAAAACAGCTTAAATTAGACATTTGTAGCTAATAGTTACAGCTGCCTAGGATGTTTGTGCTATGTCTTACTAAGTTATGGTAGCCTAGCGGTTTACTTCTGCGACTAAGAATTCAAAGATACCGAGTTCGGTTCTAGGCTCCGCACCAATGACTTTTCTGATATTAGCGGTTTACCATTGGTCCGTGCTTCGGGAGGCACGTTAAGCTGTCGGCCCCGGCTGCTATTGATTAATAGCAGTCGATAAGATGATGTATGATTAATAGCAGTCGATAAGCCCTGTAGATGGCAATGCCAGTACTACCTCATACTACAAGCATACAACCAAGCAACCTACTTGATTATTAAATTTTACACAAAATTACATTAATACTATACCTATACTATTTTATAACAAAATGTATTTTACAGTAAATACCTATTCAAGTCCTCCTTGGGAACACAGCCTAGACATATTATTTTAAACTTGCACAACTTGATATGAAATTTATAAGATCTGAATATTAAGTAACCGTATTGTAAATCACATTTCACACTATCACATTATCATAATAATGACACTAATTCACACTATTCACACTAATATTATAAATTATAGAAGTGTAGCCACTGTCGTAAACAGGCCAATCAGAGCATAGAGTTTGAAAATTGAATACCTACTCTCGGGAAAACTTCGTATGCTCGATGCAAAACTCCTTACATTAGAACCATGTGTAGAGTTCTGACAAGTCCAACAGTCTATAAAAAACGACATGAAATGCATAAAAACTGATTAGCACCATCTAACTTTCGAAGTATGTTTTTTACTCCTTCACGCTCAAATGGCTGAACGGATATAGATGAAATTTAAGTACCAGATAGCTAATATCCTTCTTAGCACATAGGCTACTTTTCATCATCATCATCATCATCCATCATCACAATCCACGCGGGTGAAACCGTGGGGTGCAGCTAGTTTGAATATAGTTCTTGCGTTGGGGGCATTGTTCGCAACTATCTATTCCAATAATATCATCGTACCGCTATCTATAATCAACAAGGAGCTTCCGAGCTGCTATAAGTTAGCTGCTTCAAGCCTGGGAGACTTCAAGTCACTTGTGAACAGATTACTGCAAGGTAGATGTATACCTACCATCGTAGACCGCAGCATTTTCAGCTACGACAGTGGTCAAACGTAAAACTATTGATTATAAAAACAAAAAACTATACGGCCATTCATTTTCTGTACAATATTACAAGCTCTAGAAGGTGCAGTACAAAGGCTTAGTAGGGGCTTACGTCCCTTTGCTCGTAACCAGTGGGCAGAGAAATTGCCTCAAGTCAGGTAAGCCGCTTTCTTTGAGAGATACGTTAGACTTTGTAGTGTTGAAGGAAAGATTCGTATGTGGAGTGGTTCAACGATTTAAAAGACTCGTACTATGTGGGCTTTAGATCAAGGAATGACTTGATTTTGGAGACTAGAAAAGCGTGCGTCTGGCGTGTGAACACGAATTGAAGATAATTTCTGTTTTGTAAACATCAACATCCTAAAATAATGCAAATCATGGAAAATGTATAAGTTCAATGCTTAATGTTTTACATATGTAAATTCTGAAACATTGTAAAAAAACAGCTAAAGTCATGGAACGGGATGATATAATCGAATTCATTGAGTTCAATTGCTCACTGTTTTCACAATAAATATTACTAACTTAGGCAAAAATAAAAATCAGTGCGTTTATTCGCTATGCCAAACGCAATTGCTTGCAGATGATGAGTGGTATCATTACGACAACAGCACAAACAAATCCACGAAAATATCGTAATGCGACGTGGCCGAATGGTATAGGTCAGGTACAGTGCAACCAACTTATCTGTGAAGTGGCAAATAAAGGTACTATAGCCGCCACGAATGAGGATCATATTTTCTGTATATTTCTGTTTTTTTATTGGTCTACTCGATAAGTAGACAGGCCACCATTCAGTTCATAGATAAATTGGTGGCACTTTAAACTAATAAAATCATAGAGTTTTTTTAATATATTTATATGCCAACTCTTACGGGAAAATGAAATATACACCTCTGACTCTACTGGTCTTGGTCAGGTAAACTAATTAAACATCGAGTTTCAAAAGTTTTTTTAATGTTATGGGCCAACTCGAATAAGAAAAAAAAATGCACTTTTGACTCTACCGGTGCTTCGGAAATACGCCTGTATAATATACGCGCGTACATTTAGTAGAAGCCGACGAAACTATATTGCGAGCAAAATCACGATTTTGACGTCAATATTTACGAAAATAGTAGTAGTATAGTAAATAATTTAGTCATATTTCTGCAACAGATTAGATGCTTGACTTGATTTACTCTAACCGCCAAGCAACTTTCTAGGCAAACTCATCAAATTAAGCATTATTTAGCGGGAGAAGTTCTATCACTTGCAAACCGCTGTCCTTAATAATGTTGGTGGTTTGATCTCTCCATAATTTGTGTTGAGAAAACTCTCGACCTGGTCGTTGACCTTTATTTTATTTATACTATGAGAAAAAACTTAAAGAGAATTTGTTATTTTTGACGGATTAAAATTTCTTAGGATTAATTGGGTTTGCTTTTAGTTCAGATATTACTTTAAAAACATTTGAATGACTTTCTCAACTTGATTTAATTAAACGCTCAAAACAAATGTCAAAAGAAGCGATGGCTGAGCGGTAATATGTAATGACTACACCGGGTTCGATCCTCAGTCCCTCCCACACCAATGACTTTTAAAAGTTATCGTTAAGTGCTGATTTGCCATCGCTCTGTATTTCGGAACTCAAAAGGTGTTTATTTTAAGTAGGCTACATAATATAGCATTATTTACAAGATCAAATTCATAAACAAGAAAATTAATTTAACATTTTAATAAGACTATATCAATAACTTATGTAAAGTTTTAAAGTGATTCCTTAATGTGCCAGTGTGCGTTCTGTCTTGTTCGAGGTCCTTCGGCGGCCTGATAAAGTCTGACACCAGAGGTCGCCACTACCTCATTCGAAATACATATACACACATATACATAAACAAAATGTGTACTTACATCGATCTTATGCATTAGATTCAAACGCTTATCGATCAGTAACATCAATACCTGATCGACATACTCATATGCTTTTAATTAAAAACACTTCTGATAACCATCTATGAAACCAGGTGTTATACACATTGGGGATGATAGCTCTCTACCGCACAATGCGTAATGACTCTCAAAATTCTGCGGGGTCCACGGAATAATTTGGAGTTTAGAGCTTTAGGGCAGTACCTGAGCTTTAGGTAAAAAAAGTCACATAAAGTGAAGAACGAAGAGGGTTCTTAGAGGGGAGGGAGTTAGCTCCCTCCCTCAATTTTATTACTCAATACCTCAATAGACATAACGAAACTATAAGAGGTCTTAGTTTGACTAAGGAACCCAAAAAAAAATAGGGAAAAGAAATATCAACCCAAAAAAGTTTTCTTTCGAACTTTTTATGTTTTCTACGGCTGAATATATGCGTGTTTTAGGTTTTTAATAATGAAATCCTAAGAATATAAATGCAAAAGTGCATGTGCTACTCAGTTAGGTAACAGCAGAGCGGATATTGATGATACGTTAGGTCCTGGAATCACACATAATTTATGATATATTTTAACATTGTCAACGCGGGCAAAGCCGTGCAAAACGCAGTTAGTATTTATATAAAATCAACCTGACTGCTTACTTAATACTTTTAATAAATACATACGTACGGTGTATGTGTGTGTGTGTGTGTGTGCGTGTGTGTGTGTGTGTGTGTGTGTGTGTGTGTGTGTCAAACTCACCTGCTTGCATAGAGCTAAGGTACTGTCTCCATACGGCATTTCGGGTCTATTAAAACAATTTAGTAGGCCCATTGTTCAAATGTAATAGACAATCCCGAGCCGGCGCCCCATGGCGAATCATAATGAGACAAAACTGTATAAAGGAGAGATATAACAAATGAAGCTATCACATTTCTATCGACATATGGCGCGAAAAAAACACAGTTTGCACTTAAGATCCGCTATTCAATCCATGTTATGCCTCTGTTGCTAGAATATCGCGCGATTTATCAATTTTCAGAAATATGGTATTCATATATTTTTGTTATAATCATAAGTTTTTATTGTTATCATATACCTACATTTCTACTGCTTCAATACTCTTTTGTTACTTCAAAGTATTCCCCAAAATCTCAAATTTTAAAATGAGTCGTCAAATTATAAGCATCGTCGGTAGCACCGAGCTAGCAATGTTGATTGTTTACAAAATTATTCAACTGAACAATGACTGGAACAGTAAAACAATACGCTCCAAAGAAAATAAGCCGTGACTACAAAAATAAATATGTCCCAAAGAAAACAATGGCCGAAACACGATTGGTATTAAAATAACCTTGAGTTGATACTTCAAAATATGACTTCTCACTGCGTGCGGTAGGCAATGTTAAAAGGCATTCGTAAAAGTGGTTATTATGTTTTATTTAACTTGCCCACACGCAAACGGACGTACGTGCCTAACAAAAGGAATACATACACAGAAAATATGGTGTTTATTACGGAGGAAAATCGTCTCGTAAGGACTTTATTTGACCTCAGAAAGAAATCCTTACCCCGCGTAACTGCACGGTTGCTATTAAATTTGGCGGAGAAACAAGAAAAGGCTCGACAAATCTGTCTTGAAATTTAACGATTTATAAAAAAACTCGGTTGCCGGACCGACCCCTAGAGGACATTTCGAAAAAGTAATCTATTCCGATAAGCCAACAAGGAGACTGTTCATTTTTATTTTGTCCATTCCCTGAGGCTTAGAGCATCTTATAAGTGAAGTCCAAACGAAGACCTAATAGCGATTTATACGTTACCTGTCGATGCGTTGTCTTGCTTCCTGAGATTTTTTCAAATTACCTTCAATTATTTTCAATGCTGGTAACTTAAAATTATTTGCATTTTCTATAGAGTTGAATGACTTTAGAGCCATTGTACATGAATAATTTACTGGCCATGTATCAATAGCATACGCAGTTACGATTTTGTATCACTAGTATCGTTGTGCAGTTGCTATAGAGCATTAAAACAGATGTGACACAGCATTGATACAGGTGGAAGCAGTCTCGTAGATTTAAAAAAAACTGGGTTGATTTGCTATAATAAAAAAATTATGTATTGCTTGAAATTTACCGTTATAAAACCGGATTTACCGTACTTGGTGTGGCGTTAAAGCTACCAGCTGCAAGCAAGCGAGTATCGAACAACTATATTTTGAATTGTAGCTACATGTGATTCGTTTATTGTAACAGATTTGCGTAGCCACTTGGTGGATAGGCACATTGAATCGGTGAGCGTCACTTTTCGTTTCTCTTCCTTTCCCTCAATGTAGCTCGCGTTTCAACTTGATAAAGCAACGTTTGTATCGTTGCAGTTGCTATTCATTCGCGATTCCGAATCGATGCGATGTTACTGTGTTTCTACTACAGTTCATTGCAAATTAATATAAGCGGTCTCTATTCAGTCGAGCGTTCAAGAAACAAGATACTGTTTCACAACAAAAAACACCGTGTGCTATGGCTTTTAATTAGCAACGGAGCAGTGTGGGTCCGGTTTAATAATAGATCCATCTATTGTCATCCCGCTGATGTATGAAACAATGCATTACACAAATCTATCTCTAATTTATCAAAACTATTGCCTATGTTCCAAAACTTCGTTCAACAATGGCGTACACACAAAACAAATACGCCTCCAAACCTCAAGAAAATTGCCTACACTCTCAAAATCAGCATTGGGATCGTACCAATATAAAATACAGATTCAAAAATTGAATACATTAAACGTCCCTCTTAATAAGAGTATGTTCATTAGTGGATAGTGTAAACACACACACAAATCATCAGCCTGAAAATGATTTGATACGTGTGTGTTTTAAAAAAAAAAACTTTCTTTTGACTAGTTCTAAATACAAGCGTTTTTTTGTGTACTTTTATCAGTTGGTACTAAAACATATAATTATGCATTAAATTACCCACTTTGCTAACTTTTTACACAAAATGTTCAGTATCAATATAAAAAAATTGCTTAAGCAGTCCTCTTATGACAAACACCATACATTCAGGGACATGACGACGCATTCGCCTCCGCTACAGCCTTAATCTCCCTACGATGTGATCGTGATAATGTTCGTGTGGCGACTCCAGGTGAGTATACTTACTAACTATACTTTTATAACTGGAGAATGGGAAGTTAACACTGTACCTGCCTTGAAAACTTTCATTGTAAAAGATATTTGATGTGCGCGATGGGATTTAACAGATATTAGAGAAAACAGATTGTTTAGCTGCGGATCACCGGCAAAAAAGAACAAAACTTTTTGGCATGAATGTTCTGTTTTTGCCTTTCAAAAACCACGTATTACTATCATATCAACGTTAAACAATAGGGGAACACAAACACTTTGTAATTGAAGTAACACAATGTTATTTTAACTTTAAGGGAATTTTTGCATCGTTACCTATGCGTTGGCCTAATTTTGACAAACCTGTTCACCATAGTAAAGCTTGCTATATTATTTGACGACAAAATAAGCGACGAAAAAGATTTGTCGAAGTAGATTTTACATTGCAATGCATTTGTTTTAGTCCGCATTACGGTAAATGAGAATTGAGCTTCCACTCATGATTGGCTATCCTGGCCTACTTATCAGATTCTAACATCAAAACAAAAACACTTTCAACAAAAAAAAACATTCCAAAGAACCCAACCGGTAACAGCAACGGAAGCCTAAAAACCCCCTTTTACATATTAAAATCGACCTATGACAGTTAAAATTCATTGGATTCCGAATGCCACCCTCTACCAGACTCTAAATAAGGGCATAATGCCCCATTTAATAACAAATTAGATCTCACCGCATTAATGAAACGAGCCAAAGGTTTGTCCCAAAGTCCCAACCTTTAAACGCGGTTTCTTTGATACTGGGCACATTTTATCGAAATCAAAGGTATTAAGTATAATTCAGTTGGTATTAGTAAAATTGAGAATGAAGATTCATTCTTGATGTTTTGGTTCCGCCTTTTGTACCAATTCATGAAATCTTTTATTTAAAATTAAGGATGGGATAGTAAGATACAAAAACAAAAATGCAAAACCAAATCATACATAATTTTTCAAGTATTTGATTAGAAAAAGATATTGTATTTCGAATCTTCTGAAATTATTTTATCCTTACATGTAATTTTACTAAAGAAAGACAAAACAATAACACAAATATAATTGCAGTGACAATTTGATAAGCTAGTTAGGTTCTACCAAAAATATATGCATAATTTCATCAAGACAGAGGTAATAAGGAAGATAATCCAAAAGCTGCACTGTATACATAGTGAAAGTAAATATTATAAAAAGTTTTGAATAGCAGTATAAACATATATTTATTATTCAAGGAAAACAATAGAACATCTCAGAGATTAGGAAAGGTTCGCGACCGTTAGTACAATAATTTCACAGAAAATTTCGGTTGGCTCCGATAATCCGGAACATATTGCGATCCCTATTTCATTTGAAATGGAATTAGGACGAAATGCAAATGGTGCGAATGCGATAATGGCTAAAGATTGTGCTTAATGAAAAAATAACTTTCTATATTATATTTAACGGTCCATTTATTGTGTCAGAAAGAACCTAGCTATTGAAGAATGTTTTCAAATCATGTATCTACTCGTATATCTAAATCTGGGATATATAATTTTTCAAACTAATAATCTAATTAAATATGTTACATATGTTACAAAGTATAAGTGAGTGGGTAACTAACTTATACTTCGCCTCATTTACCTTCAGTATTATTCTTTTTCAATCATCATCAGCCCATTTTGTACCACTGCTGGTCATATACACATTAAACATCATACCAATAAGCAAGGTTTTCAATAATATTAGGGGTTAAAGTATGAAATTTCCGTTTCATGCTGTAAAATGAAAACTTTTGAAATAATATGTGTAATATGTGGAATAATATTCCTCGTAAGGCCCACCAAAAAATAATAGCTTTAGAGGTAAATACCCAGTGTGCAATTAAATGTACATAATATAATATCACGCTTACCGCCCAAGCATATCTGCACTCAATTTTTGCGTGAAGATCTGATGAGGAACTTCGGCGTGATGAGCAGGAAAGCTCCTTAAAATGCAGTAATTTGCTCACTTTTAGGTTTATACCAGTGTAATCAGGCCTTTACCTACTAGTAAGGGGTTGATGGAGCATCTTGGTTGTTAATGTTAGTTTTAAAATGAGGTAACTAGATGGTTGCTACTGTGCACCGCTAGATTGTTTGCAAAAAAGTTTATGCTCGCGAGGTCTACAGGTCACAGAGCCACTAGTCTTCTATTACATCCAGGTTCATTATTTTTATAACACATAAATAACTATATAAAACTCAAGTCTACAATACACCTAAGGCAAACTATCGTATTCTCCAAATTGCTCTTCACCTTGAGACAAAAATTTAAAATCTATCTTTTCGTACAGTAGGAACGTGAATCCGTATCAAAATGAAAGGAACACAAACATAGCCTTGTTGCTACTAAAGGCTACGTCAGAGCTTTTAATTATTACCTCGTTGTTATCAAAACTAGCGATCTTGGAGGGTCTGCCGCCCACTTCCTCTAAAGACTCCATGGTAAGATATCCGAATGTTCTGTTTCAAGGAAGGTATAATATCATATTTCACGCAGCGGGATGCCGTGACATATTTTTGTGTTTTGATAGCTTAATTCGGACTATGGGAAATAAAAATATTACAAGACCGTTTGAGAGCAAAAACGATATTACAGGAAAAAAAAAATTGGTGGAGTAATAGCTATTAAACTTTTGATAAGACGATGTAACAGGCTGATAAGTTTCTCATATCTATACTGAAAAATAAAAAGGAATACACTGCCCAATTTAGACGGAATCAACAACGTAATACTAACGACCCGCAATATAATAAACCTAGTAAATATGCAGGCCTACAACAGTCTCAATTCTAAATGAACAAAATTTTAATTTGTTCTGTATCCATCTACGGGTATCTATGCTTATAATAAAACAATAAGAACGAAAAAGTCTGTACAAAGAAGAGAATTAAAAAAATAAGTCTATGGTACTTAAAATATGCTACTGAACAAGAATAGAAAAGTTTTAAAAATCGAGTCTGTCTGTTTGTCTGTTTGTTTGTTAGTTTGTTTGTCTGTATATTTGTTCGCGCGTCATGTTAAAACTACTGAAGCTACTACTAAGTAAACCACAAAGCAAAAGCTTAAGGTTTGACTTAAACTGGGGTACTTGGTATCTTAATCCAATGATGAGATTCTGAGCAATCGATAAAAAATTATTTGACGGCTGAACGAATTTTGAAGAAATGATCTATTTTGTATTTTATAGGTACTTTTGGTCCTGGACTAAAACGTATGGGCTACTTTTAAATGAAATGACCACGCCGGAAAAGCCACGGGCACAGCTAGTCTGTTATAAAAAACCAGTCATCAACTTTGAAAACACTTAAAAATCACTTTATCTCCAAATCCAAAAACACATGCACTTAAGTTTAAAACTTAACTCTACTGATAAACTGTTTCAGTTTGTTTAAACAAATTTTACTCGGTTAGTTATCCAGGCTCCCAAGTCAAATAAGAAATTAACTAAATGAGAAGTGTTTTAAAAAAAAATACAAACCTCTTAAAACATTCGTGCTGTTCGTAAAATTAGGGAATAATTGCTCCGATTTGATCTGAATTAATTAAAATTGCAAGCAGGTATTGAATTACCTGACTTAATTCTTTGGAAGGACAAAGATGTTCTCACGCCACTGTTATCTTAACAAAAACTTGCGATGTTCACACTGGGCGCAGTCTTCTAAGAAAATCGCTAGACTTAAAAAACTTATCGCTGTTCCTTATCTTAGTACATTAGTTTAAGGTAGTAAGCCTGACGGGAACATCCCAAATGAATTTTAATCTCCAAGATACAACAAATTTCTTTAAGAAAAAGGAATCGCATAATTTAAGATCATCCAAATGTTATCAGAACATCTCATGTGGAACAGTTTTATGAATACTTTGTTAAGGTTTATGAGAAGCAGAGGCACAGAATAAATAATAGTACTTTGGTAAAGGATATGATGAGAATAATAATTAGTCCTTGAATTGAGATAAGATTTGTCCCAAAGAACTTTAAAAAATAGAGATTTATTTTTATTACTTTACATATTCTGTGGCCAAAGTACAAAACTCACAGTGTTAGTGACAAAAACAATGTTTAGTATATTATGTTTTTGAAGAAAATGAGAACTGTAGCAACATGATGCTGATAATAGTCTACGTCTACACTAACATTATAAAGAGGAAAGATTTGATTTTCTTGTATGTTTGTTTGTTTGTAATGGATAAGCTCCAAAAAATATATAACGGATTTAAATTATTTCACCTATAACAAGATACATCATCAGCAAATAACTTGGGCTGTATTTAATTTTCCTTTAGAGATCCCTACGAAAATTGCAAGGAATCAAATATTTGCATATATTAAAACTACTGGCTGTGGAACGGAATTTCATGTTGCCGTGGAAATAATAACAAGTTTGTTAAATACGTGAGTAATTAATTCAGTTGTCTCTGGTCAAAAATCAAAACAATCCGGCCGGATCCGGACGGCCGATTGGTCTAGTGGCTAGAGACCCTAGGAACGAAACTAAATGGTCGCGGGTTCGAATCCTGCAAGGTGCAATCATTTGTGTGATGAGCAGAAATGTTTGTTTCCGAGTCATGGATGTGATATTCGTATTTATGTATGTTTATCCGTTATCTAGTGCCCATATTACAGGGTATCCTAGTTTGGGGCTAGGTAATTGGTGCGGAATTGTCCCAAATATATTTATTTATTTATTTTATTTTATGAATCGCTACTGCCAAAGATTTTAAATTATACTAACTTGCGTTTTTTTTAGAAGTTATGACCGGTATAAAAATGCTAGAAGTAAGAAAAATGCCGCGGTGTGAGTGCAAGACCGGGGCGAGTCACTAGTATGTAATAAATCATATTACACTGTTTTACTATAGGCTAAGTCCCGTTTAAATATATAACTACGTTACTATAAGCTATTATGAACATCATCATTTTTTTTTTTCATTCCACTGTTTTACTATAGGCTAAGTCCCGTTTAAATAATATACGCGGTACGCGGTGTGAGTGCAAGACCGAGGCGAGTCACTAGTATGTAATAAATCAATTACCACTGTTTTACTATAGGCTAAGTCCCGTTTAAATATATAACTACGTTACTATAAGCCATTATGAACATCATCATATATTTTTTTCATTCCACTGTTTTACTATAGGCTAAGTCCCGTTTAAATATATAACTACGTTACTATACGCCATTATAAACATCATCAATTTGATCATATATTTTAAGATTATTATAGACGTTCTATGTTTATAATATTTTAGAAGTTTTGCAGCAAAAATAAAATGAGTATAATAAAAATATGTAAGAGATTATACGCCAAACTGCGTAACTCAAATGAAGCGTGAATAATTGAAAAGAAAAGAATTGCGTTGAATGACGTGATTGGAAATCATTAGTAATTTAATTATAGACAGAACCGACCTCGTGGTAGTTATAGGGTATCGATCGCTATTTAGTGTAAAAATAACTCGAACGAAATTGAAAATAATTTTGTTATTAAGCAGCAGTAATGTTTTTTATTCTTATTCTTTCTTCTTCAGTCAATTAGAATCATCTATACTTATATAAAGCAGTAAGTAACAAAAAAAACTGTAAGTACAATGAAGATAATTTGAATATTGTTGGCTATTGAACAGGAATATAACATTTTTTTTAAATCGGATCTGTCTGTTTGTCTGTATGTTTGTTTGTGCATCATGAAAAACAACTGGACCGATTGCGATGCAGTTCACTATTGAATAGCTTAGGGTTTGATTTAAACTGGGGTACTAGTTAGCTTAATCCGATGAATAGATGCCAAGAAATTGATAAAAACTATTATATTATAGGTACTTTTGATCCTGGAATAACACGTATTTTCTTGAATAAAATCACTACGCGGGCAAAGCCCGTTGTTTGCTTGTTTTTTTTTTATAATCGTGCTATAGCAGGGCCATAAAAACATAGGTATTATGTTTCGGCCATGACCTTATCATGGAGAGAGCTATGCTTGGAGTTTCACTAAGGATTTCCTCGTTATGGATCTTCCGTAACGAGGAAATCCGTAGAAGAACCAAGGGTATCGACATAGCTCTCAGAATTTGCAAGTTGAAGTGGCAATGGGCAGGCCATATAGTTCGCAGAGCCAACAACCCCTGGGGAATAAAGGTTCTCAAATGGCGATCACGAACAAGCAAGCGAAGTGTAGGGAGACCCCCCACACGATGGACGGATGACATTGTAGCCATCGCAGGGAGTCGGTGGATGGAGGTGGCACAAGACCGTTCGTTGTGGCGCTCTTTGGGGGACGCCTATGTTCAGTAGTGGACTTCTAAAGGCTGAAATGATGAAGACAGTTATCAATTCCAGTTAGACAATAAAATCAAACGGATTTTTGGCTTCTCCAACTGGAGTTTGCGATCTTTCTTAAACACTCATTTTTAAATGGTTTTACTTAGTACATGGTGTTTTTATGGTTCCGTACCTCAAAGGGAAAAATGGAACCCTTAGATCATTTCGGAGTCCATCTGTCTGTCTGTTTGACTTGCTGTCTGTGAATACTCTTTTTCTCGGG
The DNA here is from genome assembly GCA_946251855.1 of Alsophila aescularia. Classification (NCBI taxonomy): domain Eukaryota; kingdom Metazoa; phylum Arthropoda; class Insecta; order Lepidoptera; family Geometridae; genus Alsophila; species Alsophila aescularia. The sequence goes on along the minus strand of OX276380.1, from coordinate 17,990,229 downwards.
GACGCGTTGTATCAAGTTGAAATTAATGTGAAATGCCCAATTCTGCAATCCCATAAATTCCTTGAGTGTGAACTAGAAACTTTTAAGTCTATGTAATCAAAAGATACAGCCGTTTCTGTTATATATTTTGACACTTGCAAGGGAATCTAAACCTATAGGTTATACTTTCCGATGACTTAGAATCATAAAATTTGGCAAAAAGAAGTCTTACATCACAATTATTGGGATAAATCTGAAAACCGTAAATATGTATGTACAAAAAAAAAACAGAGATTATAAACTTATTTGCAGATGGTAAACGACCGGCGATCTATTTCGATGTATGGGGACAACAGTATTCCAACGGCAAAGTTATGTTTGTCCCTCAATCAAGTTTATCTTTTCGTTAGAACAATGTTCGGGGGTTTCATAGTTTTTGAAGTTCAGTAATTTATCCAATTATTTTGGTGAATGCTTTCGCCCGCGATTCCGCGGAATACGCTGTAGTACTAACTGTAGTAACTGTAATAACTGTAACTACAGTTTATCGCGAAAAAAGCATCATATGTCCTTCTAGGATATTAAAAACCAATGCAAAAGTATAGCACCAACGCTCTTCATGCTTTTTGACAGATTTGTTATTATTATTTTTCGATGGCAACCGTTCCTTACGGCGAGTAATCGATATTTTCCAGTTTTCCCGTGGAAACTTACTATTTTCCAGGATCAAAAGTTATTCTTTGTTGGTCTTTATATTGTGCAGTACCTATTTACAAATTTACAAAATCGGTTTAGCCGTTTTAGCGTTAAATTTCCCCAAACAAAGAGACAACATTTCACTTTTATATATTGGTGTGGATGAGTTACATATCTACAAGTTTGTACGGAACCCTTGGTGCGCGAGTCCGACTCGCACTTGGCCAGTTTTTTAAATGGTTAAGCTTCATGGTTGATTCAATCCTACCGACAGATTTTTTCCTAGCAAAGAACTTCCCAAACGAATTGAGTTCGTGACAATAACAACATTAATACAATTTCACCTTCGTTCGACAAAATCCTGATGCTGCAAGAGTACTTCATATTTAAAACGGGAGACTTGAGGACCTGCTGATTTGGCTTTTCATAAATCATCTAAGCTAAACTTATAATAAAGCAGTTAGTAGGTACCAAAAAGTATGTACAGGCACAGAATAAATTATAGTACCTCCTACGTACAATGAAGATAGAAAAAAATATGTAGAATACTCAAATACGAGTAATAAGCTACTGAACAAGAATATAATATTTTTTTTAATCTTGTCTGTCTGTCCGTTGGTTTGTCTGTCCGTACTTATGTTTGTTTGTTTGTTCACGCATCAAGTAAAAAATACTAAACCGATTGTGATTTTGTTTTCATTGTTGGATAGCTTAGGGGATATGACTTAAAAACTGATGTCATTGCTATCTCAATCCGATGAGTAGAAGCCGATCAGTCGATAAAAAACGATTTGACATCTGAATGAAGTTTGATCCTAATGTTACCTTCTTTCTGTTCTGGAATAATTCTTGATCCCTAAATCCCAGAAATAAGTCCAGGCGGGCAGCGCCGCGGGCACAGCTGTTGTAAAATAATACTATTAAAGTTTTCAAGTGTATTTTATCATGTTGTTTGATTACAGCGTCTACAAGCTCTAAATATGTCTTACCAGTTTCTTAACTTTTAGTTTTAGCTTTTTCCTCGTGGTTATTTCATTAAAATGTATCCCATACGGGACCAAAAACTACATTTCTTTAAAATTCGTTCAGCCGTCAAATAGTTTTTAATTGATTGCTCGGCATCTAATCATTAGATTAAGATACCAAGTACCCCGGTTTTTAAGTCAAACTCTAAGCTATCTAACAATAACCGCATTGCAATTGGTCGAGTAGTTTTTACGTGATTCGTGAACAAACATGTAGACAAACAAACTAACAAACAAACAGACAAACAGATAGACACGATTTTTAAAAATGTTCTATTCTTGATCACTAGCTTATTTTAAGTACCCTAGACCATACTATTTTTAATTATCTTCATTGTACAACTTTTTCGTTCTTATTGCTTTATTATAAGTATAGATAGATAGATAGACAGATAGAAGAAGTATGATTACCGCCACAATAACTAATATTAAGCCTACAGCCAGTTTTCAAATGGAACACTTAATGCATTACACAAATAAATCTTATGTACCTTTAATTTATCAAATATTGAGACATATTAGACAATTTTCCAAAACTTTGTTCAAAAATGCAGTACCGCGCGCAAAACAAATAACCCTCCGTAATAAATTCAAGCAAAGTGTTTGCACACTCAAAATCAGTCGAGTATCGCGATCATACCAATATAAAATACAAATCCAAAAATCGCGTACTCTGACAGAATATTAATTTTAAGTTATCATTACATTCCGGACCCCTGGAGGGTATTGCGAAAACATGACTAACAATAAAGTGTAGAATTTTGGGCAATAAATTAGAACATTTTAACAGTATGCCGACTCCGTTTTATTGTTCTTTGTTGTGTGGACGGATGCAAGATTTTGGTTGTCATCGTTTTTGAGTTGTAACCTTTTTGGTTAAGGTAAATATATTTTGAGAATACCATTATCGTTACTTCCTTCGAGATTTTCTCATAATTTTCTTTTGGTTTTAGGTTTACTGTCTCTATGAACAAAATCTATACTTATTATAAAGCAGTAAGTACCAAAAAGTCTGTACAATGAAGATGATAAAAAAATGGTTTAGAATACTTAAAATAAACTACAGAACAAGTTTTATTTAAAAATAATATCTGTTTGTTTGTATGTTAGTTTGCGCATCACGTAAAAAGTACTGGACCGATTGAGATGTGGTTTTTTGAATAGTTTAGAGTTCGACCTAAAAACAGGTCTCAATCCAATAGGAGCCGAGAAATCTAGAAATAACTGTTTGACGGCTGAACTTAATTTGGTATGTTGTAATGTTGGTCCCGGAATAACACATAGGTTACCTTTAACCCAGAGAAATGAACACGCAGACAAAACCGCCGGCATAGCTAATCTATACTTATAATAAAACTGTAACGGGTCCAATTCTGTACATTGAAGATATTTTGAATTTTTTTTTTGGAACGTTCTCTAGATTCGGTACTGAAGCCAAAACTGTTTTTTTTCATTTTTGTGTGTCTGTCTGTCTGTCTGTCTGTATCATGGCTAGGCATCACGCCGAAACTACTGAATGAATTTAAATACAACTTGGTATGATTTGAGTTCATACTACGAGGTAGGACATAGGTTACTTTTCATCCCGAAAAATGAAAGGGTTCCCGCAGGATTGAGGTTTAAAGTTATTTCAAAAAACACTTACCACGCTGGAACTACTAGACGGATTTTGATGAAATTTGGCACAGTTATAGTTTATATGATAGGTTAAAATTCAGAATACTTTTTATCCCGAAAAAATAAAGAGTTCCTGTGGGATAATGTCCCAAATTCTGTAAATTGAAGTTTTTTTTTTTGGTACCGTTCTATTTTCAATACTGAAGCCAAAACTGTTTTTTTTTAAGTTTTGGTCTTGTGTCTGTCTGTTTGTACCTTGGAAGTGCATCACGCCGAAAATATCAAAATACTCAATGAATTCAAAAGAAATTTGGTATAATTTGAGTTCATACTTCGAGGTAGGACATTGGATACTTTTCATCCCGAAAAATTTAAGGGTCCCTGCAGGATAGGCGTTGAAAGTTATTTAAAAGAACACGCATCACGCTGAAAGTACTGGACGGATTTTTTTGAAACTTGGCACATTCATAGTTTATATAATGGGTAAAAATTAAGGATACTTGTAAATTCTGTAAATTGAAGATATTATGTAACTTTTTTGGAGGCCGCTCTATATTCAGTACTAAAGCCAACACTTTTTTTTTCTGTCTGTCCGACTGTCTGTATGTACCTTGGCAGCGAACCACGCCAAAAATACTCAATGAATTCAAATGAAATTTGGTATGATTTGAGTTCATACTTCGAGGTAGGACATTGGATACTTTTCATCCCGAAAAAAATAAGTGTTCCTGCAGGATAGGGGTGGAAAATTATTTAAAAGAACACATAGTACGCTGAAACTATTGGACGGATGTTGATGCAACTTGGCGCAGACATAGTTTATAAGATGGGTGAAAATTATGGATACATTTTGTCCCCAAAAAATAAAGGGTTTCTGTGGGATATGGGTCCAAATTCTGTAAACTAAAGATATAGTGTTTTTTTTTTTGGACTCTATTTTCGATAATGAAGCCTTAACTGTATGTTTGTTCATTTTTGTCTGTATGTCTGTCTGTCTGTATCTTAGTCGCGCATCAGGCCACCGGAACTACTGGATGGATCCAAATGAAACTTGGTATGATTTGAGTTCATACTACTAGGTAGGACATAGGATACTTTACATCCTGAAAAATTAATGGGTTTTCGCAGGATAGGGGTTGAAACTTATTTAAAAGAACACGTACCACGTTGAAACTAATGGACGGATTTTGATGCAACTTGGTACCGTCGTAAGTTATATGATGGGTGAAAATATGGAAAAATGGAATATTTTAGGACACGTTTTATCCTGAAAAAGTAAAGGGTTTCTGCGGGATATGGGTCCAAAGTTATGTTAATATTTAAGTGATAAAAATATTTTTTTGTTTGGTTCTCTATATTCGATACTGAAGCCAAACTATTTTACTTTTTAATTTTGTCTGTCTGTTTGTCCGCATCTGGACCGCGCATTGCACCCAAACTACTAAATGAACTCAAATGAAAAAAATGCTTTTAGGTGCTTAAAAAGGTATTGAACAATATTTTTTATGTTAATCGTGTCTTTCTTTCTGTTTGTCTGTATGTTTGCTTGTTCACGCATCACGTAAAAACTACTGGACCAATTGCAATGCGGTTTTCATTTTTAGATAGCTTAGGGTTTGATTTAAATCTGGTGGTTAGAAGCAGAGCGATTGATAAAAGTATTTTTGACGGCTGAAGAAATTTTGTTCAAATGTTGGTATATTGGCCCTGGAATAGCACATTATGGTACTTTGAACCTAAAGAAAAGACCACGCATGCGAAGCCGCGGGTACAGCTAGTAATATATATTTACCTATATCTAAAATTTGTTGCATGGTTGCTTGTATCAAAAAATATTGTTAATTTCGATAGGTACCTACTGATATTGTTTTTAACCCCCGAACTCCAAAGTGTTCTAAGTTTAGGGTGTGTATATGTATCCGTGTCAGTCTGTGGCATCGTAGCTCCCAAACCAATAGACGTAAGTTTGAAAGCTTATGGGATCGAGATGATTCTTAGCTGTAAGGGAAAGGAAGGAAGAGGGAAGTAGGGAGGGCGCGGAGGGGAGGGGGGGGAAGCGGATAATAGTTCTCAAAGAAATAGACCGATTTTGAAGCGGTTTTTTATGTTTGAAAGCTATAATGAGGGCCGGCGGGTGTCAGGGGTTATAATTATAAATTTTTAATTTGTATTTGTTGAGGTTATAAATATCATTAGTTTAAATTATACTAATAAGCTGATAAGCTGCTTGTCAGTCAGACAGTAAGTATGTCACGGTACTTTTTATAGTTAGGTATATAGAATATCCTCAACTTAAGTCAGAGCATTTTTTCCTAACACATATTAGGAGTAGGAAGAAACAAATAACGCAGAACTACCACTAAACGGAGCGCAAAACATTCATCCCAAGGTCTATCGTCCGTGCATCCGAGGGGGCCTACCACAAAACTCATATCGCCGTCAACACGATACTAAAACAAAAGTCAGGAGAGATCCGCTCGTTCATCACTAACATAGTCACAGTGTTAGCAGGATGTAAACTTAGGTTAAATATAAACTTATTCACATTGTTGAGTCTAATTGACGAAAATTATATTGTTAAGTGATAAAAAATAATTAATGAACAAGAAAATTATATAGTTAAATATTTAACTATGTGTTCGAATCGCGAAATTTTAAAAGTTACAAGAAAATTATAGATAAAAATTAAAGCAGAAAGCTAACAAATCTGAACAACAATAATATTTAAATTGCGTTTATCAATACATATTATAAATGCCAATACAATATACAGTACTACAATTTTTAATCTCCGAACAAATTTAATTGCCGAACAAAGTTTTGCACTTCGATTGTACCGTGGCCAGATATTTAAATAGAATCTTAGTGTTATCGGGTTCAAAAATCATGCTCCGTGGATACACATATTTTTATTGCTCATTTTAAAGTAAAAATCTTATTCCAAAGGGTCCATGAATGTTACTTGAAGTACCGCCCAGCTCACTACAAATAAACTTTGTACGAAAAAGGTCTAACTTCTTTTATTTGGGGCGTAGAGACAATAAAACTTATTAAATCTTATTTAATTAAGTGACATAATAATTCGGAAACACAAAAGTTGCTGAGCAACTTTAATATTAGTACAATACATATTAAGTAGGTAGTAGCTATTTTCTGTTTTTGATAAGTTGGGTAACTGTGATATCAAAAAAACTACCCTCTGTTAAATGAAGAATGATCTTAAACCATGTTAAAGGCCATAGACATTCTTTTTTACCCTATTACGGCGATGCAAGGGAAGGGTAATGAGTTTAACAGTCTATGTATGTATGTGTTCCACCGTAACTTCACCCCTATTGGTCCGATTTTGACAAGCGAGGTATCAATCGATTCGTCTTCATCGGAATAGTGTCATAGGGTTTTAGTTTTTGAACTTATATGTCTTCGTCTATTTATATGTAAAATCAATGTTAGCGTGGCAGGCGCGCCGCGGCTATATGTCTCAATGTATTTACATACTCAAATCGTAAGGAACGTACATAAAAAAGCGTAGGTAAATCATCCGTATAATATTCTTACGAGGTGAATGGCGTTTATAGCTATTAAAATTAATATAATAATAATAATATATTCGGGACAATTCCTCACCAATTACCTAGCCCCAAACTAGGATACCCTGTACTATGGGTACTAGATAACGGATAAACATACATAGATACAAATATTATAACATCCAAGACCCGGAAACAAACATTTCTGCTCATCACACAAATGATTCCACCTTGCAGGATTCGAACCCGCGACCGTTTGATTACGTACCTAGGATCACTAGCCACGAGACCAACCGGTCGTCAATTAGTACTAAAAGTGATGACTAGGAGTTTTCTTTTTCAGACTGCGCAACGCAAATGCCCGTTAATGATGTGTTTATCAGCCTCTGTATGTACCTATGTATGTGTGTATGTATGTATGTATGTATGTATGTATGTATGTATGTATGTATGTATGTATGTATGTATGTATGTATGTATGTATGTATGTATGTATGTATGTATATATGTATGTATTTCTGTTTCTTTGTGTCACTACATAGACCAAACGCGTGGTCAGATTTTTGTGATTCTTACGTCAATCGATTTGCCATAAGCTTTTGAGACTATATAATACATCAAGACGCCATATTGTGAAAAAGAATTATTCTTTGCGTTGCGCAGTCTGGTAAAAATAAAATAAATTAATATAAAAATCAAAAAACCCGACTGCGAACAAAACTAAAAAGTGGCAAACAAGTTTTAGATTTTTGATTTTGAAATATAAGATGCAGTCGGAGGGATGAAGGATTAGTTAGCTCGCCAGGTTCTAGCTCATCCCGTCAAAGTTTAAGTTAAATGGAAGATGCCTCCAATTGCATGTTATAAAATGCAAAATCAAAAATATAAATGTTGTTTGCATCTTTTTAGTTTTATTCGCAGACGGGTTTTTTACGTTTATTTATTTGATTTGTGCAATTATTGCTTCGGGTATTCGGTATTATTCGTATTATTATATTGGAACATGTAAACTGGCGAAACTGGTTTCCATACAAAATTTAGTTCGCAGCCTTTCGATCCTTTCCCACTTCGGTGTCAGGGGCCCTTGGGCGGCCTGAAAAACTCTGACACCAGAGGCCAGCACTGCCTCAAACGACAAGCAAGCAAGAATGATCTTTCAACATATCCCAAACCTTGAGCAAAACTTTTGTTATTACTATAACAGTGATAATTGTAAAGTTTGCCCTCTTCTTGAACCTTTTCCTGTGCCAGGGCGATTCCGGTGCGCGGCAAATAGCCCGTAGTGGTAAATCGTGCGACGAAACAGTATCAATGTGACTGCAGTTCAATTGTAGAATGGTTGATTGCTCGCACGCGGCAGGCGTTGTTGTGACCTTATGATAAGTAAAAGCTGCAATAAATCGAAGTTTTGAGTAGCCCTTATTTAGTTGACAGATTCAGGCGTTACTTTGTGGAAATCCATATTTAAAATAAAAAAAATAAAAAATATAATAGCCCTTATTTTTAAAGTTTCCTTATTTTCATTGCTTTGATCACATAAGTGTCAAATGAATACCTTTGTGATACGATTAATTCAAATGTCACAATTTTACAGTAATTCGTTGTGCAAGATGTTTACTTCTTATAATAATACTAGTGACTCGCCCCGGGCTCGCAATGGTACCGCTCACACAGCGGCATTCTTTTTTCAGCATGATACCCGTCGTAACATCTAAAAAAAAACACCAGTAAGCATAATTCAAAATCTTTGGCGGCAACTGTTTTTTGAACATAGACAACTGCATTATTACATGTTATTCTGTTACGTAAGTAATCGCAATTTTTGCAAATTTTTGATACGTTGGCTTACATTAATGCGATTTTCATAAGGATCTCTAAATTTTTCAAAAATATGTTTACAGCCCATCTTTACTCGTGTCGTTCCTCGCCGATAGTGTAACTTTCAATAGGTGAATATTTTTTATAAATCGCTGCTATTTTATTTTAGGTTAACCATTACAAACAAACAAACATACAAAATATCCGAATATATCGATGAGATCGTTCACTTCTGCAAAGAAACTACTAGACTAGAATCTATAGTTTCCGAGATAGAGCCCTTTTAAATTTGACAGCTGTCATTCAAAACGAAGGTATCGTTAAAATTGGGCTAAACGTTACAGTCTTTTTCCCCTAAGGGTACACTCTGACCATTGCTCGCTTTGTTGTTTTTCTAGGTTATCCTTGAAGTTACTTCAGGACCAAAAGTATGTATTTACATTTAGTAGGTATAATTTCTTGTTTATTAATGTTTTGTATTTTATTTTATTTATTACGCACCACCGACCGATGACTTTGATATGTAAGTAATCCTTTCCATCCAAAGGTTGCCTGGAAGAGATTGCTATATAGCAATAAGGCCGCCCATTGTACCTTACATTTAATGAGTTTATCCTTTATATTACCTTCTTCTTGGTGTGCAATAAAGTGTTGTTGTATTGTATTGTATTGTAAAAGTACTCATAAACTACTAAATGTATACCAAAGTACAGTTATCAAATATTTTTATATCGATTGCTCAGCATCTATCATCTAGCATCTATTGAGATATGAAGTAGGTACACCAGATTTTAAGCCAAAACCTTAGTTATCCAACTGTGAAATACTACCTACTTACTTCAAAAATCTAAGCAGATATTGATATTTCCGTTACAAACTTCCGCGCTACAAAACAATCTCGTTGTATCAGGTAAAACATCAGAATTTGACCAAGTTTTTAATAGAACTAGACTTTCAATTTGGCTTCGTTTTATTTCTTGTCGAGTCAAATAAAAAGATAAAATGTAACTAGTGCCCTGTGAGATAGGGCAGAGAAACAACTTGAGTTTCTATGGTGCTTGAAGGAGACTTGGGAATACAATATTGTGACATGGCGCTTAAATGGTAACAATATTTTTGTAGGCGGTTGTCCCTTTGTTTATACTTCCGTTCCGAAGCTAAGAAAAATGCCAAGTACAAAGTTTTAATCATCAAAGACCCAGTGAAGCGAGAACCTTCGGAAACAGATTGCGGTTTAAAAAAGGACTTTTGTGATCATAATAATTAATAATTGTAGTATGGTTTTAAACTGAATATTTAAAAACTGTTAAAAAAAGTTACAATGAAGTTATTGAACTGCTGTGGTAACTAACACTTAATCCAAAATTAGAAACGGGATATTTACCATTTCTATATCTTTTGAGTTTCAGATAATTATGTCAGCAATGTTGCTAGCGCCAATATATTAACTAATATATTAATGCAGGTGGATGCTATTTTTCTACGAGCAGACAAAACAGAATAACAATATTACAACACTATTGAACAGTGTGTGTGAACAGTGGTAACATTGACATAAACCAAGTCGAGCACAGTAATATATGTAGTATTATAGTCCTTACGGACAGTATCGAGGAGTGAACGGCCAAATTAACGCACGGCCGGGAGGCAGGGGTCTCAGAATGGTTATGAAACGAAAACTACGAGCGAGTGACGCGCATGAAGTATCTTCATGAAAAATTCAAGAAAGAGAGAGCGTGCTGTGCAATTAGGTTGCCTGTACCACAAATAGATAGGACCAAAAATTATAACCTAGTAATATAGTCCAATCTTTTTGACCCACCATTGGGCTTGTGATCCGAAATTTAAACTATTTTTTTCTATCCTTCGACACTTCCACTCCGTTTAAACTTTGCCATTGTGCCGGTCTGTTTTTTTCGGTCGTGCTTGCTTGCTTCTCTCCATCAGCGGGCCTCCTGGCATGTCACCTTCCCTGCCCTGACAGAATAGACCCTACACATTGCAGTGTGCATGGATGTTTGATAACTCTAAAAACTCACAAAATATATCGATTTTTTTACTTTCATCTGACGCCGAAAGGAAAAAGCTCAAATAATCTAGGTATCGAGTAGTTATATAAAAGCGTGGTAATTATTCTGTGGAAAAAGTGCCTATGTATTCCAGACAGATAGTAGTTCCAGGAAGTTCATATACATATACCTAAAGTACAATTTACCAAATTTCGTTCAGCCCTTAAATATTTTTTCTTCGATGGATTGGCTGAGATACAAAGTAGGTACATAAGTTTTAAAGTCAAAACTTTAGACCATTATCTAAAAGTAAAATCCGCATTTTAATCGGTCCAGTAATTTTTATGTCAGGCGAGAACATAACGACAATTATTCGATTGACGATTATGGTAGCCGGTTTTAAGTTTTACCATGACATGGTTGGTGCACTCAGGGTTGGGTCCTGACTAGGGAACCAACGGATAACAGCACAGACACGAAATGGTGTATACGCATTTAACTGTGTGTGTGACAGTGTTCTAAGTTTTACCATGACATGGCTATAGCATAAAACCTTTTTTTATATCTTTTTTTTATTTTAAATTGTTTAATGGAAAGCCGAGCAGATAGTTTGCCTGACGGTAAGTGGCTCACGTCTATAACCATGATAATTGCAGTGCCATATTCAACTTCGGATTGCAAAACTTTGTACGTCTTGTACGATCAATTTATAATGTAAGTTATGTTTGTTATTTTTGTGCACAAAAAACTCGTAGAATCAGATCACGATCAGGCTGTGAAAAAACGTTACAGCAAATTATACTTGAGAAACCGTATTGGATTTAATCACCAATTCACACGTCCAGTCTGTCGTTACCACTGTCATTCAATTCCCCCACAAACTAGCTGCAGTGGGTGCTCAAGTCTTCGTATAAGTTACGATTAGTGGCAAAAAGCGGCCAGCGCTGTAAGCGCTTTTTGATGTGATCGCCGCCGCTTGTTTTCTACATCGACACGATTTCATTAGCAATCGTGTGGATGTACGAAAATAATGTAAGTGCAAGGGCCAAAAATAATGAATGATGGTGATTTGGCTAGGTTGTTCAATATTGTAGTGTAGTCAATAGAGAAAACAGCTACTTTTTAATTCAGAATAGTGACATGATTCCCAAAATCATTTGTATTGCTTATATCTGACATGACAAGTTTCTTGGTCAAACAGTAGAAAATGGGGGGAAGAGGTCATGTTAGCATATTTGTAGGAATTAAACTCGCAAAGTGCGATGAAAAATATGTTGTGGGGAAATACGAAATACTACTTCAACAACCTAAAAACGAAGGCGCGTCCAAAAAATGTGTCCTTCCTTTACATATTGTAAAATTGTGGTATACATATTTTCTTTGTATCAAAATTCATAAAGCTTGGTTGATCAACTCTAGAAGCTATGATCCTGTGAAAAACTAAGATGGACGGACTGACATACTGAATGATCTTAAATAACAGTTTATTGTTGGATAACAGGACCCTTAAAATATTCTTAATTTGTCTTGAGGAAAGAGGTGGTATGACCTCGTAGTCATAGACTCATGAAGAAATGATTTACCTTATCCGAAACTTACTGTCCCACAAATAATAGTGTTAAAATGTTAAATCACTGCCGTTAAACTGAATCTAGAGCAAAATATAATTGCAACATGCAAATAACCTATGAAGTTTCGTCAACCAAGATTACACCGAAAATGGTTTCGGAAGCATATCTAACTTGCCTTTGCAAATTAATTTGCTGCCTCGTGATTCACAGAAATTGGATTTGAGCTAAAATAGATCAATTTGGTATGGGAATATCTTAAGAATCATAAGTAAAACCAACCTAAAAATACTGTTTTGGATAACGGCTAAGTCACCATACATTACCGATTATATATTCTAATAACTTGTACCAGCAATCTCTCCATCAGCTTATAATACAAAAACTTAAATGGATACCATAGTCATTGCAAAATGCCGTATCCAATCAATGGTAAGCTTTTTTCCTCGCATTCCCAAGCTTTGGACCTCGGACATCCACGGTTTTTGCCGCTCTCGACCATCCGACTTGTCCAAAGAGTTTTTATTCCTCGCAAACGACGAACTAAATTTTTTGCTAACTCCAAACTCATCACTGCACGTCAAGTGCCTATATATTCGGTAGGTGACCACTGATGGTCGCCGTAATTGATTGAATTCACTGTAAATAAACTTGATATTTACTCGAATCTTTTTCTCGTTCATTGTTCGTTCAAAAAATATACACGCCGTTTAGGTCTGCCAGCTTTTTGCCAACAAAAACGTTCGGCAGCAATGACTTTTTGTGTTTTATTCATCCTTGCGATTGGAGTAAAAATGTTTTTTGAGAATTTTGATTTGGTGCTTATAAGGACTCCAACTGAAAGCTGACGAGTCAAACTGAATCCTTAAATATTCAACGAACTGAATTGATTATGTAAACAGTATATAACGATTTTTACAGACAGAACTCTTCAAATATACCTCCAGGTATACTTGAAAGTCTGTCTCTTTTAAAAGATTTCGTTTTCTTGACACATCGAAGTTTGAAAACAAATTCTCATCCAGACAACGGATTGATTCATCGATAAATGAATCCAGTCATCGCAGAAAGCGAAGAGGTGTAGCGTTGAGCATACCATAAATCGAAACATTAAAAAAACGAGTTTCCATTGATTCAAATCGAATCATTCAATTAAAACGCATCGATTGCGCTCAAACGGCTATCGAGATCGATATCGCAGTTTTAATAAAACAGATGGAGAACGGGCTCCCATATCCGGCACTTGCTTATTTTTCCAGCGCAAAAAATTCCAATGCCCCTCGAAAAAGCAATGATAATAGAAACAACGGGAGCGCCGCGTTCTAAAGGGTTATTCGTGTTTTTATTTGCGCCTATAGAGGTTTTTTTTTGGAATGCGTTAAAAGGAAACGAGTCGAAACCTCCCTACAAGCGCGTGGGTGAAAAAATAATGTGGGTAAAGTCTGTCGCGATACGCTTATTTCGGAATATTTGTATATCCTGTACGTAATACGTATATGTTTTACACGTTATCGGCATCTAAATGGCACGTGAAGTTATGTTTTATAGGGAAATCGATATTAATGTGCAGATTGGGGATCCGATACTGTAATGTCATGTTCGCCATTTTTCTTCATAATGTTTTTGACTTGTTATTTAGAATTTCTCTGCTGTACGATAGGTTTGGATTCTCTTTGATGATGACGCACAGATTCTCAATTTTTCGGTTTTCTATGTTTCACAAATATCTCCAGGGTTTCTGGATCAATTTGTAAGATTCATGTTTATTTGAAACGGTAAACTTTCATCAAATTTAGTTAAGTGTTTTTTTTAATAAATCCATTTAAGGTTTTTTGGTTTCATGATATCTTACTTTTTAAATTATATAACTGGCCGTATATTTTCCAAAATACAACTCATCGCTTCTCAGGATTACATCTAACAAAATCAATAGCTTTTAGTAATTCAAATATAATTTCCTGGTAGGACCCGTTCAATATAACTGCACAGATAGTTCCTTCATCCCACCCAATAAATCCATACATTTAAATCAGAGTATTTCTCCAAGAAGCCGAACCTAATTGGTAAATTACGATCACGCACATTGGCGTGACTGGTCTTGGTGACAGTGCCGACGTTTAATTACATAAAATATAGCAGCCGGTGCCGCCTTCTGGTGAATGAGCTTTTTATTTTTAAATTGCTTTGCAAGGTAATTCAAATGAGCCATATTAAGATAGTTTTTTTTTACAAAAAGATTTTACTTTGACCAACAACGAACCACTTGCCGCGATAGTCACTCTCATTAGGAAAAATCTGGTAAAAAAACGGGCAAGTGCGAGTCGGACTCGCGCACTGAGGGTTCCGTACAAACTTGTACATATAGGTTCCTATGTAAATAGTTTGCCTATCACGGGAATCGAGTCATTTTTCGAGGGAACATTTTTCCCAAGAATATTTTAAGTATTTCCAAATATGAAAAATAAAATGTGATCTTACTACAAATTTATGGTTTTTGTTTTTTCCTTAACTTGTGTTATTATGATTCCGGGTCGACGAGAAGTAGTATATATAGGTTTTGATTCCCTCTTGAGTGTCAAAATATGCGGAATAAACGGCCATATCATTTGATTGCGTTGACTTTGAGTTTTTTTTTTACAGCTATTATGGATTGCAGACCTGAATATTTGATGTTAATTTCAACTTGATGCCTCCATGCGTTCCTATAAATTATATTGCATATACATGTTCATTGTTGCTTGTTTATGAAAAATGGAACCTCGTTTCTCTGGAATTTCTGAACCGATTGCGAGGAATCTATTTTATTTCTAGAAGAGAATATGCTTTTGATTTTGTTTATAATAGATGCATATAAATTTCGATTCAGCAGTTTTCCAGTAATCTATTTCAAGACAAATCATAAAATGTGAAACCAACTGATACGTTTTTATCTTAACACTTTTGTTTGTTTTAAAGCAAACAAGTCATACCATCACATACTATATTTAGTTGATTCAACTCATAGATAAAACACAAAATGGCTACACATGACAAGAACACCGTTAATACAAGTTTTAAAAAAATGCTCTTACTAGAATAAAGATAAGAATCTTTTAAGTTTTTATCCAAAGGGGTGCGAGTAAAAAGCATAAAACTAGGGTCCTTGCCTGATGACGGTCACAACAAGTTTTATTATATACGACAAGTTGACGGATGGGGCGTAAAATACTACAGTTTATACCAAAGAATGTTATATTCGTAACAGAAGAAGCAGTAGAAAGTAACGGAAGGATAAAACTGCCGTAACTTTCGCATTCAACTTTTAGTTTAAGAAATCATATTACGATTTTTAAATCGTCGAAAATTCTCATAGGTTTTTATAATAGGTACATTTTACATTTGTCTTATATGAATTTTGCACTCAGACTGTATTTAATTTAAACCACACAAATATATAAAAGCGAAACGTTGTCTGTTTGTTTGTTTGTTTGGGGAACACGCAATAACGGCTGGACGGATTCTTATAAAATTTGGAATGGAGATAGCCTATATCCTGGAATAAAACAATTTTTATCCCAAAAAATTGTAAGTTTCCACGGGAAAACTGGAAAATGTTGATTACTCGCTGTAAGGAACAGTTGCCATGGAAATTAAATAATAACAAGTCTGTCAAAAAACATCAAGAGCGATGGTGCTATACTTTTGCTTTCATTTTAATAACATAGGATGCTTTTTTTCGCGATTAACTGTAGTTCGCGCAGACGAAGTTGCGGGCGAAAACTAGTATAATATGTAACATTAAATCTTATATACACTACAATTTAAAAACTAAAAATCCTTTTTACCATTTAGTTTTAGATGGAACCATACGATTTTCAAAGCAAAAAATTATAATTAGTACATAGTTTTTTTATAATAACTAGGTTTTTATTTTTATCTTATACAAATGCAACTCAAGCAGAATGGTTACTTTAACCAAACGAAATAGAAAAAAAACTGCCAATGAAACCTCATTATAATTATAGACGAGACCGACGACGACAGGGATAAAAAAATAATATATTTATGTAGTCGTAATAAAATTAAATAAGCCAAATCTCAACCTTGTAGTGTTAATTGTTTCTGAATAAAATGGCTGTGACATTCAGACGGCCGGACAAACGGACAGACATGACGAAACATTAGGGGTTCCTTGTTTGTCTACGGAACCATAAAAATTAAATGGGCTTCACTTGAAAATGGCTGGGCAAATTTGTCAATTATTTAGTTTTAAAAGGTTCGTTAGGTTAGGTTATAATGGAAATAAAAATTGGATAAGTGACCCAGAACAAGCATAAATTAAAAAATATATAACCCCCGACTCCCGGCCCCCCATTATAACTAAGAGACATGACGATCCTATCAGTTTTCAAACATAAAAACTGCATCAAAATCGGTCCATTTGTTTGGATGATACTATTTCACCCCCCTTTTTCTCAACACTCTCCCCTCCCCCATATTGCTAAGTACCATCTAGATCAGTTTTCAAACATAAAAAACCCTACTCTCCACCCCCCATTATAACTAAGAGACATCTCGATCACATCAGCTTTCAAACAGAAAAAAAAAGAATCAAAATCAGACCATTTGTTTGGGAGCTACGATTCCAGAGATACACACACACACACACACACACACACACACACAAACGCGCGCACACACACACACACACACACACACACACACACACATAAACACTCTGATACTCACCCTAAACTTTAAACACTTTATTTATATCTTTGATCGGGGGTTAAAAACTACTAATCCGGGAAAAATTGAACGTCCTTTTTTTCTATGGGATTTTCGTATGAAGTCTAACATGACTTGGATGGTTCGTTCAAAATTAAAGAATAAACAAAAGACGCCTGACAGTCCTTCCCTCCTTTAGTGGGCCACTTGGCAACTCACGGGTAAACAACAAAGTTAAGAACAATGGATATTCGTACTATTCATCATCATCGTCATCCATGCGGGTGAAACCGTGGGGTGCAGCTAGTTACTTTTCTCCTACATCTTCATAACTATTTTCTTGTTGTTTGGGTTACATTTAAAGCCATTTGCTTTCCAAGTTGTAAGCAAACAGACAGTAATCCAGTATCACAATAATATGTTAGGCAAACTCAGCATATATATCAGCAAACTTGCATATCTCTTCAGTTCCTCATCACCTATTCTATGCAAACTTGGGCACGGCAAACATAGTCGCGTGACGAAACAGTACGGCACGCACACTGTCAAATGATAACTCCATGTCTATCAATTTTCAGAGGAATGGTGCGCGTTGGTGCTTAGTTTATTACGGTTTTGTTGATAAGCAGGCCTTAGGTAGAGTCGAACAGCTAAATATTAAATACGTACGTTTTGGTCCCTTACCTTTGTTAATTTAGTAAGGTGTCGTTGTATTTTGAAGAATTTAACAGAATATTTATGGCGATATACATAGTTATATTTACATAGCTCTCAGAGTTTGCAAGTTGAAGTGGCAATGGACAGAGGTCATAATGTTCGCAGAACCGACAACCGCTGAGGAATAAAGGTTCTCGAATGGCGACCACGAACAAGCAAGCGAAGTGTAGGGAGACCACGAATGACCGACAAAAGAAATAAAACACGATGGACCGACGACATTATAGCCATCGCAGATTGTCGGTGGATTGATGTGGCACAAGACCGCTCGTCATAGCGCTCCTTGGGGGAGGCCTATGTTCAGCAGTGGACTTTTAAAGCTGACATGATGATGATGATTATGATGAGTTATATTTATATAATGCAGTTTGGTGTATAGTTAGAAACTTGATATATAGTAAGATTTACTGTTTCCATAATATTGCTCGTTAAATTGAAATTATTCAGTAAAATACAACAGTATTTGGGCGTGGAGGACCATATCCACCGCAGAGGGCAATAATATGTCCTCATCATCATTATTAATGACACAAATTAAACCTTGTTTAAGCCCCGCACGATTTTTCTCTCCTGTTGCAAATGAAATACACAGAATACTACTTAGAGGCCACACAGGAGCTACATTTTTTAATTAATGTACCCGCTGATTTATCAGCGTACGACAAATTCCCTGATCTATACTATAATAAAACGCGCCCTGCCCGTGGTACACCTACATAGATCACCTGGTTGTACCAGGGGCAATTTTTTATTCCCGTGATCCACCTCAATTTTTCTGGGTGTACCAGGAGTTTTTATTTCTTTCCATGGTCCATCTTAGTTCACCTGGCTGTACCATGGGCATTTTTTTCTTCCCGTGGTCCACCTCAAGATAACTGGGTGTACCAGGGGTTTTTATTTATTTCCATGGTCCACCTTAGTTCACCTGGCTGTACCAAGGGTAGTTTTTTCTTCCCATGGTCCACCTTAATGGATACAAAAAAACTATTTAATTCAATTTATTTTTCGTTTTTTAATGATGGACAAGGTCATCACGAAAAGTGAAGTCTGCAAATCAAAGAAAATAAAAGTTATAAATAACAAGTGTGACGATAATTTTTGTAAGCTCCTAAATCATTTAAAAGGTGTCAAACGATTTTAGACCTTATTGTCATGAGCTAAGTACCTTGTTTTTTAACGTATTTTGACTAAATTAACATAGTAAATGCCGAATCTGACTTAATCTGATTAATGTCAATAAGGGTAAAATCGTATGACGCAAATTTTTGAAATGTACATAGCTTCAAAATCATTTCAAAATGAAGACACATATGACTTACCCCACCCTCCCCTCAACTTCCCTATCACCTGTCACTTTAACATCTGTTTGTCACTTTGACACCTGTCACTATAGATATGAAACAGTAATATTATAATAATTAAGTAGTAGGGGACAATAAATACCACATGGTCATCATTGAAATTGTTTAAAACTGTATGGAACTAGCGGGAATAAAAAATACCTACTATATTTAATGTGTCCTTTGTCCTATGGAACTAGTGGGGACAAAATTATGAATACTTCCGTCACGGAACTTCTCTCATGGTCTCACGGAACTACTAGGAACAAATACTATTTTCTAGGTGGACCACGGGCAATACATTCTAAAAATCTTATACTAATAACTCCATAGGTGAACCATGGAAATAAATAAAAATCACTGGTACACCCTCAGTTTATATATAACATCATTGGGTACACCCAGTTATCTTGAGGTGGACCACGGGAAGAAAAAAATGCCCATGGTACAGCCAGGTGAACTAAGGTGGACCATGGAAAGAAACAAAAACCCCTGGTACACCCAGAAAAATTGAGGTGGACCACGGGAAGAAAAAATTGCCCCTGGTACAACCAGGTGATCTATGTACTCGTAGGTGGACCACGGGCAGGGCGCGTAATAAAACTGTAACTGGCTTAAATCTGTACTTTAAATATTTTTTGAAAATTATAATTGAGTTAAACTTCAAAATCGATATAGAGTGCAAAAACGTTTTTTTTTCTTTCTGTCTGTTTGTCTGTATGTCTGTCTCTGTGAACACGCATCACGCTGAAACTACCAGACGGATTTTGATGCAACTTGGCACAATCATAGCTTAGAGTGTGTATGGGGGTGAGTATGTTATGGATTCATATTAAGAATACTTTTGATATCGTTTTAATGTTTTATTTTTATTACATTTACATGATTATAACTTTGCATACTTATCCCACAGGAATCCTATACTTTTTGGGGATAAAAAGAATCCGTAATTTTAATACATAATAAGAACTTTGACTGTGCCAAGTAACATCAAACTCCGTCCAGTAGTTTCAGCGTAATATGTGTTCTTTTTAAATAACTTTGAACCCCTATCTTGCGGGAACTTAAGTTTTTTTCGGGATAATAAGTATTATTAATGTTTATCCATAACATACTCGTAAGCCATGATTGTGCGATTGTGCCAAGTTGCATCAAAATCAGTCTGGTAGTTTCAGCGTGATGCGTGTTCAAAAAGACAGACAGACAGACGGACAAAAAATAAAAAATAACCTTTTTGCACTCTATATTGATTTTGAAGTTAACTCAATTATATAGTTATATATTTAAACGGGACTTAATCGCGCTGAAAACTTAATATTTATTTACCTCGAGATTTCGATCAAGTTGCATTGATCGTGGTCACGAGGAGACACCACTCTCGCATCTATTCATCGGAATAAGGCTAGCGCGCACTGCCTTGCGTTTTTATAACGCATATTCTGTGAAGTACGGAGTGTCATACAAGTCCACGTATTGCGGTGAAATAAATGCATATAATACAATCTATTATACTATAATAAAACTATAACTGGGCTAAATCTCAGACACCACTGACTCTCGTGACTTCTCGTGACCACGATCAATGCAACTTGATCGAAACGTCGAGGTAAATAAATATTAAGTTTTCAGCGCGATTAAGTCCCGTTTAAATATATAACTATGTGTTCGAATCGCGAAAGTTTAAAAGTTACAACTAAATTATAATTTAAAAAAAATATTTAATGTACACATTTAGCCCAGTTATAGTTTTATTATAGTATAATAGATTGTATTATATGCGTTTATTTCACCGCAATACGTGCACTTGTATGAAACTCCGTACTTCACAGAATATGCGTTATAAAAACGCAATGCAGTGCGCGCTAGCCTTATTCAGATGATTAGATGCCGAGCAATCGATAAAAAACTATTAGACAGCTGAACGAGTTTTGAAGAAATGTAGTGTACTTTGTAGGTACTTTTCGTCCTGGAATAACATGTGTGGGCTACTTTTAAATGAAATGACCACGCGGGCAAAGCCGCGGGCACAGCTAGTAAGTAAAATAATAGTGGAACGTAAACGCACGCACGAATTAGTTTAACCCGTCAATTGTCAAAATGTCGCTTCTGCGCATTAAATAAACTGTTTTCGATCAATTTTTCAACAAATTCCAGTAAGTTAGTACACAGTGAAAATATATGTTTAGTTAAGAATAAGTAATTACCTTGTTTATTTTAAATTGTTTTGAGTGTATACTCCGTACACTTTATTTTCATCCCCCTCTATGAGAAAAATAAATAAGAGACGCTTTTAGACAATTTGCAACTCATTATTTATTTAAAAGGGTATTAAATAGACAAAAAATAAACTACTACTACTTTGCGTACCCGCACTCGTACGCAGAATTATTTTTCCTCGGGCAACGTATATTGAATCCCTCGCTACGTTCAGGATTCTACTTAAAAATTCCTCGCTATGCTCGGGATTTTGCTATAGAATCTTTCACTCCGCTCTGGATTCAAAATAGTGCCCTCGCCATAAAAATATTATTTTACTCTCCCGTCATACAATCTTCTATTTCAACCCCCTCAATATGCTTATCAAGTAGATTACAGTAAGTACACTTTAGAAATAATTAAATAAAAAACTAAAAACTTAGAAATATTTTTTTTTAAGTTAATGTGTTTCATATTACACTTTAGAAATAACTAAATAGAAAACTAAAAACTTAGAAATAATAGTTTTTTTTTAAAGTTAATGTGTTTCATATTATGTTAAAAAGGTAAAAAAAAATGGGGCATAGCGTAACCTGAGTAATAAAAATACGATTCGCTTCACGTTTTATTTTATTTTTTAGCTATTAATACCAACCTATAAAAAAGTTAAACATAAAAAAAAAACTTTTTTTCTTAGTAGATCTATTTGAAGTTGATTTTTGAAAGAATTTCCAATAGATACACAATCCCTTTAGGCTGAGCTACCTTCACCCATACATTTTTATGAAAGATTTAATTGAATAAAATAAGGATGTAAGCCAAGTAGTCCATTATCGGTAAAAGAATTACTTTGTGTTAAAAACAAAACAAGCCCTTAAAAAAACAATCTGAACCCAACAGTAATCTTTCCTACATTTCTAAATTTAATTATTTGTAAACAAAGATTTTCTAAAACCAAAAATTTATTTTCCTTCAAGATTGTAAATCTCTGACGTTAATTTCATACGTCCCCTGAGGGAAGCTTTTCTTAATTCGTTTAGGGGGTCTTAAGCTTTTACGTGTTAATGAAAAAGTTGGATGTTGATGGTGAAACAACAATAATTTTAAATTGATATTTGAAAGTTTTGCCATGATAATGATTAATTATTCGCAGAAGTTTCCAACCAAAGAGTGAAAAATAAATTGAAGTTTTATTTTTCTTACTTCAGCGTTTCAGCGTTTCAGACATTTATAGTGGTAAAACAAAAATATTTTAAATTTTGTTAGTGCAAGAGTAAAACCACCACCAAAATAAAACACCTTGACCAATTCTGATTAAAAAAATAATTTCAGGTAATTATGTTAAAAACATAAATTATTGATCATTGGCATCGATTTAGCAAGTTTTTTTTAACATATTTTTAGAAGTTACAAATTATTTTCTAGTTATTTTGTTTCATAAAAGTCAAATAGGTAATACTTTTCTATATAACAATAGAATAAAAATGTTTTCAATCAATATTATGTAAATACTCAACCTAATTAATGAACGCTACAAAACAGAAAATTGCTTACTCTTCGAATTATCTTTTGAAATTAATAACATTACGTTGTTTTCGTCACATTTTTTGTAAACAAGTATCAGAAAAAATATTTGATGTCACTACACACAAACAATATTTTCATTATTCAAAGAAACCGTTTTTATTCATTATAATTTGTATTTTTTTATATTCATCTCGAAGTATTAATTTTCTATAATATTTGGCTGAATTATTATATTTTATAGACTTATTTAGGTTTCAATTTTTAATCAACAAGAACAAGAAGATTCTCAATTCGACTGTATTTTTTATGTATTTGCATGTTTTCTGAACCACTTTGGATGATATTTTATAATGAGACCTCAAATCAAAATTAGTTCAGTAGTTTTTTTGTAAATAAAAATGATTTGGCCCACACAATGTTGTGCAAGATAACCCTCAAGTTCCGCTCCCAGTATTCTGAACCATATCAAAACATTGCAAAAACATTCATACAAAAACTTATCCCGTACACATAAAAAAACAACGCACAAACAGTATGGATTTGTCACTAGCAATCCACACAAATGTATAAAAGTCAAACGTTGTCTGTTTGTTCGTTTGTATGTTTGGGCAGCTTTCACGTGATAACGGCTGGGCAAACTTTGATGAAATTTGAAATGGAGCTTTTATCCTGGAATAAAACATAGGATACTTTTTATCCCGAATAATGGTAAGTTTCGACGGGAAAACTAGAAACTGTTGATTACTCGCTGTAAGGAACGGTTGCGATGGAAACGAAATAACAAGTGTGTCAAAAAACATCAAGACCGTTGGTGCTATACTTTTGCATTGGTTTTGAATATCCTAGAAGAACATAGGATACATTTTTCGCGATAAACTGTAGTCCTCGCAGACGAAGTCATGGGCGGAAGCTAGTGGTTGATAAGAACTACCTTTGTAAACGGCCTTGTTAACGATGCGACTCTCACTGTGTATGGGTGGGCTTGTTTCGAACATCTCGTTGCATATTGTTGATAGATTAAAAGCTCTAATATTCATAGAGAATATTCATAGAAAAAATAAACAATATAAATGTAATTATCAGAGAATACTGCAAGTGAAAAATATAATAAAATTTCTTGTCAGAGGGGTAATTAAACACTAATTATTTAAAACTTTCACAACTCAGATCTACAATGTTAGAAAGGTAAAAAAGTACATAAAAAGACTCGACTTTTATTCGACTTTGTGTTTGAAACAGTACAAATTATTTGAACATCGCGTGATAGTTGGAAATATCCTTACTGACTTTCTTTCGGAATCTCAGACGACGACGGCAGGTAGTGTGCTTGTGCGGTTTCTTTGCGTGCAGGAAGTTGTGAATGAATCAGGTGGCCTGAGCGTTTAGGGCGTCTAAGTTTTTTTGCATTCCCACGGTTGATGAAGGGTTAAAATTCAAGTATGAGTTTTGGTAATCGCTTTATTTTAAGTGATTTTAAACATAAACGTTGAACTTTTATGACTAACAGTCATTATCGAGTCTGGAGATTATAACCTTTACTTTTTTTGTAGTGGTAGAACTTGTTGTCCCTAGGTAAGGAAAGTAAATGATGAACGAAATAAGTTAAATGCCTCTCACGATACTAATTTCTTGCGTAAGAATCTAAAATAAAATCTAGCTATATTCTGCTATGATGGGATAGGGTTTTTTTTCTAAAACCACTTTACCTTTTTTTACTTCTATCCTAACTTGGTACGCGAAAAAAACACAGTTTGCACTTAAGATCCGCTATTCAATCCATGTTATGCCTCTGTTGCTAGAATATCGCGCGATTTATCAATTTTCAGAAATATGGTATTCATATATTTTTGTTATAATCATAAGTTTTTATTGTTATCATATACCTACATTTCTACTGCTTCAATACTCTTTTATTATTGTAGTAAGGGACGGTTTCAAACAAAAAACGTCAAACAAGTTTTTTTTTAACCCTATGTTTCGCATTAAAAATGAAACAGTTACATAACAAACTTTATACTCGTAGCATGTGAATGTAATTCGCTACTCCAGTTTTTTGTCATGAATTAATATTAAATCTCACACATGTTCCAGATATACGTTCTTCCGAGGAATCTGTCGATAAAGCCGGCAAAAATGCCGTTAATAAAATTTCCAAATGGCTGAGGACAAACAGCTGGTACGATTACTTCACTTTAATGTCTTGATTAGATACCTAACAGAATGAACAATAGGTACCTGATAAATAAATTTTAGGTTTCATGATTCTAGTAGAGAAAGAAGCTTATTAAAAAAAAAAAAAACTTTAGGTATACTGCTTAAAAATGTATATTTCTTTTAAATGTTTTTGATTAAAATAACTGCACCACGCAACTTTGCACAAATGTAATCTTTGTAGTAAACTGACGACGTTTCAGTTTGCGATTCCACTCCTAGGTATACAAGGTCACCACACCCCAGACCTGAGTTAAAATTGTCGCATTCAGCCTCTAGTTAGAAAACCTGTTTCTTGATAAACATACATAATGGGCATTACATCCATCTATAAACCCCTACTACCAACTTACCACCAACTATAAAAAACTACTAAATTTAACTTACAGTTCCAAATACTTTTATCTCACAAGTTGCATGTTTTTGGTAAATTATTTTTCACAATAGCGTACTCCTGACATTTGTCATTAAATCTTCTTTCCATATATTTTTAATTAAAATAAGTAGTCTTTAAGTCTAAAGTAATCGTAAGTACCTAGCCAAAAATTCAGACAATATCTGTCAAAAACACAACGGAAGAAAAGCGAATTGTTATCAAACACAAAAGCTATTATTTTGATACTTTGATCATCACCTGCGAACATTAAAATTTAAGAGCCGGTAAATCTTTTATGAATTATAATAAAAACTGCCATATTAGCGAAATATCACGCTTTCGTAATAAAATATCAGCATAAACACCATTTTTATTGTTAAGGGGCAATATACAGTGATCGCCAAAAAAATCTATGCATGGTTAATGCTATAAAATATAAGGACACGGAGCCTATAATAAAGAGCGAGCTATTAGGTTCTGAAAATAAGGGCTGTGTGCCACAAATGTAGTACGTTCCGTCTGACTTTTATAGGTAATAAACCGAGATAATGTGTTGGAGTAAGCGTATTTCGGAATGGTACAAATTTAGACCGGAGGCGCCGGCCGTACCCGATATTAGCCAATATGTAGCCACATTCAAGTGCTTCTGAGACGTTTAGAGAGAACGATATTGGTGTCAATTCTGTTGGTACAAACATAAGAGAAATTGTTATTACTTATTCGGTACAAACAAGTCAAAATTTAAATTTAGCCCTATGTGACTTTCACACTTCCAAACCGAAAGCGAAAAAGATAGCAAAAAAACCTTTGAGAAAGAGGGTAGATAGATATGTCTGCCCATAAATCTATACGCCCACAAAACACAGTTTGCTTGTTGTCATGGCGCCTGTAACTAAGCGAAATATCCACAACTCAAAGCAAATAAAATACATGGTGGTGACCGTTTATACTGATAATACTAACGTTAGTGACCATGAAAGTTTAAGATCTTAAATTGTGTTTTAGTTACAATACTTCTTTCTTTCTTTATTTATCATTTTTATTTAATTATACCTTGCAGCAAAATAATACACACAAGGATACAATTTAAAAACAAATGGTGGTCTTAGCGCTAAAGACCGATTTTTTTCTAGACAACCTTAAAAACGTTATATAACGTTTATAGTATAATCGTATTATTAGTCGTAGTATTTATCGTGTTAGTAGTTAAATCTATACATAATCATGGTATTGATATTTGCAAGGTTTTGTAGCTATCCGAATAAAAATATAAATTTAAAATCAGTAACAATTAATCCAAAGTGATAAACTGATAAAATATACACAAGAAAATATGCCTATGTACAAAAATAATACTTTTGAAAGGTTTAATTCATTTTTATTTATTTGAACATGAAATCGACTAAATTTACAGAACAACTAGAAAACATATATTTAATTAGCAATTTTGATGACATTATATTATGACACAACAATTTAAATAATTTTTATTTTTTTTGGATCATATAAAAATATCGGAGATACGAATGAGTCAATTCGACACGATGGTATAATATGTTTTAATTTGTGATTCGCACAAAAAGATATGCATACCTTATCTCTTTTTTAAAAAAGATTAAAAAATACCATACACATTTGTAGCAGTAGGCACCCGGAATGTCACAACACTTCACACTCCAATTGTCAGTTCGACAAATTGGAGTTGATGTGTGAAACGCCTCATTTGACACCTATCGAGTTGAAATGGTTTACTGCCACAACTTTATAGTGGTAATCAAATAGTTTCATAACCAAAATTATTTTTTCTCGTGGTTTGTAATACGTAATAGTAATGAAAGGTTGAACAATCTGATATTCTGATAGCAGATAGAATAGGAATTTAGCACCTTTATAGAGTTTCTCATTCAGAGAAGCTTTACAAAAACGGTACATGTATATTGGATCGTTGTTGTAAGGCCGCAGTGATGCTGCCCGACGAATACCTTTTTCATGTTGGTTGTTTAATTGGTCAAAAACATTTACAGTAAGTATCTGTCAATATTAACTAAAAAAAAACGGATCAATCTATAAATCTATACTTATAGCTATGTGGGCACAGCTGTGCTTGCAGCTTCGCACGCGCTGTCATGTCTCTAGGTTAAAAGTACTCTATGTGCTATTCCAAGACCTAAAATGCCAATATACAAACATCCCCCAAATTCCTGGAACCGTCATAAGTTTTTTTATAGATTGCTGGGCTTCTATCAAGTACTCCAGTTTTTAAGACAAACTCTAAGCTATCCAACAGGGAAAACCGCAACGCAATCGGTCCAGTAGTTTTTACGTAATGCGTGAACATACTCGTACATACAGAAAAACAAATAGACACGGACAGACACGTTTAAAAAAATGTTATATTCTTGTTCAATAGCTTATTTTAAGTAGGTCTACCTACTTTTTACCATTTTTTAAAAATTATTTTCTTTGTACACAATTTTTCATACTTGTTGCTTTATTACAAGTACAGAAAATAGATAATACTATTATCTATCTTCTATACTTAAAACAAGATTTTTCACCGGTTGGGTAAAAAGTAGCACTTTTGCGATGCAGACGAATCGATCGATACCTTGTTTGTCAAAGTAGGACCAATTTTTCAGTTTAAACACATAACCCTTATTTTGCTTCGCCGTAGTTGGGTAAAAAAATATGTCTATGACTCTCTATACCTGAAGACGAATCGCTTGACACCTCGCTTGTCAAAACCCTTCCCTTGCTTAGCTGTAGTGGGGTAATAAAGCAATAATTACGAAAAAGTTTTTGGTTAGACTTTTTCGATGCAATACGTAAGAAAAAGTCTGTACAAAGAAGATATGAATAAGAATAAAACAATTTTGTGTCGTGTCTGTCTGCCTGTTTGTCTGTTTGTTTATGATTGCAATGCGATTCACTGTTGTATAGCTAAGGATTTGACTGAAAAACTGGGGTACTTACTTGGTATCTATATTCGATGATTAGATGCCGAGCAATCGATAAAAACTTTTTGACGGCTGAACGAATTTTGAATAAATGTGGTATATTGTACTATAAAGGTACTTTTGGTCCTGGAATAACACGTATGGGCTACTTTTAATTGAAATGACCACGCGGGCAAAGGCGCGGGCACAGATAGTTCAAAATACATTTTTTTTTATGTTTTATCAC
Organism: Alsophila aescularia; assembly: GCA_946251855.1. Taxonomy (NCBI): domain Eukaryota; kingdom Metazoa; phylum Arthropoda; class Insecta; order Lepidoptera; family Geometridae; genus Alsophila; species Alsophila aescularia. The sequence goes on along the minus strand of OX276380.1, from coordinate 17,961,730 downwards.
TATTTCACTTGATGTGAATCGATGATGTGGTCACCTATTCACTCGTAACTTGATGATACCTAATTAATATGGGAAAACAAAGACACAAGCAGAGTTCCACTACTCAGCGGCAAGTACGCATGACAAAATCGAAAGCAAAACATCTTTAAATAAAGGTGCGATAACCAAAATATTGTAACGGTGTTAAAGCCGTACGTCTAATAGTTGAATGATGGAATGGGCATGACGGAAATAAAATGTTGAAATGCTTCAGATAAAACACCAATGGGGCTTTAAAGACATCAGTTATTTTTTTATAGGACATAACTAGCTTAAAATATTAAAAAAAAACACGCCTGCCCTACCAAAACAGAGGTTTTGTTAATAATTTATACACTATTGGAATGTGCTTATCAAGGCCTTCCATTTGATACCCATATTGTAAATTTCGTTGAAAAAAATATTTTTCTAGTTTGAAAATGGTGTCATACTGCCGCCATACTGAATGTTATCAAAAAAATATAAAAACTATGTTACTACCCCTAGTAACATAGATTTTTATATTTTTTTGAAAACAAAAATACATCCCCCCGAACATCCAACATTTTCCTTACATCCCTCCGGATGTAAGGATTCTAACGATTCCCCCATACGTCTAAATATGTTCAGGAATTTAAAAGTTATGGTGGAATAAAGAAACTTACATACAAACATACATGAATGCTTAAAACAATACACTCCTTTTTTTGGACAGTCGTGTTAAAAGTAGCCTGTACTTATTTTGTCGACGACCTTTGTACGATCCAGTCGTACACTATAAACATCTTTACAACCCCTAGCCGTGGTTGTCGGCCAATACTTAGGTAAACTCCGCGAGGGAAATCGCACTATTTGCCGGTATAGTTGTTTATTGATATTTTGTACCGGCTCGCCTCTGTGCCTATTTATTTTTGTGGTTGCAATCTTCGCAGAAAGTTATACTTTAAAGGAATGAGGTTTGGTTGCCCATCTGCAAAGAAAGCAGGCTGCTTGGTCACTAGTTACACTACTCAGCTAGCGCCACTATGTTTCAACCAAAACAATTAATCTCAGGGCATAATGGTTAAATATCAATGTGTAAGAAGAAGACTTGTAACATGAAAATTTAAAAAACCCGACTGTGAATGGTTGCTAACCCACTTTTAATCATTTTTTATCCTAAATGATCATTCAAAATGAAATATTATAAGAGAAAAAAACATACAGACGATTTTAAAATACCCAATCAATAATACCCCATTTAATTCGTTGACTTTTTTTTCACAATGTCTTGTGATCGCCAGATTGAATGTTGATTAATGTCATATCTTTAGTGACTATTGCAAGATTAACACTAATCGATTGACATCATCATCAAACATCAAAATCGGTTCACATGTTTGGTCTATATAGTGCCTCAAAGGAACAGACACACATACATAGGCTGATAAACATATTACCTTCCGCTCAGTTGTGTAAAAATTGATCATTGATCAAACAAAATCTTTCCATATCCTGACAGTGCCCACTCTGAGCCCAATTTGTAACACATTTTGTGTGTCAATTGAAAGAAGTTATCGTTTATCTGTACTCATAAGTACCAACAAAATCTTATCCCATATTTTAAGTATATAATGTAAAAATTTAACTATATGCAGTAGTGAGTTTGATGGTTAAAATTGTATCAAATGACGTACGAGAATTATTATTATGGTTGTGATTAATCTAATCTTCGCAAAGTTTTTTGATTGGTTGTGTCTGACCAAAATCTCACCTGGTGTTAAATGATGATGAGGTAGTATACAGACTGCTGCCAAAACATGGCAGCAGTCAAGCATGGCTCGGCAAAAGTGTTGTTGCTTGAGGGTTATAGCCAGTCAGGTCGATGCAAGTGGCTGCCACTATGGATCATCACGTCCTCATCGCATCACCAGCCCGATGAGTCGACTGCTGAACATAGACTTCCTCAAATAGATTGAAGGGGTTTATTTTCTGAATTCCCATTGCCGATTGTCACAGAACCTGTGGGATGAGAAAAGGTGGTCCATTTATAAAACCGAGCACCCATGGCATGGATCATAGTAAGCCTAGTATTGTTAAGATACGGTACACATACACAGATGAAGAACACATAGAAGGAAAACAATACTTTATACGGCAGTAAGTCAAATAGAAAATAAAACCATTTCCAAGCATAGTACCAAAACTATAAACAGCGTGATTTGAACACAACATCGAGGTCCAAAATAAAAGTACCAAACGCCGCAAGCACAACATAATATAGATGGAAATCTTTATGGGCCTCTACAAATACGCGGTCCCTTAGCGTTGCTCCCCATGCTATAAAACCAACATTACAGACGTTAGATGGTTTAATGACGTCATATTTTCCACTATGTTTCGCGACTGCCGTTAAATGTATTGATACGACTACGAAAAAGCCCCAGTGGTGGTTATCGGTCGGAAAAGTAGAGTTTACGTTTTTTTGCGAATATTTTTTAAGGAGCAGTATTATTAAATCTAGTGATGAGAAAAATGTCTGGATATGTTTGATTTCCCCTTGCCAGATAGCAAACGTCTTTTTATTTTATTAATATAACGAGAATAATGATTATTTAAGTGCCTCTCCGAACTTTTTATCATCAAAAGTAGCCAGCAAAATCAATATACAAGAACAATTTAAAAATGTATATAACCTCCGATCCCCCAATTATATTAGCTCAGAACCATCTCGATCACCTTACCTTCCAAACAGTTTTTTTTTTAATCAAAATTGGTTGGTTGGAGATACGATGCCGCAGACAGACACGGATACAGTGATACATACAGTGACACATACCCTAAACTTATAATACCCCACTCTTTAGGAGTACGGGGGTTAAAAAAAATACATAAAAGATGACGTCATCGTCGTAAGACTCGGCGTGGAGTCGCGAGTGTCACTACAGTGCCAATTAGAATGGACTGAAATAATAAGTATTTCTTTTATTTCTTGAAAGTATAATAAATGTCAAAGCAAATACAGATAAAAGACAACATCTTACAGTAAAAGCATATATATATAGTATATATGTACTGTGATAAAAGCTTCCAACTGGCATAGCAAAGTTGAACCATACTTTTCCAACAATTTATGAAAAAAATTGTCATCAAGAAACACCATTTTTTAACACGTTTAACTTGAATAATTGTGCGAAATCTACCCTCAAGTGAGTACACAGGCTCCAGAAATGAAACATAAAAATATGTCAATGTAATTTAGTAGACCAATATAGTTCGAGTTATTGACGTTAAAGCTTCGTACCGCGCAAATTATGGTTCTGCAAGTTGATAGTATGTACTTGTTTCCGTGTAGATTCTGAAAAAGATAGTTCCTAGTCACGTACTGTAGTAGTTGCTATGAGACGCAACTCTGAGGTCACTGCGAGGTTAAACTTTAGTGTCTTGGTGGTGCCAATTTTGAGTTAGCTATTTGGTGTAGAAATGTAGATTGTGATGTTTATCACAAAGGATTTCTTGAAGAGTACATGTATTTTTTATAATGTCAAGTGTCTGTGTTAACTAACAACTAATTACTAAAATATTTAAGTAGCTAACTACTTCATAAAACATTCATACTTATAACCAACAAGCTAAACTTGGCTCCCAGGTAGCCCAAATGTTTTAGCCCAATACCAGTTGGCAACATACCCAACATGCTGGTGGAATTGCGCAACTGAATTGCAATGCTAATTCGATGAGCGAAATTAGGTGCCAGCATTTTGGTCTCAATTTGCATCGACTAGGCGCTAAGGTATGTTTTTGAAAATACGATGATCTCCCAGTCCCCAAGGCTCCAATGTCTCAACACCAAACGGTTCAAATATGTAGTCAAATTCTTCGAAGGTGCTTGTGAATGATTATGAGACAAGATAAAGTTTATTTACCAATAAGCCAAAATAAAATTTCAACACAGCCCTTAACCAATAAAGAAGTTAGGCTTCAAACTAATTGTAAACTGTATCTTGTAAGTTTTTTTTTATTACATAATGTATGTCTACATTTTAGCATCAAGACTCATTTCCCATCAGTTTACAAAAAATGATCTGAAAAATAGCTCAAACTGTCGTCTACTTTCACTAACATGATAAAAACTAATATCCACAATACAACCTAACAAAAATCAATACTACTTCATAATTTATGTATCTAAGAATATCAGAATACCGATACACGACATGTGATCTGAGACAATGGCCGCTTGATTGGTTTAGTTACACAGAACCGACTTCCGATCCCTGACCGGCCGGCCGGAACGTGACTGTACTGCATGATCAATTTGACACTTTTTTGAACCTTACATCTTCTTTATTCATCTCTTGATCCAACATTACCGAACAAAACTAACCTTTAAGTCTCAGCAATAAAACATCAGAACTAATTTGATTCAGAGCACTGGCTGAATGGCTTATCTTGGTTGGATAGATATGGAATACCCTAAATGAAATTGCGCTTACTGGAGGACATTTTTGAATATTCCAATTTTGTTACAACGTTTGCAAATCAATCGCCAACAAAGATAAATTGTTGTGAAATCGTGTTCAAGTTCCAGCTTAATTTGTTTAGAAGGCAGAGAAAGGCATCGTCATTAATCATTCTCAAATAATAGAGAACTTTATGAAATATTAATATCTCAGCGAAGATCTCGGTACAAACAAAATTTTAAGCAATAACAACAAATACAGTAATTCTTGCCATCGTAAAGATTTGTATCTGTGTGCGAGGCGTGAGAGTCTTTAGAGGGAGTAAGTTTTAATTGGTACATACAAGTTGGTTTTTTAAAACACGTTACAACTTAATCGTCTTAGGATTGGCGGTTAATGAGCGGAAAGGTTGTAAGACTTGTAAGTTGTAAACGAATTAACGACGTGGGTAGTCTATACTGACCCGAAAACGGACCAAATGTTTCCTCAAAACAAACCGAAACTCGGCAACTTAATGTTAATTAAGAATTGAGAAAACCTTTCGATCATTTCTTTATAATGATTTGTTGACGTATAACACATTGGTCATAAAAATTCGGTAGGCAATCAAATGGAATGTCTATAAAAGAATATTAGATTGTTAATTATTAAGGTAACAACATCACTTAATAACTTTGAGAGACAAAAGCTGAGCCGATGATACTAAAATAAAATATGCCTAAAGCAAGTTAATGAATGACGATATGCATTCGATGAAATCGATACTGTCATTTATAAGAAACTTAATCGAATAATTGATTATAATAGAGGAACAATAAAGTGATTAGTTTAACAAAAAGTAAGACAATGAGTTATTATTCATTGGATAGATTTCTATTGTCGGACTTAAGATAGTATAACGTTCATCTGACAGCTAGGGTCGTTGACCGATCGTTTTGATCATTTGTTTATACGACGATCGAAGCTTGATATCAAAATTGAATGAAAACAGTATGGGCATCAGTATCTATGTAAAATCTGAATTGACTTGATAGTGATAATTTTAACTTTTATAGAATTATAATGCGAAATGACGTTTACTGTCTCTCCACAGAACTACAACATCGGGCAGGAAGCCTTAAATGGTCATCATCCCAAAGTCAAAATGCTTACGCTTTTTTAAGATTTGTACTTCTCGAAATTATTATTATTCATCCAAAGGAAAGCTAGTATTATTTGATGATAGAGTTTTGATGTACAGAGAACCTATACTGTTTCTATAAAATGATAATATTAATCTCCAATGATGAGCAGTCAGATTTTTCGACTCGATACTCAAAGGTTATTTCCAAAATTGTATATATAATTTGTCATGTTTGTCTTTGATAAATAGCGAAGCATGCCGTTCTGTTTTGATCATTATCACCTGAGTCATTATCATGTGAACTCGGAAGACATTATCGCCTGGAGTTATGATGTTAAAAGTAATTTGAATTATTCAGATTAAGACATTAATCCTTAAGAGAATTGGGCTGCAGGCACTATAATGTCTGAAAATAAGACGGCTGTATAACAATTATGAATAAATTAATTATTAAAGGATTGAGATAAGTTCTCCTATTTCTTTTGAAACTATTCAGAGCTTTTTATGAATAGTCTTCATAATACCATCCATCAATTCAGTCAGAACAATTCAATCTGCTGTTTTCGTAGCTCCTTTTCTCTTCATCCAGAGATCCATCTAGGGTGCTGATTCTTTTTTATTCGTGAAAATTATCTCTGTGATTAACAATTTCCTATTTTCGACTTCATTTGTTTAAATAACATAAGTTGTTTTACAGAAAAACATTATTGTACATTAGTAATTAAAATAATCATAGACTCTAAACAAGGACTCTTCTTGTTCTTCTCTTGCTTGTTCGTGGTCGCCATTCGAGAACCTTTATTCCCCAGCGGTTGTCGGTTCTGCGAACTATATGGCCTACCCATTGCCATTTCAACTTGCAAACTCTGAGAGCTATGTCGGTAACCTTCGTTCTTCTACGGGTTTCCTCATTTCTGATTTTATCACGTAGTGAAACACCGAGCATAGCTCTCTCCATTGCACGCTGCGCAACTTTGAGCTTTTGTATGAGACCAATAGTTAGCAACCACGTACCGTATGTCTGGCAACACGCACTGATTATAAACTTTTGTCTTGAGTCTCTGCGGTATCTGCGACGAGAAAATATGGCGTAATTTCCCGAACGCTGCCCATCCGAGTTGGATTCGTCAGTTGACCTCTTTGTCGAAGTTGGATCTACCCAGTTGGATCGTCTCACCCAAGTAGACATAGTGATCAACAGCTTCGATAATATCGTTCCCAACATAAACCGGCATGGGTACGACATGGGCATTAGACATGATGTTCGTCTTGCCCATGTTCATTTTAAGACCCACCTGTTGGGAAACAATATTGAGGTCACTGAACATTGTGCTTAGGTCTTCCAGGGTTTCAGCGATGATGACTATATCATCAGCAAATCAAAGGTGAGTGATGTATTCGCCATTGATGTTAACGCCAAATCCGTTCCAGTTCAGAAGCTTGAATATATCTTCCAGTGCAGAGGTGAACAGTTTCGGAAAAATAACGTCTCTCTGTCTCACACCTTTTTTTGCTTTTTTTCGAATGGCGACCACAAACAAGCAAGCGAAGTGTGGGGAGAACCCCCACACGATAGACCGACGACATTGTAGCCATCGCAGGAAGTCGGTGGGTGGAGGTGGCACAGGATCGCTCCTCATGGCGCTCTTTGGGAGAGGCCTATGTTTAGCAGTGGACTTCTAAAAGCTGACATGATGAAACAAGGATAAAAAAAAACATATAATCTAAAAATAGTTGGTTTTCATGAGGCATGGTGCCAAGAACGCTAACTGCATTTCCACGTTGAATAGCATTAGCTATTATCTGTGCAAGAAATGAGCTAGCTCTCTTGTCACCAGAGGAGTTTCAAAGCGGCACAAATATAAGTCTTATAAGAGCGATACATATTTGCGTCACTTGACTTCTTCTGCAGCCTACGCCACTGCTCCGGTCCTCACGACTGACCCACTGAGACGATAAGGGGTTAACGTATCAACAAAAGTTGCGTCCCATACGAGAGCCCTTCCCCGCTTCCAGGGATCAGTGTTGTTTCATTTATTGGTTATATATTTTAATTATTATTTTATATATTATTATTATTATTAGTTGTCTCATATATTATTTTCATGCAACAATAGACAATATTTTTCATTGAGATTTATGTTGTCCATTTGGTATAGGACTTTACACTTTCATGCTTCTGAAATAACCACACAGGTACAATCTACACATTATCTACATTTGAAACAGTAGTTTTACTTAATACTGAGGATATTTTTCGCATAAAGCTTGAAGTTGTGAGCTTAATGTTAATATGGGACATGGTATCTACAGATGTAAATGTTAAGTAATTAACCAGTTTTAGTATAATGTTGCGACCAATCTCTCTCCTTTGGTTCTAAAGTTGGCAAAAATCTGACTACGAAATAATTCATCATATTCCTTCCCTTATCCTGTTATATAGGGTCGGTACAACATGTAGGTCCAACTTGCAGTCGTCATCTCAATATTTACATCATATCATAATAATTAAATCATCATCTTTTACACAGTACATATTTTTTTATCCGTGATATTTATCTTTTCGACATGACATGGTATAAATACTCTTACTATGACACATTTTTCTCCTAAATTTCAGCCTCCGGCTCTACTTTCAAACTTCTTTTGGCATTCTGATTTCCGAGTTTATCCAATCTCGTTTCAAATCAGAATAAAAATGCATACGTATATGAAAATCCAGGTCTATTTCGCTTTTGCCCATTACAAGTGAACTGAGCTACCGAAAATCGGCGAAGCCTTGTAAATATACCATCATAGGCCATTGGAGAGAACAAGCTTTAAAATGCCATCGGAGAATTGGAGACATCAGGGTGCCTCCGGCCAGGAGGAACAGCAGATAGGTACCTACTAAATAGTTTCATTAGGTAATAAAATTACTATAAAAGAATGAAGTGTTAAATAAAAAGTAAAAGATAGACTTCATTAAATGCAAATACGATCTAGAATCTCGTTTAAATACCCCCGAGGCTGCTGATAGCACTTGTTGCGAGGCATGTGTATAATCTAAAATGGGTTCCAGTGAAACACATTAAAGTTAGCCTTTGATAGACTTAATTAAACTCCAACTGTATAAGTGTAGGTATTTGAGATCTAAGACTTAGAACTTATGTTTGTTGAGCGCTAAACGTACACAAGTTGTACATGGAATTGTATGCTAGGTTTATACGGACTTCTGCTCAATGCTGATCATTTATACTAAAATATTGAAATATGTTGCTTTTAAATGGACTGCTATGAAAGTATGGATGAATCACTTTCACGTTGGTCTAGCAACAGCTGGCTGATACTCCTTCAGTTATTTGTAACATTCGTATGCACCTATATTCAGCTTGTGCAGCTATATTGCTCAGTGTTGTGTTATGTTCTTGTTTTGTGTCATCACAGGCAAAAAAAAACATGGTCGGTGATTTGATTGATAGAATAACAGCACATAACTACAATATATTATAGAATTTTCTGATAGGATCAATGCAAATGCTTTTTAACCAATTTGCAAAAAAATAACTTTACTGTACCATCCTATTGGTGTAAACGAGAAATATATATCAGTATTTAGGCCCACACTTAATAAGTTGTTCGGCGGTAAGAGGATTACGTTCCGAGCGGTTATGGAAGGCCATAAATAATGGAATCTTTATAATTTTAGTCGGCTGCCGATACTTTAGCGTCATATATTGAATATCGTTAAATGTGCGCCGGTTGGATGTGTGCTTAAGTAGGCATTATACTGAGATAAAGTCGTTATGCGACTCTCGAGGTTTCGTTCGATGTTTCGTAGGTAGTGACAATATACACATAATAAACAGTAAGGATATAATATGTACTCGTAAGAACCAAACCAAAATGCTAAGGCATACAAACCAACGCGCGTAAAAAAAATTGGCCACATTCCTTCCGTAATGATATCGAACTTTAATATTTTATTAAGTCAAATATGCAAAAATTTGTTTATCTTTGATTTATTTTTACCATCAATATGATGAAAGACTGCGCTTGAACAGTTCAAGTATTGCGCTGTTTAAGTACTTACACAAAATACAAAACACACTAGTGACTCACCCGGCTTCGTACGGGTAGCACTCACACCGCGGCATTTCTTTTACTCTTAGCTTTTTTATACCCAACGTAACTTCTAAAAAAATACGGCAGTAAGCGTTATTCAAAACCTTTGGCAACAACGATCTTGATACTTTTTGACCATAGACAACTGCATTATTCCTCGCGTTCTTGTCAGACTTGTTATCATTTCGTTTCCACTCCAACACGGTTCACTTACAGCGAGTAATTGTCATTTTTGGAAATTTTTGTTACCTTGGGTGGGTCACATTATTGCAATTATCGTAAAGATAACTAATTTAAAAAAAACTTTCTATGTTACTCGCTGAGGTTTCGCGGAGACTTGTCAAATACTTGATTGGTCAGATCTTATCTACTACCTTGTTTGCGCGTGAAAAAGCTAGCACGCGCACTACCACGCGCATACTGCGCGTGCGCAAGCGAAAAACTTAATTTGTCAAATTAGAAACTGATCAAACCCTAATGTAGCTTTCTGTACAGTCCCAAATGACAACTGACGAACTCTGACATCAAAAGTCGGCATTAATTCATTCGACATAGTAATACAATGACAAAGCTTTTCCTTTGAGGGTGGAAATTGAAAACATATAATTAGCAGAGCGAGCACAAAGCGCGAGTGAAGCGTCTTCGTTTCAGCTTGGGCAAAAAAGCTTTTGTATGTCCGACCGGTGGATGTCCAGCTGTCCTCCTCTACAAGTCGCATTTCTCAACCGATTCTCGTGAAAATCTGAAGAGGATCTTCGGCGTGATGAGAACAATAGCTCCTCAAAATGCAGTAAATTGCTCACTTTTAGATTTCTACCAGAGGAATCAGCCATTTACCTACTTGGTAGAGATTTATAGAGCACCTTGGTATTAATGTTAGTTTTACAATAAGGTTACTAGATGGCGCTACAGTGCACTGCTAGATTGTTTGCAAAAAAGTTTGTACTCGCGAAGTCTAACAGCTCACAGAGCTACTAGTACTAGTGGCTCTGTGAACTGTACACCTCGCGAGTCTATCTTTGCGTGGCTTAAAACTGAATAAATGTTTACCCCCCGACCGCTTCAAGTTAATGCGTCTTATCAAGCGTAACAAAAAAGTTTTGTGACATCTGAAATATGCTATGTATTGCCTAGCCGGTAAAGCATTTTGAACCTTATGCATATCCTTTGTTTACATTTGCTAAGATTAAGTAATAGTTACTCTGGGGGAATCCGGGCTCCGGGTGCGAAAATATTCTCGTCGCTGCGGTCCCGTAAAACTCATTTTCCATTCCTTGCTCAATGGTTTGACGCAATCGCACAAAACTTGGCCTGTGGTTGCCTGAATATATGTTGCCACTGACAAACCGAACCAAAGACATAGGAAAATATTATTTATGGAAATATAATCTCGGAAAAAAATATGAAGACAAAAATGGGGTGATTTTCCAGAAAAAATATTGTATCTTGGAAATAAGATCGATGACACCCTGTTATTATTTTATTCAAATATTACATGAATGTATATATCTAATAACATTAAAATATCAACACAGTTTAGTACAAAAAGTGACCAGAATATCAATTTGAATAGCAGAAAAACCAAAAAAAATCGTCTAAATTTTAGGTCAAGTTTTATACGTGTTTTATTTTTCTAAGTTTATAGGTACTTATTTAGTGTTTAAACATAAAGGAAAAATATCCCTTAAAAGAATAAACCACTCAGATTGGATAAGGAACGCGGGAATCCATTTTAATCGAAATCTGTACAAAACTGGCTGCCACAGCAGCCAGGTGCATTTAGAGTTTTTTTTGGCAACAGGAGGGGCCGGCCGTGTATCGGGCGCCCGGGGATTTGGCAACAGGAGGGGCCGCGTTATTTACCGGGTATTCAAACCCTATGTCTTCGCTATATAAAAAAAAACGAAAATCTGAATTGACAAAAAAGAAACATATTATTATCATCGAACCTGCTCACAAAATTTCACGAGAATTGGTTGAGAAATGCGACCTGTAGAGGAGAACAGACGGTCATCCACCTGCCGGACATACGAAAGCATTTTTACCCAAGCTGAAACGGAGACGCTTTGATCGCGCTTCGCGCTCGCTCGGTCAATTATCGCTACCGACTCTGTATAATTATGTGTTTTTTTTGTTCATGAGTTGAGTCAGATTGATTCTTCTTACTGTCTGTACTGTGTTGCTGTTCGGTATGTAGTGGATAGTCGTGTCGTATAACTTTACTGCCTGAACCCGTCTAATCCCTAAAGTGAGAGGCTCAAAGATACCAAGTTTTATTTGGTGTTTCAGTTATTAATAATGTATGTGTAGTGGTATAAAAGCAAAACTGCTATTAGGTATATGATCGGATATCACATAATATGGGATTTTGCGATTTTTGCTTTCAACCGGACATCTGGATCTTTGGGATAATTCCGGATATGGATATGCGTTTTGGTGAACTTTTAGAAATGCACCAGCTATTTAAAGAAGAGCAGTAGTTACAAAAAGTCTGTGCAATAGAGATAATAAAAACATACTGGTCCAGCGGACTTAAAAACTACGAAATAAGAATATAACATGTTTTTAAATGGTGTCTCTCTGTATGTGTGTCTGTTTGCACCTCACAAAAACTACTGATTCAATGCCGTTTTCACTGTTGGATAACTTATCTCACAATTTTGACTAAAAAACATTTTATATCTCAACCTGATGACTAGAAGCCAAGAAAAAGAAAATTACGGCTAAACGTTTTTTTATGAAGTGTAGGATATTGTACTTTATAGGTATATTCGTCCAGGAAACACACATATATTAATCTTAACCTAAAAAAAATAACTACGCAGGCAAAGCCGCGAGGAACAGCTAGTAGTAAATAAAAATAACTTAGATTACTGTGATCTATGATGTGTGTGTGTGGTTTAGAGCAAGTAATTCTAGTCGATTTTGTGAATGTGTCTACAATATTCGAAACAGCGTAACAAGTTTTTACACGACTGCCCAAAAAAGGAGTGTAATGTTTTTAGGATTCATGTATGTTTGTATGTATGTTTGTATGTATGTATGTATGTATGTATGTATGTATGTATGTATGTATGTATGTATGTATGTATGTATGTATGTATGTATGTATGTATGTATGTATGTATGTATGTATGTATGTATGTATGTATGTATGTATGTATGTATGTATGTATGTATGTATGTGTGTTTGTATGTGTGTTTGTATGTATGTTTGTATGTATTTTTTTATGTATGTTTGTTTATATGTATGTTTATATGTATGTTTGTATGTGTTTTTGTAAATATGTTTGTACATACGTATATATGTTTTAAGCTAGTTGTTTTCATAGAAGTATAGCTACCGATAATATTTGTAGTCGTATTCTAAGCGTATTTATGATTTTACAAATTAAAGCTAAGTACTTATTTCTAAATATATATCTTAAAAATGCCTTCTATAGGGTCATTAAAATTTCACGATTTATAAGTTTAACAACACATAAACATAGGTTGCAAAAATAATAGTGTAAGATTTTAAAATAAACTATAATAATGTGAGTTCTTGCGTGGAAAAACATGGTTCGCTGAATACCCTGTTCGTTTCTAATGAAGTAATCAACTTAATGATGATGTTAGTCTATCTTTTCGCAGAAAAGTCGCACGCGTTTGTTTTCTTGAATGAAATAAGTATCACATTGTTGCAAACACCGTTACTGACAATTAAGTTGTTAAATTTACCTCAGTGGTGTTATTTACTATCAATGATTCAAAGACACAACGAGTAAAAAGTTCGTTATTTTTGAGAAAGTAAAAACATTATCAAGAATTAGGATTTGAACCTGCGACTGTGATCCGGAATGCTGTTTCATCGCTCTCTGAATTAAACTATTCTTTCTTTCCTTATTCTTCATATTCATCAAAAGGCTCTTCTGATTCAGATAAATCGGCTATTATTTAAATTGGTAATTATATAATATATAAATAAAATAAAAAAACTGACTGCGAACAAACCTAACTAGCTTAAAAGCTAAACAAACACGCCTGCCCCGCCAAAAAAGAACTTATGCCAAAAAATTACCTTCAGTTGGAATATGCTTATCAAGGCCTTCAATTTGATACCCATATAGTAAAATTGTTTTTTTTTCACCTTTTTTATCGCTAAAAAAAACATCCTATGTTCTTCTAGGATATTAAAAACCAATGCAAACGTAGGTATGGCACCAATGCTGTTGAAGTTTTTTGACAGACTTCTTATTTCTTTTCTATGGCAACCGTTCCTTACAGCAAATAATATTTCCGGTTATCCCGTAAAACATAAAAAAACGGGATAAAAAGAATCCTTTGTTTTATTCTAGGTTATAAGCTGTCTTCATTCCAAATTTCATCAAAATCCGTCCAGCCGTTATTGCGTAAAAGCTCTCCAAACAAACAAACATACAAACAAACAAACAGACAGCGTTTCACTTTTATATTTTGGTATGGATGTAACAAAAAAACAGTGATTCAGTTCAGTTCTTAATTTCTAATTAAAGTAACTCAATTCAAAAATATATTACTAGTAGGGACGGGACATATTGGGAGCACGTTTGAAGGTATCACGTAAAGTTCAAAGGGACTCATCTAGGGTATTATGAAATAATCCGACATGTTCCTTTTTAAATTTGTTGACGCTCGAGTCACGTTTCAAGGATTTCGGGAACTGCTTCAAAAACGCTATTAAGTCGATCGTTAAACTTTGAATGAGTGACATCATTAACCAAACAATCTTCTTGATACTCCCGCGAAACTGTCTTACTTGGATTTTCCTCCCTATGCATTTGGGATAGAGTTTAAATATAAACAGCATTCAAATTACGTGGTACAAAGTTAAGTTTGTGTTTGTAAGTTGTCGACTGCACAGTTACGGTATACTTTTTGGAACATCGCTCGCATTTGATGCGTTTTAAGAAACGTAGAGGATTAATTTTAGTTTAATAGGAATTCAGATGCGTTTGAAACTGAGACTTAAAAGTTCAGTTCTGAGTCCGATTTATACGACTTTTATTGAGACGATGTTAAAAGTGAGGACGTTTAACTAATAGATAGGTGCTAGGTGCACCTACGTGGATTCAACTCTATTTCGAGGTAAGTACAACAAAATGGTCTTATTGGTAAATAAACTTCAGGTCGAAACGAAACCAAAGTAACTGCTTTCGGAACCAAACAACAAGCTGAGTATTTTTGCAATCATACTAATGAGGGACGAGACTAGATGCATAAAAATTGCAGTGCCACTCTAATTGCATTTTTTTGCGCGGCAGTGCACTGTGGCTAACTTCATGAGAGATAATAAACTTCGAGATAAGGAAGCATAAAAAAATAATAATTAAAAAAAAACATGCCTCAGTTTATTTTTTTGCTTTGTTATCAATTTGTGATCTACCCAGATCAATTTGTGTTTCAGCAGGATAGGTAATCGAAATTTGAATTGCAAGATTCCAGGTCAGACAGAAATACATAGATAGATACATACACACAAGTGAAGTTAAATAAAAGATTTAATTAAATATACAAAAAACTCAAATAAAAGCAATTATTATCGTAAGTACAGAATTAGCACTTTTCTATGTAGACTAATATTATAAATACCTCTTTAAAATATGATGGTCTAAAAAAAAGATAGAGTCCACACCGCCAAATATACGAATGAAGCTACGAATGAATGAATGGTGGCTGTGTGTGAGTGGAAAATTTGTGGTTGAAATACAATTTCATTGCAACAGACTGCACTGTTTTTTTATTTTTCACAATGAACACGACTAACAAGGTCGAGATCTTGCTGCGATGTGGCGGTCGATCGGTAGGTATATCATGGTGTAAGTGTGTGCGTGAGGCTGGTGCACAGATGTGGTGGTGTGGTGGTGGTACGAGCATATCGGTTTAACTTGGGTACTTCACTTTCGATTTGGCGGTGTAGTTTAAAACCTTCTTGGAGATAAAGTTGTTTGTATGTATGTATGATTGCAGGAGGTAGGTAATCTCTGGAATTACTAATCTCATTCTAAAAATCCTTTCGATGATAGCTAGCTACTAACATCAGTTCAATTGTCTTGTTATAAATTAACAATACTGCACTTTTGTATATCCACAACAAAATAGGCTTTTTTCCCGGAAAAAGTCCATGGAAAACAGGCAAAGCGGTGGTGGTCGAGAGGCAGCAAGTCCGACTCACAATCCAACGGTACTCAGATCAAAACCCTGCAACAATGGCTTATAATAGTAGTTTGTAAAACGGTTGCATAAAGAGGATTATTTAAACAAGAGAGAGTTTGTATTAAAAAACTCGCCTACGGCTCTTTTTTCAATAGTATCACTCGAGTGTTTTAATACCTAGTTATGTGCCGTTTTATACACTACTTTATCTACACTCATGCAATGGTGCTAAAATCCAGTCCACAGTAAATTCGCTTGCATAAGGTCTTACGCGCGCCGCCATAGATAATAAATAGGGAAAGCCATCGTAGTACGGAGCCAAACCGGTGCTTTTATGGGATAAATATTATATTATATCATTGTATTTGTATTTGTTTTTTTTTTATTTTTTTTACTTGGCGTGCGTAATATATGTCATCATACCACCTTGAGTTCATAATCCGGAATTTACGATATAAGTGTAGATAAAGTTAGTTAGGTGCGGATTTTGAAAGCATATCTCGAAAACGGTGCAAGAAAACATCGTGAGGAAATCTGCATGTCCTAGAACCTCAAAATTATGGACATTTGAAATTCACCACCCCACACTGGGCCAGCGTTGAGGATTATGGCTCATCCTTTCTAAGGGAAGGTTTGTAACAATGGAAACATAGGCTGATGATGATGATGAACGAGAAAACTAAGGGTCGAGTCGTAGGGGAGAGAACTACTGGTGGTCTGTGAGCTGTAGATCTCGCGAGTTTGTCTTTGCATAGCTTAAAACCGAATAAATGTTCATTGTAAACCATAAAACAATAAATAAATAAAAAAGAAAACTCGACGACCAAAACAAACTTATAAATATCAAAATTACTCACGAAATTACACGAGAATTATTTAAAAAATGCGACCTGTAGAGGAAGAACAGCCGGACGCCGGACGGGCATTCTCCGGATATACGAAAGCATTTTTGTCCAAGCATAAACGGAGACGCTTCGCACGAGCTTCGCGTTTTCTCGGTCAATAATAAGTGTAAGTAACAAATCGTCTGTAAAACGAAGTTAACTTAAAAAAATAAACGAGGTGTCCAATGAAGAAGAACATAACATTTAAAAAAATTGTGTCTGTCTTTCTCTTTGTTCTATCAATCCAATAATTTTTACGTGATGATTAATCACGTAAAAATTATTGGATTGATAGAACTGCGTCATTTTTGGATAGCTTAGGTTTTAACTTAAAAACCTGGTGTAGGTACTTTGTTTCTCAATCCGATAAGTAGAAACCAGCAATTGATAAAAAAAACTATTGGACGACTGAAAGAAGTTCAGTATATTGTACTTCATACATACTTTTGGTTCAGGAATAACACATAGGTTACTTTTAACCTAGATAAATAACCAAGCGGGCAAAACCGCGGGCATAGCTAGTCCAAGATAAAAAGAGGTCAAGGTACTAGACGGGGCGCGTCTTCTTTTACAACACGCTATTCAAAAACCCGATTGAATTAACCTGTACAGGTTCCTTTATTGAAAAAGGGTTGTCTACATTGTTTCTTTACATTTATTTATCGATATAGCGTATAGGAGATTAAGCTATAAAGTCGGATACGACGCTGGGCACCGCGGGAAGTCAGCCCGAGCATTACATTTTACAACTATTAGAGAAGGCATGTAGGTTTATAGCCCAGTCCAACGGGAACACGCCACGATACCAATAACAACTGTTTGAGGCCAAAGTTATTGCATGTAATATTTGTTTAAACCCCTCTTTCGGTGCTTAGAAGTGAAATAAAAGAACGAGGAGCAGTGAGAGCCGAAAGTTTTGTGCTTGGAGCTCATTTTAGATACACAAACGTATATTATTGCGGTGGTTCTTTGATGTTTTGTTTTGCGTTGTACGGTTCAATGTAATTTTAATATCGTTTTATTTTATTTTAAAAGTAATTAATAAAATACAGCCAAAGCAAAAACTACGAACTATTCTACCCACAAGATGATGGACAGAAAATGACTGATTGAATGATTTGACAAGGTGTACAAACTATTATTATACCTGGATAATGTCTGAAATTAAATCAAAATGATTGTGACATAAGGACACATAGTCAAACAGACAGTACGTGTCCAAAAACATATATATTTTCAGTGGTAGATGTCCATTTCTCTTATTCAACCACCAAGCAGTAGTGTGCAAACATTACTCTGAAATTACCAGGCATTTTAGCCTTAGGCACAATTTTCAGGATCAGAAACAGAATCATAAATACAATACAATAACAATAACTCTCTAGTGAACACATCACAAAATAGAACACTATATAATAGTACTTAAACATAAAAAAAACAATATCGTTCAATAGGCGGCCTTATCGCTATCAGCTATTTCTTACAGACAACCTTTGAATTGACAGGAAATGAAATTATATATATATAGATTAGAAAAAAACAACTATAAGTTTATAATTTTATACATATTTACATACGTGTTAACATAAATTACATCTAGTTAAACATATAAAAATATACTTAAAATACATAATATAATACAATACATAAAGGCAAATTTATAAAATAATATTGAAATAATAATTATTATTGGTCGGAAGACACGCTCGTCATCCTGTCAGATTGTCACAATTCTGGAGGCACTACAACTTTTATGGAAGACGTGGCCATAAAAATTGCTTGGACTCTTTGTCAGTATGAAAAGAGGTTGCATGTGAAACTAGCTACGCTCCGCGGTTTCACCCGCGTGAGGGATGATGATGTTATGATGATGAAAAGTATTCTTTGTGTTGTTCCAGAGTATAAGCTATCTCCATTCCAAATTTCATCAAAATCCGACCAGCCGTTATCGCGTGAAAGCTCCACAAACAAATAAACAAACATACAGACAACGTTTGACTTATATATATTGGTGTGGACTATGAAAAAGGGTTCTCTGTGGGTTCTATGTTTGAATATAGAACTCTAAAAACACCGATGCATGTACACGTTTGTGAGAAATGTTCAAAAAAACTATCCAGCAATTTCCACGCATTTCCTTCCATAAACAAAATAACTCTTCTTAACCTGAAACACTTCTACTTAAAAGTATAATTTAACTTTCTTTACAAAATTAGCCCTTGCTTTTTAATGTTTTCAACGAAACATTCCGGAACATTCTGAAACATTCCTCAGGAATAACACGGACATTATAAGCATTGTTCCAGCATGACGCAACATGCAGACGCATTTCTCGACGAGGAATGTAAAATATTGTGAGCTGACCTAAATATGTATTTTTAAATATGCTAGCTTTTTCCTGCTTATTCGTGTCACATAGTAATTAATGAAGTAGGGGTTGTTAACGAAAGGAATAAAAATGGTATAACAGGAAACATCAAACATCTAGTGTGCATTATCCCTGTGCAGAATTTTAACAATATTGGTTCATCCGGGTACAAGTTACTAACGGGATATTAACCATGTTGCTTGCCACGCGCGCACGCGCATGTATGCGCTCAGTACTGCGCAATGTTAGAAATAGTGCCACCCAATAATCATGTAAGTAACTCTATGTACTGTATTTATTCGTGGATATGCTGCAATAGTGGCGAACCATCGAGGACCCAAATATAAAAATATTATAAAAATAAGTCAACATACGGGTTTATAGCCTGGTCACTAATAGGCCTGGTCAAGGCTGGCAGATCAAAAGAGATAAAAATACAATGCATGGCATTCCCGATTCTAATGTTAATTTTAGTGTTATAGACAACGTTCGTTTAATCCATATCAATATATAAAAGTGAAACGTTGTCTGTTTGTTTGTTTGTTTGGGGAGCCTTTACGCGATAACGGCTGGACGGATTTTGATGAAATTCAGAATGGAGATAGCTTAAACCCTGGAATAAAACATAGGATATTTTTTTATCCCGGACAATTGTAAGTTTCCACGGGAAAACTGGAAAATATTGATTAATCACTGTAAGGAACGAATGCCATCACAGAATGTTCTGTGGTTGCCATGGAAACGAAATAACAAGTCAAAAACATCAAGAGCATTGCCATTATAGATAGATAGATAAATTCTTTATTGCACACACCACAAACAAAATCAACAAAAATAAAGGAACAATAGCAGAAGAAGTGTCACAATGGGCGGCCTTATCGCTAAAAGCGATCTCTTCCAGGCAACCTACATTTATACCTACATTTTTATTGGTTTATAATATCCTAGAAGAAAATAGGATGCTTTTTTTCGCGATAAACAGTGGTCAGTGCGTACGAAGTCGCAGGCGGGGAATCTAGTATCATATAAAACACACCTATGTATAAGTATTATATAAGCACACAAATAAAATCTTAGTAGGTACTGTTTATAACTGCAGCGTCAAATCTCTCTATATCGGCTTTGTTAGGCCTATTGCCAATTTTATTACTGTTATCTTCAAGTTAGTAGGTACATATGAAAGAAAAAAAACATCGAAGCGTTAAGACAATACCACCAGGTCGTAAAACCAGCTATTGACGCGGATATTCGACAGTACTCGTTACCCATCCTCGTCCAAAAACAAAGGCCCTTTCAACCAGACCATAAACTAATTTCATAAGAAACGTCTCAAAGTTAACGTTTTGTTTAAAAATACGTCACCGAGGAAAAATACAAAGTTAACCAGCCATCGAGCTTATGCTCCACTTGAGACTGGAAAAACTTGCAGTCTAACGAGAAACTTTTTAATAAGCGAAATTATTTGTGCTGGGTTTTACTGTTTGAGTAAATTAGTATGAAAGTCAGACAGGCATAAACATAAGTTGTAAGTGCTCCTTCGTGGTCTCGTTGATGAAGCTGTTTTGGTTCACCATATAGATAAGTACTATGTACAAGAGGTAGTAGTAGAAAGAGGTAAAACATACTGTAGCTTATTACTTTTTTACACGATAGCCCAAAAAATAATGTTTTGGATTCATGTATGTTTGTGTGCACACCATTGTATGCCATCCTCCCAATATTATACTTCTATTCTTCATTTTTTTATTTTTTTTGAGGGGAAATACGCAAATGTGCATGCACACTGCATCTAGATACAACACTATTCCGTCACGTAATTTTGTCGCTGAGGCTCAAGGGGGTCACAGACGAATGAGATACTTTTTTGTTTTTTTTTTATTACGGCCAATGCTTTGACCACGATCTCAACTTATAGAAAGCGATGATGTTTATTAGGGTTAGGTGTTGGTCCTATTTTAACCAGCGAGGTATCAATCGATTCGTCTTCATCGCAAGTGTTATAGGCTAATTATTACCCGACCGTAGTCGGGTTTTAGTTTTGGATATGCCTTGTTTTTTTAGAAAGTTTTGCGTATAGATTAAATTCACCGCGGCTATTTCTAAATTGAATCATGAAATATTGTAGCATCTTCGTCGTCTGTGACGCCCTTTATCTAGAAGCATGGGAGGATATGCTAAAACATGATTCAATGACGCACGATTAGCTGACCTTGTTCTACCATGAGTGCGCGTGCGCGTGTGTTAAAACTAATAAAAAGTTTCAGTATCTAAAGTCTTCACATCGACTACTTATCTCGTATATAGGTAAAAAACTAGAATAATATAACATAAACTATCTCGTTCCCTCCAACGATAAGAGCTAGAATTCCATTTCCAATAAAACTTTTCTATTCAACGAGACTACTGTTTCAATCTGCGTGAATCAAACTTGCGTTTGCTTTCCATCTGGATCCCTAAGCGAAATCTTTTGTCTGTTTCAAGGGCTGGGTGAAAATACAGATGGGTTTACTTTGAAGATTCCATTTTTGTAATCAACTTTCTTGCTCTTGGCTCTATTTCTTTATAGTAGATGATTTATTTCTTTTTTCTTTTAAAAGCTTTTATTTAACTTCACTTTTATCTAGGTATCGATGTATTTTTTAATTAATTATTGTTTTTTATTCAAATTTAGACCGCATCTTGATTAGCTATCTAGCTGAAACTTTCAAGGTAGCTCACAAAACGAACAAAAAAAAAGGTTTTTTTAATTAAAAACAAAAAAGAGAAAATGCAATAAAAAATGAGAAAAAAAACTTATAAACTTATCAAGCGAAATTTCAATAAAAAATCATAATAAGTGACATTCATTAAAAAAATAAGCTCGTAAAAGCTTTAATAGGATTACTATCGACGATAACTTTAACATTTCATGTAGTTACTAGTAATATAGGTTCCTGTAATTAGGTAAATTCTAAATTAAATACTTACGTTTTTGCAACGTTAACAAAAACTAATCGAATACATTAACCCAGTACCGATGATTCGATTCGGATCGTATTTAATTAAGGGGCGGTCTCGCTGTCACGACAAACATGGTGATTTGATTCGTCGCACAGATTCGAGAGCTCACGATCCGTTTTATCTACTGAAACGCTTCAATACACTGATTCAATTTGTTTAACGTGCCACAAGTAACTGTAAGCGTTTTAAAACGCGAAACTGAAATAATTTAAATTTAAAGACTGGCATTGAGCGCGTGATTTCGAATGCGATCTTGAAAGTCTCGTCCAATCGTTGTTAATCGCAGATACCTTCCTAATACCTTTAACTTTGAGATCGTATCACTACTTGCAATGCACCAATAGTTTTAGCATTAAAACATACCAACAATATGTTAAAGTTAATTATAATAAGTTTAATTTTTCTTTTTCTCTCCTTGTATTCATTTCAAGCAAGTTTAGATTCAATTTATGAAAACCTCTAAATGATGCCTAGAATTAATTATAAGTGTTTAAACAGAATGGATTTTTGAGTCGGGACAGCAAGGAAAAAATGTACAGTCCGCAAGAAAATGTTAATTTTACATAAAACTTGTTTTGATGCCAATCAATTCTGGATCAAAAGTCTCTACGGGACCAACTGAGGTTAGAGTAGTAGAAAAGTCAGAAATTACAAAAAAATATTTTTCGTTCATTTAGTTACAAATGAATAAAATAAAATTGTAACATCGTCCAAATACAAACTTTTAAAAAATACTGGCGATTATAACCTTGGTTGGTCCAAAAAATACATTTAATCCAGGATGTTTATAATAAATAGGATCGATTGGCATTTTTTTTTTGTGTAATGGCCGTTTTCTTGATGACTGTAATTTTTTTCCAAAATCTGGGAATGCAGGTTAAAATATCTCCAAAAGTTAAGGAGAGTCTCATAAGAACGTTTCCATTTAGCTACAACGGTTAAGGTACCTACCCTTACTGTCCCGTTTCAAAAATCCATTCTGTATAGTCATGATATCACTGTACATTTTCCGAAAAAAATAATATAAATAAAATAAAATATTCGGCTAAGAATAACTGTTATGTAATAAAGGTTATAGTAATTTCGATGGTCCTGCCATTTAAAAAATAAGCTTTAGTCTCAGTTACTAGTCGATTAAAAATACCATTTTAGGTTATCCATATGGTATAACACAGATTTATTTTTAAAGAAGATAGATTATGTTTCAGTAGAGCGAATGTTCGTATACGGCTTTAGAGTGAAATTCAACACTTTATTTGTTTGAATCGCTGTCCATTACTAGTTAAAATAGTCGGTCAATTTTTTGGAGATGGTTTTAACGAAACAAGAATTTTAAAAACGTTGGAATGTGGTAACTATTAAATATCTATTTAAATTTACTATGCTTCTTGAGATTATAAATAGTTAATTTGTATACCTAGAGATTACTTGTGTTAAGCAAGCTTAAGCATTGCTCATGTGGAAGGTTTTTGTGAAACCTTCCACAGAGATGATCAATCATACAAGCAAGTAATAGTTTACATACAGGGTAGATTTTTGAGACGGGACAGTAAGGGCCTTAACCGTTAGGTATAGTTACAGGAAAACGTTCCTAAGAGGCCATCCATAACTTTTTAGGATATTCTGAACTGAATTCACAGATTTTGGAAAAAATATACAGTCAGCAAGTTAATGGTAATTTTACATAAAAACTTTTTTGATGCCAATCAATTCTGTTTTATAAAAGGACTAGCTGTGCCCGCGGCTTCGCTCGCGTGGTCATTTCTCTAGGTTAAAAGTACTCTATGTGCTATTCCAAGATCTAAAATAAACATTTGATCAAAATTCCTTCCGCCGTTACAAAGTTTTTTATCGATTGCTCGGCTTCTAACCATTGAATTAAGATACCAAGTAGGTACCCCAGTTTTTAGGTCAAATCCTAAGCTACCCAACACTGAAAACTGCATCGCAATCGGTCTAATACGTTTTTACGTGATGCGCGAACAAAACATACAGACAAACAAACAAACAGACAGACACGAATGTAAAAAATGTTCTATTCATAGACCTTTTTTTTTGAAATTATCTTCTTTGTATAGATTTACGCTCTTATTGGTTTAAAGCTGTGCCCGCAGCGTTGCTCGCGTGGTAGTTTTCTGGGATATAAGGATCCTATGAGTTATTCCAGTACCAAAAGTACCAATATAGGTACCTACCTACCTCTGTTAACAACCTTCAGTGGCGATCCGACATGGTTGTGATAGGTTAGAAGACGAAGGCGGGAGCGAAGCGTAGCGAGCACCCGCCCTCGGCCCCCCATTATAGCTAAGAACTATCTTGCTTACCTCAGCTTTGAAACATAAAAACCTGCAGTTAAATTGGTCCATTCGTTTGAAAGATACGATTTTCACCCCCCCTCCCCTCCCTCTTTTTTCAACTCCTCCCCCCCTCCCAAATAGCTAAGAACCATGATGAAATATTTCTACGGTGCGCGTGATTTCGATACACGTACGTCTGGATTACATACCCATGCACCTATCCAACTGGGCCAGTAAGCCTCGTAGCAGCATGACGAAATTCGGTAACAGTCTATAAACGGATGTATGAACACTTTAAATTTAACACAACTTTGGACCCATAGGCTGCAGTAACCTTTTAATTTTTCGGGATAAAAAGTATTCAAAATTTTAACACATTATATAAACTTTGACTGTGCCAAGTTACATCAAAATCCATCCAGTAGTTTTAGTTTGATACGTGTTATTTTAAATAACTTTCTATCCCTATCCTGCGGGAACCGTTGATTTTTCCGGGATAAAAAGTAACCTAAATGTTAATCCAGTACATCAGCTATGATTCTGCCAAGTTGCATCAAAATCCGTCTGATAGTTTCAGCGTGATGCGTGTTCAAAGAGACAGACAGACAGACAGACAGACAAAAAATAAAAAAATAACCTTTTTGCACTCCATATCGATTTTGAAGTTTATCTCAATCAACATTTTCAAAAAATATTTTATGTACAGATTTAGCCCAGTTACAGTTTTATTATAGTATAGATTAAAAGTCTCTACGGAATCGATTGTGGTTTGAGTACTAGAAATGACAGAAACTGCAAAAAACTTTCTCCATAGAGTTCGTAGGAAAATACCTTAACCGTATCAGCTAGAGGAAAACGTTCTTAAGAGGCTGTCCTCAACTTTTGGAGATATGGTGACCTTAAAAATCTGTGAATGAAAATCACATCGAGAAAATAGGCAATTTACACAAACATTTTTTTTAATGCTAAACGTTCCTGGTTCCTAAATGGATCAAAAGTCACTACCGGAAGAAACCTATAAGAAATTGCATTAAATCTTTTTCCATACATTTTTACGAAATAAATAAAATAAAATTCTAACAACGTTTTAATAAATCTTTTCAAAAAACAAATTGTAGCTCTAACCTCAGTTGGTCCAAAAGAGACTTTTTGATTTGATCCATATAGGAACAGGATGCATTGACTTTTTTTTGGTGAAATGCCCATGTTCTTAATGACTGTACATTTTTTTTAAATCTATGAATGCAGGTCAAAATATCTCTAAAAGTTAAGGAGTCTTTTTCTGGAGAGTTTTTCTGTAGCTACAATGGTTAAGGTTTGTTTGTTTGTCGTATGAGGTAGTGCTGGCCTCTGATGTTAGAGTTTGTCACGCCGCCCGAGGACCTCTGACATGGCTTTACGACTGCTTTTAATCAATAATAGCCGGGACCGACAGCTAAACGTGCCCTCCGAAGCACGGAGCGATGGAAAACTGCACATAACTTAGAAAAGTCATTGGTGCGGAGCCTAGGTTTTGAACCCGGTATCGTTGGATTCTAAATTGCACTATAGAACCGTTAGGCCACCATCGCTCATGGTTAAGGTAATTTCCTACAAAATGTATGGGAAAAGTTTTTCGCAATTTCTGTCATTTCTAGTACTCAAACCTCAGTCGGCCTAGTAGATACTTTTAATCCTAATACGCAACAGGATCGATTGGCATCAAAAAAAGTTTTTGTGTAACTTAACCATTTTCTTGCTGTCTGTACATATTTTCCAAAATCTATGATAACAGTTCAGAATATCTTAAAAAGTTATGGATGGCCTGTATATCGATATTATTGATAGGAAATAACTGCCCTATAAGCCCCAATACAGACATGACTTTATACTTATTTTAAGGATGATGTGATCAGTGCCTGATGTCTGAGAAGACACTTTCGCTGGTGGATTAATATCACCAGCGAAAGTGTATATATATTTTACTGATGTGTTGCAAGTACTACGCAGCTACGTCAGATGCAATAGCAATCATACATCAATAGTTACATTATTCGCATCAACCGCACTGTATACTAAATTGTCCACGTATGAGCGTACATCTCCGTAGATAGAAAGATTCGTGACTGCGGAATCACAAACGGTAGCCGGCGTCGGAAATCAAATCCAATTTAGTTCATTGCTCGCAGTAAAGTTCGCATCTAACTCTTGAATTGAAAGGATTACGTTCGAATAGAGTTCCCAGTGCCAGGCTCGGCCGTTTTCCGGGTTTTCAATGGATACCAACTTTGTTCGTATAATGTTTTTCTATGAAACAGAATTTGCTGTATTCATTGAAATTTTAATACAAAATCTCTCGTTTACGGATTTGAACAATTTGGGTTTTAGGGCTGTTGTGGAGTGACGTGAAAGTTCATCTTATTATCCAAACTTTACTTTGGAACGTATTTTCATAGCTCCAGCTAGAGTTATGTAGCATTTTTAATTTTATGTTTGTATTTTTGTCTTGGATTTTGTCACCTTTTTATTATTTTATTAGAAGTATCGAAAAAGTGGAAGAAAAAATTAAGGTTATTGCTTTTACAGCGGTTTTTGTATTTTTTCAGCAATATTTAAGGTTACTAAATATCTCCTCCAAAACAGAGTTCATTTACTACTGCTAATGTTATACTGACTTAATAATGAGGTCATTTCATTGTAGTAATGGGATCACTAATTTCAGATGGCTGACTCTAGAACACCTAAGCAAACCTTTTACAAGCTTACTGCATATTCAACTGTAGTAAGTAATGTACTATTTAAAATTCTGAATTAAAATGGTCTAATTAAAGTTGGACTACTGTGGCTAGTCCGTAGTGAGATAAGTAAAGAAAAGCGGCAAAGTGTGAGTTGGAATACTGCACCGAGAGTTCCGACAAAAATATATACATATACAGTTTTCTGATTTCTGTTTTTTTTGCGACTTGCGAAGCCGCGGGCACAGCGCCCGCGGCTTCGCTCGCATGTCATTTCTATAGGTTAAAAGTACTCTATGTGCTATTCCAAGACCTACAATAAACATTTGATTAAAATTCTTTCAGCCGTTTAAAATATTTTTATCGATTGCTCGGCATCTAATCATTGGATTACGATACCAAGTACCCCAAGTCTTGGTCAAACCCTAAGCTATCCAACACTGAAAACTGCGTCGTAATCGGTATAATAGTTTTTACGTGATGCGCGAACAAACATACAGACAAACAAACAGACAGACACGAATTATAAAAATGTTTTATTCTTGTTCAGTAGCACAGACCAATTTTTTAAAATTATCTTCTTTGTACAGATTTTTACGTTATTATTGCCTACTAGCTGTGCCCGCGGCTTTGCCCGCGTGGTCATTTCATTTAAAAGTAGCCCACACGTTTTATTCCAGGACCAAAAGCCAAACCACCACCAGACCAGTTGTAGGTTTGCTCCAGGTCCAGAGGACCAGGAGGACCAGGACCAAACCTACAAAGTACAATATTATACCACATTTCTTCAAAATTCGTTCAGCCGTCAAATAGATTTTTATCGATTGCTCGGCATCTAATCATCGGAATAAGGCACTGCCTTGCCTTTTTATAACGCATATTTTGTCACATGTTCTGAATATGCGTTATAACACACTTGCACTTCTATGACACTTCATAGAAGTGCACGTATTGCAATGAAATAAACGCATATAATAAAATATGAAATAAACGCATATAATAAAATATTAAATAAACGCATATAATAAAACATGAAATAAACGCATATAATAAAATATGAAATAAACGCATATAATACAATGTGAAATAGACGCTAGAATAAACGCACCGCGTGCCACTGCAAGGCAGTGCGTGCAAGGCCTAAGATACCAAGTACCCCAGTTTTTAAATCAGTCGCAAGGGCTTGAGAGCAGGGCCTGGATTCTGTATGACCACTCACGCCAATTCCACGCCACCTGCGTGGAATTAGGGAAGGTGGGTATTTACGCGACCAGGTTTTTAAACCAGGTTTTGGATTGTAAGTACGCCGCCCTGGTTCGGACTCGCAATACTTGCAAGACTTTCAAAGTATTTTACTCACCAACTCGCTCTTTCGCCCCGTCCGCACCTACATACTCGGTGGCGAGTTCGGCATGGCTTCGGCTGAGTTCGGCCGCACTCGGCCAGCCGGGTCACAAGAAGCTAGGTGGCCGATACATCGCTCAAAAAACTTGCAAGACTTCGAAGTTTTTTAAGCAAACGCAATTGTGCTCTTTATTTACATAAGCGCACGGGTCAATTTCCTATGCAAGTATTTTTTACTTTCAATTCCACGCTTCCAAGTACTTTTTTCGCAAACACGATTGTGCTCCTTATTTATATGGACACGAAGATCAATTTCCTATGCAAGTATTTTCTACTTTCAAGGCTTCGGTTTACAAAGTATTATGAACCCTGGTTTTTATAATGAAAGATTCATGACATGAATGAGTCATTTTTTTATTTTTTATTAATAAATTACTATTTTACTACAAATAATTCGCTTAATTTCGCTGAGCGTTTTACAACTGAAGTCGACTTATTCTATCAAAAAACACAAAAAAACATGTTGTTCGAGTTCATTCAACGTTCAAACCACTTCGTAACAAACCGCTTCCGTGTTTTAAGGGTAGACAACGCCATCTTGTTTAAATGAAGTAACTAGTTATCATGAACGTCTTGTTATTGAGTAGAGAGAATTATCTCCGAAGGTAAGGTGGCACAGATTGGAGAATAATTAAGGTGGTGAGGTAAACTGGATGGGGCATCAAGGGTAGGTCATTATTATGAGGTCCATACGAACAAATTTTAATGCAACGAAACATTGTGTTCTTAGTACAAATTATTTTTTATAATGTTTCACAGAACGACGTACTTACTAGCACTTTAACTGGCTCTTAATAATTACCTACCCTACCTACCTACTTTTTGAGCTTTTTCAACACGATATGAGGATTAATTTGAATAAATAAAAGTTTTCTATTCTTTCTCTGTGAAGAGCAATACATATACTATGTACACATTTCAATACCGACAACTAACCATTTTGCCAGTAAGACATTATGAAAAAACCTCCGATATAATTATATAATTATGTAGGTACGTAGGTAGTACATTATAATATCTCAATGGAAGAAACATAATAAAAAACATAGTAAATATAATGTATATACATACTCAGAAAACTTGCAACGCTTCGAAGTATTTTTTATGCAAAAGCAACTGTGGTCTTTATTTATGCATACCCACGGATCAATTTCCTATGCAAGTATTTTTCACTTTCATTTCAAGGCTTCAGAGTACTTTTTCACACACACGATAGTGCTCTTTTTATATATAGAGACAAAGATCAATTTCCTATGCAAGTATTTTCTACTTTCAAGGCTTCCAAGTACTTTTATTTTCTCTCCCTTGATGTATGTTCTCTCGATTGTTCTCCTTATTTATGTGACGTCAGAGATCAATTTCTTATGCAAGTATTTTCTACTTTCAAGGCTTTAATCTGTTTCTATAGAAAGCACTTGAAAGTATTTTGAACCCTGGTTTTTCGCCCTGGTGTTTGAAGATGGACTTACTTGAAAGCCCTGTTGCTGGATATTGCGAGTTTGACCCATGCCTACGTGGAATTTGTTCGTGATTCCAATTTCCACGCAAGCAGCGAGGAATTGGCGTCTTAAAATTAGAGATTTAGGCCCCTGGAGGTCGTGCTAGTGCTAGTGTGAGCCAAATTCTAAAAACCTGATAAATTTGAATTTAGCGGGACCTTTGGTTGCAGGAATGAAATGCTAGCGTGTTTTAAGGTGAATCAGCGCCATCTAGTTAAATCGGAGGGAGAACTTTGATGCCTTTGGTTTATTCGCTTAAAACATAAAAAAGTTGGACCATTCGTTTGGATAGATCTCATTATATATATTGTTTTCGTACAAAACTTGACGGCTTACTTCAGGAAATTACATAAGCCTTAAAAATCAAAGAAAATGTAAAAAAGGCACAAAATATGTAAATGCTTATAAATATTGAGGCAAAACATTCATAGCAGCGCGTGGATTCGATCCATGTGCCTCTGGGTTGCAGGGCAGACACCGCTTCCACTGTGCCACTCCGACTTGTGGCATAGGAGCCGGATTTACGGTACCGTTTTATAAACAGATGTGCAATTATTATTCCTTTCAAATTAACATAACTTTAGACTCATATCCCGCAGGAATCCCGTATTTATTCGTGATTAAAAGTATCATTAATTTTAACACATACTATAAACCTTGACTGTGCCAAGTTACTTCAAAATCCGTACGGTGGTTTCAGCGTGATATGTGTTTTTTTTTTAAACTTTCAACCCCTATCCTGCGGAAACCATTTTTTTTTCGGGATAAAAGTATTCTAAATGTTAATCCATAACATAAGCTATGATTGTGCCAAGTTGCATCAAAATCCGTCGGATATTTTAGCGTGATGCGTGTTCAAAGAGACAGACAGACAGACAGACAGACAAAAAATAATAAAATAACCTTTTTGCACTCCATATCGATTTTGAAGTTCATCTCAATTAAAATTTTCGAAAAATATTTAATGTACAGATTTAGCCCAGTTACAGTTTTATTATAGTACTAGCTGTGCCCGCGGCTTCGCTCGCGTGGTCATTTCTCTAAGTTAGAAGTACTCTATGTGCTATTCCATGATCTAAAATAAACATTTGATCAAAATTCCTTCCGCCGTTACAAAGATTTTTATCGATTGCTCGGCTTCTAACCATTGGATTAAGATACCAAGTAGGTACCCCAGTTTTTAGATCAAATCCTAAGCTACCCAACACTGAAAACTGCATTGCAATCGGTCTAATACGTTTTTACGTGATGCGCGAACAAAACATACAGACAAAAAAACAGACAGACATGAATTTAAAAAATGTTCAATTCATAGACCATTTTTTTTTAAATTATCTTCTTTGTATAGATTTACGTTCTTATTGCCTTATAGCTGTGCCCACAGCGTTGCTCTCGTGGTAGTTTATCAGGGATTAAGGATCCTATGAGTTATTCCAGTACCAAAAGTACCAATATAGGTACCTACCTACCTACCTGTGTTAACAACCTTCAGTGGCGATCCGACATGGTCGTGATAGGTTAGAAGAAAAACCCGCAGTTAATCTGGTCCATCCAACCATGATGAAACATCTCGATCACATCAGTTTTCAAACAACATCAAACTGCTGTTAAACTGCATCAAAGTCAGTCCATTCGTTTGGGAGCTACAATCCTCATTTTCACACCCCCCCCCCTCCCCAACTTTGGACCCATAGGCTGCAAGGAACCTTTTCATTTTTCGGGATAAAAAGTATTCAACATTTTAACACATTATATAAACTTTGACTGTGCCAAGTTACATCAAAATCCGTCCAGGAGTTTTAGCTTGATACGTGTTATTTTAAATAACTTTCTATCCCTATCCTGCGGGAACCGTTGATTTTTTCGGGATAAAAAGTATCCTAAATGTTAATCCACTACATCAGCTATGATTCTGCCAAGTTGCATCAAAATCCGTCCGACAGACAAAAAATAAAAATAAAAACCTTTTTGCACTCCATATCGATTTTGAAGTTTATCTCAATCAAAATTTTCAAAAAATATTTAATGTACAGATTTAGCCCAGTTACAGTTTTATTATAGTATATAGATAGATAGATAAAACATTTCTTCTTGCCGAATGTCATGATTCTAGGTCAACGGAAAGTACCAAGGTTTTGATTCCCTTGCGGGTGTCAATGTATGCGGTATAAAAGGCCGTTTTTTATTGCGTTGACTTAGAAGTTCTAAGGGATTGCTGACTTTAGTATTTGATATAAATTAAAAAAAAGAAAAAAAAAAGAGTCTTGACAGACAGACAGACAGAGGGACAACGAAGTGATCCTATAAGGGTTCCTTTTTTCCTTTTGAGGTACGGAACTCTAAAAACAACAACGATACAGTTTACTTTCCACACAGATATTGTTATGATTAGTGTTAGTATCTGTGTTAGTTTTTATATAATACACTGGCCTTAAAAACTTAGTACCGCAAATTTAAAATTAATAATTATTTTTATTAAATTGATTATTTATTAAATCCTTCACATCAGATTGAAATACCAAGTACACCAGTGTATAAGTAAAACCTAAGCTATCTAACAGTGAAAATCTCATCGCAATCGGTCCACTATTTTTAACGTGATGCGCGGACATCACGTTAAAAATAGACATTGGTAGCGATTCGGACATTCCCTCAACTAAATTTAATTTCTTCAAATGTAATTTAAACCTTGTTGGCTTCGTAACAAGGTATTTTTTCCCCTGGCATCTAAACCTCACTCACTAAACTATCACTAAAGCCTGTCAGCGTAAAATCAACTTTGTATCCACGCGGCGAGAGTCTCGATTTGTCCAAACGCTGTCTCAGAGCGTGTCTGAATTTATCCAAACGCTGTTATACAGCGTTTTTAACACCTAGTTTAGAATAAATGCCAGAGGCAAAAAGACCTTGTTACAAAGTCGACAAGGTTTAAATTACATTTGAAGAAATTTAGTCCAGTTTAGTTCAAAGTGTAAAATGACCAAATTGCTGCCATTGTGGCACTAAGTTTTGAAGGCGAGTGTATCATATGTTCCGAAGCATCTGACTGCACTAAGATGCTGATGTAAATGGTTGGGCCTACATAATAGAATATACATATTTCTAGAAAAAAGAGAGTATATAACAGATAGTTATTAATAGCTTCACGTTTCACCGATCTAAAGCAGTCGAACTGTATTCGCAGTTAAGCCCCGGTCACGTCGTAGTTGTAATTAAACCGTAGTTTCTTGCCTTTAATTTAGCTATCACGGGCTCTTAACCTGAATATATTGTCGGGGGTAGTAATTAGCGATTAGACTTTAGAGCTTTTTGAACAACTGGGTGTAATATAGTCATATTTGCAAAATGGAATATGTACCATTTCATCGTGTGAAACAATCCATACCTTTTCTTAATACTTAATAGTTTATGAAACGGTTGCATAATGAGGGGAATCAAAACACGAGAGTGAGTTTAAAAAACGAGCCGTAGGTGAGGCTTTGAACAGCATCACTCTAGTGTTTTAATACCTAGTTAAGTGCCGTTTCATACACAACTTTATCTACACACATGCAAGAGGAACTTACTTTTAATTAAAAAAAAAGTCGCAATATTTTCTTGATTTAATTTATTTAATTTATTTATTTATTTCACAAAATCCACATATCTTAAATACAAATAGTACAAAAGTTATTGGTAGATCTTACATGTAATAACGGATGTACTTTATAATAATAAATTTAATATAGATAGAGCAGAATGCGTTGGTAACAAAAAATAATAATTATTATTGTAACATATGTTTAGATAATAAAAGCATGTAATATGAACATTACTAGTAATAATGATTATACTTAAGTATATTTTGGTAAAATGTACAACATAAAATAATACCATGTTATGAACTTAATTTTTGATTATGTCTATAACAAAGCTTTTGAAGCATTGCTTTTGCTGGCTAAAACTCGTTCGTTGCTGTTCCATGATGTCAGGTCGAGACAAATTCTCCTGACGAACACTGTTTTCACATGTTTAACACATCTATGTCACATTTTTAATCTGGATAAAACATTTGATCAACATATTAAATTACATAAAATTGGTTAGGTTGGGTACTAATGTAAAGTAAATTATGGTGCCAAAATCTTGTCCACAGCGAATTCGCGCGCATACAAACACACATAGTCTAACATGCGCCGCCATAGATAATAAATGACAAAAAACCTCGTATTAAAACGCGTAGCCTACTAGTGCTTTAAAATATATATATATATTATACCATCGTTTAGTTCAAAAAACAGTGTTAACATTTATTTATTTTTCTTATTAGAGACGTGATGTGCGTAATGTATATCATTATGTCACCATTTTGAGTTCATAACCTGGATTTTACTATGTAAGTGTAGATAAAAGCTTTTATTTTTAACTTTACTTGTATGTATGTATGTATCGATGTTCTGTGTATCTATGTATTTTGTCCTGGAATCTTGCAATTCAAATTTCGATCACTTCCCTATTAACTATCCGGCTGAAACTTTCAGGGAAGCTCACAAAGGACAACTAAAAAAGGAAAATTAAAGAAACTTAAAAATGTTATAAGAGAAAAAGAGGATAAGAAAAAAAATAAAAAAACATTTTATAATAAAGGTCGTAAAAGTTTTTTTTTTAAATTCCCTATACTTATTTTATTGACAGTATACTCTTACTCCTTTTACAAAAAAAATATATAAGCATCGATTTAGTGGAGTAAAAAAGTTATCGCTCTATAACTTTGGATCAGTTTTAATATAATTACTCTTTGGTAGATATACCTAAGACCTACTTTTTCATGTTCCTTTGATATTTTAGTAAGATAATGAAATATTAAAATATTTATATCATTTTTTTTACATAAATCGATTTTTATGCTTGCAAATTAAAAACTTTTCTTTGACATATTCTTAAGAAATCCCTTTGACAACCCAGCTAAACTGGCCTTCAGAAATGCCACTGTTTTGTAACTCGTTCTTTTCTCAAAGGCGTCTCAGTTAGACATTTCTTTAACTCCCCGTTTTATGTCCAGCAAACAATAATGCTGTGTGTCAACGGTTTAAGCTTATTCTATAAGGGAGGGCATTCACAATAGTTTTCCGGGTGAATTGGAAGCACGCATTACGTATGACAACAAATTGTAGGCCTCACATTGGTCCTTTTTATTGGTACCAATGCGATTTTGTGAGCCAGTTAGATTAGCCTTGTGGTATCAGTTTGATTATGAACATTAGTAAACTGTGTTTCAACTGTTGTAATTTTAGCTGTAGTTAAATATGTAAAGATTAATAATAGTTTTTCTAATGACAGCTAATAATTTATGCAGTAAAATGAAATTTCTAATTTCAGAAAATAACAAATGGTTAAGGCATGTTCAAACCAATATTTCAGGGAAATTAAATGTACAAAACTCTCCCAAAACAAGCTTTAATTTAACAGCTCTATCACTTATCTTAAGAATCCAAATGAAAATGAGCCAAAACCTAATTCACTCCCGAGGCAATGCCTTTGAGCGCAACTTTTTATATAATTCTAATTTATATTCCAGCCGTACGAGGGTTGCTCTTTAATTAAAAGTAGTTCAGTAGACTGTGAAATCTTGTCAAGTGTTCAGTTGTCAGATAAATGTATTAAGTAAGGTAATATGAGTGGACAGCCGTGTGATTCGGGTGACCCGTTACGTTTTATGTTAAGGCTCGTTTTCGTTGAGACGAATGATCGGAACGAATGCAAACACTTTACAATAAAGTACAAACTTGTTTCCAGTAGATATTAATATATTAATAAGTTTCTAATTTAAGTGATATATAAACTGTATTCGACTGATACAATAATAATAGATAGTCTATAATTCAATTTAAGTATAATCGTATACTTAAATAGAAGACATACCCACCTAAAACTTTTATTTGATATACCGGAAAATAGCTTAAATATTTTTATGATATAATATAGCACATGTTCTAAAATCAACACTGAAAGCATTGAAAAGCGTTTTAACATACTAAAAGTTTTAGTTATAATTAAATAGGAATTGCTTGACATGTTTTTAATCCAACGGTTTAATACTATTTTTAAAGTAGCACAATATTTTCAATCGTGCAATGAGAATGAGCCTTAAGTGTAAAGTAAGTAATTTAGTCCAAATGGGTAGCAGTTGTTGATATTCAATTTCATATGTGGTTTTAATTTTTTATGGGACGCCTCAACGTTAACGGACGCGTTGATACGTCATATTTCGTTGATTTTATGTTTTATACATGTACCCACATGTATAAAACTTATTAAATTATGTGAAAGGTTTAAAATTAATGGCATTTTTTTGTGCTTTCAGTGGACATAATTAAAAAATGGGTTCGTTTTTATTTGTTTTCAAACAAAATTCTATATTTTGTATATCAAGTTTTGCAAATCATTAGTCTTGCTAAATTAAAGTTCACAATAGTAAAAACCCATTACGAGTGTTTCATTTCTTTATCGGTAATCTCAATGGTCGTTTCTAGTTTAATATCGCGGGAGTAAATTGGGAACTAAAAATAAATAATGGCCAAATGGTACACTTACTCCCCGCCCTACTTACATCTAAAAGATTTTACGCGAACACTAACAATCTGGAAAATTACCTACTAAATTACGCCGAATGCCTTGAAAATTTATTATTCCTGTGGATTTTGTAATTAAGAAGAAGATGAATTGAGAAAACTAATTGGCACGTTAAAACCTCGTCGTAAAAATGTTTGAATAGAAACGTTCCGTGGGCTAATTAGGGCTTCTGCAAATAATATATTTTAGGCTCTGAGAAAATAATAACTATGTACAGATTTAGGTCATTTATAAATACCTACGGGAACTTTAAACACTTCTACTCCTTAAACCGAGCGATTACTTTATTTTTTTAAGCATTCTTGTTTATTGCGTAATGATAGTATATCTAAAGATTTGCCTGAGATTATTTTTCATTGATCATACTTTTTTGCAGTTTTTATAATGTTTTTCTAGACCGGATAATAAACAAAACATAAATGCGTTAGTGAAACCTTTTTGTATAATTACATTACATTACATTACATTATAATGCTGGATTCCAATATGGTTAGAGAGGGTGAACGTATTTAATTTTGATACATTGTGTTATGAGATTTTCAAATCCGATTGAAGAGTTGTTAAGAGCACGCAAGTTAACTAAGATTTCCTCAAATTACCTATAAAATCATAATAAGCCTGAATACACAAATTTAACTTTAAATACAAACTAACCGTTACAAATATTCTCATCTGTAAAGCCGCTTATGTGTGTTATTTAGCTATAACTCTAGCGGTACTGTGGCCAAGTAGGAGTAGAGTTCGATGAGAGAAGAATGGTTCGTTAAAACGTAAATTATTTTTTAAAATTTTCTTTGATGTTACTTCTTATTAAAAACAAAATCAAAAAAACAGTCTTTCTCTAAAACAGTGTGAGTTATTTGATAGATTACAATTCAAGAAATTAATCAAAAATTGTGCTTAAATTTTTGAGACACTTTTGAAATTAATGATCACTCAGTCAAGAGACTTCTGCTTTCTCTCATCATATTTTATATCTGTACTCAGAAATAAAGCAGATAGTTACAAAAAAACTGTAGGTAGAACGAAAATAATCAAATATTGGTGGGCACTTAAAATGGTGTTTGTCTGACTGTCTATCTATCTGTTATCAAATCACGTAGAAACTACTGGTCAAATTGGGATGCGGTATTTACAGTTGAATAGCTTAGGATTTGAACTCTAGTGTACTTTGTATCAATTTAAGATGAGTAGAAGACGAGCAATTCAAAACTATTTACCAGTAGAACGAATTTCAATGAAGTTTGGTATGTTGTACTATCAGACCCGAAATAACACATATGATACTTTTCCCAGTAATAAACCACGCAAGCAAAGTCAAAAATAATTATCCAGAGATAATAATGCACTTTTTAATAAGCAATTAAGCTGTTCTATCCCGATCGAGCTCTGTGGTAACAGTTGTGGACTGACGTCTTGCGTAACTAAATATCTGAGTCCGTCAAATCGCAGTTGTAGTAATCGGATTATACTAAATACAGACAGTAACGGTATTATGTATCTACCTTTGCTCTATATCTGTTTACCTATCGTGATAGGCTTAAGATTGGTGATGATGAAATTCAATGTGGTAGTCTGCTCTGCTGGGCTATGATGAATGAATAAAACTTTGAAAGCACTAAACTGCTACGAAAAGAGGCAGCGCCACCGGAAAATATCCTTCATAAACTTACTAGCTACGCCCCGTAGCGTTGCCCGCGTGAACATTTTACCCAGGCAAAAATAAATAAATAAATAATAATTGAAAAAACTAAAAAACATGCTTTATATGGAAAACCAAACTAAAAAATTGAAAATAAATTTTAATAGTGTAAATAAGAAAAAAATGTTTTATTTCAAAAAATCGTGGGGTGCATGGGTCAATAGTTATAAATATTTCATTGACAGATATGAGAAGAAGGATTATCATTTCGATAATATCTTAAAAAGCACCCCACGCTTTTTTTGAAATAAATCATTTTTTTTCTATTTACACTATTAAAATTTAATTTGTATTTTTTAGTTCGGATTTCTATATAAAGCGTGTTTTTTAGTTTTTTTTAACTATTATTTATTTTCTACTTTTTAGTTTGGTTTATTTATAGGAGCATTTTTTTTTTCGAATTATTGCATTGTCATCGGTCTTTGACAGGTGTGCAAAATTTTAATGAAATCTTACCGTTTAAAGTGGGTCAAAATAGCGTCCAAAGGAGTCGGTTATAAACATACAAACATACAAGTGAAGCTAATATAAATCGTATAAAAACATAATTATGCCGTTTAGTGTTTTTGTGATTTTTAATCGACTTCAGAAAAGGAGATGGTTATATGTTCGGCTGTATGTGTTTTTTTATGTATGTCGGTCGATATTTCCGTCAATTGCGGACCGATTTTGAGAATTCTTTTTTGTTTGAAATTGTATACTCTCCAGGTGGTCCCATATAAATTGTATCAAAATTGGTTCAGCTGTTATTCGAAAATAAATAGTTTTTTGAGTAAATCAATTCGATTTTGTGTTTATATTGCCTTGATTTTGTGATTATCTGTAAGGATTCTAAAACGATTTAGATGGTTGTTTTTTTATTCAAAGGGGTAATCTTTGTGTGTAGTCCCATATAAATTTCATCAAAATTGGTTCTGTAGTTTAATTAGAAAATCTATTTGGTTTATATAGTTTATGTTCTCTAATATCTTGGAATTTCTGAACCGAATTAGATCTCTTCCCTCGAAAAAACTCTTTCTTATCTTATGTTGTATTTTTGCATTATTATTAAGTTGGTAATTTCGAAAAAGTGATACTAAACTGGAATTGTAATTATTTTATTCATTTTAGTGGTTGTTTACAAAATAACATTTTTGTTATGGAGACATTTTTATTTTTAGTTTTTTTTTTTTAAGTTTTTCATATCTCTCAATAGGCAAGCGTGTGACCAACCTTATTTTATGGTGGTCTCAAACTCAACCTCTCTTTTAAACATAATTACCAGTTCAAATGCGGTCACATACTCCGTATGTCACATACCATCAGTCATATCAGTCACCTCGATTCCAAACTTACACTTTGATTAGCCAGATCTAACCGCAAAATCTTAAAGTGTCACCAGAAGAACGTTACAACGCCTTTTTAATATGGGAAATTATTTAATTTGTAACTCAATACTGATGTTTGATTATAAACTTGATCGGTACTGGCAGAAATACTTGTTAAGTAATGACAAAAACTTATTTGATATGAAATTGTCAAGTTTTGGCTTGGATTTATGAATTGGTAATATTTAAAAATAAACTTGTTCTCGTGGAGACCGCGAGAGTAAACGTACCTAGTGTAGGATGTCCACAGCAGTTAATTATGGAGCGACGATCTGCGCAAGGTTGATAGATATAGCAAAAGATACGAAGAGCCTAAGATCGGGCCAAATAGCTTGCCTTGCGGCGGACGATCCCAGGTTGATGATGATGATGATGATGATGAAAAAAAAGAAAGTTGTAACAGCTGTGTGACGGATATAACTGCTAATTAATTTTTGTTTCGATAGCTGGTTTTCCACAAGAAGGTTAAAAAAAAGACGAATTCTACGCTGCAAAAGGTGTTAGTGTGTTCGTGAGACTTGTGCGTACAAGCAGATCGGCATATCTTGGGTGCTTCACTTCTTTCACTTTCACTTTACCGTATTTTTTTAAACATTCTTGGTTTTCCATCCATCATTTTATCAATAATTACTGTAAGCTATCAAAAACTCCAACTGTTTTTTTCCAGTGCATCATTTGGCCCTTCTCAGCTGCCATTCTTACGGAGCTCTATTCCACCTACCATCTGCAAGATTTGCAAAATCTCCAATCTGATGTTGTAATCTACTATCAAGATGACCAGTTATGTCCAATTTAGTTTCATCATACATATTTCCAGCTTACTTTGTGTAAACACCGACGCAGAATTCATGATATATTGGAATATTCATATGTATGCACTTATACATTTTCCAGCGTATTGTGAAAACGATAAAGGTTTATTGGAAAATTACACTGAGATACGGCGACAGGTGTAATGGTGTTTGGTGAAACGGGTCTCTGATTGCAATCTTCGGGACTTATTATAGGGGTGATATGAAAATGTAGGAGCATTTTCTGTAATAGGCTATTAAAATTGTTCTGATATATTAATGTGCGATATATATTTTGTGAAACAAAGTACTAAAAATGAATGTAGAAAATATATGTAGCTTACTTCCGCCAAACTGTAAGTCTGACCAATTGAATGTTATACAGGAAAAACAAATATTAATCCTTAATTGAACTAACGTTAAATAATTAAATATGGCCAAAATAGCCTCATTTACCTATTTAACTTCCTACCCAATATAAAAAACCCTACTCAGAATATTACAGTTCATTGAAAAATATACATTTAAAAAAAAATACTCCTTATCCAAGAGACTATAATTATACCACAAAGTCTGACAGCAATACAACTCGTCGAGAGCTGGACCACGGAATAAATTATAATACTGAACCATGAGAAACCAGCCACTCTCTTTACTTAAAAGCTTTTAATTTGCAATGTTTGTAGTTATGTTGGTTTAGGTCACATCTTGCAAGCCGAATTAGAACCACTTCCTCTTATCCTATGAAGTTGAAATTTTACTTTTTGGTTCAGTTTCGATGACAATGCATTTTTATGGTAAGTATGATCTGAATGACATCCTCGATTACCTCAATATAAAGGAACACTTCAGTGGTCAACAGCACAGGCGAAATTTTGTGTACGCATTTTATTATGATAGCCAGTTTTTAGTTTTATTATGATATGGTTGCTGCACTTAAGATTGGGTCCTGACTAGGAAACTTCTTAACGGGTAACAGCACAGACTCGAAAAGTTGTATCTGCAATAAGTGTGATATAGCCCGTTCTAAGTTCCACCACGACAGGAGCTTTTTTTTTACACTCCTTTTTTGGCCAGTTGTGTAACTGGCCAAAAAAGGAGTGTAATTTTTTGAGGATTGCTCTATTGGCTCTTTTTTCAAGTGCGAAAAGATTGAGTTTTTCTTTGAATTCTACGATATGGTTATCAAATTGTAGGCCTTGATAGGAACATTCCATCAGTATATATTTTATTGGCATAAGTTCTTTTTTGGCAGGGCACGCGTATTTTTTAAGATTGTAAGCTAGTTTTTTTTAAATATTTTTGATAATTTTATTTATTAATCGTATTATTGACATTTTATTTTGTCGTTGCAGGGAAAGAAGGCGAAGCGGAAGTACGCGGAAGGAAGAAACTAATACTTTACATTATGATAAAAATCACTCCTGCATAAAACAAAGATGCGAGTCAAGTGTTCCTATAATTATACGAAGAGTATAAAAATTAAATATAGGAGTATCTGATAAGTATAACAATCTTACTCAAATATCAATAATTATTATATTGTCCAAGTTCTGCATTCTTAACACCGATACATTCTGTGCCCATACACCCAATTTTGTAATCAGACTACGCATTCTGTATCGAAACATTCAAACGATTTAATGGCTACTTGAAAACCAGTCTTTGAAGTGCTGGTGAATGCACTAATTTATAATTTAGCAGTGCATAAACACCGAACTTCAGACGCATTAAGTTTGTACGTCATTTTTGTTAGGGTGGCCAGTTTTGTTTGTATTCTGAGACATTTTACAGCAAATTACTAACTTAGAATAGGGATGAAAAGTTTAGAATAAACAACAAAAAGTTTGTGAACAGGTTCTCAAAATTGATTTCCAAATTAAAGTTTTATTCAATAAAGGCTAGAGTTTGAACACTTCTCTCCCGTTTATTATAACACAAACTGCTGCGCAAACAATGCAACTCAAGTCTACCCACTTCATTATAATGCGTTATTGAGTATGGATTTGCATTATTGAGTATGGGTTATGGGTTTTGACTGAAAATCGACATTTGTTTTCTTCAGGGAACAACTAAACACTCTGCGAGCGAGGTAAAAGTTTGCCAATGATTTTGTCCATAGCAACTTAAAACTTACTCTCCATCTCAAATGGCCACAACACGCGATGGGGCGTGATTCATGTGTCCAGTCCACGTTTAACTTATCACACGTATAATTGGGTGTTACTCTCCGTCACTCAAGGTAATCCTTTAACGGTATCTGGATCGAGATCGTGGAATCTGCATCTTGATGCTGGGAGGAGACGTGCTATTATTTTGTTGGGTAGGGTTGTCTAGAAGTGGGTCGACTCATAAGTGCAAACATACCTGCATACT
This sequence comes from Alsophila aescularia, assembly GCA_946251855.1. Taxonomy (NCBI): domain Eukaryota; kingdom Metazoa; phylum Arthropoda; class Insecta; order Lepidoptera; family Geometridae; genus Alsophila; species Alsophila aescularia. The sequence goes on along the minus strand of OX276380.1, from coordinate 17,918,855 downwards.
TCAATGTGAGTCTTGGCCAAAGTTTTTCGTAAAATTTTCTTATATCTCGCGCCTCTCTTCCATGCGTTTTTGATTCAAAAGATTTGCTACCGTTATAAAAATTAAAACATGTTTTTGGCTGTAAGATTCCCCACTTTGCTTACCGATCATAGAAATGTCTTGTCAATAATAACGATCCTTAAAAGTGTCAGGTTCAGTGTTTTCTTACAGAATAAGCAGACACATAATAATTTCCTTTCATAGCGCTCCGATTTCTTTTTAAGTTGCAAACAAAATTAAAGGTGGTAAATAAAATAACAAACAAATAAATAAAAATAAACACTCAGAACATAACTAAAATGAGGCAAACAAGCCTAAATTCTTGATTTCTAAATATAAGATGTAGTAGAAGGCATCAAGTATTTCATTTCTTCTTTGACGGGATCAGCTAGAGCCTGGCGAGCTACTCTCCTTATGTCTCCAACTGCATCTTATATTCCAAGTAATTATTATTTTTATTCATATCTTATTCTGGCTAATGAAACACAGTTCTTAACTTGTTGAGAAGCTTAGAATTCAAAAATTTAATTCTGATGTATTTATGTCAACAAGTTATTTTTGATTGTTTGTATTTTATTAAAAAAACAAGAATCTCAAGCTTGTTTGCCTCTTTTTAGTTTTGTTCGCAGTCGGCTTTTATATTTGATAATATTCATTTTTATTTTAAACTTTTCTGTTTATATTTATACAATGTATGTATTTATGGAATGATCTCTTAAAGACCATCATTTTGATACCTTACTTGATAGGTTTTGGTCATTTTTTGTTTTGTAATATGGCAGCTACTAGCCGCCATATTAGTTTTCTTAATACATCATGATTATCTCCTATGTCACTCTCGTTATTAAGACGATTCCAATGATATATCATTTATGAAAATCCATCAAGCTGTTAAGGCTATAGGAAAAGCCAAAGAAACATACATACAGCTCAAAAACTTCTTTTTTTATTTTTATTACTGACTAGGCAATCGTTTGGGCATGATCTCACCTGATGGAAAGCGATGATGTGGTTGAAGGTGTAACACGCTTGCCTAGTAGATACCTATTCACTCTTGACTTGAACACACCTGGGTTATAATTTACCGGAAACACTGACGAAGGCAGAGCATTCCACTCCTTTGCAGTTCTTTTAACAAATGAAAAAACGTAACGATTCGTTTTTGAGCGAGGTATTTCAACCATAAAAGGGTGGCGCTTTGCCGATCGTCTATTCATACGGCGATGGAAAGGTGACGGGGAAATCAGATTGTGCAGTTCTTGTGCACACTCTCCATAGTGCAATCTGTAGAATACCGACAGGTTTGCTACCTCACGTCGATGCGCCAGATTTTGAAGCTTACTCTTTACTAGAGTGGCATCCCCAATAAGCCTGATAGCATGTCTCTCTATTGAATCCAAAGACTCGAGCTGATACTTGGCAGAACCGTCCCAGAGGTGGCAGTATTACTCCATACAAGATCAGACTTGTGCTTGATAAAGATTCAAAAACTGTCCCGGTGTGAAGTACCACCAGAAGTGTGAGCAACCTTTGCTTTGGATTCAATATAAGACCCAAAATTCAGGCTTAATGTGAGTTCGACACCCAAACGCTCCAGGTGGTGGCCTATTGGTATTGTTACACTTTGGAAAGACGGAGATTGGTTTAGAGAACTCTTTTTAGCAGAAAACAAACACGCCTGCGTTTTAGTAGAATTAAACTTAACCAGGTTAGCATCGCCCCAATCGGACACGCCTTCTAAGGTTAAAGTTAAACGATCTACTATAGCTTCTCTCTGAAATTGGACAGCGTCGCAGCTGGCTTGAGCATTAAAAGTGTATCTCTCAACTACAGTACTTTCATCAGCATATCCAAAGGTACCGGGCTTCAGAAGGTCATTAATGTGCATTAAAAACATTGTAGCCGAGAGAACCGATCCCTAAGGTACACCGGCATTGATAGCCATTTGATCAAGACGAGCAGTCCTCTAGGACTACTCGAATAGATCGTTCCCTCAAGAAATCAACTATCCAATTGCATAAGCCAACAGGTAAACCATATGAGGGAAGCTTGTTTGAAAGGCCATCGTGCCAGACCCAATCAAATGCCTTCGATATGTCAAGGGAGACGGCAAGCGCCTCACCATGCATCTCAACGGCTTCGCTCAGTACGTGAGTGGCATACGTGAGAATATCCCCAGTAGACCGGTTTCGGCGAAATCCGTATTGCCGGTCACTGAGGAGATCATTGTCCTCCAGGTATGCCATGAGCCTAATGTTTATGAAACGCTCCATACACTTACAGAGTAAGGAGGTTATCGAGATGGGACGATAATTGGTCGGATCAGCACGAGTACCCTTTTTAGGTACTGGTTGTACATTGGCAAGCTTCCAGCTCTTTGGAACTTTACCTGAGTGAAGAGAGAGGCAATACAAACGCGTTGAGATGGGAGGCAATTCGGGCGCACAGTTTTTCAACACAATCACTGGAATGCCATCAGGACCACTGGCCTTGTTCACATCTAGAGCTCGAAGAGAACCTCCTTGTGGTAAATGGGTATTTCGGGCATAAAAACCCCGTAATGAGGAAGGCAGGAAGGTATCTTGCCAGAAGCAACTAGATACGAAGCTTCTACAAAAAGAGAAGCAAATAAATTAGTTTTGTCTCCAGCAGTGTGAGCCAGTGATCCATCAGGTTTCAGCAATGGTTGTAGTGAGGGGCGGCAGAAGTACACTTGGACAGACTTGGCCAGGGACCAAAAAGCTTTGCTACCCGCGGGGTATGAAGCCAGTTTGGCCCCAATTCGACCTACGTGATCAAAATGAGCCTTGCTAAGTATCTTCTTGCAGGTATTAGCGGCAACGTTGAATTTTCTTTTCTTAACCCGAATATCAGAAGATTGCGCTTTCGAGCATCAGCCCAGTCTAGATATGCCGCACGCTTTAGAGACACAGCACGACCACAGCTGGAACCACACCAAGGCTGAGCTTTGCTGAAAAGAGTCTTGTCAATGAATGGAATGAAATATTCCATTGCCTGACATATTATTATGTTTGTTTCCGAGTCATGGATGTAATATTCTTATCTATGTATGTTTATCCGTTATCTAGTGCCCATAGTACATGGTATCCTAGTTTGGGGCTAGGTAATTGGTGTGGAAATGTCCAAAATATATTTTATTTTATTTTATTTTTACCTCTATAACAGCAGACGCGCAAGTCGACGGGTTCTGAAAGATGTTTGCCGCCAAGGGTACGATGCAAGAAATTGCCGCATCTTGTCCCAATCCGCTGAGTTGTATCTCCATACGCGCCTATTACCCTTAAGGCTAGGATCAGGTGGACAATACACTGAGACGGACTTAACCAGGCAGTGATCAGAGCTACCAAGAGGTGGGGATACTGAAACGGAGTATTGGTCTGGTTCATTCGGCATCATTAGGTTGAGACAGTTGGCAGTGTCATCGTCACTGTCAGGTACCCGTGTCGGCTCCTGCACCAACTGAGAGAGATCTAAAGCCAGAGAAAGCTACCAGCGTGGTTGTTTTTTTGGTATGGGACAAGCCACGCTTTGTGGTGGGCGTTAAAATCTCAATCAAATATACACAAACGCCAGCGTTTGGGGATAAATTGGTTCTCCAAGACATATCCTGGGTAATCGAAGTATGCTGGACATCTTATCTGCGTCTCCGACAAGAAGAACAAGTGGGGCTTAGAGGTCTCAAGATGATAATGGACCGGTTGGAAATTGTAGTGAATCCCACGAATATTCGCAAGATCCACTTTGAGTGTGAGGATGTGCATCTGCCGTTTAAACTTATTTCTTTTTTGGTCTTTTTTCATGATGAGTAGTTGTGAATATGTTTGACGAGTAATAGCAAATGAGTTTTCGGAATGGCTAACCCACAGAAATCAAGGCATAACTACGTCATTGGAGAACTTGCGCGGAAACTTCGGGGACGCCCAAAGCTCCCTTAAATAATTCATCAGTTCCTCACATCCAGTCGCCAGCCGCCCGGCCCGGTGGATCATTTCAGGATTTTTCACAAGCGGCGGGGCACTCTTTCGTAGCTGGCTAAACTACTATTTGGGCCCCTACAATTTGCGGTTGGCCAGCAGAGAATACCGTGCTTCAGATCCCGCTACCCTCCGAAGCAAGGCTTCCGATACAGAAACACAATGATTGCGATCACGGTCCACCCTTCCAACACAACTGTATCCTTTAACTCATCCGGACAGCTTCCCTGAACATAATGATGGAACACGACATGTCGTTTGGCATGACAAGATGTCTGGTCAACCAGGGGGTTGTAAAATAAAAAGCCGGCGGCCGAAGCCTACCACCAGGTGATACGGTTGCTGTTTTGGCACCACCCGAGGGTCACATGTAGGACATCGAGGGCTGAATCCTACGGACACAAGCAAACAATAAACCCTCAAAATCACTCCGCAGTCGGTAAAAACCATAAATAACTTAGTGGCAACCCTAATCTGAATTCTACTCTAATTGACAGCAAACGCCCGATTCGATTTATTTTTCGCGAGTTTCTTGGTTGAATACTTTTAACAACCAATAATTTAGAATTGGCGTAAAAAATAAGAACATTGACTATACATTTTACCAAGATAGATAACATCAATTGTGCTCGCAATGTAAAAAACCCCGAAAATATGTTAATTGCATTTTAGAAAGGTTATTTAGTTTTATTACTGCTTGAGAATAGTTTGACAAGTAATATTATTTTATATTATATCATTTGGACCCGTTTTTGTTATTCTCGCTAACCCTAAATTATTTATTGAATTAAAAAGTATTATAAACCTTTACTTTGATTGTCAGTCAATTTTCACATTACGTAAAAACTCTAAACATTGTTTTGGCAGGAATTTATAATTTTACTAGCACTGCCGCGACTTTGCCCACGTGTTCTTTTCTCTAGGTAAAAAGTAACTTATGTGTTATGACCCGTACAAAAGTACAATATACTACTTTTCATTAAAATTAGTTCAGCCACTAAAAAGTTTTTGTCGGTTACTCTGCTTCTACTTATCGGATTGAGATATAAAGTACATTAGATTTAGCCAAAACCTAAGCTATTCATAAGTGAAAACCGCATTTCAATCGGTCCATTACTTATTACGTATTGCGCGGACAGATAGATATACAGAAGTACATACAAACATACAGTCAACGTTTAAAATAATGTTATATACTTCTTGTCCTTTCTGACTTAAAACTGTGGTACTTTGTTTGTCTTATTACATTGAATACTGCGCATATATATATTAAGTATTTTGTTTATTATTGTTTATTTATTTATGTATTATTTTTATAAATATTGATATTTTTGTTAAGTATTCTTTTATTATTATTTTTATTTATTGTGTTCCTGATACTACTACATTTAAGTTGTTTATTTTATTGTCACTACCGTCTACTCTTTTTCCATCTTTTTTAGTTCATCCAAAGGTTGTATGTAAGAAATTGCTGTAAGCGATAAGACCGCCGATTGTGTAACGGCAATTTCTATTACTTTTTTGTGTTTTATGATGTACAATGTACGATTTACTTTTATGTGATATGCAATAAAGAGTTATATATATATCTATCTATCTATTCTAGTTCAGTAGCTTATTTTAATTTCCCTAGACCATGTTTTTGTTTTATCTTCATTGTATAGACTTTTTGTTACCGACTGCTGTATTATAAGTATAGATAGATACAGATAGATTAAGGCGCATCATTTTATGCTTAACAAAAATCAATATAGGCAACAATTCCCGCGCACATTGCTCTTGCCACTCCAACATTTTTACGACTAGGATGTTGCAGACTCATGTAACAATAATCCATATCTAATAAAGTCACATCAAAGTCCACCATAAAACATAGTCTGTTTACGATTGAACTATAAAACCATCTTATAGTTTTAAGTTCCAGCATCTCGCCTCACAAATTGAGTTTTATTAGGGAATGAACGGTTTACGACGCGTGATATATGGGGAGTGAATAAAGTAGGTTACGGACAGGCGTAAACACTGGCGTACTAAAGGACATAGTGACACTCTTATGCTTATAAACAAACGATTTGAAAGTCGAGACATCATTTCGAATGCTGTCGGCATCAGATTAATGAAATATGTATAAGGTATAAGATAGCATTTAAAAGTCACCATTTTAAAATGCAATGCTATGGTTTTTTCACATCCTGAGAGGATTTGCGGACTGTGTTTTGTCACAAAGGTTGACGAATAAATAATTATTAAAGAATCGTATGGAATAGAAGAGCGAGAGTTCCAAGAGCCTAATAACAGTTATTGTTAGCAATAGAAATACGCATAATTTTTCTTGCCATAATCTCTTTTTAGGGTTTCGTAGTCTAACATGGAAACCTTATAGTTTATCCATGTCCGCTTGTCCGTCTGTTTGTGTATCACAGCCATTTTATTTTTCTTCGATACTCTAAACATCTGCCAAAAGACAGTCTCAAAACCTGAATTTAATTTAAATGTTGGGAAAAAAGTGTCATAAAAAATTAGTTTATATTTTTAAGTTTATCCATTTTATAATGTACTAAAAACTTAAATAACATATAAACAGTTTACATGTTCTTTTTTGTTTTTTTCATTTTTAAGTTTTTTTTTATTTAGTTTTTTCTAATGTTTACTGTGTTCTACTCGTTAAGCTCTTTCAATTAAAACATATTGACGCTATGGAAAATAAAGTAATCCACCGTTTTGTGCTGGCGACTATCTTGGATTTGGTATTTTCATAGTGTACTGTATTTTTCTAGTTAAACGCTTTCATTTGATACCCATATTGAGGGGAATAAAAAGAAAGTAATCCGCCATTTCATGGTAGTGGCCATCTTGGATTTGGGATTTTCATGGTGTACTGTTTTTGTTACTAATTAAGCCCTTTTATTTGATAACAATATTGAGGGAATTGGAAAAAAAGAAAGTAATCTGCCATTTCATGGTATTGGCCATCTTGGATTTGGGATTTTCATGGTGTACTGTTTTTGTTACTAATTAAGCCCTTTTATTTGATAACAATATTGAGGGGATTGGAAAAAAAGAAAGTAATCCGCCATTTCATGGTAGTGGCCATCTTGGATTTGGGATTTTCATGGTGTACTGTTTTTGTTACTAATTAAGCCCTTTTATTTGATAACAATATTGAGGGGATTGGAAAAAAAGAAAGTAATCCGCCATTTCATGGTAGTGGCCATCTTGGATTTGGGATTTTCATGGTGTACTGTTTTTGTTACTAATTAAGCCCTTTTATTTGATAACAATATTGAGGGGATTGGAAAAAAAGAAAGTAATCCGCCATTTGGCGGTGGCGCCTATCTTGGATTTAAAATTCTCATAGTGAAGTGTATTTTACTAGTTAAGCCATTTAATTTGATACCCATATTGAGGGTTTTGAAAGAAAATATGTAATCCGTCATATTGTGGAGGCGGCCATCTTCGATTTACAATGATTTTGTATATACATAATTGTATTGTCATCGCAACTAAAGGAGTGCACCAAATTTCAGATCAATCGGTCAATAGGAAGGGTGTAAAATTTAAATTACTTAATAGATTTGACCCTAACAAACAAATAAACAATAATCAACAAACTGTTTAAGCTATATAAAACCTTTTAATAAAACCGTTTAAAAAGGAGGCCAAAAGAAAACAAAATGGAAAGTGATATAAACCGGCTGCGAACAAAACTAAAAAGTGGCAAAAAATTGAGTGAGAATAGGTATAAATCCTAATAAAATGAAAAGTGAAATCGCCATACTGAATTTTGATTACTGTCATGTCTCTAATAGCACTCGCAAAATTAAGAAAAAATATTTGACGAGAATCATCAAAATCGGTCCACGCGTTTGGTCTTTATAGTGCCATAAAGGAAAATACATAGGGTGATGAACACAATACTCTCCACTCAGTCGTTTAATAAAGTTAAAAATCCGATAGAACACTATCGTCCACCGTACCGTACTTCGTGCTAAATTAAAAAAAAACGCAGAGCCGAAAGCTCACTAAGTTGTTTGACTGTATGTCATCTCTGCAACAGTACAAAGTTGGTACTGAACTCGTCGATCATTCAGTTTGCGAATCGTTTTTCGGAGAGACTTTGTTGCTTCTATTCAATTTCTTGTTCACGCTGATTCGTTTGAAGTTGTTTTAGGATAATTTCATCAGAATTTATAGGAATGCTGTCCACATAGATTCCTCTATCTAGGACATAAGTCACATTGTCATTCACGATCATCTCTTATGATGTTAGTAAGTAAAGGACCACCATACTTCACATTATTAAGTCGCTGGTGACTTTAAAACTTTAAACGAAGCCGATACTAATCAGATTTTCTGTTGAAGTTTTTCTGCTAAATTGTGTAATGAACTTAAATCAAACGGGATATTTACCATGATATCTTTTTGTTTTAAGTTTCTGATCTTTCATTACTGCAAGAGCCATGATCACGGAGTAACTGAAGTAAATGCAGGTGGGTTTAATTTTTCTACAAGAAGACAAAACAGTCTCTGCGTGCTCCTCTTTTTAACCTCTGAACTCGATAAGAGAGCGATGTTATAAGTTCAGGGTATGTATCATTGTATGTTTATATCCGTATGTCTGTCTGTGGCATCGTAGCTCCCAAACGAATACACCCATTTGATTCTGATGATGTTCTTAGCTATAATGGCAGAGGAGGTTTTCATAGCTCTCAAACGAATGAACCGATTTTGATATGGTTTTTTATGTTCGAAAGCTGATGTGATCAAAATGCTTCTTAGCTATAATTGGGGGTAGTCGGGAGGTATTTTTATTTATTTCTGCTTGTTATTGTTGTCAATGTTACCATTGTACACAATGTCAGTTGCAACTTCATTCATATCCCGTTTCTTATTTTTGACTTTAATGTAAGTGACTCAGTCAGTTTAAAAACTTCCTATTTCTAAGCAAAAATTAAAATATAAGATTGGACCTGCTTCCAACAAAACTAAGACCAAACGACACTATTCAAATATGGAAACCAAATAAAAACCATTAAAACTTTTTACTAACATCAATGAGGCAGTGTCGCCCATCTTCACAACCGCCGCTAAATTATACGGCAGCGGACCGAAGTACCCTAATACAGAGGAAATGCGCACTAATGCATCTCATTCTCTATTTGTCAAATTATAGACTAGTATGGTTCAGTATATGGCAGTGACCAAGCATCAGTGAGCGGTCCTTATTGCACATAATTATTATATCCTTTGCGATCACAATTTACAACCTATTAATTTGTATTTTCAAAGGGTTGTTCTGTGATAAGTTTTATGTTAAATGGAGTATTGTTGACATTCTGGTCAGAATTTTTCTGGGCGCTCAAGATTTTTTAGCGTGGTTTAACAACTTGTAGCGAGAGCTACTTACGATTATAAAAAAAAAACAATAATTGATAACTGGCAATCATTAACGTCATTTTAGTAAATAAAATCTTTTTATAGCAACAATTACTACTCCAATTTCAAAACAAAACAAATATTGAATTAACTTTACATACCATCCAAAATGTGTGTGACAACAATAGATTCAAATGCAATGCTAAATATAATACACAACACTGTTATTTGCTTAATCGATTTGCACAGAAATCAAATAAGATTTAAACATGGTTATCACTTTTTATAATAAACAAATAAACTACTGCTGAGTAATTTCGATAAAGAAATAAAGTGACACCGATGTCAGACAGATGTCATAGTGACAGACTGCCATTGACGTCCAGTCGAATCTTTGACATACGTTAGTGAACGAATGCTAAAAACCCTAGCGCCTAAACGCTAGAGGGGAAAAAATTCTAAATGTTGTGATGTAGAGTTAGATTTTATTCTCAATCTTGTGTATCTTCGAGTGTTAATGTGTAATATTGGTGGAATATTAACCATTAGGTGTTCGTTAACGTGCACGAGTGCGGGCAAAAGAATCAAACGCAGAAATAAATGGCATTTTGTGATTTTTCCAAATCTCCCTCGGAAGTTTCAGTAAATGTCCACCATTTTACTGATTCGTGACTTTGACAATAATTGACTGTGACGTGACATTACTTTATACTATAATACACTTGACATTGGCGAAATTGCTAGTAGGCCAGTGCCTCCGCAGAAGCCATCCAATAAAAAAAAGAAGAAGAAACCCTAGAGGCAAAATTATACTGCACTAATATGAACTGATGGTGCTAATGTTCAACAGATAGATAAATCATTCTTATTTAAATAATAAATAGAAATACTTCCAGTATTTTCTTTTAGTGACAAAGACTTATAAACCAGTAATAAATAATATTGTCCTTAAATTATAAAAGTACATTTTGAATAGAGGAATGGAGTGAAATAGCAGTATCTGATGGATGTAGCTTTCACGTTTTATCCAACACGAACGTATGTATATTGCGAGATGCAAATGAAGTGAGCATTCACGCTGATTGGCTAGAACAAATGAGTCACAGATTGGAGATATGTATGAGTAATAAGTTGGTTTCCGATTGTTTTGTCGTGGAACACGCCATTTTTATAGATTGGTCATTTTACTGATGATGGTGAAAGGAGAAGACAATTTTGTTGTGAACCAGCTGCGTGCAGCCGTTCTAGCGTTGACTTTCCCCGCATACTTGAAATCATGAAAAAAAAAAAAAGGTAAACATGTTTAAAATATTTACGTCTTTCATTCAAGTGATCGCGTTGCGATAAAATCGTTCAAAAAGTTCCAACGCCATTTTCACATGCGATGTGACTCGCCATGAATTCAAATTTTGAAACGCTGTTTTAAAATTATTTACAGCTGGTTCACCCAGCACGCTCCAGTTGATGCACCAGTGGATTTCAGCTTCCCAAACCTTACACCGATCTAAATTTGATTCCTGGATTTTCTGACCAATATTGTGCCACCACCTGCTACCATGACACAGTGACGTTCACCAGTTTTGGTATCGTAGCTCAATTTATCAGACCAATTTATTATTGGATTCATCAGGTACCGTTCTATTCTTGATTTCAAGTTAGACTTTTTGATTCCGCACAATAGCGTTCAAGATAACTACCCCGTTAACTTACTGCAATTTTCACAAAAATTTGAGTTTCATTTGCTGTTGTCCTCAGTGGAGTTAATTTATTTGATCTGAAATATCAGAGAAACCTTCGTTTTAAATAATATGCTATGAAGGACGGTTGTGAGGCTTACGACCGTCGATTGAGCTTCATACATAACAAAATACAACGAACTAGAACAAAATATTGTGATCTTCTATGTGAGGCAAGGCTTTGAGAACAATGCAGAGGGCGCATTGTAGTAGTTGTTCGCATATAGAGAATAAATGAGTTTAGCATCCTTGTCGCTGTACAGGGTTTTATTTCTTAGTACCGTTTCCCCAGCTTTACAATATCTAGGAATCAATTATTTAATTAAATAAGAAAACCATAACAAGCATTAAAAGCTTATATTCAAAGTTGTACTATTTAATTTAGTTCCACAAAAAAGAATTTACCTGCTAGTCATACGAAACGGCTCTTGACCTAATAGTTATTTCTTTAGCCGTTGGAAAAATTTCATTAAGTTAATTCGTGTAGCTATAATATATAACTTTTACGCAGCTCTAAATTTGTCACCAGATAGCGTCAACATTCTGATTTACTCCACTTTTGGTCCGACTTGCCTACAATTTATTATTCTCTCCTTTCAGTTTTAAAACTAGCTTCTATCATTCTATTCACCTGCTCCATCATCCCCAGACGCGAGAACTCCTTTTTTACACATTAAATTTATATTTATCTATTACAAATCACCCGCTACAAACAGCTATCAAAAAGCATGCATCGTAAGCTTGGAATATCCACACATACATAATACGTCAGGTTTGAGTGGTTATATGAGAAGAGTTTCTATCTAATCATGAGTGGACTAGATAGAAACTCTTTTCTTTTGCTGCATCGCTGGTTTTCTTTTTAATGATTATATTTTTAACTCCAGGTTATATTTTTATATAATTATAAACAACCTGAAATTTGAAATTAAATTTGAAATGTGAAGGCCTTGAGAGCGTGTTGGAGCTGCAGGCAATGAGAGAGACTGTTCCAAATCACAAGTAACGACATCAACAAAATCATCGAAGAGGGAATATAAAAAACCTTTTCCCCTGAAATGTCCAACGCACACCAAATTTGCACTTTCACGCTACGCGTGGTCACGTGTGGACATGGAACTAAATGCATTGAGCCATCACTATCCCTAAAAACGTAAGCTTGAGTACTGCCAACGCTGTACCTATGTGGTGGTAACCTCACAAAATAAGATAATGGTCGCAAGTGAGAGTACGCTGTCGTGAGTCGCCTTTGGCTTGTTATGACGGCTGACATTCGCGAGTTAAAGGTGAAAGTCTCGGTGTAATGTTACAATAATGGAACAATAATGCAGTTACGAATAGGGCTCGGTATTATTGTAGGGTTGTGTTGCCATGACACTTTGAGTACGTTAGTGTAAAAGGTGATGTTTAAAGGTTGAAAAGGGTTATCATGCTGATTTCAACCTTTTATTATGTTTTTTTCTAACTCTTTAGTTTTGTTTATTTTTTACAATCTTGGGCTCGGCAAACCTGTATTGGACGTACTCGGGCTAAGTTTAGTTGTCGCATGAAGTATCTGCTGGCCACTGTTGTCAGAGTTTATCACATGCATCTGACATGTATTGACGACTGCTATGAGTATTAATCAGAAACAACAGGGACCGACAGCTAAACGTGCCCTCCGAAGCACGGAGCGATGTAAAACCTCACATGATACTATTATTTATTGAGTGACTTAATTTCAAAGTTATTGGGGCAGAGTTGAACCCTGTAGCGTTGGATTGTAAGTTGCACTATTATGCTGCTAGGCTACTATCGCTCTAATGCAGTAACGATATGCGCAAAGTGGCTAGATCAAGCAGAAGACTGTCATAATGATTATGATGAGATCGTCTCCACCAATATATAAAAGAGAAACGCTGTCTGTTTGTGTGTTGGTTTGTTTATTTGTTTGGGGCATTTTCACTCCAAAACATCTGAACCAATTTTGTCGAAAATTAGTATAAAGATTTTTACAACAGAGACCAACAGAGGGGGTACTTTTTATTCCGGAAAAAAGAAAACGGCCACGAGAAAATGTTGATTACTCTCTTTCACACCAAAACAGCTATTATGAAGTTTTAAATATAAGTAAATAGGTAGGTACTCAAAGTACTGTATAATACAGAGATCAAAATAAAATAACATTTATCGCGGAAAATTTAAAGTTCACACGGGAAATCGTGAAAATATTAATACATTGGTTGTACTCGCTCATGGAAACAGTTTAACCAATTTCTATTTTTTTTTAAATAGATATTGCACGATTTAAAGACTAAAATATAATACATTGTTCGAGGAAAAAAATGAAAAGAAAAATACCGTGGGAATATCGTAAATCCAAAACTACTTAATAGATGTCGATGAAATTTTTAACATACTTATGTTCACAATTTCATGGTTCTGCATAATACAGAAATATCATATATGTTTAAGGATAGATTTTCGTAGTTTCGTTAAAACCGAGTACTTATAAAAAAGTATCTTTATGTATCCATGGCAAATATTTACTGACAATCAATTTTATTTTGAACGCAAGAGCAAGATAAATAATTTATTAAATAATAGTTTTAAAACAAATTGACACTTTAAATGAAACCTGCGATTGGTTTGAAGAGACATTACCATAAAAATAAAAAAAAAATACTTCAACTTTTGAAAACTAATATAATTTTGTAAAAAAAACAAAAACCGTGTATATTTATTTTTAGAATGAAATTGCCGTCTGTACCAGATTAAAATTTGGTCCAGGCTGAAGCGACCATTTACTATTATTCATATTTAATTTTGCTTCATGGACCCGCGGAGCATAACGTAAGAAACGTATTTCAACGAGAACAATGTATGGATGAACCCGATTACAATAACCCAACTCGACGCGTCTAGTTATAAGCTGTCATGTGTTCATTAAATACAAAGTTTGCATGATTGCTTTATAGCGAGAGTGCTTTGTTCTTCTTGCCGGTTAAGGGCTCATCATTGTTACGTTTTATAAAAAAGTTGGAGATAGTAGCTTTTCTTTTACATAAAAGTTAAAACAAAATACAAATCATTTTAACTATGAGGTATAATTTTGATTTCGAAAAAATAAGCTTGACTGTTTCTCTAGGATAGTTTTTTTTTTAGTGAAATTTAGTTTTTGTTTATAAATATTTTCTGATACATGGTTGAAATAATGTATACTTTGTCCTTATTTGTGGATTAGAATTAAAAATCTTAGTCTTCATTGTGTTTTTTTTTTGTGATATCTTATGTTATCTTATATTACTTTTGTATTCAAATTTTTTATGTTACAGAATCATGCAACGTACTTATATCCTATACGTTTTGGTGTTCACAGTAAAACCACATACCTAACCAACGAAAGTGTCGCCATCTGCACAGTAAAATTAAACAGCGTCGAGTAACCGTTAAGCAAGCATTAGAGAGAGCAATCAAAATAAAATTATATTTATTTGAAGTGATAGTCGTGAATTCTGTTCCGGCTCTAATGGCCACCCGGCAGGTGGTGACTGTGGAAGCGGATACAGAAAGAAGAGAAGAAACTTTGCAGGGTTCCGTTGTGGAAACAATATTTAAGTACTCCGATAGCGCAGCTACCAATCTTTATTAGTATTTGCCACTGACTAAGTATACCTCGATCATGCACTTTCTCGGACTAAAAAGCGGTTTGCCACATTTTTCTTTTTAAATGTCAGCAAGGACTTAGCTTTTATTTAACCAAAGATAACGCAACAGTCAACATATTTAATTGTTACAATTGTTCTAAGCAAATTAAGAGTAAATCTATTGTTGCTAATAGTACTTACATTAGCTCCGTAGAACTAACTAATGTACATTTTTAAACAATACCAAAGTACAACTCAATTAATGTACTATGAGCTGCCGTTATCTGCAGGATTCGTGTCTAGAATAAAGCATATTCTTAATTTAATAAATAGTATTAATAATGTAACAACATTATCAAAACAATATGACAATAGGACCCATACTTTAGTACTATTATTTATTCTGTGCCCATACTATTAAAATATTGTTTTTATATTATATTATCCCCTACGGAACCCTAGTAAAGTTGTCAATTCACGCGCGACGGGACGAATGTGACCGATTTGACATTATGTCATCGGCGACACCTGCGGCGTACGTTTGTTTTAGTTATAACTTGTATTATTTCGTGTATGACATTGAAAACATTTAATAAATACCGACACATTTGCAATACCAAAAATAACTTTGGCGTTAGCGTATAAAAGCCATACAAATAAAAAAAAACTCTACTTAAGCTATTGTGACATCCCATTGGCCTGTAGTAAGCCTGTGCTTTTTACATTGCATGTGTTAAAATCAATGGTTGAAACTATGGTTGAAACCATCTTCAATTGCTTGCGCTTCAGATCTTTTGTGATGTAGTCGTTGTGATGAGCTTTCACATTCACCATACAAACGATCCTACCGGGCTAATGATTGCAATGCTCTGCCGTGTATGTGCTTCCCGCTAACGTATCTATATTATCCATCATCGTCATCATCATCGTCATCATCATCTTGGGAGAACTTCACGCTTGCCTAGAAGGTACCCCCATCTAGGCAAGCGTGTCACATCCTTTACCATCACATCAAACTGGAGTCTATATTTACCATGTCTTACGGGAGCATAATTCTTTGTTATAAAACTTATGGCAGACTAGACACTACCATGAAAATAATGGTTGTAGTTGTCTAGGATAACTCACTAATTTGGCCATTTAATTAATTTACCTGGTTATTTTCTTCATATCTTCCCAGTAAATAATAAATCTATTAATTATATTAAGTTAAGGCATAGTATAACTATAATAACTGGCTCCTATGCTAAGGTAAAGTTTCATAACCAGATTTCAGTAGGTATCATGTCGTGCATTGGATTTAAATAAATAAATTATAAACACTTTATTACACCATATCATTAACAAATGCAAGAATTTATTTAAAAAATAGGTACAATGGGCGGTCTTATCGCCAAAATTAAAATTAGGTTAAAAGTTTTATCTACACTCATATCGTAAAATCCGGATTATGAACACAAAAATGGTGACATTATGACATACTTTACGGCGTAAATTTACCCACGGCACGTCTCTAATCAGAAAAAAAATGCATGATAACACGCTTTCTCAACTAAACAATGTTATAACATAAACAAACAAAAAACATAAAAGCACTGGTTTGGCTCCGTGCAACGAGGGTTTTCATAATTTTTTATCTATGACGGTGCTTGTTAGACTGTATGCGTGCGAATTCGCTGTGGACTGGATTTTAGCGCCAAAATTTATTTTACATATAATTAGTACCTAACCAATTTAATGTTTATGTGTTTTTGTCTATCAAAAGTTTTATCCTGATTAAAATTATCCGACAGCAGTTTTAGTGAGAAGAATTTGACTCCACCTGACATCACGGAAACAGCAACGTACATGACGAACGAGTTTTTTTACAGCAAAATCAAGAAATTATTGCGACATTTATTTTCCATTTAATTTCCTATTGCTTAAGTGTAGATAAAAAGTGTACGAAATGGCACTTAACTAGATATTAAAACACTATAGTGATACAATTAAAAAACTCGCTTGCAACTCGTTTTTTAAACTCACTCTCATGTTTTAATAATGCTCGTTATGCAACCGTTTCACAAACTAATATTTAGACTGTAAATTTTTAAAGGGTTCAATATATTAATAATTCAATATCTGTGTATTTCTATAAATATTTAAGATATTAATTTAAGGTCAGTATATCCAATATAACATAAATATTAGGCATAATGCGCCCATTCAAATTCATTGGACCATTCAATGAAAAATAGACATTGAACAACTAATCAATTAAGATCTTAGAGTGAAAATAAAACAATTATATTAGCATTCTTCCTACATAACGTCTAAATCCGTAATCCCAAGCATAATTTTAGCTTAATAATTAACAAACAGAAACCAAAATACCAAGAACCTAACCAAGGCGATCAACGTATAAAGATTAGAAAGAAAACAACTGTGTGAAAGACCAATTTAGGCTGGACTGTAGTGATGACCATAGCATTGAATCAGTTGAGCTCATTATTAGAAACAGTTCAAATGATACTTTTCGATGTCACAGTTGTTTTAAGAGAAATTATGATGAACATCAAAAGTAATGTGTCAGTTTACATATTTAATTTTTATGCTTGGAACTAATGGTATCCACTCAATAACGGTGTTCGACGTATTAATAGGTATATCTCGTATTTACAAACTCATAACTCATAGCGTTGTCCTGCCAAACTGTGCGTGGGTCTACATTCTTAGCATTCCCTAGTTGTTTTGAATACATTTTTAATTTAATATTTTATGTTTATAAAAAATAATATTCATAGCTTGCAAACTGTTAACATATGATAGTATGTCACAGCACATAAATACCCTAGTCCATGAACTTTATATGAACTATGGTAATGCAATGATAGGAAAAGCCTTGTGCCCACTAGGCAACAAGTGTTACGCAAAACGATGAGCAATAACATAATTGTCATATGCATTCAAAATACCTTTTTCCCATTAATAACGCTCTTGTGAGTTTTATACTCGTATGTTTGCAAATAACTGCAGGAAAAGCAGAGAAAGAATGCGGTATTGTCAGTTATACATGTGCTTCTAAACGGGCCAAATTTTACTGCAATAAGTCGTTGCAATATTATCAACGGCCATCACATCAATATATTGTTGTAGAATATGTCTAGCAACATTTATTTCTCGGTCATATATCTGCAACAGTTAGGCTAGTTAATCTTGTCTTCTACACGAGCCACAATGAGTACAATAATGGCTAACGAAACTATTCGTATTGCAGCGGCTTTCATTCTGCATTGAACAACAAACCACTTGGTCATTACGGCAAACTTTTATTCACGTCTGAAAAGCACGGAGCTATAGAAAAACCGTACACAATATAATTCAAAATCATTAGTGCTTGGCTGAGGATCAAACCCGTTGTATTTGAATTGCAATCCGACCATATCACCGCTCAGCCAACATCGCTCAATCAAGCTCGTGTATTTGCAATAACAAAGGTAATAAACCCTATACGTTCTACATACAGGACATATAATACCGAATTTACTGCCCTCTCACTCGCAAAAGCTGAAATGTCAAGTCGCTACCCTCTACCTATTTGACATTATGAAAAATATGTCTTATTGCATGAGAGCAATTGCAGAAGTCACTCCCTAGCTGTGTCAGCTCCCCTTTGGTAAAACGATCGAAAGTTATGATCTCCCTTAAGGTTGAGGATATAGAAGAATATATTTTTAAGAATGTAAATAAGTGGAAGTTCTATACTCGTCTCTTAACCATACTTAAATCAAATCTAACAAAATGGTTTAAAATGAAGAAGAGTGTATGTATGTATTTATATTTGTTACCACACAGAGCGCTGAATCGGATGAACAGATTTAGATAAAATTTGGTATATAGATACTTTATAATTAAATTAATTATTACATTATATTTTTCTTTTTCATTTACTTAATTTTTTATTATAATTATTAGTTTATGTTTTTACCGAGCACGTCAATGACAAATAAATAACATCCTCTCCATGCAACGGTTGTCTGGAAGAAATCACTTTAAGCGATAAGACCACACCCATTGTACTTTGTTTATAATCAGTAACATACATTTATTTCATTTTTGTGTATTTTTTTGGTGTGCATTAAAGTGTTTATCTATCTATTTACTTTAAGTCCTGGAATAACGCATAATATAATACTTTTGTGTCATCATTGCCCAGGGCCTGCAGTCTCGACATAGACAGTGATTGCTTTAATACTGAAATCGGTACATATACAGATGAAAATCGTTAGCCTTGACAGTCATTGTCAAAAGCTAACGACTGTCATCGATATCTGTACTGACATTGATCATGACTGACATAAATATTTGGTAGAGACTACCAAATATCGTTATAATAGGACTTTGCGACTGATTTTGATTGTAAAGCAATCTCTGTCGATGTCGAGACTGCAGGCTTTGGTATGAAAAATATAAGAATATTAATTACCCTAATTAAGGCCCGGGTCTAGCACTTTTAGCAATTTTCGATCATTTTTATCTCGTTTTATAATTAAAC
The DNA here is from genome assembly GCA_946251855.1 of Alsophila aescularia. Taxonomy (NCBI): domain Eukaryota; kingdom Metazoa; phylum Arthropoda; class Insecta; order Lepidoptera; family Geometridae; genus Alsophila; species Alsophila aescularia. Next base: position 17,899,549 of record OX276380.1, on the reverse strand, counting down.
CAGTACTATGAAATTGGTATCACATCAAAATTTTACATATTATCTCGTACTTTGTAAACACAGAAATATGATTTGTATGAATTTACTCGATAGAAAATAAAATCAAAGGTAACACTATTTTATGCTTAGAACATTGATTGGAAAGAGCCTCCTTCACTAAACGATATCAAAGATATACCAAGAGAAAGAGCTTATTATGATTGAGAAAATGGCTAGACACTTTTTAATTCAAAGCTTCAGTTTTCCTACAAATAAATAAAAACCTTAAATTTTACTCCCGAGATGTATGATCTTTCCCGCTCTACTTGATCAAAGATGAGAGGGACAATAAATTCACTGACACCCAGCATTAATTGAATTTTCAATCACCTACCTTTTCAATAGCTAACGTGATGCAATATTTTTGATGGTACTCAATGTGATCGTAATTTTTCATTTCATACTTTTTTCCATGCAGCATTATATCGTTCACATAAAACGCTCTCCGCCTCTGCTTATGTAACCTTTCCGCACCCTTAACGATCCTCACACCCGCCCTCTTGAGACCAACTGGAAAACGCTAACAAGCTATTCATACAGTTTTTTCCATAAACGAGTTATGTATTATAAAGAAATAACACCCTCCTCACACAATCCTCTATCCTTACTAACATCGTAACTAACTAGCCCTTCTATCCATACCAATATATAAAAGTGAAACGTTGTCTGTTTGTTTGTTTGTTAGCTTGTTTTGGGAGCTTTCACGCGATAACGACTAGACGGATTTTAATGAAATTTGAAATAGAGATAGCTTATACCTTGGAAAAAAAAAAAAAAAAAAAAAAAAAAAACAAAGGATACTTTTCACTATCATCATTATCATCATCTTTCACGCTCAAACGGCTGACCAAATTTTGTTGAAATTTGTTATGCAGATAGCTTATACCCTGGAATGAAACAAAGGATACTTTTTATCCCGGAAAATTGTAAGTTTCCACGGGAAAACTGGAATATTTTGATTACTCGCTATAAGGAACGGTTGGCATGGAAACGAAATAACAAGTCTGTCAAAAAACATCAAGAGCGTTGGTGCTAACCTACTTTTGCATTGGTTTTTAATATCCTAGAAGAACATAGGATGCTTAATGTCAGGATAAACTGTAGTTCACGCGGACGAAGTCACGGGCGGGAAAGCTAGTATTAATATAAATGTGAAAGTGTGTGTTTGTATATTTGTTCCGCAATTACGCTGTACGAGTTGAATGGAATATTATGAGTAAAATTATTTCTATTCCTAGAATATAGTATGGGGAAGTATGAAAAAAAAACATGCTAGCAAGCGTTCGAGCATTCATAATCATAGGTGTGTATTAGTCCACTGAGCCTGATCTTCGGCTCTTCTCATGTAGTTGCTGTTACTTTGAGCAGGTAGTTTCTCCATCTAACCAGAGGGCGTCCTACATTACTTTTGCCTACACGTGGTCTTTACTCAAGAAGTCACGTACCCCGCGTTCTCTGTGAGCACTGTCTTACCTGCAGTGCGATGCAGCTAATAAACCGAAACGTCATCGCTGCGAGACCTAGACCGATTCCACTTTCGGTGCGGCCAAACTTAAAAAAATGGGAAAAAGGGGAGGGATGAAGGTTTGGGGATGTGATGGAAGGTGGGGAAAAGTGAGGGGAGGGTAGTGGAAATGGTGGGGGAAGTAAAGCAAGTGATGCGAAGCGGGGGAAGCCTGAAAAGAAAGGTAGGAGCAGAGTGGGAGAAAGGGGGAAGAGTGGGGGGAACGTGAAAAAGGTTGGGTGAAAGTGAAAAATGGTGGAGGAAGGTCGCAGGGAAATAAGGGAAGGATAGGAATAAAAGGGGAAGGGTGAGTGTGAGAAAAGTGGGGAGAAGGACGTCAATTTAGTTTTTCCCCCACCCTTCCCCCTTTCCCCACTCTGTCCCCCACCCTTCCTTTCAGTTTTCCTCTATTTTGCACCACCTGTCCCACTGCCCACACCCTTCCCCGACATCCCCCACCATTCCCACTACTGCAAACCTTTATCCCCCCACATTTCCCTAGTTTTTATATTTTCTATGGCCACCCCGAAAGGTAACAATCGCGTAGCTATCACATTGCAGCATTGCACTGAATCGCACTGCTGAGTGACGGTGAGATGATGTGGTCGAAGGTAGTATAAGTTTTTCAGCCTATAATTGAACTGGCAATCAAATACTACCTACTACCTTACATCTAGAGGTCCTGGCGACAGATATTAATTTTTAGGGTAGACAGACAGATCCTTTTTTTACAAGGTTTGTGGCACGCCTGCCCCTAACAGTTGCAGTGCCACCCAAAAATTTCAATGCAAAATCTAGCACGTCACTACACTGCTCTCGTCACCCTGAGACATTTGGTTTATAAGTCTCATTGCCCAGTAAATGCTTGGCAGTTGAATATATGACAAAAGTGCGGTACCTACTTCCCCAGGTTCCTTTACTTCTCTTGCGTAAGAAGCCTAGCAATAGAAAAATGCTGGTTTATTATTGGTTTTAGAAGATGTTTTCCTCTCCTAAAAGCTCACGCTCATTTTGCACGGGTAGTTGGTTTCGAACCCACGTCATGCGGTGTGGCGACTAACCACATAACCAACAGAGCCTTCATCGCTTCAATGTTATAACATAAATATATTTTAAAATTTCATTTTAACATACAAGCCCAGCGTCAAAGTGTTAAAATTGCATGTATGCTGTTTTACTCGACCTATTTGTATACGCTTCTACTTTCGTGTTTGTTAATCTGGAATTATATTCACATTATACTGCCCCATAATATTTTTGTACCTTAAGCAGGCAAAGCCGCGAGGAATTACAAGTTCTTTACAGTCATTATTGGGCGCTTAGGTTTCGAATGCTTTAGTGGTAATTTGAATTGCAAATTAGAATATGGAAAGTGTTGATTATTTGATTTTCTTTAGAAATTCCCTAAGGAAAAGCCCCTTTAAGTTTACGACTCAAGGCTTATGGGCATAAAAACATGAATGAAATTATATTTTAGTACGTAGCACTCCATTTAATTTTAATTTATAAAAAGCGGCTGATTTTGCTCTGGCTCAACATGAACTAGTTATTTTCAAGTTATTTTCAAACATTGGCTGCTTTGTCGTGGCCGCGCCTTTATCTCAGTAACTATATTTTTTCGGGATGAAAATAATGAACTCTGTAACCCGCTATTCTTACATAAACACAGTACGATATTTTAGTGCTAAAGTTTTCGTGAACCTGATACATAATTTAAAATATCACTACCAGCTATGACTCACGTGTATATAGTCGAAAACATCGACCTAGATTTCGAGCGTATCCGACGCTCTTCTTCAGGGGTTCACGCTGCGAGATCCCGACGCGCAACGACGTGAGTCATAGCCGGTACTCGTGATATTTTAAATTACAATACGATATGATACGAAATTCTTTGTTGTACTTATACCAGTTAAAGAAAACATACACATTATAATAATAATTAAAACTATGGTAATAAAATGGGCGGTCTTATTGCTTACTGTGATCTCTCCCAGATAAACTTTGGATGGACAATATCAGAAGTATAAGAAATAGACCACTATGACAAAACAGTTAGCAGTATTTCATGAATAACCTTGAAATATTTGCACAGACCTAGATACCCAGTTTTTCTATAAATATTTTTTGGATATGATTTTCTATATTCGTCCAATAAACTACAGTTGTGTATTAAAATCTTAACTGGCTTAGAAACTAAAAACCCGTGATATACGTATGAATGAACAGACTGTTCATGAATAAAATGAAGACAGCTTTTACACAGCTAAACGGAACCCTAGAAATGTGCAAACTACCAAATAACTCTATTTCCATAAACAAGTAAACTAACAAGACGCTGTCCAAGTAAATTATTCCTTCCAAGATCAAAGTCAAAGATAAAGAAGTCGGTACAGAAGCGGCAATCACAAAGAGGACAAATTGCAAGCTAGCATTACGGAATATTTGATTTATTTAGCCTCAGTGATGCTCAGTATGGTTCGACTTTTAACCGAAACAAGAGTTCACTACCGAAACCGAACTTTTGGCCTCACCCTAGTATTCTTTGTACCGAAACCGAAATTTTCATTGATAGTCAGCGTATAATGTTTCCAGTACGAAAGTCAGCTACCAGCATGTTGACGTCGTGGTCACTAGCATAAACATTTCGATGGACTTGCTTTAAAGTCGTAATTCTTGTTTCTCTATAGCATAAACGAAATAAAGTTTCACTGAAAACTCTAAAACATGCCTGCATTTTTAGCCCCCAACGCAAAAAGAGTGTTCGTGTTATAATTTTGACTAATTAACGATTTCAATGTGATTTTTTGCTTGAAAGCTAGTTTAATCGGGCTAACGTTTGATGATAAACAACAGTTCTGTGAAAATTGTGTAAAGTTTTATTTAATATAATTTTTATTAATAATTTACCATTTGCGGCCGAAAAGAAACCGAATCTACAGATGGAAACTAGCTCCATAGTTGGCGCGGAATTATCTTCCATGGGCGATGTATTAATAATGATAGGATATTAATACTCCTCGTCCATAATGTTGGAGCTAATGGTCCGTGTTTTCGGAATTGGACGGTTAAGGAATTTGATGTACTAGCTGAAATGTTTCGGTATGAATTATGGTGGATTTTGTGTTCTACTAGTTCTACTAGTCCACGCGGACTACAGTTTATCGCGAAGAGAAGCATCCTATTTTCATTTAAGATATTAATGCAAAAGTATAGCACAAACGCACTTGATGCTTTTTGACAGACTTGTTGTTATTTGTTTCCACGGCAACATGCCATTCCGTTCCTTACGTAATCGTTATTTTCCTGTTTTCCCTTGGCAACTTACCATTTTACAGGATCAAAAATATCATATGTTGGCCTCTATATTGTACAGCTTTCACATCATAACGGTTTTGATGAAACTTCGTAAATAAGTTTACGAAGTTTCATCAAAATCGGAGCCGTTTTGATGTGAAAGCTTCCCAAATAAACAAACAAACAATCAATTTTTCAATTTTTTATTCAGCTTTCTAAACAAGGCCTACAAAGCATAAGCCTAGATAAGTAAATCTTAATTTACTTCCCCCTTTTCAATGTGAAAATATTGCAACAGGGTAGAAAACCGATTATTCCATAAAAATGCAAATAAACAACTCAGCATTCCACATGCACTCTGACATTAAACAAATTGAAACGCCCGCAGCATTCTATGGGTTCCTTTTGAATTTTAATACTGATTGACGATTCACCCCCACTTATGGGGCCAACTTATATTTCCCCTGAGCCTTAGGCAGTTTCACGGTAATCCCTTTCTGAATCAAACATATGTCACAAGATCAGACTCTTTCATCTCTATCCGATCCCTTGCTAACGATAGAGAGGGATGGCATGGTAGGAAAGTCTGGCACAGGTATGTTATTTCGGTGGCTGGCGAAGTAAACATATTCCCAAGTCTCCTAATAAAGTAAAGTAGACCCCAAAGTTCTAGTCTCCCCTAATAAGCCGACGCGTCTCACAGGTAGTTGCCGATGGCCAAAGATATGGGTTGAGAAAGGACACTTTGATAGATCTGTTTATCTTCTGCCATCAAAATCAAATTAGTTAAAAAGTTGAGAGTCCCGTTTTTCTTCTTATTCATTCGAATCGAAGAAATCTCTAAAAAATGGGATGAGTCTAACAGACTCTATGTTGTATAATTGTAATAAAATAGTTTAAAAACTGTGACTATCCAATTAGACTGCTATGGAAAAGTTTAAATGGCTTTGCAGCAAAACTTATAAAACCAACTGGTATCTATTATAATAAGGCAGTTAGTAACAAAAACACTGTACAATGAAGGTAATTAATAATAAATAGGTCCAGGCGATGTAAAATAAGCTCCTGGAGATATTTTTTTTTATTCTTTCTTTCTTTTTATCTCTATCTCAGTTTGTATGTTCACGCATCACGTAAAAACTTCGGAACCGATTGAAATATAATTTCATAGCTTAGGTTTTGATTTAAAATCTAGTGTACTTTGTATCTCAATTCGATGAAAAGAAGCCGAGCATTCGTTATAAGCTATAGTACTTAACAAAATTTGATAAGTCTTTGCATATAGTATTTAGTAGGTATTTTTGGTGCAAAACGTACCCAGAAAAAATAAAACGTGGGCAACCCGGCGGAAATAGCTAGATAAGAAAAAAAAAATTAAAAAAAAGGTTGGCTACTTAGTAGTAGATTACTTTTGAGAGATATATTTATGGAATACCATTATGAGAAAAAGCACTCTACACTTTTGTAGCTATACTCGTATTTACTATGAAAACGTTTTAGAACGAATGCAAATATACATAGTGTAAGAAAACCGTGACAAACTTAACAGACACATGACTTTTCTGTAGGACCTAATCTATGACCCGGAGAGTTGAGGTCACGTGATTAATGTGCGGGGGTCCACTAAACCCCGCGATCATCAACAAGTTGCAAATTAATATTGTGGCAATAACCACCCCCGGTCTATGTGACACCTCGGAAGGTGACGTGTTTACTTAAGGGTTGATGTAGAGTAGAGGGTGTATGGGTAATTATATAGCTGATATTTAATTACTTTAATTTTACGTAGTTCTAATTTGCTTTCTTTTGTTTCAGTGGTGTAAATGTATTAAGGTAGTGTATTAAGTAATCGCAATTTCTATATTTTATGTAAATGTACGATTTACTTTTAAGTGGTCTACACTAATATTATAAAGAAGAAAGATTTGATATTTTGTATATTTGTACGTTTGTTTTTTTTTAATGGATAATCTCAAAATATACTGAACCGGTTATAAAAATTCTTTCACCTACGGAAAACCACATTATCAGCGAGTACAATGAGAAAAGCTACGAACATTGCGATAATGTAACCCACGGTATCAAAAATTCAGACCGGAATGACATGTTGCCATGGAAACGAAATAAGAAGAAGTCTGTCAAGTACGTGAGTAATAATGCAGTTGTCTATGGTCAAAAGTACTGCTGCCAATGATTTTGAATTACGCTCACTGGCAGTTTTTTTTTTAGAAGTTACTACGGGTATAAAAATGCTAAAAGTAAGAAAAATACCGCGGTGTGAGCGCTACGCGTGCGAAGCAAGAGTGTGTCTCTAGTATGCAATAAAGAGTTATCCATCTATCTATCTATATATAATTATATACTAATTACGAGTATTTTCAGGTAGAAACTTTACTATATTGATATATAAACTAACGTGCGCGTGATTCATTATTATGGTATCAAGATATTACGATTGTGACTGCTGTTCGACGAAATTACTCGTGAGTGGACAGTCGTAATATATATTTAAACTTGGTTTAAGATAAAAAAATAACAACATTTTTGTCAAATTAAATTAAAATTAAACTATCATTTTTTTTTTGTTTCGCTTACTAACCGACCGCAAGAACATCAGTTTGCTCGTGAAGGTTTTTAAAAAAGGTTGCTTTATAATTATTATTTTTATCTAGGAAAAGTTGTGAGGCTCTGATCGCTATGATACGTGTAACGATTTCCATAATTCATTATTATGAACGCGGGAGACTAGAAGCTCTCTAAAATATTAAATTTATCAACAGTTATTAAATTTAATCAACGTCAATTAAAACAGCTGATCAAAACCAACCGCCTATCATTAATGTACTGTCCATTCTCATTTTCTCAACAAATATTTAATTGGCTTCATTAAAGCCGCCGAGATGCTATCGTCCATCTCACCTACATGTGTTTCTCAGTTTTTTTCTTTCACACGTCAAAATATCTTAGGTTATCTGTTTAGATCAGCGCGACGCGTCAACGGGGCATAGTCCAGCGAAAAACTATGCGAAAGTGAACTTTATTCCGTCCTCCTCAAGAGAGTACGAAGATACATTATTTTCCTTGATAGACAATGTAACGAGTAGAATATAGAGATAGCATCTCTGTGGTAAAGCAAAAACGTAGCAAGTAGATGGAAATATGGTGTTCGTTTCTTGCGCCTTTTTGCTGCAAGTTTTTGTAGCGCGGGTGGTATCTGTGTTGGATCGTTGAATAAACCTATCCCTATAGAAATGTAGGAATGTCATACAGATATGTAAATAATAAAATACTTTCTGCGACCAACATTCTGTTTATTCTCCTTGTATGTACTCGTCTATGGAATATTTATGCTGACCGCGTCCATATATTTTTTGCTATGATGCCAGTTTCTTTTACAAAAACTTGGATAGGTGTACTCACTTGATCATCTTCCAGAATGTAGATTCCTAATTTTTTTCACTTGTCTGAGTGTTTAACTTATTAACTTGAGGACGAATGCGAATGCTTTGGGCTTTTTTACTCGACTATGGCGAAGCAAGGGAAGGGTTATGAGTTTAACAGTCTATGCATGTTTGTATGTAGGTATATATGTCTACTTGCTACGTTTTTGCAAGTTGAAGTGGCAATGGGCAGGCCATATAGTTCGCAAAACCGACAACCCCTGGGGAATAAAGGTTCTCGAATGGCAACCACGAACAAGCAAGCGAAGTGTGGGGAGACTCCCCACACGATGGACTGACGACTTTGTAGCCATCGCAGGAGGTCGGTGGATGGAGGTGGCACAAGATCGCTTGTCATGGCTCTCTTTGGGGGAGGCCTTTGTTCAGCAGTGGAATTGTAAAGGCTGACATGATGATGATGATGACGATGATGATGATGATGATGATGATGCTGATGATGATGATGATGATGATATATGTAGGTGTGTGGGAATGTGGATGTTCCACCATAGCGTTGCCCCTATTGGTCCGATTTTGAGAAGCAAGGTGTCAATGGACTCAGATATAGTGTTAGTGTTTTTTTTATGGGATGTTAGAGAAAGTTTCAAAAAATCTCATTTGGTGAAAGCTTTTATTTAACATGCAATGTTAGTATATGTGTATGTAAGTATGCGTGTTTGTATGGGTTTGTGTATGTATGTATGTATGTTTAGGTCAAATCTTTCAAGATGAATAAGAACCAGTTCCTCTTATCCTACTGAGTAGAATTTTTGCAAGTTGGTTCAGTTTCGAAGATAATACATTTTTACGGTAAACAAGACCAGAATCGACATCCAGGCTCAGCTCCAGATAAAGAATCGGTCAACGGTCAATAGTACAGACACGAAATTGTGTGTACGTATTTTATTATGATAGCTGGTTTTAAGTCTTAACATGACATGGTAGCTGCACTACGGGTTGGCTCCTAAGGAACTCAAAAAAAAAACAGGTAACAGTATAGACACGAAATGTTGTATAAGCATTTAATTGTGATAGCCAGTTCTAAGTTTCACTATGACATGGCACAATGTTATTTTTTTAACGTTATAAAATAATCACATTTTACTTATAAACTAGTCAATTCATTGCACATAGATTGAATCAAACAACTTCCAATAATGATCCTATTTTCAATTCTGTGCCAACAGTTCGTAATAAAAACAAATGCGCCCGTAAACTGCACGCGCAAGCGCATTTCCGGAACGCAAACATTGCCGTATTGAGTTCGTGTAAAATAACGAGGTTGGTTGAATAAGACATATTTTTAAGGCACTTTTAGCAATTTTTGATCATTTTTGGACGTCTGTATCTTTTTTTATAATTAACCCAAAACTATGAAATAGGTATCACATCAAAATTTTACATATTATCTCGTACTTTGTCAAGACAGAAATATGATTAGTATGAATTCAACCGATAGAAAATAAAATCAAAGGTAACACTACTTTATGCTTAGAACATTGATTGAAAAGACACTAAATGATATCAAAGATAATATACCAAGTGAAAGAGCTTATTAGGATTGAAAAAACGCCTAGACACTTTTTAATTCAAAGCTTTAGTTTTGCTACAAATAAATAAAAACCTACAATTTTACTCCCGAGACGTATCATTTTTCCCGCTCTACTTTATCATGGATGATAGGGACATAAAATTCACTGACACCCGGCCTTATGGTAAGACAGATCCATTTAACTTTCATTTTACATACTTCTTTAAAATAATAAAACGAGCTTAAAATCTTCCAAAACTAGGTAATATAATAATTATTGTGTTCTATTAAACAAGTACATCATTTTAGTAAGGTAAAAAAACATGACTGCCCTGCCAAAAACTAACTACCAAATACCAACTTTTTTTGAAATGTGCTCTCATCAAGGCCTTCAATTTGATACCCATATTTTAAAATTAGAAAAAGAAAAAAAACCCATTGAAAATGGAGCCATGAAATTGAAGGTGGCAGCACCACATTAATTTTTTTTCTAACAATTTTTGCCTATGTTACTCGGGATGATGTAAGGATTCTAACGATACCCCATGCATCTAAATCTGCTTAGGCATTTAACAGTTATTGTGGAATAAAGGAACTCACATACAAACACATGAAACAAACATACATGAATCCTGAAAACATAACACAGCTTTTTTGGGCTATTGTGTAAAAAGTACAGTCATCGTAGCCTACCAAGTTTATAAAAAAAACTGCTATTAAAATCAGTAATAGGTGAAAAACTTAACACAATATTTGCTAAATAGATTGCTGGTAACTTTTTTAGGGTTCCGTACATCCAAATGATAAAAAACAGACTCACTCGTGTGTCTGTATGTCTGTTACAACCAATTTGTGCTAAATCTACTTAACCAATTTTTGGATTCTTCCAAAAATCGGTCCATTCTTGTCATGTCATTATTGACATGATTTTTTGAAGTTGAAATTTGGTACACAAATGAATTTCTGTGACCCAACTACGGACCCAAATACGTGTTAAGTAAATAAATGAATTTAGAATATATGTCAATTTTACGGACAAATTAAATTACTAAAAGAAAACTACTTTTTTCTCTACTGAGCATTTTTTTAAAACATACTAAATTTGTTCTTTACTTATAAATATTACAGGAAATTAAGAAGTCTGGACGGTCTGAAATTTACATAGTAAAACTCTCAATATTGTGAGAACCACAACGTACGGAACCCTCTCTACGCAAGTACAACTCGCACTTGTTTATGACAGACTAGGCAAGCATTATCATTAGCTATTATCCTAGGCACTGCAAGAATTACTTTAAATAACGTATACATTTGTGGATTTCCCATTGCTCCATGATTCGGAGGCCCTGTTGAGGTCCCGTTAGTAACTTTTGATAGCGGTCGTTAAAAAGAGAGTCTTTAGCGCCCTTGTCCATAGAAAAAGAAAAAACACTTATCACCCTTAAATATTACCAGATTTCAATTATTTTGTTTCTAAAATTGTTTCATTAATAAACTAAGTTTATACGTCTTCGTTTTTCTAAATTTTTCATTAACTTTAATGTTATAGGCATCTTAGCTGGCGTTTTTTTTTGCGGTGAAAAAATGAAAAATTGAATATTCTCTTATTAAAAAACAATACTCTATCTATAAAAAATTTAAAGTCTAAAATTAGATTATATTCTAATAAAGCAAAAATGAGATGAGCACAATTGTGGGGATGGAAAGTGCTTTCCCCCAAAACACAAATTCTTTCAAAAACTGTGCAACAACAACTCTCTCTATCGATCGTATAGGGGCTCGGGAGCGGAGGTGAGATAACAATACATTTACAAAATACCTACTTTGTGAAGATTACGTCCTGCGACTATCCTCTTAAGCCACGTCAGAGGCCCTTGGACGATCTGAAAAAGTCTAACAACAGCTGAGGTTGACGACCGGTTGGTCGAGTGTCTAGAGATCTAGGATCACGAAATCAAACGGTCGCGGGTTCGAATCCTGCAAGGTGCAATCATTTGTGTGATGAGCAGAAATGTTTGTTTCCGAGTCATCGATGTAATTATTCCTATCTATGTATGTTTATCCGTTGTCTGGTGCCCATAGTTAAGGGTACCCTAGTTTGGGGCTAGATAATTGGTGTGGAATTGTCCCGTACATATTTATTCATTTATTTATTTTATTATGTTATAATTATATACAACGAGTTTTCTCTTCAAGTTAACAATCCCAGAAGTATATCGTCGGTCAAATCACGAAAAGGCGTAACTTGATTTCGACAACTTTTCAGTAGAGCGATTTTTCATAAAATTTACCATGTTGCACGTTTTCAGTTTAGTACTTCAAGCACTAAGTAGAGACCAAGGGCGTAATACAAGCTTCATTTGGAAGAACAAATAATTTTCTTTATATGTATGTCTTGATTTTTAGTTTAATTTACTTAACTGTGTAGATAAATACTTTTTTTTGAAAAAATAAACACTTACGCCACTTCGTGATTTGCTAAACATTTCATTAAATTCATGTACGCCCAACAAGGTATATTTAAATATGTTAATTCAATCTATATGAAATTGAATAATACAAAAAGTGCGAAATATAAAAAAAAACAATGGTAGAAAAGCATCAATCAGTAATATTAAAACATGATCAGATTTCACGAAATTATAATCTAGTTAATTCAAAAATATCAATTTTAGAGCTATTCATTCATTAGTTAAGTTTCTGTACAACAGCCCATGTTCTCGGCATCTTATGAATGGTGTACACATTTTAATAAATTCATCACATTTTTCTTTTGATATGTTATTATCATTGGGAGATTTATTCAAGTCCTCAACATTAGCCTTCAGCCATTGCACATTTTGGCGCTTGAGTTATATTGATCTGTAATCTGTCTCCATGTAACTAGTTTAAAAAAATATATTCATAGGTGTGCTTCTTACCACTCTAACCTCCATTATATCTGTCCACTTTAACAAATCACCTGCCTGGTCATCTTTTTTTAGTTGGAGTAACACCCTTTCTATTATTAGTTTCATACCATTTGTTAAACACACAGTCTTTGGAGGATATGCCATAAATAGTGAAATTATAATTTGCCAAACGTCTTGTATAAAAGTGAACACTTTCATTTGATTGGGGTAAATAAATTACTTGCTGTAAATCAAAGTAAGCGCAACAAGTAAGAAACCATATTTTTCAGTGATAGATCATGGTGAAGGTATTGTGATTCACACACACGTGTAAATCTGACTGTGTGTGTGTCTGTCGCACCTCAACATCTCTTACATGATAAACCTCTTATCTCTCTCCACGTTTATCTTTTTCTATTAGCCCGGTGCTTTGCAACTTATTCATAGTTGTGCAACAAAAAAAAAACTGATATGCCCAACGTATTGAGAAACATTTTCTTACATAATTTTTTCTTCCATTTAAAGGCAAACAGAAACAATTACTGCAGTGATGCCGAGATTCAATTCAGTTTTTCGTCCAACAGGTTTTTTGCTACATATCTTGTTACTTATTCCCTTTGCAAAGTAAGATCTGCTAATGAATAGAAATTTATAAATATATCGTCCCGCTGTTCCTTCGAAAATCTGTAACAAGTCATTCCTTTTTTTGCACAGTTATTGAAATTGCAAAAATGACCAACTTTCTTTCCAGACACCTTTTTTTTTGTGAACAGTGGAATATATTCCTTTCCTTGTTGTCGCAAAAGCTTGGCTTCATGGTATTTGTTTTTTCTTACTGGTTATGTTATTTCTTGTGCTCTTTCAACGCCGTCTACTACAAAGTCGTCGGGTGCTAAATTATTAACTTGTTCTTCCAAATGTGTGTCCTGTCTTATAATACTGGGCGATATATCGTGATTATCAGATAAAACTACCGTTGCATCAGAATTGTAATTTAGGTTTATGTTCATATTATTCACTTGAAATTCAACAAATGACACATTTAGTTCAAAATTAAATGTGTCATTTTTTAAATTACGTCTTTTCGTGAAAAAATATTATTGTCATAAATATACGTAACTGATATTGCGCCTATTCGTGATGTTCAAAACTTAAAGAAAAGTAGTTAAGGCTCTTTGTAAAATATTATAACTCAGATTCTATTAGGATTTCATTTACGTCCTTTCGTGACATAATAAAACTCGTCCTTTGCATTAAGATGGCATAGCTAACTCAAAATCGATGATTTGTCAGTTACGCCTGTTCGTGATTTGACCGACGATATTATCTAGGCTATCTATCTGCTCTCAACTTACATTATACACTTGGACACGTTGGATTAGATTACAATCAACACTTTTTATAATAACTTTGTTGAAGTTGGAATGTCTTTATCTATCTATCTATCTATGCTTATAATAAAGCAGTTAGTAACAAAAAGTCTGTACAATGAAGATAATAAACAACAAATTTACCTAGGAACAATTTATTTTATATCTTTTCTTTCTTTCTGTTTGGCTGTCTGCTCGCGCATCACGTAAAAGCTACTGGACTTATTGCAAAAATTGCGATGCGGTTTTCATCCTTGGAAAGCTTATGGTTTGACTTAAAACTGGTGTACTTGGTATCTCAATGCGATGAGTAGAAGCTGAGTAGTAATAGAAAACTATTTGATGGTTGAACGACACTTGGAATATTTTACAATTTTTACATATATTATAGGTACTTTAGATTCAGGAAAAACATGTTATAGAATACTTTTATCCCAAAAACCTGACTACGCGGGCAAAGCGAGTTACAATATAAAGTTGGTCCTGGTGAGATCAGCCCTATTTATTGATTTTCCATAAACAGTAGTTAATTTGTCTAGATTTGGCATAGGTAATTAATAATTATGTCCCCACTTGTCTTTTATTTAAGGAACCTATTTTATGAAACACAGTTAGATAATACAAATTGTCCACTGGCGCAACCATCCAAAATAATCTTTGTCTTCGAAACAAGAGCAAGTTACCGGACTCGCTCCTTCAAGAATTGATCACAGTACATATATAGTCCTATATGTGTACTGTGCTTTCAATTATTTATTAATCATATCACTGATCATGCAATGTTTATGAACTATGAACTAAACTCTTTGTACTATATTGCTACAAAGCAAACAAAACAAAATCACTTAATTTAAATGCTACAAAGAAATAGCATTCCGGAAGTACAAAAAAGAATCTTAATAACTTATTCATAACGAATTGAAGAAAACGAGGAATTCACGCGCACCGCAACATTAGAACTAGTAATGAAAAAAACTGTCCATGTCCTGCATATACTACGACTAAACAAACTTGATAGAGATACATATTTGGTTAGTTTTTGTAGGTATACAACACGAAGCTCTCTGGATCAACGTGGTATAATGTGGCTCATATCTACCATTTTGAGAGAAGCTTTAATTTTCAGATGTGGAAATACTAGCGGCTTAATAATGATAATCAATATTTTATGTAAACATCTAGCTATTTAAAGCGTACTTTTCGCACGGATGAAAGTAAAATTGCATGTAAACAGACCGGATTTTCACGTCCTGATACTTTGCAAAGAAATAAATTAATAGTAGCGATAGCTATGATGTTCGAAAGTTAACTTAGACGTCTTCTCATTCTAAAACACTAAGTTTGAATTAACATAAAGCCTGAATAATTAATTATTGCACGTTTGCCGACTGAGGATAAATTTTAAATATCACTACCGGCTATGATTCACGTGTATATATAAAAAAAAAATTGTCAATAAAAAAGTAATTCTAAAATAATTTGTAACTGAAGCATATTTCTACCATTATTATGTTTTTGTTCGGATTTGGATAGTTATTTTTCTAGTACCCCAACTGTACTTGTATTTTATTTTCTAACCTAAATGAAATTAAACGAAAATTTAACGATTTTTTTAAACGAAATGTAAGTTAATTGTATGTTTGTTATGAAAATATGCAAAATGCAATATTCATCAACACTAATGTTATATTAAATTTAAATAAAACGGCTAAAAACTCACGAAATAGAAAATCGGAAATATTCCGACCAGTTTCGGACTATTTTGAAGTCCTCATCTAGGAATGTATGTTTTTTTTTTTATGTGTGTTTGTTTTTAATGGATAAGCTCAAAATATTATATTATTAAATATATTCTTTCACCTATAGAAATGTACATCATGTCACCGAGTTGCATGTGATGGATTTTATTATTCAAAAAAATGAGATCCCTTCAAAAATTGCAATAATGTAACCCGAAGCATAAAAAATGTGCCTACGAAAGTCATTTTTTTCCGTGCGCTGCGAAAACTATTGATGATACATAAAATAATGTTCTACTTTTTATATGTAGTAGGTACTTACTCATCAAAACCCATAAAAAAGTCCGCGAGGCTATATGTCTAACTATTTTGGTTGTTTATGTACCTGTAAATTCCTCTTTAAATTTTTCGAATCGGACCTTTCATTTGAAAGTAACGTGTACAAAAATTATAAAACTAAGAAAAATGCCGAGGTGTGACCTGTGCGAAGCCGAGGTGACTTCAATTAAAAAAATTCTAGAAATATGCTTCAATTAGAAATGATTTTGAAATAATGCTTGTATGAAAAATTCATCAAGGCTATCTAAATAGTTTTTGGACATGACGAATACTTAACTCATATTAACACTTTATCTCAAGATCGTTTGGTCTCACTATACATAGATTCTCTGTACTATTTTAAATAGTGTTCCTTCATCACGACATCCTGGCACATAAAACATTCGCTTACATAATGAAGGTGTAATTTATGCGGACAGAAAAGTATCTGTCTTCGGCGTTGAAAACAGACCACACAAATGGTATCAGCTTGTTTCTGCGTAGAAATCGCCTTGTTTCTACGTAGAACTAACGGCAAGCCTGCAGTATTTTCCGTTTTATAGCCTCACTGGCTGGATAAAGGAAGCGGATCCATTTGAGATTTTAATAATGAATGATTTAGATTTTGAATAAAAGCTGACAATATTAGAAAAGGTTGAACACACTCCCAATTAATATTCATCGAAAGCAAAGCATTAATGGCTGTAATATGCGGCTTTTATAATCGACATGCGATATAAATCATGAAGCTCAATAGAGTTGGGTATCTTAATTAGTTTGAACAACTAAAGGCTTTCGAGGCAGTGCATTGTGTTTGTCACCTTAGTCACTATTTTTATCAGCAAATAACATCCATGTCAAATAAAAATCTTTGTAACTATTTTCCAACTTCTGTGTATTGTCTTTAGCTATTGTCATTCTCATAGATCTTATAGTCACTAGCCTCATCAATTTCATCCCTCAGTCTTTACAAGACAATCTCCACAGAATAAATAATAGTACTACGCCATCGCATTGGCGTACATCCAATCTTCTGCTTAACCGTTCTTACCATATTATTCCAATGTTTCTACCAAGTAGAGTCAAAATTCCCGGTCCACATTATCAAGAAGTCGCCAGCTATTTACCCTCGCACCGCAAAGTGGTTCCGCACAAGCAGGAATATTTGCATTTCATTACACACCTCACCTCCGCTACTTGCGTGTTCTGTCCTTAGGAACATTATAAGGGAAAGGTGTTTGTAAGTTTGTGTATAGGTATGTCTTTAATAATGGAAACCTTTATTTAATCGTTTGAGGGAGAGCTCACAATCTGCGCATCTACATTTCTTTACAATTTTAAATGTAGGTTTTCATATCCAGGTGGTTTCACCATCGGGCTGGAAAGCATTCTACTACACTCGACACGTAGATCCAATAACACAATGGTTTTTGCCAGTTCTGAAAGGCAGCCTATACACGACCAAATGTCCACTATCATAGTGGAAATAGAGTTAGCACTTTGCAGCTCGAAATAACTTATTCTAGCAGTAGTTCAGACGAATCGACAAATTATTTAAATACTATTTAGTTTTTTAATAAACTCGCAATTTACCACGTTTTTGCCTGATATTAATCGACGTTGACGTCAAGGATGCTTGCCTTGCAAAGAAAAAGATGTTCACTTTGGCAGATTCTTATATTATTGGCAGAGCGTTCCATTCCTAGACTTGATCTCTCGAATTATGAAGCATTGAAAGCATAGCGTTTTGTTTGTGGAACAGGGATGGCGTGGCGCCATAAGATGGCTGGTGGGCTGAAGTATTCATCAGTAGCTTAAAAAAAACATATAATTATTACACCTGCTCACAAATTTCAGGAGAATCGTTTGAGATATGTGACCTGTAGAGAAGAACAGCCGGACATCCACCAGACACACGAAAGCATTTTTGCCCAAGCTAAAATGGAGACGCTTCGCTCATGCTTCGCGCTTGGTCAGTCAATTGATACGTAAGAAGTTATCGTAATTTATACAGACCTAAGTACACAAGTAAGTTATAGAGAAACAATACAGCAGTAGGTACAAACCAAGTCAAGGGTAAAACCAAGTCCTTCAGTACAACACCAAGAAGCCTACAACTTAGGATGTGTAGCAATGTATGGTGCGCCGCGCCGCTTACATGCCTGGTAATTTATTTCTAGCGTTAAGATATGGGATGTGTGTGACGTGGAACATACTGGAGCAGGTAGTTAAAGTCTGTAATTAAGGGTTTTTACTTGCTAGAGTTTAAAACAGCTTAATTTTTATTAATATTCTTACTTATAATTATAAATCAGAACAATTGTGTGTAAGCATGTGTGCTTAGGCTTGTTCAGCTTGGTAGCCGTGCAGATTTTGTTGAAATTTGGTATATATTTAGGACTTTAAACCGGTACGGACTCGTGTCTTCCCTTATTGCCCTCCTCGGAAAGACATCAGGATTTTTCAGTCCTGGTATCTCCCCAAGCCCAGGGGAGATATCAGAACATATTGTATTCGTGTATCCCTTGTCAAGTTTAAACATACTGGTCTCTCGAAAATAAATAAGTAATTATGTAATATTTACCATGACTGATTGACTATGTTGTCTTTCAATCTCATGTTTTTCATTAAAACGTAAAATTAATTTGCGTTGAATATTTAGAAATTGAACGAGATATTCTTTAAACTCTAAGCTAATAAATATAATACTTTTTACTCTTTATACCAGCAAGCTCTTTTTCTCTTAGCTTTCAGATGAGGTACAATGATTTAAAGGTTGTCTGATAAAAAAACATTAGCTCAGATACTTTTAACGATGAGTAAAAGTGATCGATTTTGTCATTAGTCGCGAGTTTGCGACGAAAGCGTATTCGGTCGGCTACATTGTCGATAAAGTTCTGATATAATTTTTTGATATCGCCAGAGGGGCGCTTTGACACCGCCTCTTCTGCTGACGCCTTAGTAAAGGAGCCAGTGACTTTAATAAAAAACTGTTTTATGAATTTCACCATTTCACCTGATGTGAAGTAACCAGCGCACCAGAGACTGTTGGCCAACATTCTCTGGGCTACATCATGCTACAGACACAAAAAGTCGGTGGTTCCGAGATGTGATTCTACTACTCGGTTCCATCTGAATTTTATAGCCCCAGGAAATACCTTTCACCAGGGTAACATCTTTAGTGGCAAATCTGCAAATCCCTTAATCGTCATCGCGCCGACCTCCGTTCCCAGAGTTTGTTTGTTTGTTCCCAGAGACGTCCAAGGGCTTCTGACGTGGTTTAATGACTGCTATCAATCGTTAACAATAAGGAATCGATGGCTAACGTGCCTTCTGAAGCACGGAATGATGCTGAAATCCTCACATGCCATATGAAAATTCATTAGTCGAGGAACGAACACGGTATCATTGAAAAACCACATAGGTACTACCTCTCGGCCACAAAAGCTATATTTGAAACCTAGAAAACCTGTGAAAAAATATTGAGTGATTAATGAGAAGAGGAGGAGGTTGTACAGAAGGACAACCACCGCGTTTATGCAAAAGTAGTATAGCATGCCACCCACTGCCGCCGGCGAAGTGGAGTGGCGACTTGCGAAAAGCAGCGACTGGATGAGGAGAGACGAAGATCAAGCTCAGTGGCGTTTACAAGGAGAGACCTACGCCTAGCAGTGGACCAATATGGGCTGATTAGGATGATGTACAAAAGTAAGGACATGATAAAATCATAAAGATTCTGTTTTCACCATTTAGACCCAAAAAAAAACCTTAAACAAATTGACCACCAGCGCTCCGCTAAAACTTCATTTTCGATAAACTCCTATCTGAAACCAATATCGGCTTTATAAGTTCAGTTTTCTGGAGGGAGATCATTTCGATTGAAATGCTCTTATGCTAATACTGGGGGAGAGATAAAGATAAAGACTGTGTAACGGTTTATTGAATATCCATTTCTAGAACTAGGCTCTAAAGTCCTTTGTATTTGTCGTCGGTAGAAGGCGCTGCTGTTCAAAGATTAATGAGTTTAAATGTATTTCATCATGGAATGTTTGAGCAGAGTCTGGTAAAATTGGGTAACATTTTAATTCAAAACAGATTTCGAAATTAATTATTTACAAATTATAGGTCTGAATATGTAAAACAAATACACAACACACACATCACATAATAAGCTGGGAGACGTCCACTGCTTAACTTTTAATCAGAATGATGTGTCTCCTCATGATCCCAGAATGATAAGCAGAACATAACAGTAGTACGGCTTTTTCTCAAGACCAGTAAACACTGAATGGGAAGGGAATTATGTTCACAATAAACAAGACTAAACAAATTTGCTAACCCATCTATGTCCTATCCATTTTGAAATTCGATATACTATTGTATCGTAGCACCCTTTCCAATAGATACAAATATGGGGGCTGCAGATCTGTCAGTCATTTCACGGCGTATGTCACGCTTGCATGTTTCAATGTAGTATCTGGCGCATTTTTGGAACGGAGCGAGGATGGCATGGACAAATAGAGAACAACATTATTGTTGTTAAGTCAATGGATCGGCGAACACAGAAGACTTCAAATGTTAGATGTCTATTATTAGAAAATAATGTTAGGGACTCTGTATGTAGATCTGTGAAACTTTTTCGCATTAGTATTTCCAACATAGTTCTTCGCAAAAGTGCGCCATCGTGTTTCTTGTCCGTTCATCTCGTTTGGTTGTATTCAGAATCCAGTGGTAGAGTTAAATGACTCTATCTAAGCCCCAAAAGGCCACACCTTCAGGTGTCATTGTTGAGTAGAGTATTATTTTGATAACTTAGACTTTTTTCGTGACCTCAATGTTCAAACCAGTTTAATTTTGCGACAAAGCGTTACCGAGAACGGGTATGCGTGTTTCATTGTAATACAAGGGGAAGCTTTCGTCATGGGAAATCAAGCGTGTGTATCCCGTGTAGGTGAGATCAAAAGTTTATTAGGGCAGATTGGGGGATACTTTGTTGTTCGTAAGTGCACAGTTTTGGTAAACAACTATTCTATCTAGAAACACAAACTTTAAGATTTCTGAAACATGAAACTTATTATGTATAAAGTATTGTAAGGTATATCACGCCAGGAGGCGGAGCCTAGCAGCTGGCGGTAAGATGGCATGACAATATGGCGTGAGCGTCTGGGCAGTCATTTCTTCGGCGAGGTGGCTCGGGAGTGGCGCGGGAGTGGCGCGGGAGTGGCGGCCACTCTTTCGTCGGCAGTCGAAGTAGTCGGACGTTCCTGAATCTATCAGTTGCGTTACTTAAATTCCCCCTATTTAATGTTGTAAAAGTGATTTATTTTACTTTGTGAAGTGTAATATACCTTTGTGTGTATATTTCTATCATAAACCCACTTCTGATTGCTAAAAGTATTATAATTAAATAGAAACTAGTTTTGACGTCATACTTCGTTCGTAGCGGGGACATGAATTTGTACTGTCTCCAAAATAATCTCAAAAAAAGGTCTATATTTTGTACTTTTTCGTCTTACCAAAAGAAAATTTTGTAACCATAAGAATTTCGAATAACCAGCAATTTTCAAAGTCACTGCCAGGAAGTCTATTGTTTTATACAAAATCATGAAATGAATATACTAGCTTAAAGAGACCCTAGAGGTACGAACCTCGGCTTTCAAGAGCACGTTTCCCGCGCACCATTTACTAAATTAATCGCATAAATACTACAATTCGTATAAACGCATCGTCACGGCCCTTCTGCGCCTGCACACGCTCCATACTGATGGTTGACTACATGAAAGTTGTAGAAGTTACTCATCGAGATATTAAACTTTTGCGAAAATTTTAGATGTTGTCTTCTTTTTTTAATTTTTTTTTAATTTTCCATAAATTTTCGCTTCTAACACTTTTAAGTGGGAAATCAGAAAATTTCGCAAAACATTTCTAGCGATTGACTTGCGTTATCGTGGTTCAATAGTTAACAGAATTGGGGCCCAGGTAGAATGACGACTTGCGAAAGGCGGCTGGTAGCGACTGGATAAGGAGAACTGAAGATCGGGCTTAGTGTCGTTCACAAGGAGAGGCCTACGTCCAGCAGTGGGCGAATACAGGCTGATAATAAAAACGGAAAAAAACGCTTCGAAACTTTTTAATGTTATCCCGCACAGATTATTATCAGGCAGACAGAAAACAGATTTGATTGGTTAGTTTGTTGTATTATTCGTAGCGATGATAGTAATAATTTATAGTAGAATCTCTCAATTATGGGCCAGGCGCTCGTTTATTAGTGGAGTAGTACTTCTGGTTGATGATGTGATAGTAGGAAATAATGCTTTTTGACCCCTAAATAGGAGCATCGGCAATAAAAAAAGAAGTTTTGTATGGGGTAAAAGATGGAAAAAAACTTATTTAAGGAGATAGTTTACTGTAAGGTGTCAGTTTTCCTGAAGCACTATACCAAACCCAAGATGTTAACAAGATGCATCACAATTCACTAATAAATACACCGTAATTTGAAGTACATCCTCAGATTACAAAGTCTTCATATTGAAAAAAACATTATAAGATGATTTTCTAATGTAAAGATGTCTTTTTGATATTTTTACAAACTAGGTACGTATAACTTTATTATTCCATTTTTCATCTCGTATTAGATAATATGAGGCTGTGATTTTCAATAATGATATCAACTCATTCTTGAGTAATTTAATCGATTTTTTATTTATTTGTCAATTATGTTGCTAGGCTGTTGTACAATGCACTGAAGTGATTTCAACCAAAAATATTATTTTAATATTAGTTCTGTGGAGATTAGTGGAGTCAAAGTATATACATTTATTAAATTGAAAACAATAGCCGTGGAGCGGACCGGCTGGAGCCTATCGAGCCGACCGAGGTAGTCAAGTAATAAACATAAATTTTGTTAGTTTTTATGAATCTGTTTGGTGGTTGTTGAGATATCTTGGTTATAAAAATCCAAAAGAAGCGATCAAAAATATCATTCTTATACATACAATCACGTCAAGTGAATTATCTTAGGAAAAGTCTTTGTACATTATAGAACATCATAATCATCATCATCAGCCCGTGTCAGTCCGCTGCTAGACATAGACCTCTCCTAAAGCACGCCAATGAGCCTGATCTTCGGCTCTTCTCTTCCAACTCCTGCCAGCCACTTCGCGTATGTAGTCGCTCCACCTAGCTGGAGGGCGCCCTACACTACGGTTACCGATTCGCGGTGGCCACACACGTCTACTAATATGGTTATCAGTCCTTCGACAGATATGACCAGCCCACTGCCACTTCAGCTTACTAACCCTAAGGGATACGTCTGGTTTTGGTTTTCTGCCGGATCACCTCATTCCGGATACGATCTTTCAGAGAAAACCATAGCTCGCTGAGCGACCTTAAATTGGTGGACTAGTCGTACAGTGGGTGTCCACAACTCTGCTCTGTATGTTATAACAGGTAGCACACAGTGGTTGAAGACTTTCGTCTCCAAACTTTGCGGTATTGGCAGCAAGATAACTCGATGAAGTTTCGCAAATGCTGCCCAGCCCAGTTGTATTCATCTGCGGGTCTCTCTCGAAGTTGTTTTTTACTAGTTGCAAAGGTTGCCCCAGACAAACATACTCCTGAACATCCTCAATACAGAACAATTTTTTGTTAATTTTCTGCTTTGTAGTATTAATATTTTAGTCCAGTGACAGTACGAGCAAGTCACTCCCTAGGTAAGAGCCACGGATTGCAAAATAATTCGTAGCACAGTACTTCTCGGTGCTCGTCACGCTGAAACTGAGATCCTTAATTCTCATATGCCCAGTAAAATCTCTGGAGCTATAAACCAAAATGTAAAACAAAATACATCGCAACACATTTCAGATAATTTTCCCGTAAAATCAATAGTAAATAGCCCTAGTTTCCTCTCCCATATATTCATACCATACTATGAGAATGCAGCTTCGAGTATGTCCCACAGAGCAGAGCCATTAGTCAATTACCTATCATAGATTAGCACATCGCCGGCTGGAGATTAATGACCCCAGTGCATCGGATGCGGCGGCAGATTAACACCGGTTGTATGCTATAACTGGAATTGATAATATATAGTAGTAGCATATATATATATAAAATAATGAAATCAGAGGGAATAATGAAATCGAATAATATTTAAGACCTTAGTTTTTAATTTTTTTTTTTTTTTTTGTCTTCATATTGTTTGAATTACACTTACTGGCATGTATGTCATTTAAGAGATTTTTACTTATTTGCCTAAACTTTAAGCAATGGCAAATCTACACTTAACCACAGAATACATGATATTATTAAGTTTTATGTAACACTAGAGTGCTCGCGCCTTGAAATACTCCTAGTATAATCGCGCGGGGGACTGTACCTCTAATTAAGATGTCGGTTTTATACAAGGAAAAATTATAACAATATTATTATTCAGCCTTATTTTATACTGAATACTTAAACTGAAGTCACAGAATGAATAATAGTGGGTACTACGTACTGAAGTCAACAATTGTTGCATTTATTTTAAATATGAACAAACGATACATTTATGGAAAAATAATCATATATTGGACTAATTTTGAAACTGTTTTTAATTCTCAAGAAGAAGGTATTAAAACAAAGCAATAATCATATGTATGGATTATTACTTTACAATTATAAAATGAAGTAACTTACAAATATATGGAATCACGCTTTACCATCCATACCTCACGCTTTACCTTAGTAGTCGTTTCACTTATTTAGTCCGAAGGATCTTCGAGTTAGCGGTGATATGAAATCTTGATCAACAAAAACATTTGGTGTGATTCCCGCTCAATTTCCTTTTGATCAAATTCCTGTATAAACATGAAAAAATAAACCTTCAACAACTCCTATCCTTGACCTAATAACTTGTTTTTTCACCTATTTAATTATTACCTAAGCAAACAGCACTACCTTAAACAGATTTTGTAAACACATAAGATTTCATTCCTCATTACAAAGTTTATTCCGAAGTCTTGCTCAATTTCCTTTTGATCAAATTCTTAATAAACATGAAAAATAAACCTTCAATAACTCCTGTCGTTGACCTAATAATTTGTTCTTTCATAACCTATTTAATTATAATCTCAGCAAATAACACATCCTTAAACAGATTTTGTAAACACGTAAGATTTCATATAAAAATAGGAATCGAAGTTCCAGGACTCCCAAAATTAATATCCAACCCAATAAACATTGAGGTACCCAACACTCAGGAAGAAAACGTAATAAAATTACTCGTCATACGAATCGTGAAGGAAACGGCGGAAACTCTCAAAGCGGTGACTTTCTTTGATATTACTTTATTTTGGAGTTTCGTGGATGTAGAAAGGCTTATGCGGATGAGCCGGGTACAGGCAAATAGGTAATGATAATAAATTGAATCTCCATGTGAAGCCGAGATATCATTTAGATAAAGTTATGCTGTAACATGGGCAATCGGGATAGACGTCGGGTTGATTCTGGGGACTTCCAAAAATATGTTTAAAAATGTTAATATTTTCAGTACCGCATTTCGGCACTCGTAATGTAGCATGTTACGATCTATCAAAAATCATAATTAGTGACGATGAGATCGAATGTGGCAAGTATACTAAGCTATGATTGACTCTTAAAAAGAGAGTATATAGCTTCCTTGTCAATAAAAAAAGAAATAACACTTATCTATCCCTAAATAATATTATCGATTTAATTATTTATTTTGGCATTAGTTTGTTTCATTAATTAACTACGCTTATAAGTCTTCGTTTTCCAATTTTTTCACAAAGTAATAAGCACCTTAAAGCCAGGCTACATTAAGACACTAGCTCCGCCTCTACACTCTGCCATCCACTATCCACAACAAGCGCTGAAGTGCCTGCGTAACAAGGTTGAATATCGCGAGCGCTGTTTGAACACATAATTTAGCTCGGAACTAAATGATGTAATTTTCAAAAGTTATTTATTTTATTGGCAGGCTAATAATTTAGTTA
The DNA here is from genome assembly GCA_946251855.1 of Alsophila aescularia. Classification (NCBI taxonomy): domain Eukaryota; kingdom Metazoa; phylum Arthropoda; class Insecta; order Lepidoptera; family Geometridae; genus Alsophila; species Alsophila aescularia. The sequence goes on along the minus strand of OX276380.1, from coordinate 17,873,425 downwards.
AGTAAATTTTGTCTCAACAGTGCATAATAATACTATATTTTCTTGCTGTGAGATTCATTTAAGAGATATAACTTAAACCGTTGAGTAGAAAAATGAAAATATTACTGAAAATAACGTGATTTTTGATAAAAAAATGCAATGAATGAAATTCTGGTATAAACTGTTTCAAAAACTGTTTTTCTGTTGACAAAAGTCTCGTCAAGCGACTATCCTCTCAAGAACATATACGAAAACACTCCAAAAGGGGCTTAGCTGCAGGATTTCTGTTTGAGGGAGGATACTGGCGGTTATAGCCAAGATACTGGTGCCATACCGCCAAGGTTTTTAACGATATTTGCTTTCATCGAAATCTAATGCATTTTTTTTCACGGTTGGTAGTGTAAAACCCAAGACGGCACGGCATCCGGCCACACATATTGAACAATGAAAAAAGAGCCGAAGATTGGCCTTAGTTTGGAGTTTGTAAAACATAGCTAACTGCTATGTTTTACAAACAGCCACAGTTTTGTAAAAAAAATGTATGACAATTTCAAGTTAGCTGAATTCCAATCTTAGTGGTGTCTTTTGGGAGGTTTAATGTCTAATAATGTACATTGAAAATCATTAGAAGTTTTACTTTTAACACCATGATAAGTTAAAATGCCTAAAAAGAAAAGTTCAAGAACACGAGTCAAAATTTACCTCTATACAGCTTAAAAAAAATACAGTTTATATGTAAAATTACAATGTGTAACGTAACTGCTATTAAACACCTTACATTATTTTTTTACATTTTTATAAAAAATATGTTGAAGATGTTATGTTCTGTATGGAATATACAATGCTAAATAGGCTAATATAAAAAACATTAAAAGAATAGGTTTAATGCAGTTGCCATATCACGGTGAAACTTAGAACATGCTATCACAATTAATGAGTCTACAACATTTCGTGTCTATGCTGTTAAACGTTGAGAAGTTCCCTAGTCAGGACCCAACCCAGAGTGCAGCAACCATGTCAAAACTGTCATGGTAAAACTTAAAACCGCCTATCATAAGATAAGATGCGTAGGTACATAAAATTTCGTGGTTGTGCAGATTGTGAAGAGTTCTTTCGTCTGGAGATCACTTCACGGTAAAGTTTAAATCATAATAATACGCGTACACAAAATTTCGAGAGTGTGCTGATGAAGATTTCCTTTATCTGGAGCTTAATCCTGGATGCCGATTCAGTTTATGCTTAGCATAAAAATGCAACAGTAAAGATACAACAGTAAAGTGATACAACAGTAAAGTGTAGGTTTATATTAAAGTACGTAAACTTTATTTAAATAAAATGAATCTTTATTATTCCCCTATCGGTATTCACAAGCTATTTATATCAATTAAAAAAAATACACATAAATCATTTCGCATAACAAAGAACGGACATAAAACAAAATTGAACTCTCCAATACAACTGGTATCAGCTACCATTGTTGATAATAAAAGTTGTTTATGATGTGAATTTAATTAATTTCAGATTCTATCGATCACTTTTTAATAGAAATAAACATATCGTTATTATTAATAAATCTTTCAAAGGAAGTCAGAATTGTATCCATAAAATTTACATTCTTGGCAAAGAATGTACTGCCAGTTAATTTAATAAGTTACTTATTTGATACGTTTTGTCTTTCGACATCGTTTCTTTTTTTAACTTGATAGGTATGTACTTATGTGTATGTTTATTGTCTGGAATGTTCTTTGACGATATATTTTGAACAAATATGGTACAACATATGAGGATTGAGTTTTGGGAAGTTGGGAGGAGGGAATTTACGAAAACTCCGCCCTAGAGTTCCCGTAAACCCAAAATGCGCAAAACTAGGGGTATGTATGCGTTGTCAATTTTAATATAAACTAAATTAACGATCATTCAGCTACCAAAAAGGAATGAGTGTGACAAAGTAAATTATTCCGAACCGAATTTCTTCCTTGTCAACTATCTAAAAACTACAATAGCAATTAATGAAACAACATTAATTATTTAATTTTCGTTTAAAGATATATTTCATATTCATTTCACTGTTTCCAAATGTGCAATAATTACGTCTTAAATATAAACTTCGTAATTATTTTGAACATGGAACCCATGTTAAAATTCATACTCTAGCATTAAATATTACATTATAAAATATATTTTAATGTAAGGAGTGACCTTGAAAGAAACATTTAAGTTGTATTTTTATCGTCAAAGGAGTACATTAGGCATAAAACAAACGCCAGGTTTATTTATTGTTAGCACGACTATAATTATTAAATATGAAATGAAAACTGAAAAACAAAATCGATAGACGTGAAACGTAAATAATTCTGATTAAACTGCTATGATTTCTTTATCATTCATACATAATTCTCATTTGTATTGCAAATACCCGGACGCACTTACAGTTTGTTAAATGGTTGCAAGCTCATCGAACTTTGCAGCTGACGATTCTCTCATAGGGTTTATGCATGGAAAATTAATGTAGGCAGTAGGTTAGGTTGCTCGCTTTCTTTAAACAAGCTAGGTTCGGAATAGATCATCTGCCAACTCATGATGATAATTAGGAATGATCCGATACGCTTGCGGAATACGACGTGGATGTCGGGAAAATTGACTGACTCTACTGAACTGGGCTCCTAAATGCACGCGAAACATGACACACGAAATTCCTTGCAGAAAACGTGTACGTCATTACGACACTTTGCGAACAATTTCACGAAGGTATCGTTATGCGATGCTTTACGTGTCTGAATGGTCATAGCCACAGAAATCGGATCATTTCGATTTAATAGTGAATAACTGACAATCTTTCTTTCATATCTTGTCTCATGTGAATATTTTACCAACCTGATAAACACACCATTTTTTTTCTGTCTCTAAATTTAAAGAATTTTTTAAATTATACAAAGTAACATCTCTACAAGCTTTGCTTGTTTTATTATGGTTACTCAAATACCCTATCATATCAATTTATAGGCCATTTTCATAAAATAACTAGAGTTGTTTTAAAAACTAAAACTTAACTCGTCGTACTCTAAAATGTATTCGACAATAGAACTGTTGGTTTGGTCTCATACGAGAATTAGTCGTCTAATAATATATGATTTAGTTTTTTTTTAGATACTACTTGGTGCCTGAGTTTATTCAAATTATTGATTTCGAATTGTTAAAACCGGCCTGGCCCTTAATCGCGTAGTGGACTCTGAATAAACTTCGTCCGTAGCAATAAGCCTCGCATTCACTGGGCGACATACGATAGCAAGTGATGATCGGTGGATTGGCTACCAACCGGTGATGGTCAATTCTTCTCACCTATCCCTTTTGATCATTTTGATGTGGAAGGTTGGCAGCCTTGCACGGTACCGCTTGTCACCCATTTTGTCATCGAGACACCGGTTTTATTTGTATTCACCTTCTGAGCTACTTGATACTGTGATTTATGCACGGCGATGTAGTTAAACTCAATTTTAATTTTGTTTTATTTATTTATGCAAATTGTTACGATATTATTACGGGGGCTGGAACGCAAGTTTATTGATAAACAAAATTTGCATGTTTCTCTCTTGGTGTTGTTCTTAGGACTTTAGGATTGAGGCAAAGCAAAATTCTTGATGTTATTATTTAACATCGGTTTCATAAGGTTGTTTGAAGTTTTAGAAAAATAAACGGTCGCAATTTTTTTTTATTTGGAGTTGCAAAATTAAATTAAAATATAAAATTAGAGAAATGTTTTTATTCGTTAATTAACCAGATTTATTTTAAAAACGTGTCAAGGTACGCATATTACGAACAACAGCAAAAAATAATGATAAGCGTTAACAAGATTCTCTCTCAGATACAGCCACAACTTGATATAGGTACATACATTTAAAAGTGGATGCAGGACTTCATTAAAACATTGAGGTTATTGACGAATAAATATTTATGGACGACTAGTCGATTACAGCGATTTATTTTCTTATGGGCACAGGTTCAAATCCCGCATTTCGGTTGTATTTTAACTTAAGTATGGTAACGAATCCAAAACCATATTTAGTAAACTAATCTCTATTTTCGATATTCCTGCTTCTATTTTATTTGCAGATAATCTGGATGATTCGAACGGCCTTGTTGACGAAATTGAATGTGCACTAAATAAATTATATTGGTCGCCATTTCAGAGTTAATTTATTTTAAGCACCTTTTCGGATTATTTCAATGTCATTTGATTATTTTAACTATTTTAATCAACTATGTGACTCATTATGTCATTTCGCATTTGGCAGTTTTATTTGGCTAGCATTGTCAATCAAATCCTCGGCTCTCCCTAACCTGAGTCCAAAAAGTGGGAACATAATGACCGTGTGATAAATCATAATGATAACAGAAGGATTCAGCTGGGTTGTGTAACATTCGGCAAGCCTCGTCAAGTCTTCTAGTCTATAACACAATTCCTGAAGAAAAAAGTCTTCAATCATTGCGTTCTACAATTAATGACAGAAGTCTTCAATCATCGCGTCCTACCATTCTTGTCATATGGAGCCGACAATCCACAAAAGTTATGGTCGCTCAGCGAGCTATAAAGAGTGCTATGCTTGTAGTTTCTCTGAAGGACAAGATTCGTAATGAAGATATCTGACGGAGAACCTTGGTAACCGACAAAGGTATGGTAACGCGAGAATGGACACGTTCGCGAGCGTTCCGCACTCACCTTGAGAAAGACCACCGGATGTGGTTGAAACTACAGTTAGAATAATTCAACTTATATAGATAGATAGATAGAAAATTCTTTATTGCACACATAAGATAGGTACATAGGCGAACTTAATGCTAGCAATCATTATCTTCCAGTTAACCTCGGTGTATTGTGATGTTTTTAATACGGATTAGTGCCTATTTGAAATTGGAAAACTAATAGATTCCTAACAATAATATCAATACTATTACTATACTTACATAATATACCAATAATAATGGGAATATACGTAAGTAACTCCCGTTTTTGCCTTTCAAAATGTATAAAAACCGCGTTAGTTTTCATAGCTCTTAGGATAAACAAGCTAAAGAGGCAGTGGGCTGGTTACATTTGCCAAAGAACTGATAACCGTTGCAATAGACTAGTGTTCAATTGGAGACCACGTTTAGGCAAACGTAGTGTAGGACGCCCCGTGGTCAGAGGGAGTGACAACCTGCGAAAAGTGGCTGGAAGAAAATGGATAAAGAGAGCTGAAAACCAAGCTCAGTGCCCTGTGTTAGGAGAGCCCTAGGCTACCACCAGCAGTGGACAAATATAGACTGATGATAAAAAATATGTTGAAGCTTATATGAAATGTACTAACTGTTCTTGATTAGGAATAGGAATCTTGCATTTGATAGGAGCAATCAAATACAATTATATTGATTGTATTTGATTGTTACTGTCTATCCATATTCACACCCCCAAAATTATCTTTTCAGCTAGTGTTTAAACAAATTTGACTGACTCTTATAGATATTAAGTAATAAATCTTAGGGGGGGTGATGACCTGCGAAAAGCGGCTGGAAGAAAATGGATAAGGAAAGTTGAAGCCCGAGCTCAGTGGAGTGCATTTGGAGAGGCCTACGTCCAGCAGTGGATAGATAAAGGCTGATGATGATGATGATTAAATCTCAATCGCGAATTTATATCCCCGACAAATGCTGTCAATCTGTTTCTATTATCTCGCCATAAAAACATGCTAAAGACTGACAAGTGGCACGACCCGCAATAACGGGGCAATCTGAGGAATAATCGCGCATGGTGGGCAATATGTGAGCAACATAAATGAACAATACGCAGTAATGACTGCCACTACGAGCTGTCGTACAGATTCAGTGACAATGGTGGGTGAGCTTTCGATATCTAGCATTGTATTTAGCATCGTTTCAAGTTATACGCGCTAGCGAATGGAAACATTTAAATAGCTACGCACTGACTCGGTGGAGTCTATGGCTAAAGTTGTGTATCACCGTGTCGAAGACGGCCGGAAGAAACTTAAAGCGAGAAACTAGACGCCACTTTCAATGGCATTGCAATGCAAGAAGCATGCCCAGCAGTGGACGCAGACACGAGCTGATGATTAGTAATGATGCTGATCAATGTTGCTCCTATAATTGTGATCATGCAATTATTATCTAACTGGTTTTTCTACCATTGATTGGGCGACGGTACAGCACTGCCGTCAACCGCACGTCAACCGTCATTATTATGTATGGAAATATAATAATTATAATGACGACAATTTTCCACTGGCTGTCTGCCATGACCGCGACTTTCATAACTGCTGTCATATTGCCGTCCAATAGTGAAAAAACACTCATGAATGGACGAGACATGGTTTGTAGTAAAGGAAAAATAGAGCAAAACAATATGAACCCAATAATGCCTAATGCAAAGGCAACCGTTTTTGACTTATCCCATCGCCAAGGAATTAGTACCATAGGCTCGCGTAACACGACCCGGTATACATATGGTCTTTATTCCTCACCCCTACGTCTACACAAGGGCAAACGTAAAATTTATGTCACATCCCGAAATACCGACCAAGTTCAATGTTGACATTTATATTAAACAATACAGGCTGCTCCATTGTGTCTCATGATATTTGGCTTTCAAATCAAATGTCGCTGAAAGGTTGGTAAATTGGCAATTTTGGATATTGTTTCGAGGAAAATGTCGCAGATTCATTATGTTCCGGGGAAACAAAAGTTTTCCTTTTATCTGCGGGATTACGTGATTTCTTTGTTGGATAAAAATAGTGATTACGGGATGTTCATTTTAGTGAATATAACTTGGAGGGGTTCTTATGCGTTTTTGAATGATTCACATTAAAAATACATACTGATTTGCGGTTGAGTTTTCGGAAAAGGGAAGGTACTTACTTACCAAGCTGAATTCCTGGAGTAGAGGCTTTCCTCTCTTGGACTGCTAACCTCATTGCGCCCGCTACCGCTTCAGTCTGATGTAAGCTGAAGGCTTTTGTACACCTTTAGATATAAGTACGTTTCCATGTTTTATCCGGCACACTGTAGGACCAGCCCTTCTCACAACGCGGGTACTTTGAGAACCAGTAAAGACTCTCCAAAGCACCTACAACTGCAAATGGACAGCTGCATTTAAATTTGTATTATCACCAACAACTGCCATCTTTCCGCCTAAGATGAAGTTGATGGTGAAGCAGTGTGTATTCCAAAGTGAATAAGTATAATTAAAAAAAAACTGTTAGAAGCTTTTACAGGTTATTTTAATGGACGTCACTTTTTTCGTTGCTTTGTTATTTTTAAAATATTTTTTTTTATTGTTTCTTCATCGGTTTGTGAACTATCCTGAAAGTTTCAGCCGGATAGCTAATCGGGAAGTGCTCGAAATTTGAATTGCAAGATTCCAGGACAGACAACATAGGTACATAGATACATCAATACATAGACAGATACATACAAGTGAAGTTAAATAAAATATGTTAAAAAACGTTCGCTCTATGATATAAGTTTTTTTTATAATTTATATTACTATATTCGTAACTGAAATACAAAATCGTTTTATTCGATTTTGATGTAAATATTAAACGAGCTATTGACCAATCAAATCTTCTGATTTGTTGATATAAATATCACGTAAACAAAAAATTAGACTAGGCACAACTGCATGTGTACCAACAACAACAACAGAAAGACATAAACAGACTGTAGCGCGAATGAGTATCATTGCTAACACGTTCTACACAAATGCCACTTCAGTTACTAAGGCTAAAGAAGGCAAATTGTGTGCGTTGCACATAATTTAAGTATTCTTAGAAGCTGGTACCTAATCTTCCCACTTTTAATAAGATCTATGAATGTAACCCATTTGATTTGAAATATAGAATCCACACAGTCAATCAGTTTCAAGAAAAACACATTAAAAAATAAACTACAAAATTAGTGTATGTTTCTTAACTCGATGTTGTTCAAAGTCAACCCATTTAAAACTTTGTTGGTCAATTTTTCACAATTAAGCCCCAATATCCTGACTTAATTGCCTTCAACCTTAACAAAGATATCGTGTTTGACAAATGAAGAGTTAGCGTGAGCAACTAAAACCATCCTGTAGCCTCGATGAAGTAACTGTTACTTAATCTGTTACGTGATATATTTAGTCATCAGTACCTCATCTTTTAATAAGAAATCTCACTTATTTCATTCATGATCGTGTGTGTCAAGAAATATCATGCTAGATAAGCCAGACAATCTGTTTTCAAGAATAGGTCCAAAGGAAAACGTTTACCTAAAATGGCGTCAACTCTGTTGAGACAGAAATGTAGCGCTGATGTATAAAAAAATAATATAATTCTTTACTGCATTCAAGTTGTAACAGTGATAATATTGGAACAAAAAAATAATTACAGAATATTATTTTAATTTTTAACACCATTTAACTTTTAATCGTGTAATGGCTTGGATCTGACTGTTTCATACATCAACTAGTGGTTTTCTATAGTAACCACTAGTTTTTGTATGATATATATATATAAAAAGAAAGCCATCGATTAAAAAAAACACACAGATGTTACATGTTCATGTCTCTGTCGTGACGATATCGTAAAATTGATCATTTCATGAAATGGTTGGCCACATCAAGATAAATTTTTAAATCATTAAATTATCGTGGACACAATGAAATTGTTTGGCCAGATCAGTGAATGATTAGCATTTAACGATATGAAATCTTTGCTTGTAGTTTCTCTAAAGGACAATATTTGTAATGAACATAATTATCTGACGGAGATCCAACGTAACTGATATAGCTCTAGAATAAACAAGCTAAAGTAGCAGTGGGCTGGTCACATATCTGAACTGCACTGATAACCGTTGGGGTAGGCGAGTTTTCAAGTGAAGATCACATGTAGGCAAACGTAGTTTAGGACATCCTGTGGCCAAGGGGAGTGACGACTTGCGAAAAGCGGCTGGAACAAAGTGGATGAAGAAAGCTGAAGACTAAGCTCAGAGGCGTGCAATAAGAGAGGCCTAAGTCCAGCAGTAGACAGATATAGGCTGAGGATGTTGATGATATTAACAGCTAAACGCATGGCTACTTCATGATATGGTCAAACATTAGTGATCATACCGTAAAATAGTAACATTATCCACCGCTAGAGACGCTAGGCAGAAGCTCGATAGCTTGGCCGTGGATAGGTTAAAACACGAAGACGGGAGCGAAGCGTAGTTTCAGTTTTAATATTTTCGTCTTCATGATTTTTTTTAACCTCGATTTCGTATCGGTTTGAACATTTTTGGTGCCATGAAAACCTTACATTCATGATATTTAATGATATTACCAAGCGTGGATTGAAATATTATTAAACGTTAATTTTTCAACGATATGGTCAGTTTTAGCTGGCCATTTCATTAATTAGAACCATTTCATGAAATTATTGACCATTTCATGAAATGTTCATCTCTACGATATTGCCATGACATCTCCATCAGCCTACATCAGTTGAAATTTTCACTTATGGGACACAGGGAGAGAGAGAAAGCTTTCCTTTAATAAATAAATAAAATAAATACATTTAGTCTTATAATAATTTTGTAATGGAAAAAATTGGGTCACGGACGAGAAAAATAATTATATTCCATTAGAAAATTATTATATATATTTACGCTAAGCAGGCGTTAACTGCTATAAAATAAATAAAATAATAGTCTTCTTTCAGAGTTTGAACAAATTTTGGCTATAATCCACAAAAGTGGCGGCCCAGCGTGGATCAGTTCTACTCATATCTCAAAGCTGAGCCTGCACTTAACTATTCCACAGAATATTAAACATCAAATGAAATTCAAGTACAACGCGTTACAACGCATGCAAGTACATTCGTGAATAAATTTTAAAGGCAAAGCTTAGCTTCTGCTCACATCAGTATACTGTTCCATTGGTAACAAAATCGGTCTCCCGCGCGTAAGTTAATCATTTTATTCAACAATATACAGTTACTGAATTATTATTGACACACCGACTGTCGAGGGACGATAAATTGAATGTATGATTGGAAAATCGATACACGCGCTGCGTTATGTAGTTTTGGGGTTTATTTACTTTTATGTTTGTGAAGTAATTTGTTTTGGGTGTTTCTATATTATTTGAACTCGTGCTTTTCACTTATATATTTCATGAGTTCAACTTCAACTCCAACTTATTTTTTGTGTCTTGTCCGGGGTGGCCCTAATTTCGCCATTGTCACGTGGATAGTGGAAGACGATGGCCGATGAATTTAGATTTTATCTTATATCTGAAACAAACGGGATAACACATGACATTTCATATGTTATGCTTTGAGAAGTCAACTAAATTAGTTGACTTCTCAAAGCATAACTTGACTTCACGACAGCTAATGCTGATTTTCCATCACTAAAAATTGCGAAGGTTAACATCGTGCAAGGACACTGCCTAGTCAATACTATTAAAATTACCGAGGATTCTTCTTTTTTTAAATTTATTTTATCACCACGGTTAAAGCTACATGAGTTTCTTTAACCGTCGTCATAATCAAATTAGTCAAAATACTATTTTGATGTTAATTTCTGTCCACATTTAATGACCTCTAAAGGAGCAGGTTGTACTACTACAAGAAAACCATCACAAGATTTAATAGTTTTCTAGTAGTAGTAATTGTAATTTTCTTTTAGTAGTTTTTGTATTTTTCCTCATATCTCCTGGATTTGAACTGATTCGCGTATTAAATAATAATATTTTATGAAAATCAGTATTGCAGTTGTGTTTTTGTATATCCATATATTTTTCGTTCATAAAATTACTGTCTGATAAACACGACTAGTGAATGTGACATCCACGAATCAGCACTGGGACTGCAGTGAGGTGGATTAGGGTATATCTTCTCTGTCTCTGAGAGATGACTTGTATCCAAGAAGTAGAAACATAATTAGCTGATGATTAGCATTCTTGTTGCTTTGTGGGAACGTTAACTTTGAACACTGAACTTACTCGTAAATTTTTAAAAGCCTGCTTTGTAATATTTAGAGTACTTACCTACCTATTATGCAAATCCTCCCTTGATGGCAGCTTTTTCTCATATCTCTTCGCTGTCAATAGAAACTTACTATTTAGCAAGAGATTTGTGATTCCAGGAAAATAGTAATGGGATTTCAGACAATCTTGAAGCTTTATTGAAAATGGTTGATTTCAGCAGAAAATAATCTGACAAAATATTATTATTTCCCCACGTCGTAGGTATATGCTACCAGGGTTAGTTACTAAAATATAAGCAAGCAAAGCCACAAGGCAACAGCTAGTAGTTTAACATGAATATAAACAATGACGTAACGCAACGATCAGGATAATAGTCTGAACCGAAATACTTCCGCAAAATGATATCAGCGCATTCGATCGACGCGCGTCGTCGGAATGAAATCAATTTCAGAGTTAGTACCCGATCGAGATTATCGAGTACCGTTCTTCATTAACTTGATTTTATCTCCGAAGATTTTTAATAATTGGAACTCGCCTCAGATTTTTGACGGATGATTTAAGATTTTTAACTTTCTAAGATAAATCTTCTTCCTGATATCAATTCCGCGAAACGGTTATCGGAATCACCGAGGTAGCGATCTCAGAGATATATCGCCTTCAATTACTTGAACTTCCGAACTTTTGTTCAACAAAATGTAACATCGATTTATTAAAACTTCTCTGATATCGAAAGAAAATACTGGAGAACGTATAACACACAACTTTTCACTTCATTTAATTGTTTCAATCCAGGTTATGTTTCCCACAATTGATTCAATAATTAAAATTGATATAAACTGTGCGATCGAAATGATAACGCTTTAAATCGATTCTATAACCGATCGTCCAATAAATTAGAACCGATTCACAATCGTTTCAATAAAACAAACACTGTATAATTTATAAATAAACCCAAACTATATCTGCCGTATCTAGTCTACTTATCTGATTCACACTAACAATCGCACTTATTCGACTTTGCATTTTATTGTTTCCAAATCAGCTAAGGCTATTACGGAGCGCGCCGTGAGATTTTATCTAAAGCTAAATGTTTCGTGAATAAAATTGGTCGCGCTTGTTGGAATCGGATCCCGATCGTGCGATCGTCGATATCGATTCCGATCGTATCGGACGTTACGTAATTATGGTTTACGGATGCTTTATTCGAGGAAGATTTGCATATGCATAATTCAATTTTAATAATTTCGTTATAAACTTAAGTGATATCTGATCTTATGCCTACACTACTTGCAATATTTTTGATGCTAATTTTGTGTCATTTTCTCGACCATCAAAGAGAACGTTATTATAATTTATAATATTCAATTCTATTATTATTATGTTCGTGTATGACCATAATTTCATAATAGTTATTATATAACTTCAATATCTAAGCAATCTATATCTATTTTTTCAGAAGACCAGTATGTTCTTCACCTTAGCACAGAATATGTAATAAAACTAATCCGTATCTCATATTATACAAACAAAGTGATTCCAAAAGTTCAAGGTCGCCCGACTGACATTGAAAAGAACCAAGCTTGGAATTTCGTAAAGACAGGCCTTTACAGAGATAACCTCTAGATTGAGATAAAAAAGGAAAGCAATTTTCCCAATGGCAAGGCAGAGCGTAACACAAGATAGTGGTGGAAAAAATAACAGAGGCTTATATACACTGCTAACAAAAATAAGAACTAGGTACTGATAAAAATATGTAATGAGGAAGGAACTTTAGATGATGGTAACAGTGTACACATTTAGAATGTATAAAAAAGACATATTATACACCGCCAAATTGAAATAAACGTACCCAAGATATGACGATCCGCTGGTACGCACAAGCCTCAAGCACACACACCATGTTATTCCGATCGGCCGCCATATCGCAGCAACATTTAGGTTTTGTTATTCTATCTAATTTTGTCAAGTTCTCACAGAAAATCGAAAACAATTGTGATGAAATTGTGTATCAACTACAAAACACTATAAAATATCTATTCACGCTCACATATGAACCATTTGCTATGGCTTCACTCGTTCATTTGGTTGCGTAGACTGCGTCATTTTTTATACCTTCTTGGTACACATATTATTTTTAATTTTCAGCCCGTGTGGCACTTTTGGGCAATGGTAATTGAACTTATTAAAAAAGTAAACACAAATTTCCTAATACGGTCGGACCACGTTTTATCAGTGGATACCTTAATATTTTTCATTGCCAGTTTCCAAAAATTCCAATAGAATTGGTGTCTTCAATAGAAGTTTTAAAATGAAATTATCACTTCTAGCCATAGACATACCATCATACATATTTATATACTTCGTAAAGACAGGGTGGAAGACGATTTACAAATGCTTCTAGCACTAAAGTCAACATTAGAAATGGAATATTTAACATTAAGTATCTTTTGTTATAGTATTTGGATATTTCAGCAATTTCGCAAGTGCCATGATCGCGGATAAACGGAAGTGCGAGAGGGTGATATTTTTTCTCGTTTCTTCAAGCTGTCTACTCTCTTGTTATGATCCTTCACCTTCCTCGATCTCTACCTGGTCGAGTTTCTTATCGCAGTTTCTCCGCACCAAAGCACGTAGCACAAAATTTTTAGCCACACTGAAGTGTAGCTAAACTGGAGGTAGCATTTTACCTATCATCCAGTCCATGGTATCGTTTGCACCATCGGAGGTTAGCCGCGCCAATCATCTCTTTTCGCCATCTTACCAACGACTAATAATGACAACTCCACGTGAGGAACTCTACAGATAATGTCCTCAAATCTTTAGTCAACCAGCCACAGAGAATCTTACAACAATGATGCCATAACGCTAAATTGCCACCTCTCTATCGTGTGACAGTTGACACTTCCAGTTGTTTGCTTTTGTTCAGTGTGTCAGTTTGATATAATTATATTCAAATGCATATCACTGTTAGTATAACAATCGACAATTTTCAGTAAGGCTTGCAACTTGTCTTTATTTTTCAAATGGTATTGACTGATCTTACAGTTCTTTGGACTAGATTAAAAAATACACTAAAATCACTATATTGTCAGTTTGTCACCTTTTAGTAGAATTATCTTAAATAAACGGTCCAACTGGGTAGATCAAACTTCGACACTAAAATCACTATATTGTCACTATATATTATCTTATTGTCTTTCGTGCTCGATTTTATTATTGACAATGTTACCACTGTTCAAAATATCACTTCCGACTCGATTAATATAATAAAATATTCCGTTTCTATAATGACCTTGTGTAGTCACCACTACAAGTTCTACTACGCAGTTCTCAGTTTGGCCGCGTAAAACTAAAAATAAACCCAAAAATAAATTGGTCGAATGTTTACCACAACCTCTCTAGTTGTAAGTAACTTAACACAAACTTGCGTTATCATTTACAAGTATGTCATTATAACTTGACTGACAGGAATTTCTTCTAGAGAATACAGGACCGATGACCAACGAGATACGGTTAAGTGTATGATATTCAAGAAAACAAACTTGTTTCTTCAAGTCGTTTATAAGATGACAACTCGAAACAGTGGCAAGTTTTCTAAGAACCATACGAAAAATGTTTGCTGCTTGCGATAACGTCTGTGAAAATATTTTCTGTGAAAGCTGAGGCTCTTCGCTATAACCATTCGGCCACGTAACGTACCACATGCATGGAATTGTTCGTGTATGTTCGTTAATTGTCGTAATTTTCCAAACGATTCCACAACGCGACGCATTACGTGTGTGAAAGGTTAAAGCAAATAAGGGCCCTGGTTGCTGTGCGTAGAAGACACTGGGCCGTTTGAAAAAAAAAAACATTGGATTCTTATCTAAACAGTAGAGGTACCTACATACAAATGAGGTTCCAATCTTCGACCATCAATTACTTACCTATACGAAATCAGGCGTCCCAGAATCATTAATTATGATAATCTAATTAATTGAATTAATCGCTGTTTATCGCAGGACCACAAATTGTTCTCTCGTGTGTGAGTATGACGAGGTTTAGGTATGTTGTCCACTGAACTGAGGCTATGATATAATTATAGTTAGTCGTTTTAGTCATTCCCTAATTCTTTATCTCCGTCCCTATAAAAAAGCCTAGCATAACTGCCCTATATAACTTTCCCATTTCAGATAATTCTACTTAAAGGTGACAAAGTGACAAAACAGTGATTTTGGTCCAAAGACCTGTAAGATCAATCAATGCCATTTGAAAAATAAAGACTCTCGATTGTTAGACTAACGGTGCATTTGAATATACAGGATTATTGGTAATTCGAAGTATTCATGTTAGGAGGTGATAGGGGTGCCTATTTGCAATAATTTTAATCCCCATATGCATCCTGCAAAAGTGAACCATTTTTGAGTTATCATGTTTTCTAGCTTTTTTCAAAATTTGTCAAACATGCAACATATTTCTTTTTATTTAAACAGTTTTAATTTTAATCTCATTTTTTCTTCTGATTTATAAAAACGATTAAACATTGGTTATATATCAATATTAAAACGACAATTATCAGTCCAATTGCGAGACGAAAAACGATATTATTTCAATATTTTTTTGTTTATTTTTTCCACTAAAATGCCTTGCTCACGTAAACTTGACTTGGAGATTAATTTAAAAACATAACAATTTTCTTAGCTCTCCAACAATTCATAACAACTAGGAACTAATTTCAAAGAAACTGAAAAAATAGAAGATCACAAAGGAAGCAGGCGGAAATTCGTATTCGAACTAAATTTAAAATCACTGTTTGAATATCTTGCAAATAGGTTTAATGCGTACCTAAGCCAATTCAGGAAGCAAACTGGCAGGTAAAGAAAAAAAACAAAGTTTTCAAAAAGTAATATTTTCAAAAACTTATCACGCATCCTGTTACCACCACTTAATTCCTTCGCTAATTCAAAAATACGCGCTTATAATCTACGCAGAATGATTGGTGATTTGGTGTCCATATTCCTTTTTCATTTCACTTCCTTTGTTCCGCCTTTCCCACGCCTACGATGTGTATGTGTTTTTCGCGTCGCGATATGAAACGTGAAGGTGCATAAAAAACGAAAAGAGTGACGCTCCAATCGTTTCTGGAGTAACACGAGTATTGGCTGCACGCTGCAGTTTTGCCGCATATATATCAAAGATGTCTGACGGTCTAATGACCAATATGTAAATCGGTTATTACGGTGAGAAAAAGGACTATAAAACGAACGCAAAAATAGTGGTGATGAATATAGTGAATAAACAGCGTTTTAGTGACATTATTAAAACACGTGTGTCGCGCCCTACCTGCGCGCCAGCTGCACTCCTCAAGGACAGGATTTCACAGAGCTGCAGGCCTGGATTAAGCCTTCTCAACAACATTGGAGACTTGGGCAGAGGAGGAGTTCGTCGAAAGGTACGCAAGCATTTCTTTCCTTTCACGTTCTTTTCCACCATCTACCCTTGGCTGCTAACCTGTCACCAATCTGTTACCACAACGAATTTTGCTCTATGAATAACATAATACAGTCCACAAAACGCGAAGGTCACAATTTCCGCAAAACCGCATCCCGTGGAGTCGTTCCTCGGAGTCTCCACATGCATTGGTTTTGTTTTACAAATTGGCGCCGTGTTTTTTGAAGTAAATACACTCACGATTGTAGTTAATTTTTTAATTTAAATTGAAATAAGGAAGAGCGTGATCATAATGAATGGCGTGTGTTTCAAAATTACACAAATGAAGAATACGCCGATATTGTGTTTTGTCACGGCTTTTGCAACAGTAATAGTGAAGCTGCTTGTCAAGACTATTCGCGTCAGTTTCCTAATCGCTGGTTACCCCCATGTATCAGTTTTTAATGGATTGTATAGGTCAATCCGAGAAACTGGTAGTGTTCAAAGACGACAAATTAATACCGGAAGACCCCCAGTCTATGATGTTATTTACGAAGAGGATATTCTGCAAGAATTTATCAATAAACCAACAATTTTGACAAACACCGACCGCCACACGACTCTCTGTAACACAATAGAAGCATGGTCTACAGTGCATAATGCAGGATTCTATCATTACCATTATACTCCTGTGCAAGTTATTCACAAGGGTCCTCCCCTGAAAGGAGAGTTGTTTTCTGTAGATTCATGTTAAATGCGTATTTAGAAGACGCGGCATTTAAAAAAACTTCTACGGACTGACGAACACAAATTCGATCAAGATGCGATTACTAACTAGCACAATGAACATTATTGGAATGAGAAAGTGCACAAAAAATCGTATAAAAAGAGGCCGAAATCGCAACGCCGTTTTTCGGGCAATGTGTGGATGGGAATAATTGACGATAATTCAATCAGACCACATTTTTTACCGAGCAATCTAAATGCTGCGTCGAAGACGTGCCTTTGGCTACAACGCAAAACATGATATACCAGCAAGACGAATATCCTGCCTATTTTGGTGTCAATGTTAGGCAATGGCTCGATAGCCATTTTCCTAATCGTTGGGTTGAGTGAGGAGGACCCATTCCGTGGCCTGCGAGCTTAACGCCAGTTGATTTCTATGTTTGGGGTCACATATATTACAAAATTTCTTAATTGTTACTTATTATTAATTTTTAATAGTTATTAATACTACTGGTACGAAATTTTATATTAAATTAATATTTTTGTTTTATTTACATTTGATATTGTCTTTAATTAATTTTATGAAAATTTTAAAGAACTACCTTAAGTTTAGTTCGAATACGGATTTCCGCCTGCTTCCTTTGTGATCTTTTTTTTTTCAGTTTCTTTGTAATAAGTTCCTAGTTGTTATGTATTGTTGAAGAGCTAAGAAAAAGGTTATGTTTTTCAATATTATTTTTTGATTTAAGGCATTTTAGTGGAAAAAAAACTCAAACGAATATGGAAATAATATTGTTTTACGTCTCGCATTTAAAAATTTGGACCGATAATTGTTTTTTTAATATTGATAAATAACCAGTGTTTAATATTTTTTATATAAAAATCAGAAGTAAAACATAGATTTAAATTGATATATTTTTAATTTAAAAAAAAAATATTTTTGACTTGAAAAAAAGCTAAAAAACATGCTCAAAAATGGATCACTTTTGCATAAAGCATATGGGGTTTAAAATTATCGCAAATAGTCACCCCTATCACCTCCTAACGGGAATACATCGAATTACCAATAATCCTGTATAATAAAACTACCACACTGAACGAAAGCTTCATAACAACTGGAAAAGTCAACTGACACACGAGGAGACGTGTCAGTTGAGCGTTATGGCATCACTGTAGTAAGGTTTTAAGTGGCTGATTAACCAAAGATTTAGGATATTATCTGTGGAGAGTGTTGTTGGTAAGATGGATGATAGAGAGGATTGGCGCGGTTAACCTCCGATGGTGCAAACGATACCATGTACTGGATGATGAGTAGAATGCCACCTCCAGTTCAGCAACACTTCGGTGTGGCTAATAGTTTTGGTGCTACGTGCTTTGGTGCGGAGAAACTGCGAAAAGAAACTCGACCAGGTGGAGATCGAGGAAGATGACGGATCATAACAAGGAATCGGGTGAGACCTATCCAATGTTAAAGATATATAACAGTGATCAATACTAAGTATATTAGGTTTTTCAGGTGTAGAACAGGCCTTACGAGGCCTGGAATTGTTATGAAGGGAGATTGGTGGCCATTTGGCCATTAACCCCAAAACTATATACAATTTTTTATTACAAGTAATAAAAACAAATAATAATATATATTATATAGTTATAATTGCATTTTTCATTGTTGTTCATTTTCCTAAACGATACTGTAGCAACCTTCAAGTAAGATTCATTTCTCTGTTTGCAATTCAAGCGTCCGCAGATAGAAAGCTGAGAGCCAGTCAATGTCCAATTTTATAATAAGAGTATATGTTAATAGAATAGCTTAGTCTTAAGTGGACAGGCCACCTAATTCCAAAGTGTCGCACAAGGGCCGGCGCAGACGAATGGGAAGCGACGTGCTCCGCATTTGAAACGGCCCCATTAACTCGCGTTGCTTTTGAGATGCAAATGTCATTTTTTTCTTCATAAAATCTCGTCATTGAATATTTCAAGCCGAGCCTCGTGGGTGAATTTATTTCCTTCCCCGCTTTCGATGAGCGAGTTGGAATGTCAACAGTTTTGATATTCTTTTTGACTGTATTAAATTTTTAATTACTATCCAACTTTATGGTCTGTTTATCTTCTATCTTATTTATTTCTATGTTTAGGTACCTACTTATAATAAAGTAGTTAGTAACAAAAAAACTGTAAAATGAAGATAATTTAAGAAAATCGGCTTATTTAAAACAATAATATTAAATTATTTCTAATTGTGTCTATCTATCTGTTTATCTGTCTGTCTGTCTGTCCGCGTATCTCGTAAAATTACTGTACTGATTGCGCACAGTTTTCATTGTTGGATAACTTTCAAAATCTGGGTAATTGACTTCTTATCATCTTAATCAGATTATAAGAAATGAGCAAAACTATCTGCCGGCTGAACGAAATTTTGTATTTTGTACCTTATAGGTACTTTTGGTCTTGGAATAATACTAAGGTTATTTTTAACCCAAGAAAGCCCCGCATGGTCATTAAACAATGCGTGCAAAGACGCGGGCAAACGCCCGTGTTGCAAGTCATGTTTCGCATATTCATGGTTCAGTATTTCTAAGACTTTATTTGTGTGGCCCTAAAAATATTTTATTGAATCGAAAATTTTACTTAATTGGTTAATAATTCGCGATAATTAACGAAATATGATAAATATCGAAAACTCAAAACAAGATAAATACGCATAAGTGGTAAATATTTTGACTTCAGGTTTCTAATGTTGACTTTAATAATACAGGAAATAAACACAAACGCAGAAATCCCTCAAAAATTAAAATTCAAAACCCAACTTCACCAAAAGTGTAACGCCAACGCGTATGAATAGGGTAGAGGCACCCATAATCGTCCATTGTATAGCCCCTAGCTTCATGTTGTCACAAAATGTCACTATCGGTAGGGCTCAACGTGTCGCCCCAGCGAGACGAGTGCACTTGCTACACGTTATCCAGATATGCGAATTTGCCCCAGGGCTCTTTGAATGACGACTAATTCCATTGTTAACGCTTTGCCATATGGGCTACATGACAAGAGACGGTTAAGTCCCGATTGGCAATATCGAGAGCATGTAGTAAAACAGGATTTTCATAGAACAATGCAGTTTTTTTAACTGAAATATGAGTGAACAAGTGAAAACAACACACAGCATAAAAATATAGCTTGAAAATATATTATTATATTCCGAAATTGGTGTCGCAGCATTTTCAGGAAACCAGATGTTTTATTTTTATTTTAAAATGTAATCGAAAATAAAGATTTTCAATTCAAACAGATATAAATAAATACAATATTTTTCGTATTTTCTTAGATTATTTCGAGAATTGAGCGGATATTTATTAATTTATTTCCATAAAAATGAAGATAATTTCCATGTAATAGTTTCTGAAAATAATATATGAATAATTAAAACTGATATTCATCCGTATAATATCAAACAAAAACACAATTACCTTTCACAGCACAAGCTGTGGTACAAGGGTGGGTTCACAATAGCGGTGTAGGCACGGCACGCACCACGTTTAGTGAATTTACCCTATCTGTGGACGACGTTTGCTACATTTACCAAAATGTGACTGTACAAATCAGTGGTCTACATTCATAATAAATAAGTTTCTTGCTTGGAACTATATAATATTTAAGTACTAAAATAACAATAATTCTTCGAAATTATATCTATTTTTTTTGTTGTTGTCAAAGTAAATATACTTACCTCGTACGTAAATGTTTGATGTAGGAACCTATAAATCAAATAGGAAAAAAGCATTCTACGTTCTTCTAGGATATTACAAAACCAACGCAAAAGTATAGCACCAACGCTCTTGATGCTTTTTTGACAGACTTGTTATTATTTCCATGGTAACCGTTCCTTACAGCGAGTAATCGTCATTTTTCCGTTTTCCCGTTGAAACTTACCATTTTCCGGAATAAAAAGTATCTTATGTTGGTCTTTATATTCACAAAGTTTCATTAAAGTTGGATCAGCTGTTTTGGCGTGAAAGCTCATCAAACAATTAGACAACGTTTCACTTTTATATATTGACGTGGATATATCAAAAAAGTTGCGCAAGCGTAGACTGTTGAACAACAGTCTTTTTCTATTTCCGAGTAGCTCTATAGAGAGAAGGGTGAGAAGAGAGAGGATTTGCCATAATTCTTCACGCCTGGTGCAGTTTGGTTCAGCAGGTTTGTGGATGACATAACATCTTGAATTTTGAGGTTTGAGGTTTTGTTTGAAATAAGCCTACAACTTAAGCATTTATTTTAGTTTATCATTGGTGCAGAGCCAAACCACCGTCATAACATGTTACCCTTCGAACATATAGTTTGGATGTTACCCTCAAATGACCTCCAATCTCCTCTTGTAGCCATCCCAAGCCTCAAAAGACCAGGTCTACACCTAAAATACCTAATATACTTAGTATTGATCACTAATATCTATATTCAATACTGGTTAGGTCTCACCTGATTCTTTGTTATGATCCTTCATCTTCCTCGTTCTCTGCATGGTTGAGTATCTCATCGCAATAAAATGTGGCCCCCAAAGTTCCTGGAGGCAGCATTCTTATTTATTTATTTATTTATTCTTTAGCACAAAAATACAATGTACAAGGAGGACATTATTCCCTTAATTCTGTCCATGGTATCGTTGTCGCCATTTTACCATCGACCAGTCTCCACAGATAATGTCTATCTCTCGTCAACGAACCACAGACAATCTTACCGCAATGCATTACGCTAAAATGACACGTCTCCGTCATGTGACAGTTGACACTTCCAGTTGTAAATAAAGCTTTCGTTCAGTGTAGCAGTTTAATAAATATTCAAATGTACGTACTATTTTAGTCTTACACGAATCTTTAGTAAAGCGCGATCTTAACAACTGGCGTCACATACATTATATAGGTTCGCATTCAGCCCATCTACGTCCAACGTTGGAACAGTTACCCTAATTTGTTATTACTGTCAACCGCCGGTGTACTTGTGGTTGCGTTATGTTAATAATACCAGGTTTCGACAATTGACAACGCCCTTGAAGTCTTTTCCCCCAAGCAGATGTTTGGGTAACACGCAAATTGTACGAGTATCTAAGTGAAGTGGGTTGTTCGTGCTCGAACAAATATAGGCCAACTACTGCACTATAAATGATGAACGAGAAACGGAAAACTAGAATAAATTTATTTTTAAAATTAATGGAAAGAGTTACTGAACCAAAAACATATTTTTTTACACAACTGCCCTAGAAAAGGAGTGTTATGTTTTTAGCATTCATGTATATTTGTATGTTTGTGAGTTTATTTATTCCACCATAACTTTTAAATGCCTGAACTGATTTAGACGTATAGGGTATCGTTAGAATCCATACATCCCCCGAGTAACATAGGCTATTTTGTTTTGTTGAAACAACTTAATATGTCGGCAGTACGGCTCCATATTCATTAGCAAAAAAAAAACGAATTTTACAATTTGGGTATCAAATTGAAGGCCTTAATAAGCAGATTCCAATAGTATATAATTTATAATTTATTTAGCTGTGCTCGCGGCTTTGCCTGCGTGGTCATATCTTTGGTGTTATTCCAGGACCAAAAGTACATATAAAGTACTAAAAATCAAATTTAATTCAGCCGTTAGATAGCGTTTTATCGATTGACTTGCGTAATCCTCGGTTTTTAAATTGAACCCTAAGCTAACAGAGAAAACGGCATCGCAATCGGTCTGGTAAGTTTCACGTGATGCACGAATAGACAAACAGACAGACATGATTTAAAAGAATGTTATATCTTTATTCAGTACTTTTTTTTTACTATCTTTATTGTACATACTTTTTGGTACATATTACTTTAGTTAAGATTTTCCGCCCGTGATTTCGTACGCGCGGACTACTGTTTATCGCGAAATAATGCATCCTATTTTCTTCTAGGATATTAAAAACCAATGCAAAAGTAGGTACAGCACCAATACTCTTGATGTTTTTTGACAGACTTGTTGTTTCGTTTCCATGACCATTCTGTGATGGCAACCGTTCCTTACAGTGAGAAATCAACATTTTCAGATTTTCCCGCGGATTTTTTAAATTTTCCGGATAAAAAGTATCCTAAGTTTTATTCTAGAGTTTAAGCTGTCTTCATTCTAAATTTCATCAAAATCTGTCCAGCCATCATCGCGTGAAAGCTCCCCAAACAGTCAAAGAAACAAATAGACAACGTTTCACTTTTATGTATTGGTATGGATTTATTTTGAAATATCATTTTTCCGAATTAGCACGAATGAGATTCGAACCCGCAGCTATCCATGCCACTGAACTGGGTGACGTACTTTTTTGCTTGCTTTGGGTGCTTTTTAAAAGCTATTATTTAACTTCACTTGTATGTATGTATCTATGTATTTTTTCTGTCCTGGAACCTTGCAATTCAAATTTCGAGCTCACAAAACGCTAAAAAACCCATTAAAAGTGACAAACATTAAAAAAAAAACAAAGTAAAAGTTTAAAAAAAAATACTTATTGGAAATAATGTTATTACTTAGTTTAAAACTAACATGGTCACAAACACTAGAAATATTAACATTAGAAACGGGATATTTACCGTGGATTACTGTTTTTGTTAATTTCCCAATATTTCGGCACTGTTGCAAGGTTACAAGCGCTACACTGATCTAACTGCGGGTGGATAGTATTTTTACGAGCTGACAAAATGATCTACCCTCATTTTCACTCATTTAACATAATTACGTCCTTTCACTCCAAAATTCATGCTTTAAATTCTTTTAGCTGTCTCACGGGGATGGTTACCTAAACAATTCCACACCAATATATAAAAGTGAAACGTTGTCTGTTTGTTTGTTTGTTTGCTTGTTTGTTTGAAGAGCTTCCACGCGATAACTGCAGGACGGATTTTGATGAAATTTGGAATAGAGATGGAATATTTATCTCGGAAAATGGTAAGTTTCTACGGGAAAACTGGAAAATGTTGAAATATTAAAAAGTCTGTTAAAAAACATCCAGAGCGTTGGTGCTATATTTTGCATTGATTTTTAATATCCTAGAACATATGATTATTTTTTTTCATTAGTCCGCACGGAAGAAGCTTCGGGAGCCAGCTAGTAAATCATAGTGGTGACATAGGTAGGTACATGAAATGTCAAAAACCTAGTACAGCAGACACTAGTCACCACACTAACCAACGAGTATTAAAAATTCTAAGTACCACCTCTTTGTTTAGAACAATAATGTTTATATATGTATCTGTCACAGCCATCTAGCTTAATTATCCGTTCAATTAACAGCCTACCCTATTTACTAAGCGGTGCCGTTCAACTAGCGGCCTAAATGATATTCAGAGTCATGTTTTCATGTTCAACCTAAATAATCTACCTATTTTTGCGGGCGCAACTCTATCAAACTAATTGTAATATGGGCCGTTTAGTTAAAAGACTAGGCTGTTAATTGAACAGCTTATTAAGCAAGATGGCTGCGGAATATCCATTTAAGTCCAGCTCATAAAAATCAAAGGCATGAATGTATGCGGCCAAGGTATACCTTGGTATACCTTGGTGTAGAACCACCTTTGATTTTATACGACATAATAGAAGGCAATCCAAAATGGTCATCAGTTCCCTGACCTCATACCATTGTTTTTTTTTTTAAATCAGCACCCACTATACATTTGTCTTCCGAGGCATCCAACCATTTGCCAACATAATGTACCTCGATAAGAGTGCTCTCAGTAACAATATTAATCTCGTTGTGATTCATCTCTTATCGCTCAGACTTGCATGTATGGCCGAATACGATAAATCAGAAGTTAAGGAGTGTAAGGAGTAGGACATACTGTAAAGTGTTGCAAGTCGTCCAAATAGGTACACTTTTTAGTTAGTTTTAAAAATTAAACTAAACTATTTGAGAATATTTTTATTGTTAGCGTAAAAATGTGTTTAAGATTTTAAACTGGTATGGTCATCAATATTAGAATTATCATTAGAAACGAGATTTTTAGGGAGCCCGTCAGAGTTTTTTTTTGTGTTTTATCTAGCCAGCGCTGTCCTGCTGCTAGGCAAAGGTCTTCCCTATCTTCTTCCAAGCATCCCTATCCATGGCCGCGTCAGACCAATCCAAGTCATCTTGCCATCGTTTTCTTGGCCTACCCCGTCGTCTATGACCGTCTTCGGGTGTCCACTGGGTGACAACTTGGGTGCATTCTGCTAACGTGACCTGCCCAATCCCAATTCAGCCTGGCTATCTCTTCGCCAACATGAGCAACCCCTGTTTTTGATCGCAGCGTAGTGCTTGGAACTCTGTCAGTTCCCTTTACTCCTAGTACACTACGCTCCATTGCTCGTTGACAAACCTTGAGTTTTGACCTCTGAGACTCGGTTAGTGACCAAGTCTGAGCATCGTAGGTTAGGATAGGCAGGATACACGTACGGATGAGTTTGCGCTTGATATAACTTAAGTTAGGTATTCAACCGCCAGCCAACTTCACCGGAGGGAGATGTCGTGCGGTGTTCCACAGGGCTCGGTTCTTGGACCACTTCTGTGGAACATCGGTTACGACTGGGTGTTGCGGGGTGATCTCTTCCGGGCGCAGGCGTGGTCTGCTATGCGGATGACACGCTGGTCATGGCCCGGGGGGATAGGTACGAGGAGGCTGCCCATCTGGCCACGTTGTCGGTGACACTGGTTGTCGAAAGGATAGGAATGTTGGGACTCAACGTGGCGCTAAGCAAAACGGAGGCCGTGTGTTTTCACGGTCCCCGGAGAGCTCCACCGCGTGACTCTCACATTTCTATCGGTGAGACCCGGGTCGAGGTTGGGTCTGGTATGAAGTACCTGGGACTCTTCCTCGACAGCCGGTGGAACTTCCGCGAGCACTTCACTCGCATGGTCCCCAGGTTGATGGGTGCGGCGGCCGCATTGAAGCGGTTGCTACCGAATCTCGGAGGGCCAAATGCAAGCGCCCGCCGCCTGTACATGGGGGTGGTGCGGTACATGGGGGTGGTGCGGTCCATGGCTCTGTGTGGGGCACCCATTTGGGTGGAGGCCCTGACGGAAAAGTCATCACGCTCCTGAGGAGACCTCAGAGGGTGATGGCTGTCGGGGCCATCCGTGGATATCGCACCATCTCCTACGAGGCGGCGTGCTTGTTGGAGGGTTCCCCACCGTGGGATCTGGAGGCTGAGGTTTACGCCAACATGTATGATTGGCGTATGAACCTTAGCCTTCGGGGAGAAACTCCCCCGCCAAGGGCGATTGAAGTGTGGAAGTTCCAAGCTCGCCGGTCCTTACTGGGGAAGTGGCAGGAGAGGCTGACCCAACCCAGGGCTGGCGCAAGGACTGTCGAGGCCGTCCGGCTGGTCTTAAGGGACTGGTTGGACAGGGCTCACGGGTCACTGACCTTCCGGCTGGTGCAGGTGCTGATGGGGTGCTTCGGAAAGTACTTGTGCCAAATAGCCGGAAGGGAACCGACAACCAGGTCACCATTGCAGCTGTGGCGAGGACGCGGCGCAGCATACGCTGGAGGAGTGCCCAGCTTGGGTCAGCGAGCGCCGCGACCTCGTCGCAGCGGTGGGGGACGACCTCTCGCTTCCGGCCTTGGTCAAGGCCATGGTCCAAGTGAGAGGTCGTGGAATGCCGGTTCCGCCTTCTGTGAGGACGTGATGTCACAGAGAGAATCTGCTGAGAGAGAGAGGGAAATATTTTCCGAGCTCCCTCTTCGCAGACGTAGAACCGGGCGTCGGAGGAGGCACTTCCACGCCCTTCTCCGTCCTTCTCCGTCCCCCATAACAGAGGCTTGGGTGGCGGACTCTGGGGTTGTCCGTCACTCACTAGATGCCTCGAGGTGGCGCGCGCGGTTTTTCCGCGCGCCTCTCATAGGTAGATGGAGTGGAGAAACTCCCTCTTCACTCCAACGGGCTGGGGTCCTCCTTTTGAGGACCAACGTCGTCAGGGCCGCGGAAGAGTGTGCAAGCGTCCCTGTAGTCCTGACATTAGACGTCCCGGAGAAACACCGTGGGGTTTTTAGTCAGTAGTGGCAACAGTTGTTGCTGAGTCTGACATAACCCGCTCGCCTCCCCAGAAGCGGCGGGTATGCGTAAATGTCATTTTCACCATGTCACAAAAAAAAAAGAAGAAAAAAAAAAAGGTATTCAACCACCAAGGCTGACGCTGTGTTCCAAATGCCAGCTTTTAAATCGATTTATAGTCCACAGTCAATATAACAATAGATAAGAATAGTTATATAGGCTGTGAACTGTGAACCGGTAAAATCGACCTTCAGACTATGCACTGTCATAAAACAATATTTTAATATTATTTCTGCTATTTCGTCCATGTGATAATCAACTAAGTAGTTGCATTGTTGTGCGAAGCATAACGTAATTTATCTGCATAACAAATAATTGATTTTTCTTAAATTACTACTTAAAAAAAATAATAGAACTTCTTTATAACCAAGCCCTAACATTACTTACCAACACGATAAAACCGAATCAATAGTGCTCTCGTACCGTGCCAAGATGTAATAAACGCATGAAAAGTGAACATAGCAGAATCATTTGTTCTACAGTCCTCCACATGAACCTATAGCTCTTAAAACGGAGGCATAGAGTTTAGAACAACCCAACATCAAGATAGGTCTTATGTAAACATGTCAGTGCTAGAACGAAATTAATGATGCCAGTATTGCAAATTGTTTGTATTGTTGGAAATTTGTAGCGGGGCAGCTGGTCTTTGTTATGTGATTTTCCCACAACAGCCGGATGTTACAAAATATTTGTTCATGTGCTGAAAGTTACCCAGTTTTAAGGTAATTTAATATTCTGCTCTGTAGGTTTGATACCTAGGCCCTATTTCATAAAACTATAGTACACTGACAAATGTCAATCAAACCGAAAATTGTTAGTCAAACTATAGAAATGTCGTACATTTTTGTTATATGAAACGCAGGTTTTGCGTATTCGACTGACATTTTAGGGGTATTATGATTTGTCGCTTTATGAAATAGGGCCCTGGTGTACTACCGATGTATATGAGACTAGAGACTCGCCCGGCTTCGCACGGGCTCAAACCACGGCATGATTTCTTACTTTTAGTATTTTTATCCTCGTAACTTTTAAAAAAAACGTCCGTAATTAAAAATCTGTGGCAGCAACGATCGTGGTGTTTTTTGACCATAGACAACTGAATTATTACTCAAGTACTTGACAGACTTGTAATTATTTCGTTTCCATGGCAACATATCACTCAATTATAAATTGTAAGAGCGCTGGTGGCGCAGGAGTAACTTGTTCGTTTTTAAGTCTTAGTACCCTGTTCAAAATTCGGGCCTTCTACAATGTCATAGTCAAGAAGACGGATTCCACACCACCAAATCGAAAATGGAGCAACCAAGATATGCTGATCCGCTAGTACGCACTGACCTCACGCACACACTTACACCATGTTATTCCAATCGGCCGCCACATCGCAGCAAGATCTTGACCTTGATAGACGTGTTAATTCTGTCAAGTTCTAACGAATAATAAAAACAATACAGTATACTGTGATGAACTTTGATGAACGCAGTCGGTGTGGACTTATTTTTTTAAACCTCCTTAGACATAGTAAGATATGTGCTTATAAGCCATCGCTCACAACAGTGGAGGAGAACATCGTGAGAACCGAAATTGTCTATAAACTTCACGGACTACACCAATCTGCACTGGCTAGCTCCTCAGAGTAAATATTACAAAAAAAAAACATAAAAAGCCGCAGCTAAATCGGTCCATTCATTTCGAAGCTACGATTCTCGCCCCCCTTTCCTTTTCTCAACTGCCTCCCCCCCCCCACTTCCCCCATATACCAAAGAACTATCACGATTACATCAGCTTTGAAACATAAAAAACCGCATCTAAATCGGTCCACTCGTTTGTAAGCTACGATTCTCTCACCACCCCAAACCCCCCACCCACCTTCTCCCTTTCCCCCCATTATAGCTAAAAACCATCTCGATCACATCAGCTTTCAAACAACAAAAAAAGCGCGTCAAAATCGCTCCATTCGTTTGGGAGCTACGATGCCACAGACAGAAACACACACACACATTGACACAGTGATACACACCCTAAACTTATAACACAACCGACTTTGTTTTTTACCCCTGAACAAAGAGACGGCTCTTTGTTCAGGGGTAAAAAACAAAGTCGGGTTATTAACACCATTTATAACTCAAGAACGGCTGGACCGATTTTTATGATCTTTGATTTATTGAGTATGGAAGGGAGGAGTGGGGCGGAGAGAGGAGGCGGGGAATTTGGTGCAAAAATTGTATCCATGCCATTAAAGCCATTAAACATTACGATGATAATAAGCTCGATAAAATACATTATGGACTTAAATGCCCACCATAAATAAAATAATACTCACAAGATATAAAACATAAGTATAATCAGAGTTCAGTTTTATGGTGATGTGCTTGATATTATTAAATTCCGATTTATCCTAATCGTACCCACAGCTTATCTTATACCTAGAACCAATCAATGTGTTTCAAACGAGTGATAACTTGAAACATTCCATTGTTCTGTCACAGTGGCAAGTGGCCGTCGCACCATTTGTCTAGTGATATCTTAACAGTATAAATCACTAGGCCATAACAAACAGTCCTTCAGCGATTTCTAATAGGCTGGTTGACTGTAGCAAAAATGAAATCCAGAATCTATACTTTTAATAGATCAGGAACAAAAAGTCTGTACAATAATGATAATTAAAACAAAATGTTGTTGATATAAAATAAGCTACTGAACAAGAATATAAAAAACAATAGATGGTGTCTGCCTGTTTATCTATTATTTGCGCAAGTACTG
Source organism: Alsophila aescularia (assembly GCA_946251855.1). Lineage (NCBI taxonomy): Eukaryota > Metazoa > Arthropoda > Insecta > Lepidoptera > Geometridae > Alsophila > Alsophila aescularia. The sequence goes on along the minus strand of OX276380.1, from coordinate 17,843,472 downwards.
TGCCAATTGCGACTTTCACTGTCGGATAGCTTAGGTTTTGGATACTTGCTATCTTAATCCGATGATTAGGAGCAGAGAAATCCATAAAAAACTATCTGAGCAGAGCAGTACTGTAACCAGAGCTTGTTCATAATGGCTCTGTATGCGCCGGTACCGCACGTGACCAAAAATCAATTCAAATATCGGTTTATGACGCACGCGCATGTATTCAGCCTTCTGATATAGTGTTCGCGCGGCATGAAACTAAGAGCGTTTTGGCGAAAACAAGCAATTTAAATGCAGTGTTTCTTAACCCGTCAATTATCAGACGCTGTGTGCATACATTGGTCATATTTCATTAGTGATACCTAACATGTGAGGGGGAATTATTAACGTGAAATCAATAAAAAGAAGAAATCTAGCCTATATCTACAAGCTTTCACTATTTCTATGGTTTTTCTCGTTTTTCTCCACATTAATTCAGACGAAGTGTATCAGTTTTAATGTTAGTTTGTGTTTCCTAGTTATCTAAATTAGATAAAAGTCCATGCGACTTCTTATATGATCTTCTTTTGGTTTGCTACGGTTTCAACATCCAAATACTTTTACAACTTACTTGATGTTTTTAAACCATCTAGTTAAACTGCCATCTACTTTTCATTCCTCGCTGATGAGGACCACATGCAAACATTAAAAATTAATTAAAAATTAATGTTTGTTAGACGACACCGAAGTCTAAATAACTTCGTTGTCGTCTAACAAACATTAAATTTTAATCGTCAACACTTATCTCAGTTCTTTGACCCTTGTGAAGATTTTCCTGTTGCATCCTTTATGCTACTTAGACCATAGCATCGGTACATGCAGCATTTAGACCGTAATATATTTTCAAAGAAACTTATCTGTCGTTCCCGGCATACTAACTTAGAAGAGTCATTTGTAAAATTATAATGCTGACTCTCATATTCATGCTTACAGCAAAGCAGCAACTTAGTAAGCACCTTTCATCGTTTTCGTGAATCAGTAATGCAAGTCCTAAATCAGGCGCGAGACAGACCACATTTGCATGTGAGAGGAATGACAAAGAACAAAGGATTTCGTGGCTTTTTTATTTATTTTTCTCTTTAAATACTGCCTCTACGATATCGACAAAGGCGGCGTGGCGTAGTGCAGCCTGTAAATCATTAAACCTTTGAAATATATTGTGCCCTGTGCCATATATTTTTCACTCACGATAATTTATTCACTTGGAAGATAAAAACTGAAGTGATGTTATCGGGCAAAGTCTCGGCAAAGTAAAATAATGTGACAATTTTGGTGAAAATAAAAGGACTTAGCATCTGCAGTTCTAAAAGGAAAATCGTTCCTATCTGCAAAGATATAAAGCCTATAAAAGTTGATGTATATAAACAGCTTAAAATGCCTTGCTCGGCTCGGCTCGGCGCGTGCTAGCAGCGTCATTTTTTACTGAGCCTAATGTGTTTACGCGTGTAAAATCGTAAGCTCACATGTGGATTAGGCGTGCTGTGTCTGTCAGACAGTGCATCTCGGCTCAGCTCGCGGCGTGCCGTACCGTACGCCATTTTACATGCCTCGCTCGGCTCAGCTCGCGATAGCATGCGTCGTTTTATTGAAACTATTGTGTTCCACGCGCCGTGTACAGTAGGCTCTCGATTAAGACGAGCCGAGCCTACAGGATGGCGCGACTCGGCCTGGCTCGCGTTATCACGCGTCGTTTCCGTAATTTACGTACGCTTGAGATGTGAATACGCCAAAGATAAATATTTGTACGTATGTGCTGTCTGCCATGTTACAATGTCTGCAGATGTATTAATCAAGTTTAAAAATGCAAGCTGTGTGTGTTCAAATGCAATAGAATATAATTAGCCTCTTTTACTTGATATGTATTAATTTACCTATGTTTTTTATAATATAGGTGATGTCCGCGGCTTAGCATGCGTGGTCAGTTCTGTAAGTTAATAGTACTCTTTGTGCTATTCCAGGACCTAAAATACCAATATACCAACATATGATCGAAATTCCTTCAGCCGTCAAAAATATTTTTATCAATTGCTCGGCTTCTACTTATCGTATTGAGATATAAAGTACCCCAGTTTTTCAGTCAAAACATAAGCTATCCAACAGTGAAACCTGCATCGCAATCGGTCCAGTACGTGGTGCGCAAACAAACATACAGACAGACAAACAGACAGACACGAATTTTTAAAATGTTATATTATAATTCAGTAGCTTATTTTATGAACCCAAGACCATTTGTTTTTTAATAATCTTCTTTGTACACTCTGTTTCGTTCCTATTGCTTTATTATAAGTATAGATGTAAGTATATACACTATCTGATTGAATTTGGAATCAATTTAGACTCAGTTGTAAAGCTGCCTTTCCATAGACGCAAATCTTGTAAAAAGAATTATGTCTTCGAGAACTAAATTAGCTATAATCTGATAAAGCTTTTAAAAGTAAACTTTGATAAGTAAAGACATGTTTTTTTTTTGTTAAAGTGGTCGTGGAAACCCTTTCTAGCTGTAATACATTTAACTAACATACGGTTTATTTCAATAAAATACTGCCTAGTCACGTACTCCTAACTTTGCTGACAGGCTTTCAAGTTTTTCAAAGCACAAATGTTTTTATTCGACTACGGCGAAGCAAAGGAAGGATAATGAGTTTAACAGCATGTTATGTGTGCACGTGATGTATGTATGCCTGTATGTATGTGGGTATGTGGATGTTCCACCATAGCGTCGCCCAATTGGTCCGATTTTGACAAGCGAGTGTCAATCGATTCACCTTCATGTATAGAGTGTCATAGGCTTTTTTTACACTTGACTAAGGCGAAGCAAAGGAAGGTTTATGTGTTCAAACTAAAAACTTGGTCCCATTTTGACAAGCAAGGTGTCAATCGATTAGTCTTGGCATTATGCTGAGGCATGACCCTTTGAACACTGTTTGTTTGTTTATTTGTCGTATGAGGTAGTGCTGACCTCTGGTGTCACAGTTTGTCAAGCCGCCCGAGGGCCTCTGACATGGCTTAACGACTGCTATTAATCAACAACAGTCGGGGCCGACTGCTTAACGTGCCCTCTGAAGCACGGAGCGATGGAAAAACGCACATAACTCATAAAAGTCATTGGTGCGGAGCCTAGGTTTAGAACCCGGTATTGTTGGATTCTAAATTGCACCATAGAACCGTTAGGCCACCATCGCTCTATACTAATCTAATCTAATCTAAACACTGAGATTTATATTGTAACTTTTAAACTTTCGCGACTCGAACACATAGTTATATATATAAACTGGACTTAATCGCGCTGAAACTTAATATATATTTACCTCGACGTTTCGATCAAGTTGCAGTGATCGTGGTCACGAGAAGATTGAAGTAGCGGGTGTCAGCGTCCAGAAGGGCGAGCGTTGTCTCCAACTAACCGCATTTGGTTTTGTAAAAATTTTGAATTGTCACGACACACGACACTAACGACATCTGCAGATTTCTTCTGACATAAACCGCGACGCGAACACTTGCTTATCACGGGATTCCAGGAAGCAGCCAACTTGAAAAATCAATTTGGTCAATTGAACTTGATCGAAAAGTCGAGGTAAATAAATATTAAGTTATCAGCGCGATTAAGTCCCGTTTAAATATATAACTATGAGATTTATATGTTTAATTTATGTGTTAATTTGCTACTTTTGTTGATAAGTGTTGAATAAACGATTTTTCTTTCATATTTCTTTCTTTCTTTTTTTTCATTTATGGAGTGTCATAGGGTTTTTTTTTACCCGACTACAGCAAAGCAAAGGAAGGGTTATAAGTTCAAACAAAAAATTTGGTCTTATTTTGACAAGCAATGTATCAATCGATTCATCTTCATCGCAAGAGTTTCGCATGCTATTTTTTACCCGACCGTAGTCGGGTTTTAGTTTTTGAACTTATGCCTTGTTTGATCTTTCTTCCACTAATGTCAATGTCATGTGTAATAATATAGGGACGCCCCATCGCAATACACTAAAAACAACTGAACGACAAAACTATTTGTACCAACACATCTTTTCATTGTGTATTATTGCGACATCTATGAATCTAAAAAGCTCTTCAAAATGTACCAAAAACGCGCAAATCCAGTTTTTAATAAAAAAAACATTGACCGTAACCACAATCGCAGCCGCGACCACGTGCACGATTAATCTACGTCGCGTAAATTCTGACAACATCGGTGATAAATGATGATAAAATAGCTGACACAATATACTTAAAATGTGTGTCCTGTGTTGTATAGCTTATTGATTAGTTACTAGGTTATTTAGTACTAGCTGATGCCCGCAGCTTCGCATGCGTGGTCATTTCTCTAGGTTAAAAGTACTCTATGTGCTATTCCATGACATTAAATACCAATATACCAACGTTAGATCGAAATTCCATCAACCGTCAACAATATTTGTATCTGTTGCTCGGCTTGTACTCTTCGGATTGAGTTACCAAGTACCTACGCCAGTTTTTAAGTCAAACCCTAAGCTACCCAACAGTCACAACTGCATAGCAATCGGTGCAGTAGATTTTACGTGATGCGCGAACAAACATACAGATAACAAACTAAAAAACAATCAAACAGACACACACCAATTTAAAAAATGCTCTGTTCTCGTTCAGTAGCTTATTTTAAGTACCCTAGACCATTTTGTTTTAATTTATCTTTGTACAGACTATTTCGTTCATATTGCTTTATTATATGTATAGATAGATTTGTAAAATGTTTTGATCAATTGTGCTGTATGTACCACCGGAGATGTCAATATTACTAGGGAAAGAGAGCTTATCCACATTCTAAGACCACATATAACATATACAACACGTTAAATACATTTGTTACTTTCTTCCACACTTGCAAGGGAAATGATATTCACCCAAAGTCTAACTTTCATGCTTTAAGAGAAAAGTGAAGAAATTCCCTGCAGAGCATTGTTAATGCCTCTGGTATTGCAAATGTACAAATCTATTCACTTACTCGTATGCCAAATATTAACTAGTGGCTCTGTGAGCTGTAGACCTCGCTTGTATAAACTTTTTTGTAAACAATCTAGCGGTGAACAGTCGCACCCATCTAGTTACCTTATTGTAACACTAACATTAATAACCAAGGTGCTCCATCAATCCCTACCTAGTAGGTAAAGGTTCTGATTCAACTGGTAGAAACCTAAAAGTGAGAAATTTACTGCATTTTGAGGAGCTATTCTGCTCATCACGCCGAAAATCCTCATCAGATCTTTATAAAAAAATATGAGTTTAACTTAAAGTTATTACCTTTCAAATGTAAAAAGAACCATCAAAATCAGATTTAATATGGCGGAGATATTCAGTAGCCCCTTTTACCCTATTTTGGAGGAAATACCTCCGCAATCCAAAATCCCAGACGAATTTAAAAAAAAACGCTTAACCTGTATACCGAGTTTCGTCTAGATCGGTGGAAAAATGCGACCTATGAAAGATTTTTTGCCGAAACTGAAACAGAGACGCTTCACTCGCGCTTCGCGTTCACTCGGTCAATTAGGTATGTACGGGTTTTTTACAAAAAAACTTACAAAAAAACGAAAGTGTCAAAAAGCCTGATTGCGAAAAAAACTAAAAATTTGCAAAAACTTATGTGAGAATAGTTGCTAACTAACTATAGATCCTAAATAGTCATTCGAAATGAAAAATTAAAAGATAAACCAAAATATGATATTCAAATACCTATTAAATGATACCCCACATAACATAGTTCACCAGCTTTCATTTTATATTTTTACAATATGGCGTTTGGTAGTCGCCATATTGAATATCGTTTACTGTCATATCTTTAGTGGCTCTTGCAAGATTAGGACAAATCGATTGACGTGAGACTCATCAAAATCGGCCCTCGCGTTTGCTCTCTAGAACGCCATAAAGAACAAACGTACATACATTTGATAAACACAATACCGTTCGCGGCTAAAATGGAAACCTGATCCTGTTACCAAGCCAGTTAAAAATCTTAAACATGATCAAGTTATTTAAAATCATAAATGAATAGAATGTTGTTCTTATAATAAGTTTGATTAAACGTCGGTGTCATTTCTTATTAGAGGCCCAATTTGCAACCATTAAACGTTACGGGCTTGTAATTAAATATATATATTATTTTTGAAAAAAAAAACTACAAATGCTTTCAAATTAGGTTTATGTCCAAAACAACTAAAATTAACAGTTGATTCACTAATAAAGTAGAAAAAAAGAACTATGGCTTAATTGACGGTGACACCTACGCTACGCAGCCAATTATCACCTTACTTATAATATTATCAAAATTCTGACAATTAAAATTCAATCTCGGACTATAGTTGAATTAGTTTTACAGTCGATGAAAAGTAAAAATCAACAAAGACTCTCTAAATATAACGCATCGTAAAGATAAGGTTCGTTATTTTAACAGTATGAGCACTTACATAAAACTAGCAGTAGGCTGGCCAAAAATATTCGATATTATGTTGCAGATATAACATGTATGGAATTTTCTCTGAAGATTGTCTTATTGTGTTGTGCTGGTTTATGTTGGGAACGATATTATCGAAGCTGTTGATCACTATATCTACTTGGGTCAGACGATTCAACTGGGTAGATCCAACTTCGACAAAGAGGTCAACCGACGAATCCAACTCGGATGGGCAGCGTTCGGGAAATTACGCCATATCTTCTCGTCGCAGATACTGCAGAGCCTCAAGACGAAAGTTTATAATCAGTGCGTGTTGCCAGTAATGACATACGGCACTGAAACGTGGTCGCTAACTATTGGTCATACAAAAGCTCAGAGTTGCGCAGCGTGCAATGGGGAGAGCTATGCTCGGTGTTTCACTACGTGATCGAATCTGAAATGAGGAAATCCGTAGAATAACCAAGGTAACCAACATAGCTCTCAGAGTTTGCAAGTTGAGGTGGTAATGGGCAGGCCATATAGTTCGCAGAACCGACAACCGCGGGGGAATAAAGGTTCTCGAATGGCGACTACGAACAAGCAAGCAAAGTGTGGGAAATCCCCCCACACGATGGACCGACGACATTATAGCCATCGCAGGAAGTCAGTGGATGGAGGAGGCACAAGATCGCTCGTCATGGCGCTCTTTGTGGGAGGCCTATGTTCAGCAGTGGACTTCTAAAGGCTGACATGATGATGATGATTGTCTTGTACCCCGACAAAACAAAAAAACCCCTACTCATTTGTGAAGTGTTGTAATCAGACTATCACCAAATTTACAAATGCGATAGTATTTCTGTCTTTTCTAACTGTTTGTTACCATGTTACAACCAAAAGCTGAACCAATTTTGATTAAATTTGACATGAAAAAAATAAAAGTAATAATGCCTCACATTGTGCACATGCATCGTGTGAGGCAATAGCTATTTATTTTTTATTTTTTACCCCTTAACATATTCACAAAGACAAAGACGCGGGGCACAACTAAAAGAATATAGTAAACAAATAGCAAATGTAGATTAAAAAACTAATGTAATAAACGTAATTTTTAATATATTTTTACGTAATGAATTGTCATCGAGTAGTGAGCTACCCTGAAAGTTTCAGTCGGATAGCTAATCGGAAAGTGCTCGAAATTTGAGTTGCAAGATTTCACCCAGAACGACAAACAAGAAAGTGATTAAATAAAACGTGTTAAAATTACCGCTAAGAATTGACGTTAAAGTGAAGTTCATTTTTTTGTACTGATTCGCAGTACAAATTGCACTCGTCAATTTGCTTATCTTTCTTCCTCTGCCTAGTGTTTATGTAAAGATTAATACGATCATCCATACTGGATCTATACTGTTTTATTTTTATTAAAACGGTCCGATAACAAAGACATTATTTTTTAGCTAAACGTGCTCAAAATGGTAGCCTTAAAATTGCAAATTGATTTTAAAACAGCGGCAGATCAATTCAAATGCTTATTAGGATGTAATATTAGCATAGATTTAAAATTCTGGTATAATAAATAATATCTTAATTAATATTTTTTCACACAAAGGCTTTATAGATATTTATGAACAATGTTTTGGCGTTTCACAGGATTACACTAGTTTTTGACGCGCTTAAATCAATAATAGAAATACCAAAAGTTCTATTAAATTTTATGTAATTTTATTAAAATAAAGTTCATTAAAAGGTTTATTACACACATCAATTTAATATTCAAACTTCCACAGTTACAGATATGTGTACTGTGACACTACGTAGGATAAAATGAAGTACTTGGCTCGCACGTAGGTATGTTTGTCTGTATGACTACACTAATCTAGATAACCACTGAACGGATATGAATGCGATTTTCACCCATTTTCCTTGAGAAAGGTTATGCTAGTGTAATGTCTCATTAAGATGCTTTTTAATTATCTGTCGCGAGCCATGTTTTTGTAGAAGATACATTGACTCTTTTTTTTATTATTGTTTGTTGACAATAAATATTTCTTATTTATGAGGCCTTATTTGCAACCATAATTTTTTTTGGTAAAATTACGTTTTACTTCTCATCCTCGTAAAGTTCTTATTTAAGCAGACTAAAACTACATTTTATGCTCTAGTGCATAAAAGTGTTTTCTCTAATTCTCTGTGTTCTAATGTTCCAAGCAGAAAGTAAAAAAAAAGTGGTGGGAGCGAAGCCCTCATCTTTTCTTTTAAATGTTTGGATACTTCAAATAACATTGCTTAATTTCCTTGCAACTGAAGTTATAAGCACTCGTTTATAAAACAAGGCATTTTATCCTCAACTTTAATAATGAACCCTCGCTTACGGCTCGGGCAGATAAATGTATTGGCATTAACACCTGTAGGTGCCCCATGCACGTGCTTATACCGGTTTTTGTATTGAGTTTTGGTTGCCGCAGCAGCCGCGGGGCACTGAGCCTTTAGCGAGAAAATAATATGTCAATTTTCTAAATAAAAAATTTGGATCACGGACGGGGCTCGAACCCGCATCATTCTGTGCCTCTGCATGGCACTTGCCTTTAACCAATTCGGTTACCGTGACCAAATTTCCAAATTTGTCCGTCCCTGTAAGATGGATTTAGAAACTACGCGAATAAGTTAAAAAACTAAAACCCGAATACAGTCGGGTAAATATCAGCCATTTTTAAACCAAATCTTTATTAAATTTTTATTGTTAGTTTTTTACAAGTATTGAGATTTTGTTTTATTTTATTTATGACTTTACTAGCTGCACCCGGAGCTTCGTCCGCGTGCAAACTTTCACTCCTCCACTCCACTCCTGCCACTCTTTTAGTTTTTTTTTTATAATGTCCGATTTATTTTTTAAAGTTATTTTGTACAAAATCGAATACATTAATTATATGGCATGGGAAAGCAACTACGTGGCGATTTCTTGCTCAAAAATACAAAATATTGCAAATTGATTACAGCTTTTCCTAAAACACGCATCTGCTAGGTGAGTAAAGTTGAAATCGTTTGCTTGACATTTTTTTATTGTTTATGGATTCTATTCCTCATGCCCGGATACATGCATTTACTATATTTATTTTAGGATATAAAGACAAAAAAAAAGAAGTTTTTCGTTCGTGGTCCAATCTTCCAACGCTGGTCCAATGTTACTCAGAATGACTGTAGTCATAAGCATCAGGCCCGACGCCCGTTTTGTATTTATTATTTTATGTTCTCTATAATGTGTAGATTCCATTTACATGCCCCATATATTTTCTCTTAATCACTTCAATCATAACTTATTTAAATCTACTAATTATACAAAGAATTTCATTAAAAACTTCTTGAATACAAGATTTCAATGATACTCCGTGTGACCGTATCAATATCTTGAATTAAGTACACACAAGCGGCATTTCGGCTGTGGCATAGAATACACAATTCCGGCTACAGTGGGCACCGGTCCCAATAAATATTATAATAACGACTCTGCTACTGAACTACAATTTAGATAACACAATATTCGTTATAAAGACTTGAAATGAAACTTCAACGACTGGTAATTTAGTAGTGATAAGATAACTTTGTTGAGATGAGATATATTTTAATACCTATAACAAAAAATAATAATATGCGCTATTAATGTATGTAGTACCTAAATCCTCACCAATTATTAACCCCCGAACAAAGAGATGGGTGTTATAAGTTTAGGGTGTGTATCACTGTATGTGTGTGTCTATCTGTCTGTGGCATCGTAGCTCCCAAACGAATGGACCGATTTTGATGTGTTTTTTTTTTGTTTGAAAGCGTATGATATCGAGATGGTTCTTAGATATATGGCGAGGGGAAAGGGGTAGGGGGAGGTGAGAAAATGGGGGTGAACATTGTAGCTTCCAAACAAATGGAACGATTTAGCTGTGATTTTTCATGTTTGAAAATTTATGTGATCGAGATGGTTCTAAGCTATATCAAAAGGGAGGGGGGAGTTGAAAAAAGGTTGAATTTATAATATCTTGATAACAATAACTATAGGATAAAATTTAGTTCCGTACTCATATTATCCTTGACGAATACCACCGAGGGAGTGGTTGAAACTATAGTTTCAACAGCCTTAAGTGAGTGATTTCCATTAATTTTATTGAAAATGTATCAAAACCACGTTAGTTTCTATAGTAAAATGTTGATGTTCAGTCTTTAACTTTCATGCAAAGTTTCCACGAGAAAACAGGTAAACTGCAAGAAGAGCTCAAATGTTCAAAAATTATTGTAACATTTATTTGATAAGAACGAGATCTTGAAGTAATAATCAAAATTATTTATTTAATGACTTAGAAGTTTAATCTGTTCAGTATATGACATCAAAACGTTAAATAAATTAGTGCTCTTTATCTCCTAAGTGATCTGAAGTTGATTAAGACAAATTTATATGGTAAATAATGCAAATACAAACGGTTGAAAATGGCGTTGCCTATCAACTAACGTATCTGTGTACGAAATTATATTATTTTATCCACACCTCTTCATACAATTTGTAAATGTATGATAATATTATGAATACCTACTTAGCGACAGATATAACACATTGTTGTAACACCCACCGCAGTAAAAGTATACAAAGTAGCAATGATGTCTCATGTGATATGTGGGCGGTATCCTTGATTATAATTAAATATTATGGGTTGAGAAGAATAAAATCATCATGTAAAAAGTGTTATCTTTGTAAAGTTTTAAAAGAACGGGTTAAATTTATTAATTCGAGAAAAATAAAAATATGTGTAGATAAAATAAATATATTAGTTTACTACTTGTTATTATTGGTCAAAGTCCTCAAGTTTGATGCTTTTCAATTTAAATGTCTTTCAATCTAGCCGTCGTATCTCTTAATCAGCTTCACCAGTAAAATTAACATCAAATTTTATGGAAACGATAGTCGTTAGACGTGATTTTCGCAAAATAAGTATTTAGTAAATAATTTATTGCTATCTCCACCTCCTCCCCCCGATCCCCTATACGAGCGATAGTACGTTTTTACTAGTCCAGTTTTTGATAGAATTGGGGTTTTGGGGGAAAGCACTTTCCATCCCATACATTAAGGTTAAATCTTTTTTTTATTAGTGTCAATCGCTTGAACAGAATATACTCTTTTGAAAACTTTTTGTTTTTGTAAAAATATCATTTTCAATTTGTCATTGTTTCAGTGCAAATACCGTCAGTTAAGGTGCATATAACTTTTAAGTTATTGAAAAATTTAGATAAACGAAGTCGTATAAGCGTAGTTAACTAATGAAACAACACTGCAAAAAAAAAAGACCTTGACTAATATTTAGGCGTAGATAATTGTCTTTTCTTTTTATATGGGCAAGGGCGCTATAGATTCTCTTCTTACTCATTTTTGAAAATATAGTTATTTAGTTGGATGTAGCATTAACGCGTTGATATCGTCCAGTCAACCTTCATTATCATCATCATCAGCTGGAAGAAGATGACTGGTGAACATAGTCTCCTTCATAGAACGCCATAACGATCGCTGTTTATATACATCCAGCAGTTCCACGGAACTCTCAGCAGGTCGTAGCAGTTCCACGGGGCTCTCAGCAGATCGTAGCAGTTCCATGGGGTTATCAACAGGTCGTAACAGTTCCACGGGGCACTCAGCAGATCGTAGCAGTTCCATGGGGTTATCAACAGGTCGTAACAGTTCCATGGGGCTCTCAGCAAGTCTTAGCAGTTCCATGGGGCTCTCAGCAGGTGGTAGCAATTCCACGAAACCCTCACTAGATCGTCAAAACACCTCGTGGGGGCTGTTGCGCTCTGTCTTTTAGTCCGTGGTCAGCGCTCGAGAACCCGTCGCCCCTAACGGTGATCGATTAAACTTTAGCTAAAAGAAATACTTGATTGCCGAAAGAAGCAAAAGAAAACAAAGGTACAAACAAAATACATGCAATTACTAACAAAAGGTTGCAGGACAGTAACCTTCCCGAGGCGTTTTAATAAATTGTTTGTTTGTCATATGAGATAGTGCTGGCTTCAGAGATTGTCAGGCCGCCCGAGGGCCTCTGACATAACTTAACGATTGCTTTTATTCATTATCAGCGGGACCGACAGCTTAACGTGCCCTCCAAAGCGCGGAGTGCACCATTGACTTTCCTAAGTTATGTGCGGTTTTCCATCGTTTCCTTGGATCGTAAAAACGTCCAGTGCGATGGCAGCTAGGCAATTCTGTCACCACGATATTTCAACGAAAAACGGACAGGGCACAACAAATAAAAAAGCGGCTAGAAATATGAAGTACTGATCGATACATAAACAAATTGTATTCGTGCAACAATACTTAGAAGCATTAGTAATATTGGATACTATTAGATAAGGACCTACTCATAATATGTATATAAAATAAACAGAATCAAAACAGCCGTTCGGAATTAATAATGAACATTTCCATGCCCATTGTTGCTTATCAGAGAACCCTTCCATTGTGAAGTTCGGACAATATGTCATAATTATTTAATTAATGCAAGCCCACCCCAGGTTATCAGCGACCTTTATAACTCAGCCTGCATGGAGAGAATTTGAAACGACAGTCCAAGATATGCAAAGGCAAAACGACATACTACAAAATGGCAATGCGATTGTCTTACAAACGGCACGTTTAAACTTTTTGTGATGACAGATTTTGTAGGCTGTGTATTAAGATTTAAGTCCATCGATTCGCGAATCACGTCTGCCCACGCCGATCTTAATTATGCGATTGTATGTACATTAATGTACATGAACATGCATGTCAATTAATTGTATTCGTTTTGTTTTATTGTGCCCTCGTCGTATGTGCACTTTGTTTCAGAAAGACGGGCTAATTAGGAGGTTAATTCGTATAGGTTGTCGTGTAAGATCGTGTAGGCTAAAGAATGGAAAGACAGCGTGCGTTGGCGGCTGGCAGTGTACCTGTTCACTGTACACGAATGTTAAAGTCCATACCTTTTACACTCGTGTACAGTAAAACCGGTCCTGTACTACTTTGATCCCGGTTTAGGTGTTTTTATAGGCGATATAAACAAATTGAAATTTTGCTTGTATTATTATCGTATTTATGCTCTAACTACCTTATGATTTAAATGCATTATTCCCATCTTTCAAATTTATAAACAGTTATGAATAAACATTAGAATCGGGATATGTACCTTGTAGATATTTATTTTGTGATGAGTTTCCGATTTTTCAGCACTGATGCAAGTGCCATGATTATGAAAATGCTGAAGTAAATGCGGCTGGGCGTTTTTATACGACACTGAAACCTTTGCTTCCATACTTCAAAGCTTCGTTCTACAGTTCTTTCTTCCATTCATTTATTTGCGTTCTATATTACACAGCACCTGTTTACAAGGTTTCATTAGAACCGGATCAGACTTTTTGGCGTGAAAGCTCCCCAAACAAACAAACATAAAAACAGCGTTTCACTTTTATATATTCGTGTGGATTGGGACTGAAAGTCCAACATAGTACAACACGCGCCTAATCTCTTCCTCAATACAATAAAACTGTTACAAATCACTCTATCACTTAATACGAGTGATAGAGTGATTTGTAACGATACATCAAAAAGGTCAAGTTCGGCCGATCTAGAGCAGTTACGATATCAGAGGCAAAGGGCGTTCGGATTCAATCATGACTCCACACACCATATGGGTCGATTTGTGACAAATGTCATGGTCATAACTTATTCCGTTAGGGTATGAATATGAAATGAGATATCATGAATTGTTTTATTACAACATTAAGAAATTGCAGTCTTGATTATTGATTATGATGATGACTTTAAAGGTCCTATTGCAAGGCGCACAGTGCAACTGAGCTGAGGAATTGCAGTTATAGGTGTAGGAAAGCTTAGGGCGGTTCTTTTTGTAAAGGTGTTTCGAATCGATGCTCTTCGAAAGTTTTTACACAGCCTTATTGACAGTGTTGCGACGTTGTTGCGCAAGCACTTCTCAACCATCACAGGATATATCTTTGTGTGTAGTTTAAGGTCATATGAGTCCCAAACTATTCTACGAAGCTTACCAAAGGATGCAGCCGCTTTTGCAATTAATGAGGAGATTTCGGTTTCGATGCTATTATCATGGATAATTCTGTCAAGATACCGAAAGGATGAAACTTCTCCAACGGCCACCACCTAGTAATATTTGCTATATATCTGGTGTTGTTTCTTGTTCAAGTTGTTTCAACGACTGGGTCTTACATATACTTATGATCAGAACAAATCTTTGGCACGATTCATATAGGTGATTCAGTAAGATTCAGAGCCACAAAGCCATCAAACAAACATCATTAGTATAAAGATAGTCCACAATAGAGAGCTCCAGTACCGACCAGCTTGAAACGATACACTTTGAAGACGCTCACTTCTGTCGCTAAGGCATATTTTTCAAGTGCAGTCTTATTTGGAGTTTTTCAGTACGTAGGTAAAGTGAACGGCAAAGAGGGTAGGGACTATTACGCGCCCTTGCTTGACGCTGGTAACTGAAAAGTGTCATGTCAGTCAAAATCAAAAAATTACTATTGACTGACATGACAACGCAAGTCAAAACGCCAATAATTATGATGTGAACACCCACTTAGAAAATATTGGGGGTAAATAAAATCCAAGAAATTGAAATAATCACCACGGGAAATCCGCAAGTAACAGCTTTTACGAGATAGAAACTTATTTCTGTAGAATGTTAACAAAGCTTATAATCTGAAATCTGATCTCTGAAAATCCACGATCTATCTGCCATTCTGCTTTAAATAGCTAAAAATCCAACAAAAAAACGAAACATCAAAATGAATTGATCAATATACCTGTATAATTCCGCATCTAGAAAAATTCCCACTTTCTTACCAACTAAATCTATGAAACATGAAAATGGATCACCAAAACATAAATTTCCACCAAGAAAATCTCCCAGTTTCTTACCAACTTACGCCACCATTGCATATTTTCGAGGGAATCCATTCCATTCTGCCGATGCAGCACCTACTCTGTAATTGGTTCCGAGCTATCTCCGTCATTACATCAGGTTTCTTCCGATTTTTATTCCGCTTTCCTCTGATCCCAGCCGCGAACGTCGTTTGTTTTTGATTCAATTACTTTTTTATGCGCTGATTGTTATCGTTTGAGATGATACTGTTTGTCGTTGAGATTAATGGGATGGGTGCTACGACTGCTGAATTTGTTTGTATAGTTATCAATTGGTGGGCAAAGTTATTTATTTGTACTGATAATGGACTTGCTCGCGAAGAAGTAACCCATTTACTCTAATCTTGATGTAATGAATGACAAATCACACATGTAAAGAAGCAAGCTACGAGTAAATTCTATTCCTTTT
Organism: Alsophila aescularia; assembly: GCA_946251855.1. Taxonomy (NCBI): domain Eukaryota; kingdom Metazoa; phylum Arthropoda; class Insecta; order Lepidoptera; family Geometridae; genus Alsophila; species Alsophila aescularia. Next base: position 17,827,671 of record OX276380.1, on the reverse strand, counting down.
GTGGCGCATGCAATTAAAATAGTTCAAAGAAATGTAGTTCATATAATTGTCTTATTTCAGCAATTTAAGCTTTTTCTACCTATTCTTAGACGTTAAACGTATATCCAGTAGCAATTTTAAATGAGTATTCCTATTGGCACTAGATAACACATTTTCGAATAAAAATGTTGTAGAGCTAGTACAGTTTCGCATGAATGCACCATCAAAGATCTGCCTCAAAGCAACATGTGCATGTTAACTTGCTAACTTACAAAAACAAAAGCCTATAATTCTAGTAGCCTTACACAGCCTTCAACAAGATCTAGATAACCTCTCGTTTTTCTCCCAACCTTGTTGGTACTGTTTTAAGACGTTATTCTTAAGGACACCACATTATTCATACAGTATCGCATCTCAGATCGGTATTTCACTAAATGAACGCTTCTCAAAAGATATTTATAGCTACGGTGGACATAATTTAATAAACAAAGCAGGCTCCAGCCGACATTTTAATGCCACCTCAGGCATAAGATCTGATAGTGGATCATAACTGGTTTTCAGGCTTGGTAGATAGCATTGTAAGGAACTAGTACCACTTCGTTATAGACTCCCGGTAAAAGGCTGTGGCTCCAATCGTTAAGCGAATACCCTATCTGCGTTCGCTATTAATAATATTATACATGACACTATCTGATATGCATTGAACGCGTATTTTATTCACTGTGAAATATTTTGCAATGTTTTCTCCAAACAAAAAAAAACAGCTTTTACTTTCAATGTCGTAGATTTTGGAATAGTAATAATTTTAGTGGTTTTATTTAGTAGTCAATATAAAATGATTGTAGATCATTATACAAGTTCAGATTAATTGTTTTCAGAAATTTGATAGTAACATAATTCAAACTGGTGTGCTTAAAGCTTAAAGTTTAACGCTATAATTCTGTATCTGTAATTATTACCTATTGGGATATTGATCTGTAATTTATAGTATAGATTTAGCTATATATTAAGTCGTTGCTTAAAAGTACTGGATCAACATTTAACTCAAACTTTTACCAGAAAGTTCGTAATGTAATTTTCATTGATAAAATACCTCTTTGATATAATGTAGCTATGAAATAAATAAATAAAATACTAAAAGAAAATGCTTCAGTAATAAAAAAATATAGATTACCCAGGTTTCTTTGAAATAACACGAGAAAAGTAGATATTTTTTTTTAAGGTATTGTATGTGTTTTCATATATTAAACAGCCTGTGCTAACTTCAGGGTTTTAATCAGACAATCAAATTCAGCGCAGAAGCTTAACATAAGACATTGTTTTAGCTTCACAGCCGGCGTTTATAATACTGCACCATTATACCCATTACCATTTACCCTTGTTTCAAAACATCATTTCGTTGCGACAAATCAGAAACAAAATATCTCAAATACCTCACCCATACACATGACAAATGACTGGCAGTCTCATATCATCTGAGATCCGAATCAGGCTTCCAACAAACGAGAGAGTATAAACATTTACATTTGAGCCATCCAGCGGTCAAGAAACGTGCTTCATTTCAGTCTTATCTAGCAGGCTTTGTTTCCATGACAGGTGCATTAGTGGTATCACACAGCAATTAAATGCATCGATGGTGCTGAATCATCGTGAGTCAGTGGTTCATCTAATTCTTCTTCATGATGCCGAAATATATCATGATCGAACGATACAGTTTCATCCGCTTGGAGTACAATCGTCATCGTTTGATTCGATCGTGGAATTCCTTTGTTTTGTAATGGTTGTTGGCCTGGCACAAGCCAAGGTCAAATCGATTGGCTGCTAATGCTGTTATGAAACAATTGAAGTTGCCTTTTTTGGGACAGATCTTTAGGTCCTTGTTGCTCAAAAGTCTCGCAGCTTTCTTTTTTTATGAAGTATTATGTTATACTGCTTTCTTGAAAATTTCTCGTATGTGTCCTTTCTTGTAAGTTTTTTGTACTTGTATCTCATTTTGTGTAATGTTATGCTTCTTTATTTGATCTCGAGCCGGTGGTTTGATAGCTGAATGCCTAATTTGTTGCATCATTGACCCGTACAATTCTGTGAACAAAAACAAAGTAGCATTACCGGTTCTAGAATTTTCAAATCGATCAATCATCTTTATCGACAAATACGTAATAGGCATTAATTTGTTAACCCAATTTGAAAGTATGTTAACCGTCATATAATTTGGAAAGGTCGGCGGACTCCTTACCGTATTCATTTAAACATTACTTGGATTAACCGTCTCGCTTCTTATAAAGTGATTAGGGCGGAAATAGAAAGGCACACAGACTATTAAAGTATAAACTGATGCCCCCCGGTTATTCAACCGATGTTTTAGAATGAATCGACTATTAAAAGTACATATTTTCACGCACCCGAAATTTGAGGTTGAATGACTAAAAAGCACTTTTATAGCTTTTAAATAGCAGGTAACAGTTCGTTTCGGCTCCATCGTAAAACTTTACCTATCAGAGTACAGTCGTCCCATGAGATTTGATGTTACTTAAAGTTGAGTGGGATGGGTCCACTTTGATGTGATTGACAAAAATTGGGTATAAAAATAGGCGTGACTCATTAAAGTTTTATGATTCAGTTAAGAAATGGAAAAAATGCGGCGCTATTACACTGAAAGCTTACACTTTACGTAAAACTTCCTTTAAATATTTCTCTCATTTTATGAGCAGGTTAAATGATTTTCCAAACATAAAGGAAACTAATTTAGAATTGATGTTGTCACTGTCCTGAATGTATATTGGTTCCTACGAAAAAACTACCAGTTGTTTGCCCGATGGTTGGTTCGTTATGGATCGTACTTACTAAAATTATTAAAATAATGTTAGAATTTGACAAATTAATTTAAATAGAAATCATGACGTACATATTAAAACTTTTGTTATTTCTCTACATTCAAAGTTTATCTGAATAACATTGCTATTTGCTACCAGCTACTAGTCAAGGGATTTTTTAACCCTTTAATTGTTCAACGCGCTAACGTCATAAATTTTACTATAATAATAATATATATTCGGGACATTTCCACACCAATTATCTAGCCCCAAACTAGGATACCCTGTGCTATGGGCACTAGATAACGGATACACATAAGAATATTACATCCATGACTCGGAAACAAACATTCCTGCTCATCACACAAATGATTGCACCTTGCAATTGCAATGTGCAATCACTTGATTCGAACCCGCGACCGTTCGATTTCGTACCTAGGATCTCTAGCCACGAGACCGAGCGGTCGTCAACTATGGCCGGTACTATGGATAGAATGTAAGGAGTTATACTTAGATTTTTATAGCTTGATCTCCATGACGACTGTCATCGAGATAACGCGCATGAAGTTTCGTATTTTTTACAGTCAAAATGTACCCAAAACAATGTCGTACTTTATTGGTGTAACGAAAAGGGATGTTAATTTTCATTGCGACATCTTAATCACAGATTATAAAACAATAATAATTTATTATGAAAATCAAAATAACTTTATTTGCTTATTCTTAATAAATTAATAAAAAAGTTTCCACAGGCTAAATTGAATCTATTGTTGTGGCAAAATGCAAAGATTTTGAATCACGCTAACTGTAGCAAAATTACACGTTTTATTTGGTCTAGATGGTCTATGCACCCAATTAAAAAAAAAAACATCCGTAGGAAAAAATAAATATCAAGTACTAGCTTTCGCCCACGACTTAACTCGAATAATAATAATAAGTCGAAGAACCGGCAACCGTTGGGGTAAGTGAGTTTATTGTGGAGATTACGATTAGGCGGACGTAGTGAGACCGTTGGGCAGGTGAAGTGACGAGTTGCGAATGGTGAGAAGAGTTGAAGATTGGGCTCAGGACAAGGAGAGGCCTACGTCCAGCAGTGGATGAATACGGGCTGATGATTTTAATGATGAGGATATATATGATGTGTCACCACATCAAAGTAAAGATAATACATACTTACCTACCATCATTTATGAATACCTAATAACTAATGATATTCATCGATCCATTGGATTACAAAAGGTATACAACCTTTCATAATGGATGCTCGACAATTATACGTTTTTATTTGTCTTGTCGTGTTTTTACTATGTCTGTCTGGATTTTTGTTTTCCTCTACAGGTCGCATTTCTCAATCGATCTAGATGAAACTTGGTATAAATGTTAAGCGAATTTACAGATTTTTTTAGTCGTCATGGATTTTTGATTGGGGAAAAGGGGGGACGGGCGGGGTAGCTCTTCAAAATGCAGTAAATTGCTCACTTTTAGGTATCTACCAGTGAAATCAGCCCTTTACTAGGTAATTGATGGAGCACCTTGGTTATTACTGCTACTTTTACAATAAGGTAACTAGATAGCGCTACTGTGAACTGTTAGATTGTTTGCAAAAAAGTTTGTGCTCGTGAGGTCTCGTGACAGCTTGCAAAGCCACTAGTATTGGTTGGCGAGGCTATCGAGTTTGGGTAAAAATACTCTAAAAAATAAACAAATCAAGAGATTTTTCCGAGTCTGACGTCGAGGACATTTCATCAAGTGCATTTATTTTACGGCATATTGAGACAGACAGACCTACAAGAGGAATTCAGAGATCTTAAAATTGAACAACCTCAAGAACTACCTCCATATTTTTTATTCTGTGGCGCAAGTATACATAAAAAATCTGAAACTCCTTTTTGGATGAACCGATTTTGATAAAACAATGATAAAAACCTGCGCAGGACTCCAAGGAATACATATTAGCAAACATCATCAAAATCCATGCAGTGGTTTCTGCGTGATGAAGTCACAGACAAACAGACAGACAGACAGACAGCCAGACAAAAATTCTAAACGATATTTTTGGATTCTCCTACTTTCATATACAGAAATGAAAATGTGTTTTTTTTTTAATATTATTTTCCATGTTCAGATTTCACTTTGTTTATAGTTTTATTATATGTATAGATATATATAAATATTGTTTGTACTAGAATAGTCACAATTAGAATACACTACTCAAACCCTAGAAATATCATGCTGGCAGCTGTCTTGGCGATCAAGCTATGTTGTACACACTATAATTTGATATTGGATCATATGCATTTCAGGGTGCTAGGCATGAATCTTCGTTAAATTTTAATAAGAAAAGATTAGACCACGAAGATCCTGGCTCATGTAGGAGTAGAAGTAGGACCAAACGTAACTCAACTGGCAGAGCGATAGAATGACATTAAGAGATCACTGGTTCAAGACCAGCTCCGTGGTTGATTTTTCCTGTGCTCAATTTAACATGAAACTTTTGTTAAATTCAGTAAAAAAATACAATTTTTCTCTGCTTATTACCATGGGATAATCTAATATTGCATTACTTCCTAGTTTTTGATAAGGCGCTAACATCCGTTACTGGCACGGTCAGGGCAAACAAAATATCGAACATTGCATCGATAAATACTCAAGATCGGGGCATGCCGTGTATGGCACAGGCCACTTGTGGGAGAGAGGTCATAAGCAAGGAAATGTAGGAGGGACAAATTGGTATGTAAATTCTGATTGTAATTTTACTTCAGGTAATGTAAATATGAAAGGTTATATAAGAGGTTAAGACATTTTCTGTTATGCTATATTTAAGATTTACATAAATCATTTGTAATATGCTTGTTTTCGTAAGTGGGTCTGTATAAAGTAGGTAATGGGTCCAAATCTTACTACTAACCGATTAAAATAAATAATAGTTTAAAAAAACTAAAAAACACGCTTTATAAAGAAAATCAAACTAAAAAATAGAAAATAAATTTGAATAGATTAAATATAAATCGGTCTTTGACAGGTGTGCAAAAGATCGAATATAGTCAGGAATTTATTTGTAATATTTATTTGATCAATTAATTAAATGGCCTTGGCCAATTACTTTAATGAGTTACATAACATGTCTTTGTAATCTAAGAAAAAATGCTTAACATGTAATATACATATTAGAAAACAGTACATAAATACAATTATATAAAATGAATTTCAGATTAACATCAAGGTGCACAGCTTTAATATGAATGCCTAGGCATGATTTGAATACCTTTTCAAATCACAAAGACCTTTCGATGTTCAAAAACATCATTCTTTGAAGAATTTCAATCAATTCTTCAGTTGCGCCATTTCTGTTTACCCACTTCATATTAAAGGTCAGCACAAGTACGCTATAAATAAGGTATTTAACCCAAAGTGTGTGGGCCAAGTCTTAACTGGTGGCACGATTCATGGGAAAGCTCGGGATTACAAAGGTTACTATTTATTTGGAACTTGAATTGAAGACAAGCTTGATATGGGAGACAGGTAGCTATTTTGGGAGCCCTTATAAGCTATAACGAAGATATCTGTTACATAAATTTAATTCAAAGATGCATGTATTTATGAAGAACAAAAATTGAATATCGTTGAAGCAATACAGAACTCATTCAAAGATAAGGCAGAATTAAAATGTGTCCTATCGCATTTATATTTATGAAATTCCTATGAAGAAACCAAAACCGTGTTGGCTTATCTTCACGGCCGAACAATAAACGGGGACGTAAAAATACTAAATAATAAAAACAAGTTCAAAAATAAAACTCCCACCGCACAATATAAAATGGTAACCCGATAAATGCGCGCCTCGAAAGCTATAAACCTATAAACAAATGAAAATATGAATCGAGATTACGGTAATACACGAACTAAGGTGGACTGTATAGCTCTAGAGCGTGGGACGACTTAAATGGTAGTGAAGCGAAGGTACAGTATGTGAGACACTGCATCATTTGCAATTACATGTTATTGTGCCTTTGTGCTATTTAATGTCCGGCGGTCTGCCCCCAGCAATAAGAACGTGGTATTGTAAGCAAAATAGTTCGCTGTACATTTCTGTCAATTTAACTATCAACCGATGTCATGGACAATGCAATTGGGTTCTGTTTACTCGACTGTTCAAAGTATTATTTTCCGCTCACGCACTTGTAGTTATTATAATTGATGAACTAAATTAAAAAACTCCTACGTTCTTTAGCAATTTGGGATTCATTATTAAGCTTTTTAAGTTTGTTGTTTCTGCGTACTCACGCCATCATTAGGTTACTCCAGGGCAATATCAATACACCCAAAAATTACCACCTCTGACCTTTCACTGCCAACCTGACGTTTATATATTCAATTTGCCGTCCACCATCATTGAATTCATTAATCATTCGGAAGGCTGCCCGACTAAGCAATTCGCTTTCAAAAACAAAGACAGTTAAAACGTGTTGTAATCGCGAAACCAAACATCCGTTAATCCTTAGTACAAGCAAGCATAGAGCATTAAGCAAATCCTTCAAATAATCCAGTCTGAAAAGCTGTCAAGTCTGTCAACACTTGGCAAACGCGATTTCCTTGGCAAAGCGTCGAAGTTCTCAGCGTATTTACATTTTCACACATAAAGTAAATTCCTCGTATCCATCTAGAAGTTGGTGTGCGGGTAACGAAAATAGCGATTCATCACAAGTTTTAATCTGTTCTAGAGTTTGGCCCACTTGTGGTTACCGGCGCGACAGACGAGCGTGAGTATCGAGCGAATTGTGCCAAATAATAGTGACTATGGCTAATTTAGCTGCCGAGCTTTGGTATCCAAAGTCTTACCATGCTTGCTTGCTTTTATATTGATTTTACTTTAATATCAGTACCATTTTGTAGACTGATAAGTTTGAGCTTGAAAACAATGGCACGTGTTTTAAATACAGAGAATCGAGATCAACAACGTGACAAAAAAATAAACTAAAATATACTATTTTATAACTAGGATTGCATTTTTTGTTTCTGGTACCTAAATGAAATGAAGATAAAATAACCACGTCTTAACCAGTATCATGTAATTCGTACATACAAGTACATTGGTCATATTTCATACTAGCTTTCCCACCCGCGACTTCATCCGCGCGGACTACTGTTTATCGCGAAAAAATCATCCTGTGTTTTTCTAGGATATTAAAAACCAATGTAAAAGTATGTTTAGAACCAATGTTTCTTATTGCAAGTAATCAACATTTTCCAGTTTACCCGTGAAAACTTACAATTTTTTGGGATAAATGTATCCTATTTCGGATTTTAGCATACCCTATAAATGTATGCTAAAATCCGTTGATTAGCCCTTCGGGGTTTTCTGGCAGAAGCATTGAGAGCCAGTCCCTTCTAGGCTAAACTGTCTTTTACTGTCTTCACACATTGTCACATAACAAAGTACACATGAGATAATAGTAAAATTTTCGACTGCAGCCAAAATAAACAAGCACAAATAAAAAATGAATATAACCCCCGATCCCCCACCACCCATTATAGCTAAGAACCATCTCGATCATACCAGCTTTCAAACATAAAAAACCGCATCAATATCGATTCATTCGTTTAGTAGCTACGATCTACGATCCTTCACACCCCCCCCCCCCCTCTTTCCCCTCGTTGTAGCTCAGAATCATCTCCTCAATTACAACAGCTTTCAACCGTAAAAAAACGCACCAAAATCGGTCCATTCTTTTAGTAGCTACGATCCTCACTTCCCCCTAAGAATCTTCTCGATCATTTCAGCTTTCAAACAGAAAAAACGCATCAATATTGGTCTATTCGTTTGGGATGTATGATGCCACAGACAGAAACACGGATACAATGATATATAAAGTGATGCATACAGCAATACATACAATGATACACACGCTAAACTTATAATATGAAGAGAGGGGTCTCTTTTGGAGTTCGAGGGGTAATAAAATAGTTCCAAGAGTTTTACTTACTTCCAATTTTGAAAGTGACTCAGACTACATAAACATTCTCTAACTGAGTCAACACCTTCCCACAGATACTAACAACTGCCAATAAAGGCAATCTTTACTCAAATCTTGAAAAATGCAGTCCCATAGTTCTTGAGTATTGTGCCCATAAAGTACTGTAAACAATGTTTAAACACCTCACATCTGCTGTTTAAGTGGGCTTATATCGACTGTTTCCAATTACTGACGTTGGCCAGTACCTGATAAGACGTGTAATGTAAGTTATGTGCGGAATATTTTGTACTAATTCTTATAAATTTTTACATAATACTTTCGTAAGTATTTTTAGAGATGACCTAATAAACTGGCAAGTATATAGTTTACTTTATAAAAAATTACATACGAATAAGTAATGTACACTCAAGGTACACTCCGAAACTGACATTAGTTACAACGGATTATGTGAATAATAAGCATCTCAATTTTACTGAATTTTGTGAAAATGTAAAAAATTGAAAATATTGATTTTATATAACAGTTTCGTCAACATTATTATTCTTACTTCTACTTGCTCATTGCTAATAGACAATAGACGGCCAGACTGGCGAAAATTATTATAATCAATCTTTGAAGTGTTTGTTATATTTGTGAAGTCATGAATATAAATGTTGCATTTTGTACGAATCTAAATTCTTATTTTTATTTTGATCTAGGATTCTAGGACCTTCTCAAAGTCAGCCATAAACGCTCGTCTACTCCCAACAATTTGGCATGCAATGTTTAGATGCCGCTTATTGTGGCTCACTTCTCCACCCAACCACCTAAAATATTTCACCTGAATTCTTTCCTAACAAATAAAATATTTTAACTTTCATTGCATGACGGCGTAAAGCACGCGACCGAATTGATTTATTCTTGACGTTGTTATAGCGACTTTTGTTTTCTTGAACGGCGAATTTGGTTAATTAGAATTACGATTGCGTGGAAAAATTAAACAAAGGCTCACATCTGCTACATGATATTAACAACTAGTCCGTGTTAACGTACAAAATAGCGATGTTTTAGATTGTTAATTACTTTTATTGTAGGTTTAATAAAAATGGCCTTGGCATTTTTTTAATGAAGATGACCTTCAAAGTGGTAATCGTTGGAATTAAACTCTTTTAATGTCAATTCTAAAAGCTCTAACTTAATTCGGTTTGGCCATAATTTCTATTAATTAGTATATTTTAATTTTGACAAATTATTGGGCATGACTGTAGTTTTCGGAAGATGTAATTACTGATTTGTATTGATTTGTTTGTTTTTTTTCTACTCAATAGATAAGATTAGTCTTACTACTGTTTTTTACTTAAATTTTCTAGGCAGGGTAGTGGAGCAAATTAATAACAAGTCCGTTGTTGACTGTGGACACGCTTTGGTCCGTACAATGCAGTGCAACTTATTTTAGCAAATATAGCAAAAATGAAAAAGCAAGAAAAATAAAGACGGCGGTTCATTTACCCTTTGCAACTAATGTTTCAGTCGAAAGGCGAATAACTCTAATAAGACTGCGTGCGTGGCAAACCTTTCAATCATTCTATATTTCTACGGAAATCAGAACTGAAAAAACTATATGTTCACAGGTTAAATAATATATCATCTTGTGCAAGTGTGATTTTAAAATTTCACCATTAAAGAGTCGTACATAATTTATCTTTGCATAAAAACCTATCGTTGCGTCTGGTGGAAGCAATTCATGATCAAAATGCGCATAGACATCAAAACTTTCAGCGTTCCCATGAAAATGCGGGTCTTCATTAACATTGACACAGAATAAATAATAGACATTAAACATGGTAATAGTGCACAACATTTTGTTTTGCAACGTTGTTACCTTGCATAGTGCTAGCGGTTTATGGACTAGGCTTAGTTTAAATTTTGTTTTTGGGATACTAAAGTAAAAACAAAAAACTATAGATACACAATAACAGTTAATAAATCGATAACAACAAATCAGAACAACTTAATAACAGTTAACAAAATAGGTTAGACAAAAAAACTGCACCATAAACAATATAAAAAACTAGGGTCCTTAAAATAAGCTACTGAACAATAATATAACATGTTACAAAGTTTATGTATGTTCACGTATCATGTAAAATGAAACTTGTTTCGCAGTGGTGTAGTAAACTCAAAACTATTGGTCCGATTGAAATGTGGTTTTCACTGTTGCTTGTCTTAACAAGTTTTGACTTGAAATCTGATTAACTTCGTACCACAATCCGATAATAAAAAAATAGATATTAGTCGACTGAAAGAATTAAAAAAAAATATGTACTTATTATAGGTATTTTGGGTCCGAAAATAACACACAAGTTACTTTAAACCCAGAAAAATTACTCTGAGCAAAGCTGCGGGCACAGCTAGTACATTAAAATGTCATTGTTTGTTCTGTTGAACAAATATTGGTTACTATAGTTAAACTTGGAACTTCCTGACTGATTACATATATACATAATCTAAAAGTTGATCGTCGTGTCTAAATGATTCAAAATCTTAACATAAGTCGCATAATTCAACGATATTAAATAAAAGCTATTTTAATATTGATAGTCCATTACATTAAGCTTCTACTTTCGTCTTTTGTAACGCGATACCACCCGTCAAGTTCTAATTGATGCTGTCAGTCAGAATAAGCAGGCTTACAATACTGATGGTCTGGTGTACGTTTAATCGTCCCCTGGGAATCTTTTAGTTTTTCGATTGAGGTTTTTTTGTAGCATGTTAAAAGTCGCCTAATGTAATGAGTAGGTTTAATATACTACATATGTTTGACTATGAATGTACTTCTTAGTCACAAGATGAAGGTGGTGAACACTAAAGGGCAGAAAAATCCTCCAAATTGAAAGAAGCACTTACAGTCGCGACGTAATCTAAGGCGTCACCGCGAATATAATATGCTTATGTAATCGTCAAGTCTAAACATTGATCACAGTTAACACTATACATTGGATACTTATGACACAGAATAAAATAATAGTAAAAACTTCAGGGTTACACCCAATGGCCTCTCGTCTCCCATCTCATAGCCAATCCAAGCCTCGCAATACCTGGTCTGGTATTTATATTCTGGCATCTGAAAATAATCTGACTTTGTCTGATAACTAAACTTCTATGATGATCCCAGTGCATACCAGTTCATTTGAATTTGAGTACCTAATGAATTTGCATTTTATCACGTGAATTTGAATTGTATCTGCTCGCCAGCAGGCCACGAGTCGCCTGTTTTGTTGGATAATTAGTTCTTCAGATTACCATATAAGCTAACACGAGGATAACTGGGTGAAATGATGAGTTGTTTTATTATTTTCATAATCTGATTTGATACTCTACCTTTACCAGTTCTCATAACTTTACTTTAATTTACTGTCAATAGGTATTACATGTCCCGGGTGCCTGCCTGGTTTGGTGCTGCTGAACACCCAAACTTCAGCCTCCGGTGTAAATAACTCAATCTCATCAAAATTTCACGTCTTTATTAATAATATACCTAAATATTCTTGCCAACAAAAAGTCGAGAGATAGTGATGATGAAGATATCAAAAAGAACAAAATTGAAAACTAAAATACCAACTAGCACCACTATCATTGGAAATGTTGAGTTTTTGATGTTAAAAAGAACTCGAAGACAGAAATCTTGACCCAACTACGCTGAGATATCTTTGAGCGATGAAACCGAGACAACTAAGAAGAGAAAAAAATAAAACTTAACAAAAGAAAACATAACATTAGGCGTTTATTTGATATGGTCGATGATAGAATAAAAGGGATGGTCCTAGAAGTATTATATACTTCCTTAGTCTTCAAAAACCTAAAGAGAAATGTTCACCTGCTGATTAGATGTTATATAAACCATTAGAAATGAAGCTGAAGATCAGGTAGCTACAGATTCTAAAAAATCAAAAATAAAACAAACAAGTATGATACTCTCAGTAAAAATAAATGACAGTGAGCCCTCTACTTTAATGAACAAGTTATGTAGTCAATGCGGTTATGTATAAAGATGATACCAAAGCATCGGTGACTTTGTCAATGATACAATAAGCCAAGAAAATGTACCAAAAACGTAATTATGAGGCACCAGCTCTTCGGAAAGTGAGGTGGAAACAATATCAATGAAAACGAGGCTCAAGCTTTTCTCCCCAAAATTCGAAAGAAAAATACAACAGAATTACAAAATTCCCTTTGTATCAAATGCAGACGATGATTAAATTTTATTAACAGAATCTTAAACTTTTAATTTTTGTACGAAAACTTGAATTAACACAATTTTTATAAAAAAAAAACAAAGTAAAGTGTCACTAATGACAAAAAGTAAAAAATTATGTCTTGTTTTTTGACCTCAGAACAACTGATGAAAGAAATGAGAAGTTTTTTCTCGCTAACAAAAAGTCGAGAGAATGTGATGACAAAGATTTATCAGAGAACCAAATGGAAATCTAAATTCAAACTAGCACTGCACCCATCGAAAATATGGAGTCTTTGATGTTTAAAAGAACTTGATGAAAGAAAATTTAACCCATTTATAGATATCTTATATCGATGAAACGGAGACAATTCATGAGAGAATAAATAAAACAATTAAAAAAAACATACAAAAAGTAAGGCTAAAGTGATTAACGTTTAATTGATATACTCGTAGCCGGTGAAATAATAAGAGGAATGGTAACAGAAGTATACATCCATAGTCGTCAAAAAATCTGAAGATAAAATCAATCCTGCTGATGGAGCTAATAACTAAAAATTAGGTAGCTACAGCTACCAAAAAGCAAAAAAAAAAAACCAAATAAATGAGGTATTCTCAGTAAAATAAACAATATCCCAGGTTTAAATAATAATAAATACAAATTAACAAAGGACAATAAAAAATATATAACAGTGAGCCCTCTACTTTAAAGAACTAGTTATTTAGTCAATGCGTCTACGTATAAAGATGATACTAAGCATCTGTGACTTCAACTATGATACATGGAGTCAAGTAAATATACCAAGAACGTAATTGTGAGGCCAGCTCTTCACAAAGTAATGTTTATTTTTCTCTCCTGACTGATCGCTGACATTAATAACGACTGGTCTAGTGGCTAGAGATTCTAGGTACGAAATCGAATGGTCGCGGTTTCGAATCCTGCAAGGTGCAATCATTTGTGTGATGAGCAGAAATGTTTGTTTCCGAGTCATGGTTATAATATTCTTATCTATGTATGTTTATCCGTTATCTGGTGCCCGTAGTACAGGGTATCCTAATTTGGGGCTAGGTAATTGGTGTGGAAATGTCCCGAATATATTTATTTATTTTATTTATTTATTATTGTTCACCTTTTGTGAGAATACTAAACCTCTCCAACCTCTCTCTCATTGCATTGTTTGGTTGACTGGTAGATAATTCTTTTAGTATAAAGTCAGCCATTTTTGCCATTTATTTACTTGTCAGCCATTTGTACACTTTTAATTGTGCAATAAAGTATAAATAAATAATAATAAATAAATAAATATATTTTTTGCTTCATACTGCTTGAGTAGATAAAAAACTACGACAAACAAAAAACAGGAATTCACAAAAATATGAAATACCAGTTGATCAAAAAGGCAAATAAGTTTTTAAGGACATTGAGGAAAAAATAATCCCAATGATCAATAGTCCAGTTATGAAGAAAAAATATAACATAATGTAACAAGGTGGAAATAACATCTATGAAAATGAGGCGCAAGTTTTTCTCCCCAAAATTCGAAAGAGAAAATCAAGACTATTGTAATACTCCCTTAGCATCAGACGCAGAAGTTGATGACATTTTACTAACAGAATCTAAAACTTATAATTTTAGTACGACATCTCAAACTAGCGCTACTTATGATAGAAAAAATAGAAATAGAGAGAAAAAAACTTATGCACAAACCCAAGAAAACATCAAAGTAAAGTTTCACCAATACAAAAGTAGTTTTATGTATTCAAAACTACTGAAGAAAGAAATGAATAGATTATTCTCGCCAACAAAAAGTCACGGGAAAGAGATGTCAATTTTCTTAAAATTAATAATATTGCAAAACTATATACCATCGAAAATATTGAGTCTTTGATGTTAAAAAACTTGAAGACAGAAAACTTGACACATTTACAATGAGGTTTCTTCTAGCGATGAAACCTAGACCTAACATTAGAAGAAATAAAAGTATATAAATGAAACATACAAAAAAATTGACTAATGTTATGAACATTTAGTTGAATTCATAGGTCAATGATAGAATAAAAGGTTTGGTCCCAGAATTATTAAATACTCCCATAGGCTTCAAAAACCTGAGGAGAAAACTAAACTTGCTGATATGATATTACATGAACTACAAATACTAATAACTGCAAATGGATCTCATAACTGGGGATCAGGTAGCTAGCGTTTCCAAGAAAACAAAAATATAAGACTGTCAGTAAAAATAAACGGTAACAAGAGATTTGTAAAATTTCCTTAGTATCAGATACAGAAGATAAGAATCTAAAACTTATATTTTTAGTACAATACCTTTAAATAGCCTTTTATTTTTATAAGGAATTTGAAATAGAGCATAAAAAACATATCCTCATCCACCAACTACAGTCAAGAAAATTTCACAGTAAATTTGAAAAATAATGTTTTTTTTTATTTACTCAGAACAACGGAAAATATGAAAAGATTATTCCCGCCATCGATGATGATAAAGATTTCAAAATGACCAAAATAGAAACACACACCTAACATGAGAAGAAACAAAACTTTATAAAAGAAAATATTAAAGAGTAACGCATATGTCTTGACTCTTTAATCGAAATTGCAATGATGGAATAAGAGAAATGGCCCCAGAAGTAAATACTTCTACAGTCTTCGAAAACCTGAAGAGATAACTCCATCCAATGATTTGATATTACATGAGCCACTGGAAATGGAGCTTACAACTGAACATCAGGTTTAATAAGAAAATAAATAAGAACAAACAAATAAGACACTCTCAGTTAGAATACGCCCTTAGCGGCGTGAAAAAAGAGCGTGCGAATGGAGCGAAGGGACGACGATGCGAGAGTTATGGAGAATTCCCGTTTACTATTTCACGATCAATTTTAGTCCTTCACATCATGTCGGTGTGAATGATCTTGAGTTCATTTGCAATTGATTAACTATGTAATTTTAATATTGATATAACTCTATAGTGATAAACATGACTCGGACCATTCTAAGGCAAGTTCACAATAAGACGGTGGCGATACAATCGCAGAAATCGGGTTAATTGTAAAACTATGCACTGAATGGTCGGTAATATTCGATCGTGCATGTTCGTTCATAATGTTTCGTCCGTTTGTAATAATACGAATTCGCATCCGTCAGATTGTAATCTATCGGTTCTTACAAACAACCGGTGACATCGCACCTACAGATATAAAGAGACACGTTTGAAAAAAATACTGGATATTCATTTGAAAATTTGACATTCTATAAAATGACGACTCTTCCTGATTTAAACAAAAAAGTGTGTGATATGTTTACCACTACTTTAACTTCACTACGCGAAAATAAATCATCCCTAAATTAACCTTTAAAGTATTGTTCTTAATTTTAAAATCCTATCAGTAGTTTGTAGCCCTGAACTACATTAAAAAGTGTAATTGTGACATGACCAACAAAAAAATATGTAATAAAATTATTGACGTTTTATTTTGTTAAACAAGTTTTCTTTTCAGGTGCCAAGCACTTATCTACTTATAGAAATAAAATTATATATAACAAAAAGTCAATACATAAGAGTTCAAGACGCTCCAAGACACTTCTACTAGTGCGGGGGCCCGTGCGCAACAGACCAATGATACGTTGTTTCTCCTGGTAAACTCTCGATTTGCGCCAAAACCAAAATGACACGATGCAAGGAGTCAATTACGAACCAAGTGCAGGATTTGCACTATCGGCAATTTTTTTCATACTCAGCTCAGTTTTGCCAAAAAAATCATATTTTTGTAGTAATATTATATAATACTACAAACATATAAAAATAGCGACGATGAAAATAAAAAAATAAATTGATATGGAAACTAAAATGTTACATATGTAAAGCCTACAATTTTAAACAACTAATTTTGCTGTAAAACATAAAATTACACGTAATACAACTGAATATTTCAATTTCACAAGTGACAGGGCTCCTTTTGAAAAACCAGACTATAAACATACTAAATAATAATAGTATTACTAAAAAAAACGCCGATCCGAGATAATGAAAAGAAGGCAATTCCAAAGTATTCAAAATCAAAATGACCTCAGAGTAAAAAAAAGGTTTTTCACACTGAACTAAGTAGGTATGTTAAACATCTAGAAAATAAGTAAATACAAAGTTAAAAAGGTCAGTCCTCAAACACTCCACGTCAAGACACACTCGGTCTCAAGTTTATTTACCAACGGCAAACTAAATGGCAAATCAATAGTTACTGCATATTACTATCCTGTAGCGAACTCCAGACTGTTTTTCGATTTGCCATAAATCGCGAGTTTAATTGCCCGGGAAATAAGGGATTAAGTATAGGAGATTAACTGGAATCTCCTCAATACAAGTTTAGCTTTTAATAAGTTTTCTGAACCTTTGGAGATCGCTTGGGACGACCGGTGGAATGACAGCACGTGATTGGTTCGTATATAGTGAACTTCTGCGTGATGGCCAAAATTATTCGAAACTGTTCTAAATGTTTCTTCCATTGGACTAAAGCTTGTGTCTAGTATATAAACATATCAAAATAAGTAAATTAAATTTAAAAATATAAAATAATGCTCTTATGCAGTATCCATGTCATGGTGAAACTTAGAACGGGCTATCAGAATTAAATGTCACGGTAAAACTTCAAAACCAGCTAGCATAATTAAATGCGTAGGTATACACAAAATTTCGTTTCTGTGTGGCTGTTGAAGAGCTAATCCTAGATGTCCATTCAGATCATGCTTAACATAAATTGCATTATCATCGGAATTGACAACTTCCTAGGATAAGACTAAGTGGTTCTAATTCAGTTTGCGAGATTTGACTTAAACAAACATACATACTTACATACATACACATATTGCAAGTTAAACAAAAGCTTTAATAAACAATACCAAAAAAAAGAGCCGAGAAGAGCGTGGAAGCGAAGCTCCGCTGATCTCCCTGCTTCACTCCCCTGCGCAGCTGGATATGCTTAGTCTGCTGGTTCTGTACTTCAACGGACATAGTCGCGGTGTTATAAAAGCATCTAATAACATCAATGTATCACCAGTTCACCTTGCATAGCTGCAGGGACTGAGAATTGCCCAGGTTTCGATGGAGTCAATGGCTCCAGTCTGGAAAAGGTTGGAGTCTTGTTTTCTTAGACATTATGAATAATGTCTAAGAAAACAAAAAACAGGGGCAGGTTATATCTCTTCGGTCTTCTGTAAGACCAGCCTCACCATGTGGATGTGGTCTATGGTCCAGTAACTCATCCGAAACCCTACCTGCTCCAGTAGGTTAAAACTCATCAAAGTCTTCTTGCTAGAACAGTAGAACTTTACTTATTAGAACTTTCCTACACTCTCTATAAAAGCTAATGAAATACGGCTAATGAAGTATGCGGTAGACAAAAAACTTGATCTATACTTGTAATACTGTACTGTTTGTCTCTTTGTTTGTTTGTTTTTTTTTTGTTTGTTTATTTATGGAGCTTTCACGCAATAATGGCTAGACGGATTTTTATGAAATTTAGAATGGAGATAGCTTATACCCTGGAATAAAACATAGAATACTTTTTATCCCGGAAAATTGTAAGTTTCTACGGGAAAACTGGAAAGATTACTCACTGTAAGGAACGGTTGCCATCACAGAATGGTCTGTGATTGCCATGGAAACGAAATAACAAGTCTGTCAAAAAACATCAAGAGTATTGGTCATAGACATTATATATTATTTAATTCTATGGCATTGGTGTTATATATACTTTTGCATTGGTTTTTATTATCCTAGAAGAAAATAGGATGCTTTTTTCACGATAAACAGTAGTCCGTACGAAGTCGCGCGTGGGAAAACTAGTACTATAATAAAAAAATCATGACTAGACTAGATGTACGGCTTCGCACGTGTGGTCATTTATCTAGTTTAAAAGTACTATATGTACTATCCCACGATCTAAAATACCAATATAACAATATTTGATCTAAATTCCTTCAGCCGTCAAAAAGTTTTTATCGATTGATCTACTCATTTGATTGAGATACCAAGTACACCAGATTTTATGTCAAATCCCAAGCTATCCAACCACATTGCAATCGGTTTAGTAGTTTTTACGTGATGCGCAAACAAACATACAGACAAACAGACAGACACGAATTTAAAAAATGTTATATTCATGTTCAGTAGCTTATTTTTAATACACAAACCGTTTTTTTAACTATCGCCTTTGTGTAGACTTTTTCGTTCTTATTGCTTTATTATAAGTACAGATTGGCGGAATTTACATTGCTCTAAGGATAAGCAGGCTGAAGTGGCAATGGGCTGGTCACATTTCCCAAAGAACCAATAACCGTTGGGGTGGAAAAGTTCTTGAGTGGAGACCACGTTTAGGTAAACGTAGTGTAGGACGCCCTGTGGCGAGTTGAAGTGACGAAATGCGAAAAGCGGCTGGAAGAAAACGGAGGAGGTGAGCTGAAGACCGAGCTCAGTGGCATGCATTAGGAGAGGCCTACGTCCAGCAGTGGACAGATATAGGCTGACGTTGATGATGATGATGATGATGAGGGGAGTTTACTGACAAGTCAATCCTAGCACTACCATTATACACATGATACATAAAAATAATCCGGAATAAAATTCCAGTTAGCATTAACTTTTATATAAGACGCATATATAAGCGCGCATGTACTGAACATGCTTGCTCGCATAAACTGGTTTTTGTACTGAGTTTTGGTTACGACAGGTACCGCGCGTATTAAGCCAGTTGTAGTTGTATTTGCAATTAAATTTTTTTTCCATCTATAAATAGCATGACTTTAATTTGACACTCGCCCGCTACCCAAAATAGCTAAACACTGAATTTGAAATATTCGCCTTCGTTATCTATTACTAAAGCCGTAAGCGAAGCATTTAAGCCGGTTACAATGCAAAAAGTTACAATTTTACAACGGCCATAAAACATTCAACTCCTGTTTACGTGTTTTGAAAGCTAAACTAATAAGGGTATTAAATTTATACGAGTATGGCCCAACAGGACGTCCAACAATGACGTAACGATTCCGAAGTATGTTTTCAAACACCCGCTCGTATAGTTTTATAATACTTGCCCACAAATATTATTCTACATTGAACTAGAGAATGTTGTACAAAACTAAACTTTACCAGAAAGTAGGAAGATTCAAATTCATTGATTACAATGTGGCAGTAGTAAAGGTATAGTGACCATTAGAGACGAAACGGCGGTGGTATGACCATCTTTGTCCATAGTCTCTCTAATCCTATAGATATCCCATCAAACACGTCGCGTACAAAAAAAATAGTAATTCTAAATATTCGACCACTAAAATTTTACGATACATTACTTCTTTAATATCCATAAAATTAAAGAAACGATTTTAAAGGAGAATTCTATTATGAATAGATGTGATTAAATTCATGTCGTAAAATTGTAAACTCTGTGTTTACGGGATTGTAAAAGCCGATCAATTCGCCGTTCTGTTGGTACTTTTTATGATGAAATTGCTGGTTTCTTATTATTTATGGGCGGTATAAATTTTACTTATTACATAAAAAATATTGTAATGCAAGGAGGGATTAAAGTTATATATGTTACTTCGCTAACGAAGTCATAAAAAAGCCTTCATTTCATACTTTTAGTTTTAAAACGTACCTTTTTATTTAAATCATTTATGGCACTGACTGTCCAAAGTGCAAAAAAATACTTTTATGACGAGACAACCGTTCAACAATACTTGCATTTTGTTTAGCTATGACAAACCAACTATGAATGTGTGGAACTATAACAGAACAAAGAAAGGCAAAATGGCAACATTCCATCGAGCCGTATTATCTAAGCTTTAATATAATATAATGTAAACATTTTTTTTCAGTCACAGACGCTCTGCAGTGCCATTTGAATTAACGATATCATATACCCTAATTGCAATTTCCCTAAAATGTTCTTGGTTTAATACATCCACACCAGCATATTACGATACCACTGCTGGAACAC
Organism: Alsophila aescularia; assembly: GCA_946251855.1. Lineage (NCBI taxonomy): Eukaryota > Metazoa > Arthropoda > Insecta > Lepidoptera > Geometridae > Alsophila > Alsophila aescularia. Next base: position 17,806,681 of record OX276380.1, on the reverse strand, counting down.
AGAAAGATAGAGATAGATCTCAAAGACAGAGAAAAGGAATAAACACACTGGACCAATGCAAACTCCTTAAATTTTAAGGTTCTTAGACTTCGGTTTCCTCACAATGTTTTCTTTCTCTTTTGAGCGATGTCTTGGAATTTCGCACCTAATCATCATAATTATCAGCCTTTATTTATCTATTGCTGGAAGAAGGCCTCACCTAGTGCACGTCTGAGCTTGGTTTTCAGATCCTCTCATCCATTTTCTTCCAGACGCTTTTCGCAGGTCGTCACTGCATCTGCATCCAAATTCTTCTGATGTTGTGCAGAATTTCAAAGCATTTCATACATAATTCTAAATTCGGCTCCATCGGTGCGTTCACTTCCTCGTACTTTGCGTTCACCCCCGACCTTCACTGCTCGCTACTGGGTATTACAGCGCCCTTCAAATCTACCTTTTCCTTGCATACTACTAACAACTGCAGAATATTAGAGAGAGAAGACCATCTACCCAGGTGAGCACACTTGCACGGCAGTGGCAGTAATTTCATTACGTACCGGTTAATTTATATGCAACTAATAATCCATTTTTTTTACTCTAAAATTAACCAACATTTGCTAATATTCCTAAAAAAATAAAAACTAGTATAAACTTTAACAGGATTATTCTATTAAATGTTCTACAAAATTTTGCTTTTGTCCGTTAAGTGTTATACTCCTTTACTCCTTTTTTAAATCGGCATTACATTTTGAAAATTAAATCTCGTCGCAAGTTTCACCTGGCATGCCTGCTTTTTGGTGTCGTAAGTTACCAGGATCCCTCATATTTTTACGACAAGATAAAGTGGTTATCTGATAGCAAGAAATATTCTAGTAGGCATGGCTCTTAACAGTTGTCAATACCGCGGCACCGTACTACGTCTTTCAAAGGTTGCTTCCGCTATGCTGCGACCAAGTGTTGGAATAATCTGCCGCCACCAATCCGGGGGCTAAGAAATTTATACTCTTTTAGGCGTAAACTCGGGCAATATTTAATTGATGAGCAGAGGCAGCATGGCAATATTAATATAGACGTATCGTTTTTGTGATATATATACTTAATATTATTATTATTATTTTTCCTTGAAATTCATTTCTTCTCACTTATTAGTTGCACGTAACAGTAGAGGTTATTTCGCTGCTACCCACATGCGTGGTATTTTTAATAGTCAGCGGTACTCTTACGCAATTTTGACGACACTTTCTTCGTCATTTATTTGACACCATTCAGAGACCACATTATTTGATTCCTTTGTCGTTGCTATATTTTACATATACTTTTTCATTTTTTATTTATCTATCTTTATTTAAATTACTTATATGTAATTATTTATATTATTATTATTATATTTATAAATGTATTCATATTTAATTTCATTTTTTATACACTTATGTTTATTTTTTTCCGCTCCCTCTGGGCTTTAGCTGAAAACCAGCGCTGCGTGCCTTCGGCAAACAGCCTAAAGCTGAGTTAAGGCCCATTCATCACCACTTTAATTATCTACCTTTACCTTTCCTTTGTTTTCCTTTTCTATTGTTCATACTTTATTTTTATTTTTATTTGTATCTATTATTTTTGTGTGTGTTGAATAAATGTATTTTCTTTCTTTATTTCTTTCTTTATCACAAAAATTACAATATTTTCATTAAAATAAAACACCACAATCTATGAACATAAAACAAAAACTAAAACCTTTACTATTAAGAAATTTACACACACCTCGGAGTAACGCAGCGTGTCGTCTCGCGGCCGCGGCGGCGTGACAAATTCATAATCGACATGGCCCGCGCGAGCCGGTATTAACCGCTCAATTTATATGCAACTAATAATCCTTTTTATTTTATGCATAGATATTGGAATGTGTAGAAGAAACTTTGTGTACATACCTAAAGTTATAAAGAAGAAGAGTCACCAAAAGATTCAGTAAGATACCAAAAAGTTTCGGGTTGCTGCTTAGATCCAAAAGAGAAACCACTCATCTGCAGTTTTACTTAATAAAGAAAAATAAATTTAACGTACATATTAACTTTGCAATGAAATATTTGATAATGAGTCTGTAGATCCAAGGTAATTAATTTAAAATAAAGTTAGAAACGGTGTCTGTGTAGTAAAAATTCAGTCATTAAATTTCTGAAAACTCATTACTTATGGTACTGGTGCCATTAATGATACTGCCCAACGGAACAAGTGATATAAGTGCAAACAAGTATAATTATTATAAAATAAAATCATAAAACCCGGCTGCGAACAAAATTCTTCAAAACAATATCACCTGTGGCCCAATTACAGAACTTGGCTTCAATCAGATTGTCACTTTTTTCATAGCAAAATCGACTCTATGGCAAAGCATTATTGAATTTCACGGCTTGAAACCGTCATGATCAACATTACGTAATCGCAGTGTTGATAGTCCGCAAAAATAATCACACTAATATTATAAAGGCGAAAGTTTACATGTTTGGAGGGTGTATGTGTGTATATGTTTGTTACTTCTTCATGTTTAAACGACTGAACAGATTTAGATAAAATTTGACACGAGTGTAGCTTATACCCTGGGTTAACACATGAGCTACTTTTTATCCCGGAATATGTGTGAATATGCGCCCCGCGGTTTCACCCCCAGGTGAAACCGCGGGGCGCATATTATATAAATTTAATGTTTATTTTTACTTTCTTATTTTACTTTACTTTAATAGTTGCAATTGCAACATTAGATTAAAGTAATTAGGTACGTTAACTTGAATAATCTGAAATTGGAAATTTTGTACGGATCTTAAAAGAAATTTGCTACTATTTAGTTTTAAGAATTAAATATTTTTGAAATGTCTTTTAGAACCCGTATTTTGATATCTCACTCAATAGGTGTTCGTCATTTTATGTTCGGTCGAAAATAAAAAATGGCAGCTGTAAGCCGCCATATTGGTTTTCTTGACACTTCATAATATCCTTTAGCACTCTCCTGATCAAGACGAATACAAGATACCTCATTTATAAAAATCCATCAAGCTGTTTATGCTGTAGGACGCACCTAAGAAACGTACAAACATACAAACAAACAAACACATATACAACCCAAACACATAACCCTCCTCTTTGGATAAAAAACGGAAATTATTTCGAAAAATAACAACCATATTTACTTAAGCCGAGATAAACAAATTAAGACAAATCCTCAGATTGTAACAGCAATAAAGACCAATATTAAAGCGTATCGTAAAGATGTTAACATACTCTCAGTTTGGTGCCTCTAAACAGTTACTTGTACCAACATATCGTCAAAATGTCTCAATTAGTAAAGGCCAATTTACGCATGACTTTCAAATACGATTTTTACGACCCCACCGCATTACGGAATAATTACTCCGAATATTTATGCTCTTAGACACGCCTAAGCGACCAATGCGACTGTGGAGTGAGTATCCCCGTGACCGAAATTGTGTATAACGTATGTATAAGCAGTATATAAACAAACATAAACATAAAAAAAAAACGTATAATATACATAGCATGAAATAGAAATATTAGATTTGTTCTTTGTAAAAAAACAGTGTGAATTAAAAAACAGTTCAGGAGTGTTTAGTCAAGCTTAGGTATATTGTATGTGTTTGTACTATGGACTATCTTTGTAAAACATATTCACTTTGAAGAAGAAAATTGGAGAAATCTTTATATGGCCAAGTCGATGAAAAAACGCATACGCAAAGTGAGAAAAGTATCTGTGTATCTCACATAAAGTTGGGCACATGCCTCTCGTTTTAGCGGGAATAGCTGATCTAATAATCCTTCATCTTATGTGCAGATATAATACGGGAGTGCGGGTAAAAAAAAAAACATGAAAAAAAATTATAAGAGAAAGGATAAAAAAATGTTATTGCAGTCGAGGGACTACAATTTAAATTGAAATTTTATTTTTGTCTTGTTTTTACTTTTTAGTTCGTTTTGGCTGGGAGACGTATTTTTTTTTTACTTTCCCCCAACCTTTCTGTGGAACACATTAATGTAACAAGTCCCCCAACTGCAATGTAAATTTTATTTATCTCTTGCTTTGGACTGTTTAGTTCGTTTTTTGCAGAGCAATCGTGTTTTTTTTTAAATAATTTATTTTTATTTCATACTTTTTTGTGACAAATTTTGAGTTATGGCTATAAATTATATATTATACTAGCTGCGCCCGGTTGCTTTACCTGCGTGCAATCTTCAAATATGACAATTTAGGTAACTTTTTTTTTTAAATTGTTTACATTTTTTGGTCACCAACTCTCGTGGACTTCTTCAGAAGACCCTAAAAAGCTTCAAAATTAAAATTCGAAGTTTTTTCACTTACGAATATGGAGCCATTGAATTGAAAAAATATAATTATAGCCTATGTTACTCGGGATGATGAAAGACCTGTAACGATACCCCAAACATCAAAATCAGTGCAGGCATATAAAAGCTGTGGTAGATTAAAGAAACTCACAAACATACATACATATATGAATCCTAAAAACATTACACTCCTTTTTTGGGCAGTTATATAAAAAGATGATACGGAATATCATCTTTTCCGCTACTAATATATTGCTGTAAAACTTAAAATAAAAACTTGAAGACTGAAAAGTAATGGCTTGTGTAACAGACAAACTGTAGTCAATTTTGCTTCACATTCACACGGATTGTTTAGGTTTGCCAAGAAATTTATGTTAAGTACATAAAACATGGAGATAAAATTCGAGAAATTGTATTTGCGTAGGTTAAAAACGCTCATTAAATTTTTAAGAAAAATGTTTTGTATCTTGACGTTCTCTTTTACCTAATGATCTCAATTAAATTGCTTTTTGATATTTGCTTGAATTCGTATATTAACCAAAATCGAATCAATCCTAGTAGATTAATTTTGGTTATTGACACGATACGGAACTCTCTTTAATGCTTGACTCAACCGCACTTACGCAGTTTTTTCATTTGTGATGTGTAGGTCTAGGTAGACGAGTTCTCAAGTGGAGACCATATTAAGGCAAATGTAGCGTAAGACCAGGTGGTGTGACGACCTGCGAAAAGCGGCTGGAAGAAAATAGATGAGGAAAGCTGTAGACCGAGCTCAGTGGCGTACATTAGGAGAGGCTTACGTCCAGCAGTGGACAAATAACGGCTGAACAAAACTATATAGTATCTTTTAAAGTTTATTATTTTATTACAATGAGGATGGATTTTGTGAATGATGACGACAAGAGTGTAAGATAGAAGAAATATATAATGCTGAGATGGCGACATATGGAGAAATGAAAGAAAAATATATCCGACCCTTTATAATATTGGGGTAAAAGAGGAAGTTTATGATGAATTACCTACTTTCTTGCAAGCCCAAGATTTATCCAGATTTTATTGTATGTCTATTAATAGGAAAAGTTTCTCAATTCGACTGTTTTTTTGTATGTTTATTATCTCATATTTCGAACAAGCACGAATGGGAAACCCCCCACACGATGGACCAACGACATTCTAGCCATCGCAGCAAGTCGGTGGACAGAGGTGGCACAAAATCACTAGTCATGGCGCTCTTTGGGAGAGGCCTATGTTCAGCAGTGGACTTCTAAAGGCTGACATGATGATGATGATGATGATGATGATGATGAGTGCTGCCACTGTGAGATAGGATTTCTCGCATAAGCAGTTATTTTTAAATTGTCCCAAACGTTTTCAATCAGATGAAGTCCTAGTCCAGGGTATCCTAGTATGGGGCTAGGCAATTGGTGTGGAATTGTCCCGAATATATTTATTTATTTATTATTATTTTATATTGTCGAACTTGTGCAGCTGCGTGCGGTCGGGCATTTTCTGGCATTAGAATAAAATTTTCGCCTATGAATCCCATTTAAGGTACCACGTGATCTTCTAAAATCCTTGTTATAAAGCTAAATGCCGTCAAACCCCCTCTGTTGCCGTTTTGCCAAACCATATCAACGAACACAAGTTCCGTTCGCCTGTTCATGGATTAGCCACCCCAGACCATAGATCGTTGCTCCCAAACGAATAGACCGAATTTAAACAGGTTTTTTATATTTGAAAACTGATGTGATCTAGATGGTTCTTAGACATATGGGGAGGGTGCAAGTTGAATGAGAAAATGGGGGTGAGAATCGTATCTTTCAAACGAATGGACCAATGTTGCTGCGGTTAGTTATGTTACAAGGCTGAGATAAACAAGATTGTTCTTAGCCATAATGAGGAGGGGGAAAGGAGGGGGGGGGGGGATATGGGGGTGAGGATCGTAGCTCCCAAACGAATGGACCGATTTAGCTGCGGTTTTTCATGTTTCAAAGCTAAGGTAAACGAGATGGTTCTTAGATATGTGGGGGTGGGGGGGCAGGAGTTGAGAAAAGGGGGGTGAGAATCGTATTTTCTAAACGAATGTACCAATTTAGCTGCGGTTTTTCATGTTTCAAACCTAAGGTAAAGGAGATGGTTGTTAGATAAAATTGGAGGCAGGAGAGGGGAGGGGGATGAGAGTAGATAGCTCTCAAATGGATGGAACCATTTTTATGTTTGAAAACTGATATAATCGAGATGCTTCTTGGCTATAATGGGGGTGGGAAGTAAGTCAGGGGCTATATTTATTTTTTAAATTGTTCTTGTTCAATTCTTATTAAATCCTAAGCTAGTAAACTGTGCAAAACTGCATTTTAATCGGTCCAGCAGTATATGTCCAAAAATATATATACATCAGGGCAGAAGGACAGACTGACAGACACCATTTAAAATGAATAATTTATTATTTTTAAATAGTGTCTGAAAAAAACTACTGAACAAGCTGTTTAGTAGCTTATTTTAAGTCTCGTAGATCTTTTTTACCAACAGAAATTTTGTAACTTATTGCTTTATTATCACATTATCATATCATTTATCATTTTATTTTATCATTTTTATCATAAGTATAGATAGAAAATATAAAGAAAAAATATATATAAAAAGATATAAGTTAAACGGTTTATTGTAAAAAAAGCTTAAGAATGATGCAGATAATGTAATAAAAGATAAAAAATAAAATAAAATCGTGGAGCGAGTAGAATTTATATTACTTAGCTTATGCTTAAGCCCCACGTTTCTTGTATTACTTAGCTTTTAGTACATTATCTGCATCATTCTGAAGTTTATTTACAATGAAACCGTTTATCTATTTTTTTTCTTTCCGTAAAATGTACTGTGTTCTACTTGTCCAGCCATTTATTTGATACACATATTGAAAAATAAGTTATCCGTCATTTTGTGATGGCGACCGTTTGGGTTTTTTTTTGTACTGTATTCTACTAGTTATTAGTTGTCCCTTTCATTTGTTACCCATATTAAAGGGAGTTGAAAAAATACAAATAATCCGTAATTTTGTGGCGCCCGCCATCTTGGATCTACAATGATACTGAATTCTGATGACAACACACTTATTTATATAAGTGTGTTGTCATCAGAATTGAAAGTGCTTACCAAAATTTCAAATCATTCGATCAACAGGAAGGAGGTAAAATTACAATTACTTAACTTGATCCAAAACATAAAAACAAACAGGGCAAGCTAAATATAACCGTTTAAAAATACTACAAGAAACTCACCTTTGAGTGAAATAACATTTCCTGTGAGTAAACCCTATTTGATTTCCTTTATAAAGACAGTGCACTGTTCTATTAACCCGGCGCCAATGAAGTGAAAATAATCTCGCGGCCAATGACGCAGGGTCACTGTGACCCTGAATTCATCGTCATATTTTCATAAATTTATAAAGGTTACCTGAATTTTAATTAGTATTTATCAGATATAGGTTTAAAATCAGTACAATAAAATAAAATAAAACAAGTTATCGTATAAATCAAATTTTTATTTAGTTTTTAAGTAACACACAGTAACAAAATCAACTATGAAACATACTATAAGAGAAACCACACTAACTTCTTATCACAAAACTAACAAGATATAAGTATTCTACTTCCTCATTCAGCATCATGGAAGTACTGCAATTATTGCAAGACGGAATAGAATGGTCTGGGCATAGTATACATTCAGCATGCATGACAATGTTTTTTTGTGGATGTAGTCAAATGATTGACTTTATCTGATGAATCCGAATCAATTTGTCCCGTATCAATAGCGTTTTGTTCAGTAACACTTAACATTTGGACAAATGGTCTACATAATTGACGTCCGAAGCAATGACTCAATTACTCTTCTAACTCCACAAAAATTTGATCTGGATTGTTAGTGATTGCCATTTTTGCTAAAATACCTACTAAAAAAAGAGACACATTGAAAACTAACACTAAATAAAATAAAAAATAGTACACGACAATACCACGCCAGCAATGACGCAGGGTCATACGTACCCGGTTTGATTCGACGCACCTGTCTCGTTGTACAGGCGGTGTCACACTGAAGTTTCGTGCGTTTTGCGTAGAAGGGAGATGTATCTCCAGCTACACGTTGAGCGCTCAAAATGTATAGGTGGTATTAAAAAGAGTAATAGTGGTTTGAAATCGCTTGGGGTCAGTGTGACCCTGCGTCATTGGCGCCGGGTTAAAGTTTAATTATATTAATGTTCATAGATAATCTTCTTTGTGCACGCTCCAGGCACGAGGTACCTACTAAGATAACATAGAAATACGATTCTATATATTTGATAAGTCAGTCCATTTCTATCTATTCTGAAATCAAATAGTGTCACGTTACAAGGTTTAAAATTTCGTTAATTATTATTTTAGTCTCCAGAATCCAGGGTGTTTATTCACCACGTAGTCAGATTCGTTCTTTAAAGCATGTTCTTCGTTAGGTATTTTTCCAAGAACAAAAGTCAACTAGTTACCTTGTAACGAACGAATCTGACTACGTGGTAAATAAACATCCTGGATTGGATGGAAACGCATCGGCACCATCTGTAAATATAACTGAAAAACCCAGTAAGTTGAATACTTTCTTAGGCATGCATTGTTCTATATTGGTTTTATGTGGGTTTATCCATCTATATATAATCTGTCATCGATCTATTATCTATTTTAACGACCCACCCCCTTACGAGTAGCACTATGACAACGCAGAATAAATATAGTGAGACGAAGGAACGGTTGGTTGGCCAGTACCCGTTGCGCATCTTGTTTACAACTTTTCATTCCATTTGGATTCTTGAAACTTTCGCTTGAATCACCAACATAACCTTTACTCGTCATAAAAGTATAGTAATATATAAAAAAAGGTTAGTACCTAATCATAATGTACTAGGATCTCCTTAAATTTTAGAGATATGTTGGAACCTATATATATTTTTATTTATATTTAAATTTGTTTAATTTTATTATAGTATAAGATAAGATAAGATAAGAAATAATTTATTCTCACAAACTGTACAAAGCAACACATAAATCAACAGAGAAACTATGTATATTTATATTTAATGGCATGTATGTATATGTTTATTTATTTTTATTAATTGTTTACACCGCCATCCTCTCTCACTCCATTATTTCTTTCCATCCAAAGGTTGACTGGAAGAGATCGCTTTTAGCGATAAGTCCGTCCGTTGTACTTTAGTTATAAGATTGTTCCTATTTGTTGTAAGTTTTTGGAAACTGGTGTACAATAAAGTATTATCTATCTATATATAATCCATAGGGCGTTAAAAGCGAAACAAACAAATAAATGATTATTTAGATGTATATTTATCTCATTTCAGAAGGAAGAACAGTTATTCCGTATCCATACCAACATATAAAAGTGAAACGTTGTCTGTTTGTTTGTTTCTTTGGGGAGCTTTCACGCGATAACGGCTGAACTAATTATGATTAAATTTTGAATGGAGATAGCTTATACCCTGTAATAAAACATAGAATGCTTATTATCCCGGAAAATTGTAAGTTTCCACGGGAAAACTGGGAAATGTTGATTACTCCCTGTAAGGAACAGTTTCCATGGAAACGAAATAACAAGTCTGTCAATAAACATCAAGAGCGTTGTCGAGCGCTATACCAACTTTTGCATTGGTTTTTAATAGCCTAGAAGAACATAGGATGCTTGTTTCGCAATAAACTGTAGTCCGCGTAGACGAAGATGCGGGGGGGGGGGGGGGGGGGAAAGCTAGTATTATAATAATTAATAGGAAGACAAAATTCAACCATAAAAAAGTTATTTTAAATAGAGGTAGTTTTCGTTTTGGTATTTTTTTATGATAGTCCATTATTTCTTAAATAAGAACAGATATGAATAAATTAATCTACAAACTATACCAGTCTTGCATATAAATGAATTAACAAACTTATTTTGAGGTAAAAACAGTGGACTTCAAACTCAATAACCACGGACATGATGGACCTTTCCTGAAAAATCTGACGCATGTCAGATTTTTTTATTTAATTTTCCCAAATGATACGAACATATAGAAACATTTTTTTTTATAAAAAAATTAAGAACCCGACTGCGAACAAAACTAAAAATCATGCCCTTCTCCTACGAAGGGATAAAAAAACCTGGCAAGCTACTCTTCATGCCTCTGGCTGCATCTTATATTTCAAAATCAAGAATCTAAAGCTTGTTTGTCTCTTTTTAGTTTAATTCGCAGTAGTTATTTTTATAATTATTTATTTTTATTTGAAACTTTTAGTTTATATTACTAGTTTTCCCGCCCGCGACTTCGTCCGTGCGGTCTAATGTTTATCGCGAAAATAAGCATCCTATGTTCGTCTAGAATATAAAAAAACCAATGCAAAAGTAGGTTAGCACCAAGATCTTCATGTTTTTTGACATACTTGTTATTTCGTTTCCATAGAAACCGTTTCCTACAGCGAGTAATCCTAATTTTTCAAATTTTTCCAATGTTCCCGTGGAAACTTACAATTTTCAGGGAAAAAAGTAATCTATGTTTTATTCCAAGGTATAAGCTATCTCCACAATTGCTGCATTGTTTTTGATATTCCGTGAGAACTTGAATGCAACTTGGAGATCCAGTGTGTGCTAGAAAACAAGTCCAAGTATATTAAAACTGTCATACGAGAACTAGCGACAACAGATGGCTTCAGTTTGACTGACTCGGTTTTACTAAATTACCATCGTGTGGCTAAGGTCAAAAAAAATACGAGCAGACCACGTTCTATCGTTGTTGACAAGTCCACTTATGCCCGATGAAATCATAGCTGCTGTAAAAACTTACAACAGAACACATCAGAGAGAAAAACTGAATTCTTCGCACTTGGGCCTGGCAGGTGACAAGTTCCCTGTTCATGTTTGCGAGCACTTGACTCCAACAAACAAACAACTACATGCTGCAGCTCGAAGAATCGCCAATTATAAGAACTATGAATTCGTATAAAAACGCAATGGCCGCATTTATATAAGAAGTGATGAAGTCAAATCAAAAAGCTTTATAGTCAGGGACATGGAATTTCTTAATACCTTAGATTAAGTTTATTTAATTAACATGTTTTGGTGTTTAAAGTTTTAGAATTTGGTTTAAAAATGTATAATCAAAATGTCAGAGGTCTAAGGACCAAAATAGAAAACATACTGATGAATGCATTGAGACAAGATTTTGATATCGTTTTGCTTACGGAGACAAGGCTTAATGAATCGGTTTATGACCATGAGATTTTAGATGATAGATACAACATTTTTAGGCCTGACCGTGAATCAACCAGTAGCATTAAAGCTGATGGAGGTGGCGTGCTTATTGCTATTCTAAAGAAATTCAAAGCATTGCGCAAATTACAATGGGGGGCAGATGGTAAAGATCTTTGGGTGGTTCTTAAGGTTAAGCAAGGTGCCTCTACAATAGACCTTTGTATTTGTAGTATTTATACTCCTCCACCTAATTAATTATGATTATATGGAACGTTTTTTGACAAACAATACTCAAATAATTCAACACAAGTCTGCAAATAAATCTATCTTTTTTTGTGGCTGGAAATTTCAATTTATCAAATCTACAATGGGACTATGATGTAGATACATGTATTTTGACCACAATTTGCACAACGTCTCAATTGGATAACATTTTGGTAGACGTGGCCGCTTTTAACAATCTTTGCAAATTAAACAATATCACTAACATACATAATCGAACTCTAGATTTAATTTTTAATAACTGTAATAATCTATTTTCAGTGTCTGAAATAATGATCCCTTATTGCTATAGATAACTACCATCCAGCTTTGAACATATCTTTTAAATGCTTATCCTTTAAACCTTAAACTAAACAGAATACCAACATTTAACTTAACTTAAGCTGACTACGATACAATTTTGGATGAATTGATAGAAATTGATTGGTCTGAACAACTAAATATTTCTCATGACATCGACAAAATGGTTCAAGTTTTCTACGATATTACTATGCCCATTATTAACAAAAAATCCCCATTCATAACAAAAATTCTCCATTATTAACAAAAATACCATTATTAAAACTAGAAACTCAAAACTCAAACTCTTTGATTAAAGCTCTGAAAGAAAAAGCTAAATATCACAGTAAGTTTACAAAGTATAAGAATCCCAGAAATAAACTAACATATAATATGCTTAGAAACCGGTGCGACAAAATGATTTTACAGTGTTATTCTAAATTTAAAGCTGACGCTAAGGAACACATTAAAAAAACCCCTAAATATTTTTCAAAATTCGTAAAATCTTCTAAGTCAAATAGTCACGACATTCCTGATGAGATGTTTCTTCAAAATAGCAATGCGCATGGAGATAAATAAATTAGTTTAGTTTTTTCCCATTTATTTCATTCAATCTTTAACAAAGACAATCCTAACGGTACTCCCAATACTAATTACAATGTCATCCAATCCCACACATTCATCAATTCTTGCACGCTTACTGAAAGTGATATACTGAGATCACTTCAGTTGCTAAACACTGACAAGGGGCCCGGACCAGACTTGATATCTCCTGTATATCTTAAAAACTGTGCGTTGCAGCTCGTTAAATCTTTGCATACTATTTATAATCAATCCCTAGATCGAGGTATTTTCTCAACTAAATGGGAAATAGCACACGTGATTCCCATATTGAAGACAGAGAAGATCAATGTAACGTAGCCAATTAAAGACCTATATCAGTTTTATCAGTTTTAAAAAACTTTTGGAGTCTTTAGTGCAGAAAAGATTGCTTCCGTATCTGAAATCGCAAATCAGTCCCAATCAGCATGGGTTCCTGCCAAGACGATCAACTAAATTGAACCTAACTGACTATGTTTGCTACATATCTGAAGCACTGGAAGATAAATTAGAGGTTCATTCAACTTATACAGATTTTACTAAAGCATTTGATATGGTTGATCTCTGCCTATTAGCCCAAAAACTTGGTAATGTGGGTATATGCGGTTCTCTGCTCAGGTGGTGCGAGTCTTATCTACATAATCAGTCACAAATTGTAAAGATCCGCGGTTTTGTTTCTGAGGCAGGGGGAGTTCCTTCCGGCCTACCACAGGGCTCTCACCTTGGTCCCCTCTTTTTTACACTTTTTTTTGATGACCTATGTAACACTTTTGAGTCTGAGGTTCTGTTATTTGCCGATGACCTGAAACTTTATAGAGTTATAAGATCGTCTATTGATACAAAGATTTTACAAAACGAAATTAATGACTGGTGATTACTAGTGTCAACGCAATAGAATGTTATTAAATTCCACAAATTGCTATCAAATTAGATTTTTGAGACAGATAAAACCTAAGCCTGCTTCATATTTTATTAATGACACTGCGCTTGGCGAAGTTACAGGTATTCGAGATTTAGGGGTGATATTAGACAAGAAACTTTATTTTCGTGAACATGTAGATTATATTATTAAAAAGGGAGCCCAGGTCTTGGGTTTCGTGATTGTTTCGCCAAAGTAAGCTTTTCAAAGACGCTGACGTATCAAAACTTATCTTTATTTGTTATGTTTGCAGCCTACTTGAATATTGCAGCACAGTTTGGAATCCTTCATACAAAGTTTATATTGGTAGGTTGGAAAGACTACATAAACCGTTCTTCTATCGTCTCTGTTTTATTGATAACCGATGCCACGAACTCACGTCCTACGACGCAAGAGCCGGTCACTATAAAGTAATTTCTTTGGTGAAGTGACGCACTGTTGCAGATCTCGTTTACCTGTACAAAATAGTCAATGGTGAAATCGATTGTGCAGATTTACTATAAAGACTGCCTTTCTCAGTACATCGAAAAAGGAGTTGTCTTCATAACAGAACAACTTTTTTGTTGCCCTATGTCGTTCCAATCTTGGACATCATTCGCAGATTTATTGCATGTGCTCCACTTACAATAGTATAGACAAGCAAATCGACATATTTAATGCGTCTATCAGTGTTTTCAAGAAAAGACTTCTATTTTTATACGCTTTATATTAGCTTCACTTGTATGTTTTTATGTTTGTTACCGACTCATACGCTTTATTATACGCTTTATATTAGCTTAACTTGTATGTTTGTTTGTATGTTTGTTTGTATGTTTGTTTGTATGTTTGTAACCGACTCCTATGGACGCTATTTTGACCCACTTTAAACGGTCAGATTTCATTCAAATTTTGCACTCCTGTCAAAGACCGATGACAATGCAATTCTGACATTTGAAAAAAATATTTAAGATTTGATTTGATAACTTTGACGGCTGAAGAAATGTTGATCAAATGTTGGTATTTTGGTCCTGAAATAGCTCATTATGGTATAAACTACAGCCGGAAGTACAGCTAGTATTAAATAAATATAATTATCTATGCGAATGAGTTAGTATAAAATCATTTACAAAAGAAGAAGCTTTTATGTAGTAGCCAAGTCATGGAGAAACTTAAAACGGGCTATCACAATTAAATGTGTATACAACATTGCGTGCCAGTGATGTTAACCGTTGAGGAGTTCGAAGAGAATAATCGGCCACTATGTCTAGCGTTTGTGGATTACGAGAAAGCCTTTGATTCAGTCGAGACCTGGGCAGTGCTACAGTCATTACAGGGTGCCAGATTGATTACCGGTACATCGAAGTGTTGAAGTGTTTGTACAGCAAGGCCATCATGACAGTCCATCTTCAGGATTAGAGCACGAATTCTATCCAGTTGCAAAAAATGGTGAGACAGAGAGACGTTATTTATCCGAAACTGTTCACTTCTGCACTGTAAGATAATTATATTCAAGCTTCTGAACTGGAACGGATATGGTGTTAACATCAATGGCGAATATATCACTCACCTTCGATTTTCTGATGATATAGTCATCATGGTACAAACCCTGAAAGACCTAAACACAATGCTCAGTGACCTCAATATTGTTTCCCAACAGATGGGTCTTAAAATGAACATGGGCAAGACTAACATCATGGCGTACCCGTGCCGGTACGACGTGCCAACATACGAGTATATTATCAACGCTGTTGATCGCTATTTCTACTTAGTTCAGACGATCCAACTAGGTAGATCCAACTTCGACACAGAGGTCAACTGACGAATCTAACTCGGATTCGTCGGTTTCGGGAAATTACGCCATATCTTCTCGTCGCAGATACCGCAGAGCCTGAAGACGAAAGTTTATATTTAGTGCGAGTGCCAGTGATGACATACGGCACTGAGACGTGGTCGCTAACTACTGGTCTCATACACATGCTCAGAGTTGCGCAGCGTGCAATGGAGAGAGCTTTGCTCGGTGTTTCACTACGTGATAGAATCCGAAATGAGGAAATCCGTAGAAAAACGAAGGTTAACGACATATCTCAGAATTTGCAATTTGAAGTGGCAATGGGCAGGCCATATAGTTCGCATAACCGACAACCGCTGGGGGATAAAGGTTCTCGAATGCCGACCACGAACAAGCAAGCGAAGTGTGGGGAGACCCCCCACACGATGGACTGACGACATTGTAGCCATCGCAGGAAGTCGGTGGATGGAGGTGGCACAAGTTCGCTCGTCATGGCGCTTTTTGGGGGAGGCCTATGTTCAGCAGTGGACTTCTAAAGGCTGACATGATCAATGTATTTTTAATTTCTAACATCTTTTTTATCGAATGGTTAAGTCAAATAGGACTTATGTTTATTGTATTTTTGTCAAATAATATGAAAATTAAGTATAAAAATATTTTTACAAAATCGACTTCATATTAAAAATGTTCTTTTGTAAACAAACTATAAAAATAACAAAATAATAACAATTGAACTAGAACAGTATCCACTTTTTCAAAATTAAAAATTTAATATTTATACAAAAACACAACCGATGTCAAAAAAAGACGATTTTGGTACCGACGTCAAAAACTCTTTCTGTTTTATATTGTATTTTAGTATTGAGTAACATTTTTAATTTGGAAAAAGTGATACTTTTCTGGTTCAATTGTAATAATGTTATCCTTTTATGTTGTTTTTTTATAAAAGAACATTTTGAACAAGTTGATTTTTTAAACTTATTTCTGTTTATTAATTTTGAGTGGCCTAAGATAAATGAAAAAAAACATTAGTAAGTAGTAAGAAATTAAAAACCACAAATGAATTATGTAGTACCTGTTTATACAGTAACTACTGTATCAGTTATAATGCAAATTATTTGTGCATTCACTGGAACACATTCAAATTTAAAAAAAAAACTCGTCGACGTAAGGGAAAATAAACACAAAAGTAAATGGATTTCCTATAAGTTTTACATAAAAAATACTATTTAAATGCAAGCCTTTACAATTAAGACCTGGGCCTGCACTCTCGACATATCGATAGTGATTGTTGTACAACCGAAATCGGTACATACCGATGACAACTGTAAGGTTTGACAGTTATTGTCAAAAGTATCGATTTCCAACGGTATTTGTACTGACATTGATCATGATTGCCATCGATATTTGGCAAAAACTACCAAATATCGTTATATCTTTGCAACCGATTTCAGCTATAAAGCAATTGCTATCGATGTCGAGACTGCAGGCCCTGAGCACCTACGATACCAATTAAATAAGTCGAAGAGGTTACGTCACTTGATTGTTGAGTTCCTGTGACTACCTTTCGACTCCATCGTCAGTCTTTAAATACCGCATAGAACCAGAAAAGTCAACAATAGAGCCCAAACTCGAAGCGGTTCCATTACTTGATTGTTGAGTTCCTGTGACTACCTTCCGACTCCATCGTCAATCCTTAAACACCGCATAGAACCAGAAAACTCAACAATACTAACTAATTGAGTCCAAACTCGAAGCGGTTCCATCACTTGACTGTTGAATTCCTATGAATACCTTCCGACTCCATCGTTAGTCTTTAAATACTGCAAAGAACCAGAGAACTCAACAATACTAACTAATTGAGCCCAAACGTGAAGCGGTTCCATCACTTGATTGTTGAGTTCCTGTGACTACCTTCCAGCTCCACCATCAGACCCTGGATACCACATAAGATCAGAGAACTCGTCAAAACAAAACAAATGAGCCCAAATTCGAAGGAGTTCGCCCATTTCATTGTTGAGTACCTTTGACTACCTTCATCATTAGACCTTGGGTACCAAATAAAACCTGATAACTCATCAAGACAAACCAAATACCTACTACCTTTCGGCTCCATCTTTAGACCTGAATACCACATAAGACCAGATAACTCATCAAAACAAACCAAATGAGCGTGAACTTGAAGGAGTTCCATCATTTTGTTCTGGTCTTCTTCATCAGACCAGCTCCATAATATTGTATTGTCATCAGAATTACACCCGTGCGTAAAACTTCAGCTTCATTAGCCATCGTCAAGTAGTTCGAAATTCACTTGATAGATTGTTCCCAAACAAACTAAATACAATGAGTTAAATAAAAGCTTGCTATGAACTACTAAACTAATTTTGATGAAATTAGTACCAAACTGTAAGTTAATTCTTTCGACATAAAAAAAAGCTTCTAATTCGGTTCATAAATTCAGAAATTATAAGAGAATATAATCACCAAAACAAACTTATTTCCGAATAAAAAAACCTAAACAGTTTTTGACGAAACTCATACGAAACTACAATGAAAGTCTACCCTTTTAAATCAAACAAGAATCATTCAAATCGGTTCAAAAATCCTGCAGACTTATTATAGATGTAGATCTAGTTAAAAATTTCTGAACAAATACTGATTTTAAAAATAGGGACCTAACTGGAGTCCTACCTTTTCACATAACAAAAGAGTTATCCGAGTCTGTTCAGGAAATGTTAGGGATATGAAATATAAAACGACGAAAAAAAAAAGACGACTTGATAATCTCCTCCTTTTAGAAGTCGATTAAAAAGTAGCAGTTATTCCCTATCCTCTCTGTCTGTGTTATATGAAAATTATTGCATTAGTATAGGTATTAAAACTTGAGACGATGAACGGTGTGCTTCTTTGTTTTGTACTTCTAAATGGTAGCTCGAGGCACATGAAGCATCGAACATGGTTTATGAATTACTGTTAAAAAAGATATGTAATGTGAAAGGATGTTTGGTTGGTAGACCCTCTTAATGATAATTAATAAAGGCTTTGACAGCTTCGTTAGCTGACTATTTTCAATTACAAAGTAGTTTTATTCGCGTGGGACCTGAAAAGGCACTGGGCTGATACAATGTTCGTGACTGGGCTGCCGGACGCTAAGTGGAGTGACGACCTGCGAAAAGCATCTGGTAGAAACGAGATGCGGAGATCTGAAGATTGAGCTCAGTGGCGTGCATTAAGAGAGGCCTATGTCCAGCAGTGGACAAGTGTAAGCTGACAATGAAATATATAACCAACGAGTTGTTTTCTTGTCATTAAGTCTACAATTTATTTTAAGCACTAGAAGCTGCTTGACTTTTTGTGTGTGTCTATACGGTAGTGATTAGTTTTCTAAATCAAAACACAATTTATCAAACTAACCTTGAGTTAATAAGGAAAATCATTAACGAGTTGTTGCCACATATCTATTTTGATACTACACAAAAACTTGACACGTGCTGTCAAATTAATGGGCAGAGTTATTCAACATTTTCGCTATTTCCATCACACACAGCGCGTTATAAAAGTCATGGACTGTCATGGTCAATATACGAGGCAATATGAGTTAAGAGCTTAAGCGATTAATCTTATTTTGGATATTTGGTATAAGATATTCGTTTATTTATATTTTATTCTTTATTAAAGAGATTTTTCGCTAAAGCTAATACGTCTCTCTGTAAGACATCTATGGACATACAGACTCAAATAAACTAATAATGCTACTTACTTCTAGGACATAAACGACATTAAAAATTATTATCTGATTTTTAATGCACACTTTACTAGGTTAAGTATCATCTTGGCTTTATCTGACATCGGTTTGAAGAAATTTGAAAAGACTTAAACACAAAACTTTGCATACGAATGCGGTCCCCATAAGCATGACAATATTACATCATGATATTTTCAACCGTGTCTCTGCAGCATCCGGATACGACCTTATCTTCATCGAAAGACCTGCTGATCTACTGATTTTGGATTATACTTATTGTGGATTTCAAGTTAAATCTTTGTCATCAGAGTTCAGTGACAAATCACTGATCTGAATCAGAGTTCCATGTACTGTACAGGGGTACTGCCTACCTAGATTGCAATACAGGAGAGTCTATAGATTTTGAATTGGAGTATTATAAGTAAGTAATTGATATTCAGTAGGTACTTTGCCATTTAATTTTGGGAACCAGCTATTAGCAGCAGTCAGTTCAGGAGCCAATATAAAATTAAAGTAGTTTTTATTTAGTCTCTTGTTTGTAATTTATTCCTTGCTATAAAAAAAACTGCTTAACTGTACATTTCAACATAAAACCAATTTACGGCATGCTTAAAACATGAAAATTTAACATTAGCATGTAACTGATTATTTTTTAGGGTTCCGTATCTCAAAAGGAAAGAAAGAATCCATAAATTATCTTTTAGTTGTTCACCCGACCGTCTGTCAAAATCTTTTTTCTAAGGAACGCGTGGAGGTATCACTAGGAAATTAATATTATATACTCATATCTTCACTTCCTTAATGCTTTGAAAAAAAAAACAAACTTCTAAGTCAACGCAATGAAAAGATACGTTCGTTTATGCAGCATATTTCGACATTTTCGACACTTGCAAGAGAATCAAAACTTAAAGGATACCTCACGTTGGCCTAGAATCATGAAATTTGGCAAGAAGCAATGTCTTATCATCATCATCATCATCATCATCATCACCATCATGTCAGTCTTTAGAAGTTCACTGCTGAACATAGGGCTCCCCCAAAGAGCGCCATGACGAGCGATCCCGTGCCACCTCCATCTACCGACTTCCTGCGATGGCTACAATGTCTTATAGCACCTGTAAAAGGAAAAAAAACAAACATTTTAAATTTTCTAGTGCCTTATTTTGTAAATTTTCGAGACTCAATTCCCATGATGGACGTACTATTTATATACATACAAGCTAGTAAGGAACCCGTGTCGCGAGGCGGTCCCCGGGTTTGGGTTTTTTTTTTTTTTTTTTTTTTTTTTAGTCAGGGAGGGGGAAATCCTCATGGATACCGCGGACGGTTATGTCGGACTCCGCCTCGCGGCGACCTACCGACTAAAACCCCCTCCCTGTTTCGTGTCTCCCTCTGACGTAATCAGAGACCTTAACTACTTTGGGAGTACTTTTTTTTTTTTTTTTTTTTTTTTTCACTAATTTATTATACAACAAAATCCTTACAGTTTTAACAAGTTCACACATTAATTTATATCTACTTTTACTTGTATTTATCATATTTTATATCCAATTTTGTTTATTTTAACATATATGCTTATTGCTAATTTTATATATATCTTTAATATACATATTTAACAATCTTATTTATCCTTATTTCTAATTATAACTTTATTTACGATTTTCACACAGTAGTTTATAAATTCTAGTTGTAACCTTTTATCTTTCATGTATTCATATACGGCATTTACATCGAGGTTGACATTCATATTTTGCTCAGCTTCGTATCTCTCTCTACAAAAGACTGGACATTCGAAGATTATATGTGGGACGTTTTCTGGGCGGCCTGGTTCGCAGATGCACGATGGGTCTTCCTTACACTTGAAACGAGCCAAGTATTCTGAAAACCCACCGTGCCCTGTCATTAATTGCGTGATTATGCCAGCTGGCTTAAGTTTTTTAATAATTTTAAAGGCGCCTATTACATCGGGAAAGAAAATTTTGGTCTCTGCTGCTGTCTCACCAGTCCTATACCTACTGTCCCATTCGCTAAGACTTTTGACCCTGATCTGCCTCTTTACAAAAGAGGCTGGACAGAGATCATAATGCGGCTTGGTCTTTAAAGCCAAAGCTGCCACCTTTGCCAGCTCGTCTGCTCGTTCGTTACCCTCTAAGCCTGCGTGAGCTTTTATCCAGTATAAAAATACACTTTTAAACTGGTCTTTAGAGGCTCGCAGGTTGTTTCGTATTTCTACAGCAAGAGGGTGCTTAGAACCATAATTAGTTATGGTTTCGAGCGATGACCTTGAATCGCTGTAGATTGCAAAGGTCGATTCCGTGCTCTTTAGGATCTCCCTCGTGGCTTTGCATATGGCCAGCAATTCAGCCTGGTAGACGGTGCAGTAAGACGATAGCTTCAATTTATGAGTTTTAATCTCGGCTGCATTATTCCATACGGATACTGCAGCCCCGACCTTACCCTCAATTTTACTGCCGTCTGTGAACATTCGGACTGCGTAACCGCTGTGAATGTCCACCTGCTCTTGGTCTTCCAGGCTTATGAATTCCAGGCTCATATGTTCTGCCGGGTGAGGTGATACGTCGAACTTTGCCATCTTTTCCACCTCCCTATCTCCTAGTGCCAGCTTGGAAACGCCTCTCTTGGCCTCATACAGGGCGGCTGCCTCCTGTATTCTGAGGTCGAGGGGCAAGATTCCAGCCAGCACTAGAGCCGAGTTTAGGGAGACGGTCCGATAAGCTTTACAAAGCTTCTGGGCAAAACCTCGCTGGACAGCGTTTAGATGTTTCTGCATGTTCAGTTTGCGAGTCTGTAGTGCCCATACACTGGCCGCATACATAATAATCGGCTCTACTGCAGCCGTGTATATGCAGCGTATGACTTGCGGGTTTAGGCCCCAACTGACCCTGGCGGCTCTGGACAGCTGCTTGTACACGTTCAACGCCTTATTGCACACAGTTGCGGCATGGCTGTTGAAAGTGAGCTTGTGGTCTAGTATGAGCCCCAGGATCTTGATCTCCTTCGACATGCCAATGCTGGTCCCGCCCATGGTCAGGCGTGGCGTGTCATGTCTGAGCTTTCTGGTTATTACCATCGCTTTGGTTTTTTGAGGTGCGAACTTTAGCTTATTCATGACACCCCACTCCCGAACATACGCGAGAGCAGCATTAGCCTGTCGCTCCACTTCCTGTGCCGTATCCCCTTCAAACACCAAAACCACATCGTCCGCGAAGGCCTGACAGTAATCTCCCCGCTCATCGAGGCCATGCAGCAGTGGGTCGAGGAGCAGGTTCCATAGGATGGGACCTCCGATCGACCCCTGGACGCAGCCCTTGGTGGTTTCCCTCGTGACCTCCTCACCCGCGTACCTAATCCTAACCTTTCTACTGCTAAGGTAGCTATCTATGAGCCTCCTGATATTGAGAGGACAGTTTGCCTCCGCCAACCGGACCCTTATTTGTGGCCACCATGCACTATCAAACGCTCCCTCTATGTCCAACGAAACAAGTGTGACTAGTTTTTTCTGCTCAACCTTTGTACGTATATGGTTTACGAGGACATAGAGGGCGTCTTCCCCGGGTTTGGGTTGCTCCCACTATTCCAGGACACAAACCTCAGTGACACAGAATTACAGGAACTTCCTTCCGCTCGATTCTAGCACACGGCGGGAGCAGACTCGGCAGGCCAGAGTCTGATATTGTCCGGCTCTTGTCTAAAAGAGTTCCGCGCGAAGCCGTTCATCGAGTGCAACGCGATCGGGCGCTGCAACTCAACGATGTTCCTCAAACCAGAGCAGCAGACTTTCAGATTTTTTATATTAATGTTAGCGAAGGAAGGACGAAAGATATATTTTGCAAATTAAATCAATGAAAGCACTAAAGTGGAATATTATTCTATTTTTTACCAAAAATCAATATGAATGACAGGATATTTGTATGTAGAATGGATAATGAAAATCAAAATGAAAAGAAATGGATTATGAAAAGAGTATTATTATGAAAGAGGTTTGGACCTCGTCACACCCCTAGTACGCGATTCCAACTCGCACTTGGCCGTTTTTTTTTGGAAATATTTTATCCGTAAATCAAATCGCTCTCTCTTGCGCCTTAAACGCAAACTATAAGAGAAGCTGTGATATGGCTCTCGCATCATCGGTCAATTACAAAAAGGTAATCCCGCGGAGGCACTTAATGAATCATTATGGCCGGCGGCGGACGGACGCGGCCGATGCACGATTTATAGTCAGCCAGGTCGGCCTTACGATAAATTGACTTTTATTTTTCGGTAATAATGTTGGCGACGTCTGACAAGACTCAGTGACAATGACGTGGGCTCCTATGGGGACGATTTGTTGTGGAGTTGTGTCACTGGGAAATATTTAAACGACTTTTTCGGGAAAAACGGCCACCATTGTTATTTTTTGTTCAGGTCTTACTTTTGTTTAATATTGTTAAATCTGTTGATTTTTACCTATATCCTAATCTTTTTAAAATTAAATATATTTTATCATTTTAGCACTATACTTATTAGTGATAGTAATTATCTTCTCTCGTCGTTATTGTTAAATTTAGTAATTTTTTCTTCTTATGGGCGTGTGGCATTACGCTCTTTGTTTTCTCTGTAATCCTTGTTAACATAACAAAAATCCTATTTGTGACATGGCAGCAGCTACTACAAGTTAATGAGACTTCTCTAGAAGTGAGTACAATGTAATGGTAACACCTATTGACCTTGCTTACACATTTTTTTGTACACTACATTATCAACTTCCTCAACGCTCAACTATAGAGCATAACGAACCACGTCTCCATCGTTGAGCGACTTGGAGTCAAAGGCGATGCGCGTCAGCATCAGTCATCTCACCCTTGACCTCGGCTTTATTCCGTGAAATGTAGGCGGCGGTGATAGACAGCTGACCGGTGTGGCACCGGCCTAATGTTGGACACGTTTCTGGAGGCAAAACTACAGTATCTATGTAGATATAGACGAGATTCCTGTATTTTTACCAGACTGCGCAACGCAAAGGCCCGGTAATGTATATAACTGTCTATATAATGTATGTATGTTCTTTTGTGGCACTATAAGAAGAATTGTCAAAATTGGTCTACAGGTTTTGGACCAAACGCGTAGAACAATTTTGACAATTCTTACGTTAATCGATTTGTTTTAATCTTGCAAGTCCTACTAAAGGCATGACAGCAATCAAAATTCGATATGTCGACAACCAGACGCCATATTGTTACAAGAAAAAAATTAGAGGCAACAAAATTATATTAAGATTTCAATTACCTATTCAATGATAGGTAATTGAAAATCATTTTTAGGTTTCTCTTATCATTTTTCATTTCGAATTAACATTTAGGATCTAAAACGATTTAAAGTTGGCTAGCAACCATTCTCACTTAAATTGTTGCCTCTTTTTAGTTTTGTTCGCAGTCAAGTTTTTCGTGTGGGTGCTTGACCGTGCTTGTTTTAAACAAAGTCAAGTCAAAGTATTTTATTGTAAATATGCAAAATAATAGCACTTTTACAAGTCAAAATTAGCATAATAGAGAATTAATGTCAGGTAGGCAATTCTCCCTTGTACGATATTTTTATAGTCTATTTTCAAACATATTTGACTATTTAAATCATGATCTCGCAAAAAAATCTACTATGTCTATTACCATAGGCTGTAATATGTTACATCCCACTTATTCCTATGCTTTTACCCTGCGTTTATACGCTTAAACCTACCAAGGGCTAAAACATAATAAACTTGTTTTCTTTATATAATAAACTGATTTAAAAAAGTGTTCTCTATTTAACGATGATGTTCCCTCATTTCTCCGAGATTTGTGAACCGACTATTTTTTAAGGGGTCCAAAGCGGAAAGAGAAAGAGAGTTGTCCCAGATGAAATTAGTCAAAAGTTAGTTAGTTGATTAAGTTAATTTAAAAATATATTATTATTATTACCTAATTATATTTAAAGTAGGAGTCTTCTTTAAATACACATCACGTAAACGAAAATGTTTCACCTAGTACCTAACAAAAATGTTAAAATATGTTTATTTGCATAAAAGAACAAATTCAATCTGTAGCTCCATTTGCTACATCAAAATTAGGACCCATTTTCCTAAAAATGCGTCTCGTCAGATAAAACATTTCAAATTGCGTTTTGAATATTTATTTTGCCAAGTGGAATCACGAATAACATTAAATTTCCAGCGAGCTCGTTTTTGCCAAAGAGTTCAGAAAATCGCCTAATTAATTATTTATTAAGCTTTTAAAGAAACTCAGGACAGAGGTAATGAGCGTTAAGAAAAATGCTAAGGGCCTGTAGCAATTCTGAATATTAAAGCAGATAAAATAAGAAACAGACTGCATTGTGAAAATATAATTTTCATCCCATCTTTTCGAAAAACGCTGATTGGTTACTCGAAAAGCGGGAGTAAAGTAGAAATTTTCTGTTCAAGACTTTCAAAAAGGGCAGTAATGAGTTTTGAATTTGGGACATGAATTTTGCTAAGACATTACCTAGCCCCAAACTAGGATACCCTGTACTATGGGTACTAGATAACGGATAAACATACATATATACGAATATTATAACATCCATGACTCGGAAACAAACATTTCTGCTCATCACACTAATGATTGCACTTTGCAGGATTTGAACCCGCGACTGTTTGATTACGTACCTAGGATCACTAGCCACGAGACCGGTCGTCACAATTTCCTACGTACAATGGAATTTTGTTCATTGGGTCGTGTGGCGCGCTATCTGTTTGAAAAAAGAATCATATGAACGTACTGCTTAGACAACAGAGGCTATCCATACAGGTCATTGATGTACGGAGAGCAAAATTAAAAGCGCGAATTACGATAACATCGTCACGGAGACAAGGAATACTGACAGTGCAAAAACTAAATAATTTCACGAAAATGCAAGTGTAGCAAAGGTACTAGTTATATCTGGAAATACTACGCAATAAATGTGATACAGAATGAATAACCAACTAAATCCCGGGAAAATATATGAAAGATTATAAAAAAAAACGAGTGGGAAAATGCAAAAGAAGCAAGCTTTTTCGGAAACTTGTACCTATTTTCAAGAATTCTCAAATGTAAGCTACCTTGACAAGTTGGCGGCCAGTACCAATAAGTGAGAACACAATATCTGAAGACTTGTCTGAATGACGTGAATCAAAGAAGTACAAAGTGAATATAATTTTTTATTTAAGCATTAGTTAAATTATTTTTCCTCTGGCCACGTATATTGAATCCCTCGCTACGTTCAGGATTCTACTTAAGAATCCTTCACTCCGCTCTGGATTCACAATAGAGCTCTCGCCGTCCAAATATTATATTGCTCCTTCGTCGTACAATCTACTATTTTATTTCTCATGCCCGTACATCTTGTTTATGCTAGGTGTAGCTAGGTTTTAGTGCAAAATGTGTTTATTTCTCTATGGTATCCAACCCGAACCTAAAATTTCATATAGAAAGTTAAAAAGACAAGTAGCGGGAAAGAAGCTATTGTATTTTCTAAGTACTTACTTAAATCTGTATTATTAATGAGAGATAAAAATGACAAGAAGTGAAAATTAAATAATACTTACCTACTACTAACACATTAACCCTACAGTAGTTGCGCTCTAAGAAGTAACTTGATATGTCGCGTGGACTACATAATATGTAGTCCATTTATAAATTCAAATAAAAGTACATGTGAGTTTAAATCCCATATCTACACTGATATAAAAAGGAAAGATTTAATTGTTTGTATGTTTGTTTCTTTGTTTGTTTGTTTGTAATCGAAACCGATTTTAAAAATTCTTTCACGTATTTATCAGCGAGTAACATGGGTAGCACTTTATTTTTCAAAAAAATTAAAGATCCCTGCGAAAATTGCAATAACGCAACCTAAGTATCAAAAATAAGGAACGGAATGACTTTCCCATTGTAACGAAATAATAACAAGTCTATCAAGTAAGTTGCCTAATTTTGCAGTTGTCTATGTCAAATAACTAGCTTAAAAGCTAAAAAAACATGCCTGCCCTGCCAAAAAAGTTTGTAATGGAGATAGCTTATACCCTAGAATAACTTATAGGATACTGTATTGATTGCTACTGAAGTCCATAATAAATGGACAATAATTTAAAAACAGGTAGAATTTTTCTCACTTTAATACTTTAGTAAACAAAAGTTTTTATAGCAATAATTAGGAAATACCATTAGAACGTTTAAGTGAGACGCATCATTTGGAAAGAATCAATGGAGTAAGAACTTGGCATAACACAACGATACTGGTCTAATATGTATGAGCGTTATTGTCTACTAGTTACTACTTCAAAGATATTTGAGACGGTAATGTGTAAAAGGCTTTTATCGTTGCGAAAAATCATTCGAAAAGTACTCAATTTTCAACGAAAGTCAAAACGGGTTCAGGAAAAGACGTTCTACTGTTTTAACTGTATATAAAGTCATGAAAAAGGTCTTGAACATTGATAAAAAATACGCGATAGGTATTTTTCTCGATATGAGCAAAGCATATGATAAGGTTTTATATCTGACTTTTACTTAAGATTTGATGGAGATAAAGAAAACAACAAACATTGCAACGGCACTTTCCGCCTACTATGCTTATTCTCACGCCTGGTTACAGTATGGCATCATACTTCGGGGGAATTCCACCGAAGCCGATCACTTATTTATACTTCATAAAAAGTGTATACGTATTCTCGTACATATTGAGAGCACTGAATGTTGTAAGCCTCATTTTATATTTATATTTACATTTAAGAAATTTGCAAATTTATAAAAAAAAACCGCAATTATTTATTAAGTTTAGACCTATACATGTTGCCCTGGTGCATGATCATTAGCCAGGGGATTAGTAACTCTTGATATTGGTGACGACAGGAATACTAAAAATAACACAACATGCATATGAGTTAGGTTAGGGAGAAAACTCCCTGAGAGTTGATCGTGACTCTCGCACAGCAGCAAATCGCACCATGACACCCAACCATTGTCGTAAGGATCAAACGCCTGGGTTAGAAAACCAAGTACGCATACCTGGTCACCGTGCCGCATGAGATAGTCAGGACCACGTCATCTCACCGACCGTTCCTCTTATGTCTCCCCTCTAAGGGGAGTCCGCAATTGGGGGGTTACTCCCAACAGGCCTCGACACACCCCATACAGCCTGCCTTACTTCCTCTTACTTGGCAAACTTGGCACACGCTCAGTTTCAAATAGTAACGTGTTTTATCTATTTATCTATTAGAAACTTTAAAATCAGTACAGAGAGTTCTCATGTCGATCCCATCCAATAATATAAATTTCTCGATTTTACCCATTTATGCATTTTATCCATTAAAAGTTGCTTCTGCTTCTCAGGACACCATCTCCATACGCGAGATCCCACTATGTTATATTTTAAAGTCAAATTTCAAAATTACAATTTTATTCCATCATACCCTAATTTACCTTTAGACAGCACTTTTTATATGATACAATAAATATCATCATAATCATCCTTCACGCCCAAACGACTGAACGAAATTTGATGAAATTTGGAGATAGCTTATACTTTCATCATCATCAACAAAATCATCATCGTCATACTTCAATCTCAAAAGGTTGAACAGATTTGATGAAATTTGGAATGGAGATGACTTATACCTAGGAATAACACATAGGAAACTGTTTATCAATATCATACTTCATGCTCAAACGTCTGAACGGATTTTGATGAAATTTTGAATAGAGAGAGCTTATACTCTGGAATAACCGAAACTTTTCATCATCATCATTATCATCATACTTCACTCTCAAACGGCTGAACGGAATCTGATGAAATTTGGAATGAAGATAGCTTATAGCCTGGAATAACACTTTTTTATCATCATCGGCATCATCATACTTCACTCTCAAACAGCAGAACGGATTTTGATGAAATTTCAAAAGGAGATAGATGATAACTTGGAATAACACGTAGGATACTTTTCATCATCATCGTCATCATCATACTTCACTCTCAAGCGCCTGAACGGATTTTGATGAAATTTGGATTGGAAATAGCTTTTACCCTAGAAAAACACAGGAAACTTTTCATCATCATCATACTTTACTCTCAAATGTCTGAACAGATTTTGATGAAATTTAGAATGGAGATATATACCTTTACCCTGGAATAATACATGGAATACTTTTCAGAATCATCACTATCATCATCAACATCATCCCTCACGCGGGTTAAACCACGGGGTGCAGCTAGTTATTAATAATGTATTATCTTAAAATCAGGGTTTTTTTTAATAGAAGCTAGCTGTACCCTCGACTTCGCACGTGTGGTCATTTCTCTAGGTTCAAAGAACTCTATATACTATTCCAAGACCTAAAATACCAATACGAGTATACCAACAACTGATCAGAATTCAAATTAGGCCGTTAATTTAATTAAGATTTTAAGAACACCAGTTTTTATGTCAATAACCTAAACTATTTAACAGTGAAAACCGCATCGCAATCGGTCCAGTAGATTTTACGTGATGCGCGAACAAACAAACAAATATAAAGACAAACAAACAGACACGTTTTTTTAAATGTATTCTAGTCTTGTTTAGTAGCCTAGACATTATTTTAAGTACCCTAGACATATTTTTTTAATTATCTTCTGTGTACAGACTTTTTCTTTCTGATTGCTTTATTACTAGTGGCTCTGTGAGCAGTAGGCCTCGCGCATACAAACGTTTTTGCAATCAATCTAGTGGTACAAATTAGTGCCATCTAGTTACTTTATTGTAAAACTAACATTAATAACCAAAGTGCTCTATCAATCCTTTCCTAGAAGGTTTGGTTTGGCGCGAGTACTTGTATTGAAACATAAGCAAGCGAAAGATTTCCTTAGTTTAGTTTATTTCTATTTTCAGTGCCATTAGAGAGGTTTTTTTATTTTATTATTGACTAGATGTACCCGCGGCTTCGCACGCGTGGCCAATTCTCTAGGTTAAAATAACTCTATTACTATTCCAAGACCTAAAATACCAATACACCAACATTTAAACAAAATTCCTTCAGCCGTCAAAAAGTTTTTATCGATTGCTCGGCTTCTACTCATCGGATTGAGATAATAAGTACACTAGTTTTTAAGTCAAACCCTAGGCTATCTAACAGTCAAAATTGCATCGCAATAGGTCCAGTAGTTTTTACGTGATGTATGAACAGACTAACAGATAAACAGACAGGCACGAAATTTATAAATGTTTTATTCTTTTTCAGTAGCTTATTATTAGTACCCTAGACCTTTTTATTTAAATATCTTCCTTTTAAAGATACTTCTTTTACAGTTTTTTTGGTACTTACTGCTTTATTATAGGTAGATGCCCTTCACGTTTGGGCAGAATAATAAAAATACCTATATGTTTTATTACATTATTTTAATCATGCATAAAATAACAGTACCGTGACATACCTACTGACTGACTGACAGGCAACGCCGGGCCTAAACCAGTGGACCTAGGTATTTGAAATTTGAAGGAATATTCCTTGAGTATCCTAGAGGTGAAGTAACTGTAAACCGTAAAACATGAATATCAACTCAAAGTAAAATACCCCTATCCTGCGGGGACCCTTTAATTTACCGGTATGAAAAGTATCCAATTTCCAACCTCGTGGTATGTACTCAAATCATGCCAAGTTTCATTTGAATCCATTCAGTAGTTTCAGCGTGATGCGTGGTCAGGATACAAACATACAGAAAGACAAAAAATAATAATAAAAAAAAAATTGCTTCAGTATTGAATACAATAACAGCCTGAAAAAAAAACAAATTATCTTTAATGTACAGAATTTAAATCCCTATCCTGCAGAAACCCTCTAGTTTTTCGAGATGAAATATTTCCTCAATTTCTTATGACTGTGCCAAGTTGCATCAAAATTCGCCCAGTAGTTTCAGCGTGATAAGTATTCGTTGAAATAATTTTCAACCCCTATCCTGCGGGGACCCTTTAATTTACCGATATGAAAAGTATCCAATATCCTACCTCGTAGTATTAACTCAAATCATGCCAAGTTTCATTTCAATTCATGAAATAGTTTCGGCATGATGCGCCTCCAAGACACAAATAGACAGACAGACAACAGAAAAAAAATTGAAAACTAATACACTTTTGGCTTTAGCAAGAATATAGAAAAGCCTTCAAAAAAGTTTACAAAATATCTTCAATGTACAGAATTTGGACCCCTATCCTGCAGGAACCCTTTATTTTTTCGGGATAATATGTATCCTCAATTTTCACATATCATATTAACTATGACTGTGCTGCTAAGGAGCATCAAAATCCGTCCAGTAGTTTCAGAGTGGTAAGTGTTTTCTTAAATAATGTTCAATCCCTATCCTGCGGGAACCATTTAGTTTTTCGGGATGAAAAGTATCCTATGACTCATACCAAGTTTCATTTAAATTCATACCGTAGTTTCGGCCAAGATACAGACAGACAGACAGAGAGATAGAAAGAAAAAACAAAAAAAACAGTGTTGGCTTCAGTATGGAAAACAGATCCGCCTCCAATTTTTTTTCAAAATATCTTCAATGTTCAGAATTGGAGGATATGTATAGATTATTTCTAACAGAGAGGAAATGACAAGTTTCAGTTGATTATCTATACTTATTGACCGAGCGAGCGTAAAGCGCGTGCGAAGCATCTCTGTTTCAGCTTCGGCAAAAAATCTTTCGTATGTCCGGATGTCTGTCCGGCTGTTCTCATCTACAGGTCGCATTTCTCAATCGATCTAAACAAAACTTTATATGCAGGTTAAACAAATTGTTAAAAAAAAAATATACGTCGTGGATTTTTGATTGGGGGGGTTGTGGGGTACTTCCCCCAAAAAAGGCTAAGAAGAGGGCTCTTAATATCTCCGCCATATTAAACCCAATTTCGATGGTTCTTTTTTCATTTGAAATGTAACTTTATGTTGTCTCATAAAAATTTCGTGAAGATCTGATGAGGATCTTTGGGGTGATGAGTAGAATAGCTCCTCAAAATGCAGTAAATTTCTCACTTTTAGGTCAGTTTTTGGGATAAAAAGTAACAACATTTTAACACATTATATAAACTTTGACTGTGCCAAGATCCCCACCACGTTTCGTTCACCGCTAGACTAACGTGATCATCATCATCACGTCAGCCTTTAGAAGTCCACTGCTGAACATAGGTCTCCCCCAAAGAGCGCCATGACGAGCGATCTTGTGCCACCTCCATCCACCGACTTCCTGCGATGGCTACAATGTCATCGGTCCATCGTGTGGGGGGTCTCCCCACACTTCGCTTGCTTGTTCGTGGTCGCCATCCGAGAAACTTTATTCCCCAGCGGTTGTGGGTTCTGTGAACTATATGGCCTGCACATTGCCACTTCAACTTGCAAACTCTGAGAGCTATGTCGGTAACCTTCGTTCTTCTACGAATTTCTTCATTTTTTATTCTATCACGTAGTGAAACACCAAGCAAAGCTCTCTCTATTGCTCGCTGCGCAACTCTGAGACCAATAGTTAGCGACCACGCCTCAGTGCCGCATGTCATCACTGGCAACACGCACAAATTATAAACTTTCGTCTTGAGGCTCTGCGGTATCTGTGACGAGAAGATATGGCGTACGATGATATGCGTATGGTGTCGTAGACTTACGTGCCGCTAGGTAAACCTACTAGGTAGGAGTTGATGGAGCACCTTGGTTATTAATGATTTTTGTACAATAAGGTAACTAGATGGCGCTACTGTGCACCGCTAGATTGTTTGCAATAAAGTTTGTACGCATGAGGTCTACAGCTCACAGTGCCACTATTAATAGGAGGTTATGAAACGGTTGCATAAAGAGGGTTATTAAAACACGAGAGTGAGATTAAAAAAACAAGCCGTTGGCGAGTTTTTTAGTAGTATCACTCTAGTGTTTTAATACCTATTTATTTGCCGTGTCATACACTACTTTATCTACAATCATGCAATAGGAACTGACTTTCAATGAGAAAATATATTGTCGTCATATTTTCTTGATTTTGTCGATAAAAGCTCATTCATCATGTTGCTGTTTCCGTGATGTTAGGTGTAGTAGTCAAATTCTCCTCACTAACACTGCTGTCGGACATTTTTAACCAGGATAAACTTTTGAACCTCGAAAACACAGGTAACACATTAAATTGGTTAGGTACTAATGTAAAGTAAATAATGGTACCACAATCGTGTTTACAGCGAATTCGCGCGCATTCGGTCACCATGGTTACACGCGCCACCATAGATAATTAATGGCCAAAACTCCAGTATTGTAGAGCCAAACTGGTGCTTTTATGGAAAAAAGTTACAGTATGTCATTATTCCAAAATTTTTGAGTATATAATCCGGATTTAACGATATGAGTGTAGATAAATTTAGCCTAAATTTAACTTGTCACGTTTGTTTATTTGCTTGAAAAAACTTAGAACCACTTTTTCTTATTCTACGGAGTTGATTTTCACACGTTGGTTCAGTTCCAATGACAATGCATTTTTTTTGGAACTGAACCAACCTGAGTCGACATCCAGGATTAGCTCCAGCTAAAGGAAATCTTCGACGGTCAAAAGCACAGACACGAAATATTGTCACGACAGCTGGTTTTAAGTTTTACCATGACATGGTTGCTGCACACCGGGTTGGGTTCTGTCCAGGAAACTCTGCAACGGTTAACAAAACAGACACAACATTTTGTATACGCATTTAATTGTGATAGCTCGCTCTTATTTTCTACAAAAAATCTACTTTTTTAAATTTATGTAGGTGCTAAAACGGTGCACGCACTGTCAGAAAACTCTGTATAATAATTATACTGAAAAAGGGTTCGAACGTAAAACTTTGTTTTGGGTGTTTTAACAAACATGCTCAAAAACACTTTGTTGCAAAATAAAGTCACTGGAAGATAATAATTTTACCATTAGGCCTGCAGGCTATGCAAATCAGCGCAGCTGCATTCATAAAAGTAGATATGACAATTATCGATGCATGTTTGTTGTTTGTTTGTCGTATGAGGCTAATTAAGGTGAGCGAGTCCCGGAGTTGCAAAAAAATGCAAAGTTAAAATAATACAATTTATTAATAAAAGTTACATTTAAATTATAATTAAGTAATGTGTCTCTAATGGTCGATGTGAGAACCAAGAGTGCAGGTAGCGCGGGCCGAGGCATCCGGTGTCCCATGGCGGCGACATGTTGGCGTCTCACGTTGCGCTGCGTCAGCGCCTCGTGATTGCTGTTACCGCGTTGTGCAATTCCTAAGTAGGTAAATCGCGTCAGCGGTTTCCAGGTGTCACCGACATATAGCATCTCCCCCCGTACTTCAGCGACTATTTCAAAAGGTTTTTTAACAGAGTTGCTGAAATGATGCTGTGGTCGACTTGTATCTCGTGGGGATGACATCTTCTCGTTTCTGCTATTTCAGCATAAATTCCAGTGGAAGTGGTGGCGTTCGTTTCTTGATTTTTATTAGCACGAACGCATTTTGCTCGAAGTGGTCGGTACAAGAAGCAGATAGCGAGTGCGGTTGCACTTAGTAGGATTACATAGACTGGAATTGTAGTATGATATAGGCTTCGATCAGAGATGTCATCTAACCTTGCTGGGCTTTGTAATGAAATTTTCTCATTAATTGAATGGAGGGTTTCAAGATTGATTGAATTCAATATGATAGATGTGTCTTTTCTATGTACTTGCTCTTCGTATGAAAGTAGCTCCATAATTTTCAGCGGATGACCCTTGATGAGGTCATTTGAGTTGTGAAGTCAGGTGTCTTCAGGTAACAATTGAGCGGAACGACGGCTAAGTAGCTCCCTTGAAGGATTCTGTATTGCTCTTGTCCACAGGATATCTTGACCTTGGTTTGGTTGGGAAAACTCACGGTGTAGTGTTTATCATCGAGTTGTTCCATTGTTTCTCTCGTCAGGATTACTGGAGTCAGCTTACAAGATGGTAGTAGTTCTTGTTTGATGAGCAGCTGATGGATGCAATCAGGGTTGTCAGGAACCTTGTAGTTGGACTTTCGTTCGCTGAGATACCATTCTTTTACCTTCGGGCATTCTGCCCCATGTACATAGAGTCTTCTCTAGAAATTGCTATAAATGGTAGGATAGGGATGAGGATTTGACGATTTTTGTTGTGGATAATTGATAGTCTATAGAGGTCATACGTCACAGGAGAGGCAATCGGTACCCTATGAACTATACCTATCTGGCTATCTTTATAAAAACATCTTAACTTAATCGTATCGTAAAAGTATCTTATCTCTACATCAAGGATTTCGTTCCTTAACTTATCTAACATCGTCTTTAAATCTGCTATATGTAAAATAGAGTGAGGAACACCCGATATCCTGATGAAAGTATTTTCTAACTTGGAAATCTTTTCAGACAATCTGTCTATGTTATCGCCGAGAATTATAAAGTATTGCGCTAGATGAGCGTATTTAATCAATTTGTTTTCTCTGGTACTATCACTGCTCATTATAAGATTAAGAACTTTAGCTATTTTATCCTGATTTTTAGTTATATTTTCCAATATTTTTGATTTTTTTAAAATCCTCCACTCTTTATTCTAACTAATGTGACTATTAATTTCCTTCTCTAATTTATGTTCGTTTTTTGTTAGAACTTGAATGGCATTATCATACTTAATCGCGTCTGTGTAACCTAAATTACCGAAGATGCTCTTAAGTATTGAACCAAGTCCATCAATGAGTCCTCTTTTCTTACGATCGGGTTCAAGGGTCTGTAATTGGTCAAAAAATCGTTCCAATTTAGTACTAAGAAAATCAATATGCGGCTCATACAGGGATAACGTTTTATTAATTAACTGAGGTCTTAGCTCAGATAACTGAGACTTTACTGCTTTAACTTGCGAGTGAATATCATCAAGATCGATAAAATTAATGAAGGAGTGATAGTGTGACTTTCGTGGGTCCTAATTTAAACGGGAGTAAACCTGGTCCGTCTTGTAGTGAGTCAATCGTTACCTCTTGTCCTCGAGTCAGTTGGAGCAGTAGCGACAGTAGAATCCTGTAACAATACAGGGTTTTTAGGATTTCGCTTAAGGCGTGACTTGGCGACGGGACCGCGTTTCTTTTTTGTATAAATGTGAATAGGAAGGTCTGCGAGGACTGTGCCCTGCGTGTACCGTGGTGCTAACTTTTGTCGGGTCGCCATAGGATTTCGTACAAAAACTTGTTGGTCGGGAGAGTATTCCTTTTCAGTTTCCCGGTCTTTGTTCCTGTTTTCCGTCAGTTCAGTCCTATTATGTAGAGAAATTTCGTTAATTAGGTCATATACCTGGGTCATTCTTTTCTTATGGTCTTGTAAATATTGTTGAAATAAATGCTCAGTTAAGTCTATGTCAGTCGCATTGCGTAGGTCAAAGTGTCCTGTTATAAGGTCTATAGGTCGGCATTTCGTAAAACTGTGTATGGAGCTATTATAGGCCAAAACTGCCTAAGGCATTAGGTTTATTGCAGGCTCATTTTTCTTTTCAAGTTTCAAAATCCTTAGATGTTCAAGTATAGTTGAATGGAAGCGTTCTACGATACCATTGTCGTTCGGAGTGTATGCCAGAATTTTATGGTGCTGTATTTTATGAAGTCGTGTAAATTCTGAGAACAGTGCATTCGTGAATTCAGGTCCTTGGTCAGTCACTATGGTCAGGGGGACGCTGTGATGGGTACAGAATAGTAGTAGAGCCTGGACGACGCTTAAAGCTGTGCCATCTCTCAGGTGGTAAGCCTGAGCGTATTTAGAGAAATCGTCAACTAGCGTAAGGAATTTTTCATTTTGGGCCTTAAAGAGGTCGAGGTGAAGAATTTCGAAAGGCTTAGTAGGTGGTGGTACTTTAGAAAATCTCTGTTTTATAGGATGACGGTCATATTTAGCTTGACCGCAGATGCTGCATTCATTAATGTATTTTGCAATCGATTCCTTCATTTTGGGCCAGTAATATCTGTAGGACAAGGCTAAGAAGCACTCATTAATACCGCGGTGGTTGGTTTTGTACTCATGGTATTTTTTTATGATTTCTTGTTGTAGTAAATACTCCTTAACGTTCTCTACCTCGGTCTTAGTTAAGACTAGGTTTATAGATGAGCTTCTGAATTTATTTTGAATAATCGGGATTATTTTATACATGGCTAAGGGTGGATGAATTATAATTCCTGTTTTTACTTTAGGGTTTACATACTCTTTTATTGAATTTACAACGTCGTCTTCTAAGTTGGAATCTGATATTTGAATGGTTGTTCTAGTATGGGTCTCAAAAGGTTTTGTAACGGTCGGTCGTTTCTTGATATCTCCTACTATTACAAAGCATATTTGTCTATGGAATCTATTTAGAGGGTCGTCTGATATAGGGATCTCTAAAATTGGGTTTTCGTCACTTTTAGAAGCTGTGAGTGTAGAAGAGCCGGCTACTGAAAGTTGTCTTTCAGTTTCAGGGGGGTTAACGGCGACAGATCTTCGTTATATATCTCGACGCGAGAAAGTGCGTCTGCGTTGGTGTTAAGTTTCCCTTGTTTCTAAATAGGGGTGAAGTTATATTCGCTTAACTTTAATCTCCAGCGTGTTAACCTTGAACCGGGTTCTTATGAGATTCATAACCCATTGAAGGGGTTTATGATCAGTGATGGCTTTAAACTTTAAACCGAACAAGTAGGGTCGGAAATACTTCGTTCCCCAAACTATTGCCTTTTTCTGTTCTTTTTCTATAGTGCTATAGTTAATTTCACTCGTATTTAAGGTTCTTGAAGCATAAGCTATTGGTCTGTCACTCCCTATAGATCCTTGTGAAAGGATGGCACCAATGGCAAAGTTGGACGCGTCAGTTGTCAGTATAAATTCTTTTTCAAAGTCAGGGTACTGCAGGATAGGGTCGTTAGTCAGTAGCGTCTTGCACTTTTCGAAACAGTTTATATAATTGACATCATCAAATGTTATTCGAGGTCCTTTCTTAAGGCATTGAGTCATTGGTTTCGTTATACGATCAAAGTCAGGTATGAACTTGCGATAGTAACCTAATAACCCGAGGAACCGTTTTATTTTGGTGGCGGTTTTAGGTATTGGGATTTTTTGGATGGCTTTAATCTTGTCTGCGTTTGGTTTAATGCCGTCTTTACTAATAACATGTCCGAGATATGTGGTTTATAATTTTAAGAACTCCGACTTATCCATTTGGATTTTAAAATTGTATTCTCGGAGTCTTTTGAACACCTTTTCCAGATTAATCATGTGCTCCTGAAGGGAGACGCTGAATACGATGATGTCATCTAAATAAACTAGTCATACGAAGTTTTGGAGGTCTCTGAGCACATTATCCATCACATGTTGGAATGTGGATGGCGAGTTCTTAAGGCCCATCGGCATTCGTAAGAACTCGAAGTGTCCATGTTCAACATTGAAGGCCGTCTTGGGAATATCATCAGGATTCATCTTGACCTGATGAAAGCCACTAGCGAGATCTAGCATCGTAAAGTAGTGGCAGTTGCCTAACTTGTCGAGTACGTCAGCAATGTTAGGGATAGGGTACATGTCATCAATGGTCTTCTCATTCAACTTCCTGAAATCTACCACTAATCGCCATTTAGTTTTCCCAGACGCATCTATTTTCTTAGGGACGACCCAAATTGGGGAGTTCCATGCTGACTGAGAAGGATAAACTATTCCTTGGTTTAACATTTTTGTAATTTGGTCCTCTTGTCTATGAATGTACGGGTATCTATAACTTTTAGTAAACGCCGGTACTTCATCAGTTGTCCGTTTTTTTATGCTTAATCTGATTGGTAAAGGTTAGAGTTTCACCATCTATATAAAAAACGTCGGCATATTGAGAACAAAGACTCTCTAGATTAATTCGTTCATCCGGATTCAAGTGATTCGTGCGCAAGCGCGATAGTACTTCCACCGATAGTTTTTCATTGCATGTGCACTGGATATTAAATAACTCTGCACGCACAGGGCGGTCCATCGAAAAAACTACATCATGACGTGTCGGGTTGCTGATCTCTATGATGCCACGGTTATTTTTAACCGTAGTGACATAGTCTCCTATTATGCATTTAGATATGGATTGCTCCGGGATGAACACCTCACCGTCATGGAAGTTAATTGGGACTCTAACTAGTTTAGAGGTATTGGCTGGTATAATATCGTCATACAAGTTACAGTTACGCGAGTCATACTTCAGTAATGAGTTAGTCGATTGTCCTGTTACTAACTTTTTATTTTTCAAATCAATGTTTGATTCCCACTTCTCTAATAAGTCAAGGCCAATCAGTCCGTCGAAATAATCGTGGAATTTATAGATGAAAAGCGTTATATTGTCACGTTAATTTATTTCCTGAAAGCACGGTATCGTTATCGAATAATTATTTCGGGTAGTAGCGTGAATATTCGTGACTTCAAAAGGGTCGTAATTGCATGGTACATCAGGATAAAAATGCTGCACTGATTCGGGACTAATAAAAGATTGATTGGCACCGGTATCAATGAGAAACTTTAGAGGGGGGTTTAATATCTATATGTACGGTAACTGTCGTTGAGTCTGTAGATTAAGTTCTATTTTAACTTGTCTGACTTGGAAGCTTTCTGAAAATCCTCATCTTCTAGTGTAGGGACTCCTTCCTGTGTCTCCTCTACGCAGTAGCTTTCAGAGTACTGAGACTGCTGTTCATAAGAGCACTCATTGGTATAGCTTGGGTATTCGTAACAGTCGTGGTAGTAGTTATATTGATATTTATTCTGGACGTCATTGTACGCTTGTTGGTCGTAAAACTCGTTAAAATTCATTTCCCTCGTCTTGAAATAGTTAGAAGGTGGTGGATTACCGAACTTACACCAGTCTTGGGGTTGACGTGAAGGGAATGGTTTAGGCACATAGTGGCTAATTCCACTCATCGGCTGTGGACCAGTAGGTGCGTTTCGCGGAGCTAATTTAAATACATTACTTTGAGCTCTGTAGTTTGGTGGAGGTGCCGCGAACGTCAGCTGCGTCCTTGTCGGTCATCTGAACTGGGGAGCCTGTGGTCTCCCGAATGGAACGGGTCCCATAGGCTGTGATATCAACTGTCGTGACGGTCCAAGCATGTTAAATGCCTGCGAAGGCTGCATCATGAGTTGTCGCTGGGGTGGCATAAACCCGTAGCTAGACTTAGGCTCACTTACCTGAGGTTGCATGTGCGTCTTCCTCTCGGGAAGATGCTCGTTGCGCTGTTGCAAGTACAAGGTGTTAACCTCCTCGTGCACATACTCTAGAGCCTTCTCAATTGATTCAGGTCGCATGCAACGGATACGAGATCCCAACGGGACACGGAGACCCCGTGGGTACGACTGAAGGGTAAACTTCTTATATAAAGATCGCTTAGATTCGATGGCACTCGGGACCGTTTCATGCACGCTGATATAAGTCATTATAGTACTAAAAAGGTTTTGACACTTTTCATAAAACTCCTGTGGGTTCGAAGGCCCTTGGTTCAGTAGCGCGAGATCGTTATACAGGGAAGTTTCATCTCGCTGGTCAGCAAAGTTATTGATTAAGGCAGATCGTATGCCCATCCAGTTCTCAGGTATTCCATTCGAATTAATGAGGCGGTTGGCAGGCCCTACAACTTTGTTTAAAATGCCGTTCAATAAGGACAAGTTAGATAATTGATAACCTTTTTTATCCTTCATATACCGTATGACTAACTGATCGAACAATAGGATGAATCTCGTAAGCACATTCGAGTTTCCATCAAACTCCGGCACTAACCGAAGTGCTTTAAAAATCTGTTCGATTATAGCGTCCGACATGGTGTCTGATTCAGGAATTAAACTATCGCTAGAGTACCTACTTCTAAATCTCTATTTACGTCTTGCAAATTCATTCGACTACTATTTTCTAACCTAGGAGCCCGAGATTGCCTTGGATGGAAAATCTTGGAATTTCATAGGA
The DNA here is from genome assembly GCA_946251855.1 of Alsophila aescularia. NCBI lineage: Eukaryota > Metazoa > Arthropoda > Insecta > Lepidoptera > Geometridae > Alsophila > Alsophila aescularia. Next base: position 17,765,533 of record OX276380.1, on the reverse strand, counting down.
AAAACTTAAAGGATAAAAAGGAAGCAACTCTAGATAGAAACTAAAGTACTCACATACGCATCTTGGTGTCTGCGAGATCAATTTCTTGATCAGTCCAGGACGTCCGCTCTTGTAGGTTCCTTTTTCTCCAGCTTCAATCACTGATTTTACTTGAGAGATCCGTATGACTGCGCCAATTAAGGTGAGCGAGTCCCGGAGTTGCAAAAAAATGCAAAGTTAAAATAATACAATTTATTAATAAAAGTTACATTTAAATTATAATTAAGTAATGTGTCTCTAATAGTCGATGTGAGAACCAAGAGTGCAGGTAGCGCGGGCCGAGGCATCCGGTGTCCCATGGCGGCGACATGTTGGCGGCTCACGTTGCGCTGCGTTGGCGCCTCGTGATTGCTGTTACCGCGTTGTGCAATTCCTAAGTAGGTAAATCGCGTCAGCGGTTTCCAGGTGTCACCGACATATAACAGGCTGGCCTCTGATGTCAATGTTTGTCAAGCCACCCGAGGGTCTCTGATTTGGCTTAACGACTGCTATTAATCATTAACAGCAGGGACCTACAGCTAATCATGCAAAAGCACCCTAACAATGTCATTATATTGGACTCTCTAGATCACTAGCAGCGCGGCGAGTGTGATTTATTCAGAGGCTGCTCGAGTAGAATGACTGGCAGTATGCCTTGAAAAGTGTGATTTTCACGTCCCTCGAGCAGCGTGCAAATCTACGCGCGAACATATTTCCCTGAACTGAAAGCGCCCTACGTTCCTTATCAATATCTGCGTCATCTCTTAGGTCCTCAGTAATAATATGCCCCAAATACTTAAAACTACTCACTACTTGTAGAGCCGCACCATTAAGTATATTAGACGGAACACGTACAGACTCAATTTTTCCACTCTTGAGTATGAGTACCTCACTCTTTTTCGAGTTATATCTCAGTCCATATTCCATCGCATATGCCTCACAAATTGCTGTTAGCTTACGTATCGACCTAACCGACGGGCCCAGCAGCACCATGTCATCAGCATAGCTGATGTTATTGAGGTATAATCCGTCTATAATACACCCGTTATGAGTATTGCTGAGCTCGCCGATGAGATCGTTCATATAGAGGTTGAACAGCAGAGGAGAGGTGATCCCGCCCTGCCGCACGCCACAGTCCATACCATACTCATCGGATAATGACCCGCCCACCTAACAATATAATATTATAAACGGGATATTTAATTTAACCCTGCATATCTTTTGTTTTGAGTTTCCGATATTTCAGCACTGTTGTAGGCATGGTCACGAATTAACTAAAGTAAATGTGCTATTTTTGTACCATTTTTCTACAAGAAGACAAAAACTCTTACATTCTTTACCAGAGGGTAGACCGTGTTTGTCTCCTAGCAGAGAAATAACACCCATCTGCATTAAACTGCAGTTAACAGTGATCATGGCGCCTGCAACATTGCTGAAATATCGGAAACATAAAAACTTTACCCTGGGCAAGAATGATTAAAAAAAAGACGGAGTCCACACCGCCAACCAAACGAATAAAGCATAGCAATGGTGACTGCTGTGTTTTGTGTGTGGATAATTTGTAGCGTTTTTTGGTATCTATATGTATTAAGTACAAAAATAAATTAAGCTAGGTAGTTACAACGCGATAATGGTACGAAAATAATTTAGCATTGACACTGAAAGTAATAACTACTTGTTACGGGAAAAAGTACCTAATAACATGTTATTAAAATCGGGCACCTGGTCACTAATTTTTATTATATATCTTAGTATGCTTAGTCGTATTTCAATGATACATTCTGGTATCGATTTTAATCGATTATCTGACGTTAACTTTCTTATTGTGATTTTATTTTAATCTGTCTCAGGAATTAAAACTTTCTCTGAGATAACGTGATCTGTTTAACATAATATACGTATATCTTGTGAATCACACGAATTTTATTTTATTCTTGGAACGTTTTAATGATTCATATAATAATATTTTTATATCCTGATGATCTACAATCATGAGATCTATAGCCTAAAGCTACAAAGCAAATTATCTTTCATATCGTCCATTTTAACTTGATATTTTCGTTTAACAAGATTGTTCAAGAAGAGAGGTCTGATTATGTTGGTTGTTCATTAACATGCCTATAAAAACTATACGTAACAAACAAAATTATGTCTTTATTAGAGTTATTACGAGCATTATACGCTTAGTAAGGCCACTCATATTAATATGATGAATAATTCTCTAATTGTGTAAAATTGCTGTGTAGCGGATTTTTAGAAATAGCGTAAACATAATAACTACTTATTAGTTTTTTTCTATAGTGTACTCATTTTAAATGCCAATGTAAATAAATAAATAGAAACGTTAGTGCGCCATTAAACATAATTACAATAAATATAAGGAAAAACAGGCGGCATTATCACTCTTCCAAATTATTATGACATTAAATATCACGTATATTCTGGATGAAAGAAGTGAATCTTTCATACCTACTTATCGTCGTAGGAAGAAGCCCATCGAGTTCATAAAATCAAACGCAACCAATGAATGTAAGACAAAAATACTAGAAAATACATAGATTCTTTCTCAGGATCAAGTCGTCATTCGCCGCGTTCGGCTCTGATAGGTCCGCCGGATTTCATAGCATTTAATACAAATAATTCTAAATTTTCAATTTAACTCCTTTGGTGCGTATAAGATATTATACTTATAGAAGACTAGCAATGCCCTGCGGATTCACCCGCATGGATTATGATGATGGATGATGAAAAGTAGCCTTTGTGTTAATCCAAAATACCAAAGCATAAAATTTCATCCGAATCTGTTCAGCCGTTTGAGCATGAATATAAATATTTGTAACTTCTAGAAAATATTTATTACACACACACACACACACACATTTCTAAAGATAAAACATAGATGGCATTAATCAGTTTTTCTGCATTTTATGACGTTTTGTATGTACTGTCAGTTCTAATGCATGGAGTTCTGCATCGCGCATACGAAGTTTTCCTATCGATAAGAGGTTCTGATGGGCCTGTTTACGACAGTGATTCTGATCTCTCATTTATAATATGTTTTAGTATAATGTGATGTCCATGGGTTCAACATTCTAGTAGTTTCTTATTACGCAATGTCCCTTTGGTTTCTGATTACGGACTGTAGGGACACCTAACAATAATACGCTAGGACCAAAGGTACGTCATTTGTCAGCGTTTCGTTCACATGACGTGAGGTTATTTACGATATCCGTCGCTGCGCGTTTGCTTTCAGTACCCGATTTATTCGGCAACGGAACGGGATATTTGTGACCTATTTTTGTGACGTATCTGTGTAAATGATAGCGGGAAATATTCATGTCACAAATAGAAAAAAAAAATGATAACAAGGACGTCTTTATTTAAATCTTAACTAAATAAATGATAATTTATTTAATAAATGAACATTTATTTAGTCAGTACAAAACGCTGACAAATTACAAGCGTTTGGTTCTAGAGTCTACATCCCGTAATCAGAAACCAAAGGGACATTGCGTAAGAAGAAACTACTACAATATCACAAAACACTAACACCTATAAATAAGGGAATTGTAGCCACCGTCGTTAACAGGGTAATCAGAGCCTCTTATTGAGAGAAAAAAACCGTATGCGCGATGCAGAACTCCATACATGAGAACTGACAGTCCATACAAAACGCCATAAAATGCATAAAAACGATTAACGCCATCTATCTTTTATTTTTAGAAGTGTGTAACACACTCACTTCTTTCACCTTTTGCTTAAAAACCATTATAATATTAATATGTAACCACTTTCTTCATCAAAAATAATACAGATAGGTAGCTACAAAAACAAAATAGGAATAATTTTGGATGGAATTCCATAAAATACTTATTATTGGAATAAAATTTCAATAACCAATCGATAACTAGGTATGAAGTACTCTTATTATATAAATTACTGGTTCATTTTGATAAATAAAAAATATGTACAGAATGTACACCTATTAAACCTACAGGTAACATAATAATCAAAAGTGAATTATAAAAGACAGGCAACCAAACGTCTTGAATATTGAACAACTTACTGACTAGTGATGTGAAATGCTGATCTTGTATCTTATGCCACATTATAGAAGCTTTTGTCAAGATTTTTTTATCACGCTTTTATTAGGTTGACACGACAGTCATGTATTAACTACTATGTTTTATAATGGAACTGAATGTCATTCACTTCTAGTAGTCGAAGCCATTAGCAAAAATAGCTTTTAGTAACCTTTATTAGAGTTTGGGCCCATTAGATTTATCTTAAATTATTGTTTTATTTTATTACTCTGATAAAAATGTTAACCCGCCACATCTTCGGTGATGGCGCCCGGTGGTCCTACGCACCAGGTTATTCAGGATTTTCCTAATAAAAAATACTGCATGCTACTTGTACTCGGTCTCAACATTATTAACACAAGTTTTTTTACAGTAAAACCAGGATACATTTTAAAATATCACATCTCGTTTATTAATCTTTACACTTATGTACCACATAAGAAATAATCTAGTTTTTCTAATGCTTATTGTAAAATATCAAACTTACAACATTTATACTTTTTTCTATGTAAAGCCTTTGTAAGTCTTTATGACTACAAAAAACACAAAAAAAATTACCGTACCAACAAAAAAACAAAAAGTACTCCTTAAGTTTGTGATCCCGGTCTCACAAGAGAGGTTGGTGCCAAAACTCTGACATGTGGATCCACGACATCAGCGTGGGTTAGATTAACGGTGGAAGACGCGCAATGAGGAACTTAAATCAAATCCCAACTCAATTCACTGGCGTATAAAAAAAACACGTTATTTTGCAAACCACCTGGTCTTACAGACATTTTACTTACGTATGCTGGGTTTGTCTACGTTTCGCAGTAATATATCGGTGTTTTTTTTATTATTACAACCGTCATCATAGTTTGAATGGACGCTTCTGAGCTCAAAAATAATAGTTAAAGTAGCTTCAAAACAATATTGAAAGTATTACATTCAGCTGAAACTAATAAATATAGTTGCTTGTGTTCTCAAAACTGTAATAATCACTCTAAAATAAAAATAGATGTACTTAGTCCAACAAACAACAAGACATAATCTTAACTTTAGTGCTTGCTTGCTTCTCTAAAGGTTGTGGTAAGTTTGCTTGTCGTGTGAGGTAGTCTGGCCTCTAGTGTCAAAATTTGACGGACAGCCCGAAGGCTTCTGACATGAGTGATTAAAATGCAATGCAAAATAGTCCTCCTCAGGCTCAAGGCACAAATTGAAAAAAAATGACATAGAATATCAAGAAAAGGACCAGGCTCGATTCTTAAGTCCCAATTTTAACTCCCGTCTCTACCCATTATTAAGTACTTGGTCCAGTACTCGCACCCGTATCGGCAACTTATAATCTGCTATAGTTAACAATCACATTGGAGCAAATTGTCCCCGCGAGCTCTCTTCAGAACACGCATTTAGAACTTACTCGCTTGAGGCATCCGTTTCAACTGAGTTATTCGAACCTCGAAGAGGTGTAATGTGGCCTTAATGGTATGGTAAGTAGGTATCTGTTTTTGTAGTGTAGATACTCGTACTGTCTAAATGTAAAATACAAGTATCGTATAAAATTACAAAATACTGGAGCTGTTTAGAAGCAAATTAAAAGCTATTTATTTGAACCATAAAATTGAAATGGTTAAATTAAATATTTTTATATCATGTAAAAATATCCTGTCTAGTGATAGTATTAGATACATTTTAAATTATAAGCGTACATATTGTTTGGAATGTAATCTAGATCATAATCATAACACATATATACTCTTATATATATCATGTAATGATTGCATTCGTTTTATGTGCTAATAAATAAATAAATTAACAAGAAGGTTTAAAAATTATATAATCTACACGTTAGAGGATTATTTGTGGTATTTCGCATTTGATACGCAATTTCATCACAAAAGACACATTGGTTTTTTCCGCGAGAACTTGATAGAATTAATAACAAAACTAACAAGTTCGAAATCTTGTGGCGGTCGGTCGGCATAACATGGTGAAAGTGAGTGCGTGAGGCTTGTGCGTACGAGCGTCATATCACACTTTCTATTTGGTGGTGTGGAATCTGTATTTTTTAAATATTCTTGGAAGTAAACGGAAGAATTTAAGTTGCCTATACAAGATTATGTTGATCCTACGACTTGATTATTTGGCTAAGCTTGGTTTGAATAGTTTTTGTACAAGTAATCGGACACAGCAATTAAATACCGTATGGATAAGCATGTAGTTTTTTTGTAATGCCTACAAGCCTGAATCAAAACATCAACGTGCATTAAAAATGTTGGTTTACTATTGACGTTGCATGCGTGTGACCCGACCAGCACTTTACCGCTACTGTTTTAAAACTTGTCATACAACGAGATAGATAGATAGATAGATAGATAGATAGATAGATAGATAACTCTTTATTGAACACCACACAAAGAAAAATCTTACAACTAAATAAACAAAATTAATAATAAAGTGTCACATTGAGCGGTCTTTTCGCTCAGAGCGATCACTTCCAGACAACAAGACATAAGTTCAAAAACTAAAACCCGACTACGGTCAGCCTATGACACTCTATGAATGAAGACAAATCGATTGACACCTGGCATGTCAACATCAGACCAAGTTTTTAGTTTGAACACATAACCCTTTCCTATACTTCACTGTAGTCGGGTAAGAAAAAGGAAACCTATTACAGTCTGTACTTAAAGACGAATCGATTGATATCTCGCTTGTCAAAATCGGACCAATAGGGGACGCTTTAGTGGAACATCCACATACATACCAACATATACACAGGCTGTCCCATAATGAGTATATATTCCCGCAGGAACATGTGGAGGAGAGCAAGGCCAAAATGAAAAAAAGAAAAAAATGTGGACCAATGTAATTATTTTAAAACTTGGGAAAATTCGTACCCTTGTTCACAGTTTTGAGTTTTTCTTTTTGAATGTTAAGTTTGAGCATCAATGATGTAAAAAAAATTATGAGATCCTGGGTGGCCAACTACTTTAAAGACATGTCTACTTCAAGAAGATTCTAAACTGGTAGGTACTTTTCTGGTAAAGTTTTTTTTATTTTTCTTTTCTACCCTACCCCCCTCTAATAGTACCTGCACGATTATCCACTCATTGCGGGACGTCCTGTATATTATATACTATGCATACAAACATACATAGGCTGTTAAACTCATTGCCCTTCCCTTGCTTTGCCGTAGTTGGTTAAAAAATAAAGCCGCAGTTATATTGTCACTTGTACATTATCAGGCAAGTTAATAAATATGTTAACAAAATGCAACGTAGACTTACAAAAGTTAAAAAAAAAACACAAATTTCTAATTTCACTAAATGGCTACAGCAACGGCAATATTGCGCCACAGCAGTGTATTATTAAAAAAATATACCGTAAAACATAAGATATGTGTTGTAAAGACATAATTGGCCGTTCTCACAAACAATGGACCGGGTGCTGGCGCCTCAAGCCACGAGCAAATGAAGCATGCTCTCACGTATAGCTCGACCAAATTTCCGCGAGCCTTCACTGCTCTTCACATTGTACTTATAACACCCATTAGATTCAATAAACGGGGAACGAGGGAGATCATCGTGAGCTGGTTGTAATGGTCCTGTAACAACAAAATTCCATGTTCGTAACAAACACGATGGAAATTCTGTTCCGCATAAAAATCCGCCGCAGAATGAAAATGTGGATAAGGTGCAGCGTTTGTTATTTTTTGCTCGCTATTCAAGATAATTATCAGGAAATTTTATAGTGCAGTTGTTTTAATATGAAGATTGCTAAAGTTTATTGGAACAGAACTGAGGTTCTGAAAGTTTTCTATTGCAATTTCCCCTTAATGTTATGCAAGTACATTAGATTAGCATTTTAGGTTAAACAATCAACAAACTCTTGAAAAAAATACTAATTATCTATCACAGAGAGCTCTTTATATTGAGACGTCTGTGGCAAATTAAAAATTTCAATAGAAACTGTACGTTACGTCGTGTCAGCGTAGGCCCTAACTGCGAAGTCAACCAACGATCCGAATACCGTAATCAATTGTGTGAATTATTTGTGTGATGAGCAGAAACGTTTGTTTCCGAGTCATGGATGAAATATTCGTATCTAAGTATATTTATTCAGTATGTATGTCTAGTACGCATAGTACCGGGTATCCAAATTTGGGCCTAGGTAATTTTGATGTGAATTGTCCCGTTTTTTTTCTTCGGTTTGTATCATTCCAGTTCCTTTCTAAATGAAAATTGTTAAATGTTCAAAGAGCACTAATATTTTACCGAAGTCCCACTGGTGGGTGTTCTGGTCAGGATTAATGGGATTATTACCGAACAATCCTAAAAGAAACTATAAAAAAAGAAAGGCAACATTAAAAACGGGATGTTTACCGTGTCTATCTTCTGTAACAAAAAAAACGAGCATGCAAGAAGCTAGACCGATTTGTCTGCTGAAAGAAAAATTACGCATTTGCAACAGTGCTGAATTATAGAAACCTCAAAAGAAAATATATAATTAATAAATATCCCTTTATACTTCCCGTCCCGTATAATTAATAAAACATTTTTTTTTGTCTTTTTTCTCCTTTGCTATCCACTTGTAGGTACCTACTACCAATTTGGTATTATGCCAAACTAACGTAGTGACATTAGTTAAATACATCCCAAAGGCATCATACACGTTGTATAATCCCCTTCGTGAAATTTCTGTTCCAAGTTTTATTTGCATGCAATTTATTCATCGTTGATATATAAACTTAGGGTAACTTTTATAAGTAACTAGCTTTTCCGCCCGCAACTTCGTCCACGCGGAATACTGTTGATCGCGAAAAAAAACCATCATATGTTCTTTAAGGATATTAAAAACCAATGCAAAAGAAGGTTATAGCACCAATGCTCTTGATGTTTTTTGACATACTTGTTATTTCGTTTCTATGGCAACCGTTTTTTACAGCGAGTAATCAATATTTTTCTTGTTTTTGCGTAGATACTTGAAATTTTCCGGGATATAAAGTATCTTATATTTTATTCCAGGGTATACGCTATCTCCATTCCAAAATTCATCAAAATACATCTAGCCGTTATCGCGTGAGAGCTCCCCAAACAAACAAACAATCAGACAACGTTTCATTTTTATATATTGATATAGATTTATGGCTTTCGTATGTTAGTTTTGGCTACTAAGTGCTTACTAAGATTTTTAAATTAATCTGTGTATGTGTTTAAAGAGGGTGTTATATTATAAAGAAGATATGGTAACAAGTTTCACTGCCAAACTCATAATCGTCAACTAAATGCTAATTCAGTTTTCAAATTATATACAAAACAAGGGATTTAATGCTAATGCTTAATTAGCACTATTTGACAATTATGAGTACGGCAGTAAGACATCTATTATTGACGACTGGCATGAATATTGTCTGATTAACGGATATTGATGACTTGTTAAACTATTTTGAAGGGATTTTAATATCATTATGTGATTTTATCAACCACAGTTCTGACTTTATCGGTTTTACCGATAAAGTCATGCTCTAGGAGAAACAATTATAAAAAAGAGATCGTTAAACTAGAAACACTGTCAGGGAACAAGAAAATATCAATTTTCATTCTTTAGTGAAACTTAGATATGCTATTTCGTATAACTAATTGACTACTAATTGATTAACTTTTTTTTAATTGCAGTCATGGATACCATGAAAACGCCTGAAATATACATAATTATGATAATATCCCAAAATAACAAAGAATATATTGCACACGTGAAGGAATTGAACTTTTTAATTATCCTTATATTCAAAATGACGTTCATCCATTTGTCTATTTATTAATTTCAAGGCAAATTGCTACTCACATCGGCGCAACAAATGAGCCAACATCCATCATAATAAAAGTACAGTAGTATCTTAATCAACTAAACAAAGGTTTGCTACTGACCAAGGTTGGGCATTTATCACATAGCACTTGCTTCTATCCTTGACACAATTGTCCTTTATGTCGCTCACTCTAACCTTTCAGAATGTAGAATGGAGACAGCGTAGTTTGTTTTGCGATTTTGTAAGAGCAGTACAAACTCAACCAAGAGAATAATATAGAATGATAAGATTTCCTATTAATACTTACTCAAACTATAACAACAGATGATTATTTGACAATCTTATATTTTTAATTCGGTAATAAACACGTAGTTGTAATTCAAGTGATAATTCGTCATTAATCGATACTAAGCGTATCAATAATAACATGACTGCCCAAAAAAAGGAGTATAATGTTTTTTTAAATAAGTGCGTGTAGGAATAGCTTCGTGGTCACCTAGTTCTTTCCTAAAATTTAAGGTAAGTCTTGACTTGAGTGATTGCGTATGATGGTTCCATCAATGTAGGAACTTCCTACATCGATGGATGGTTCAAGTGAACCTTTTCATTTGTCTATTGGTATACCGCTATCTAATTGCTCCACTGAGCTATAAGTTTACTCCTAATTCAATTAACCCTACCATGCAAAAATGAACTTTATTTCTTAGCAATAAGGATGTAAAAGTAGTGAATTCTTTGCGGTTTTTTGACTAACGATTCCACTTCATCTTTAGCTTTCGAGCCATTGTTCACCTGACAAGGCTTGCGATAATATTGAAATACCGCGTGAATAGAACGTCCGTTCGTCTATCTTCTATCTTTTTGATACACACGGTTGAAAATATTATACAACGAACGTTAAGGAGGAACTATTATTATGTAATGTATGAAAACGTTTTCCATAGTACGACGTGTCTTTAAATGACAAATAAAACATGTCATCTAAGTTCTTAGCTACTAGAATCACCTTTGTATTTTTTACACATCTTTGCTCCTGATTTATTTCTATTTATCAAGACTCCGCATATTTATGCCACTGAACAATTTGAACAAGCACAATTGGATTCAGTTTCAATACCTGATTTAAGTAACTCGTCCTTTGAAAGCTATGCATCATTGTAACACGTTCCGTTGGCATCCTGAGAAGCTTGATCGTCATCATCATTTAATTTTATTGGCAAGGTACTGAGTTGGGTATGCATTTAAGGAATGTTAAATACTATTTTAAAGCCAATGGATACAATTGGTCGATTTGGTCTTGACAAGCTTGCTTGTTTGTCGTGCGAGGTAGTGCTTGTCAAACCGCCCGAGGGCCTTTAACATGGACTAATGACTGCAAAAATATATATTACAAAAAAAACTCTTCTGTCCTGTCATAAACTAACTAAAAAGTCAAAAACAAGAGATATATAAAAAAAAAACTGTCGGGGACTGTTCTGTGGAACACTTTTAATATTAGAGGTCCCCCGACTGCAATGAAAAAAAAAATCGTGTTTTTTTTTTTTATTATTTTAGACTTTTTAGTCTCAAGTTTAGAGATATGCCAATAAACTATATTATTGTTCGAATTAGTTCATCGAGGCCTTCAATTTAATACTCATATTGTGAAATATGAAAAAATATAAAAATTATCGCCACAATTCTGCCGCCACATGGAATTTAAATATAGTAATATAGCCTATGTTACTCGGGGGAATGTAAGGATTCCTCATACATCCAAACCTGTTCAGGCATTCTTAAAATTATACTGGAATAATGAAACTCACATACATACATACATACATACATACATACATACATACATACATAGAAACAAACATACATGAATCCTAAAAACATTACATTACATTACGTGTAATAACAGCTGGGACTGACAGCTTAACGCTCCTTCCGAAGTCATGTTATCTGTAGCTATTGATGTTGCATAATTTATCTTTTTATCGGTTTATTTTCACGAGGAACATTCATTTTTGTAAAATTTATAATAACTTTAAACTAATGAGCCGTATGTAGTTGAAATTTATACCTACCTCTTGTAACCGTATGATTAGCTTATTGTATACGGGCTACCGTTTCATACTTTGACAAGGCCGATGTAAACAAGCGGCATTGAGATATAATTATAAGTGGCTCTCGTACGTTTTGTATGATAGAAAATGGCTTACATAACCCGATTGGCAGTTATTGTTGTGAATCAATATTTAGATGTTTCGTAATGACAGTTAATTTTGTATTGTGGTCCAAGTGGAATGAAATTGAAATTCCGTAAATCGATGGGCGTTGAATGTTTATTCATGAGTTTTGCTGTCGTTTCCAGCGAGCTTACTGTGAAGCTCTATTAGTAACCTTTTGGATATCAAACTGTGGTATATTTTTTTTAGCTGTGCCGTGGCTTTGCTTGCTTGGTTATTTGTCAGGGTTAAAAGTAACGGATGTGTTATTGCAGGGTTCTGCAATAACAATGAGTACCTATAAAGTACACAATTCCAAATTTGATTCAACCGTCAGAGAGTTTTTTGTCGATTGCTTGGCTTCTTATTATTGGATTAAGTTAAAATACCAAGTACTCCAGTTTTTTTAAGTCAAAACCTGAGCTATCCAACAATGAAAAACGCATTGGAATCGGTCTACTAGTATTTACATGATGCGCGAACATACAAACATACAGAGAAACAGACAGATACCATTTTCTAAATGTTATATTGTTGTGCATTAGCTTATTTTAGGTCCCCTTGACTATTTTACTAAGTTTTTAAGTCAAACAAACAAGACCAACAAGAAGTTTGCCCGATTAGCTATTCGGTTGAAGTTTTTCAGGATAGCTCACAACTCGAAGACAAAGCATACTAAACAAATTTATTTTTTAGATTCTTCCTTAAATCTACATTTGCTGCTTTTTAAAATGTGATATTCTTGTTTTTATCAGACTGCGCAATTAAAAGGCCCGGTAACGTGTTTATCAGCCTATGTATGTGTGTCTGTTCTTTTGTGACACTATATAGACCAAAAGCGTGGACCGGTTTTGATGATTCTTATGTCAATCGATTTGACTTAATTTTGCGAATGCTACTAAAGACATGATAGTAATAAAAATTCAATATGGCGACAACCAGACGCCATATTGGGAAAAAGAAAAAATCTGAAAGTCGACGAATTATATCAAGCGGGGTATCATTGAATAGGTATTTAAAAATCATCTTTAGGCTTTTCTTATCATTTTTCATTTTGAATGACCATCTAGGATCTATAACGATTTAAAAGTAAGTATGTATGTCTGTTCCTTTGTGGCACTATATAGACTAAACGCGTGGACTGATTTTGATGATCCATACGTCAATCGATTTGTCTTAATTTTGCGAGTGCTATTAAAGAAATGACAGTAATAAAAAATCAATATGGCGACAACTAGACATATTGGGAAAAAGAAAAAAAAAATATAGTCGACGAACTATGTCAAGTGGGGTATCATTGAAAAGGTATTTAAAAATCACTTTTGAGTTTTCCTATCTTTTTCTTTTTAAATGACCATTTAGAATCAATAATGATTTAAAGTTGGTTAGCAACCATGCGTTCTAATTATTATACAACGTGTCACTGAATAGCCTTATACGAGTAAGTACATAGCAGGTTTGTTTCGATCAAGCATCTTAATTAGTTTAGGCGTGCAATGGTTGAATACATAGTATTTAAAACTCCCACACAAAAGTAAAAATAAAAAAAATTGCGACATCCCTAAACATTTGTTATCACGTAGCACAAAATTTTTGGTATTTACATACAAACTGCTCCGTCTGCGGGTTTCAGGCCAGGCGGCTTCTCCTCGCTTGTGTGCTGCTGGAAATACCCCGTTGAGTGGAGATTGTTCACCAGTCCAAGCAGATGTGGGTCTAGCCAGCCTATTGTCTCTCAGCTGTTACATTATAGCTGAAAAAACCCCGAAGGGTTAGGAAATTTCAATTTTATATAACACTTGAAACTGATCACAAATCTAAATATCTGATATGGCATTTCAATATGGTCGGACTGTCTCGGGTCTGCTGCGGGGACGTGCTTGGCGTAGCTGTGACGGAACTTGTTTGGCTGCCCCTCGGCCACCTCTGGCACGAGGGAGTAGCGCTCGCAGTACTCCCGGTAACTCCTCTCGTGGTCGTACAATCTCTCTCTGTTAACTTCTGGGAACTCCAAAAGCCTCGAGCGACTGAACGCCCGCTGCTTGTCGCTCAAATTCCTCCCCATTTCTTAAATCACGGGCTATAAGATCTTATCTTCGACGATACGACGATCCAAACCTCATCGGTCGTGAACTTTCGGTACAGAGAGTATATAAAACGTAAACTCGTCTCTTACTTCGGCTCTATCCTGTTCAAGTTATCTCCCGCGCCGTATTCGAACCACTTCACTTTATCCCGTGTTCTCCCGACTCGTAGTTTTTTTTTTTCTCACTTTTAACAAAATAATAAAGAAAACTCAATTCAACAAATTGTGACTATGACATTCGACTACCACCTAGTAGTCGAAAGACAGTATATTTGACGGACTTAATATTATTTCATTTCCACGGCATCGCGTCGTTTCGTTCCTTACAGCAAGTAATAACATTTTCGAGTGTTCCCGTAGCAACTCCCCATTTTTGAGATGAAAAGTATACTAAGTTGGTCTCTATATTTTACAGTAGCTATTTAGAAAATATCATCAAAATCGGATCAGCCCTTTTAGCGTGAAAGCAACCAGACAAAGTTTCAATTTACATATTTTTGTGGATACTACTTGTGCTGCTTTAGGATACCATTATTTAAACAACAATTAATTATGCCATTTTTGTTATGTTTACTCTCAACTCAGAAAAATATTCACGCATAATAATAATTAATACCAATTTCACATCCGCTCAACAATTAGGAACTCTCTACCAATGAAATTGGAATCAGCCATTACAAGCTAAACTAACGATTTCGCAATAATTATACTGACGACAAACCGACGTAATAAATAAAAATAAAACGCTGAGGACGTAATACCGGTTATTGAAGACCAGATGTTGGCGATGAAACAGGAATACGCATATTACCTGTAATGCCACGTAATTATTTGTTCGTTTTTTACATTCACCCAACTGTGCAGTTTTTTATTATTTCTAAATAGGTGACTAATTTGTGGGTAGGATAAAATAAACTGAGACCTTTCTCAGGACTATTTTAGGCTTTGTTTTGGAAGGGAGGTCTTCAAACTTACATGGTGATAGAGTCTTTTTAAAAAAAACGAATGTCTCCTTATGAATTTGATATTAGGTAACAATAAGTCACACCAGAAATGTATTCTAACTCGTCATGGAGCAAAAATCTATTGTTTTTGTAAGTAAAACAATGGCTTTACTATTTCTAATTTTTTTATTATTTCTAATAGTGTAGTGTAGTATTTGTGGGGAGGATAAAAGAAACTGAGAAAGGAAGGGTTATCTTAGGCAATGTTCTGGAAAGGAGACGTCTTCAAACATACACATTGACGAAGCCTTTAAAAAAAACGAATGTCTCCTCATGAATTTGATATTAGGTAACAATAAGTCACACCAGAAATGTATTCTAACTCGTCATGAAGCAAAAAGCCATTGTTTTTGTTTTACTTGGTCATTAAATACTAATTGACATGAAGTAATTTCTTGTTCTTGTAACTATTTCTCATACTCATAATGCTTAACGTCATTTTATTATATTACAAATAATATCTGGTAAAGTTTTTTTTTTCGAGTGTAATTTTAGGGTCAACGGGAATTTTCTAAAACCTAGCCAAGTACGCGTTGAGTTCCTACTCAAGGGAATGCATGCTGGCTAAAGAGAAATGTATGTCGTATATTCTAACCTAAGTTTTAGTTCATTACTCTAAATGACGAAGATGACACATTATTTGTAAAAATTAACAATTAGTTATGTACTGTTCCTTGATTTATTACTATTTCAAAAGCAAACATTTACATCAAATCCAATTATATTATATGATCAAAGAAAACAATAAAAAAACTGCCTTGCCAAAAACGAACTAATAAGTCAAAAACAAGTTGTATTAGTTAATGTGTATTTTCTCACTGACTAAACAGATATATTTAAATTGTCATTACTGTCAGCGGACCGTCTTGTGGAACACTTTTAATCTAAATGGTCTAAGCAGACAGCAGCAATAAAGTCTTTTTTTTATTCAATTTTTTTTTTACCTTTTTTGCTTGGTGAAATGACGTACGGATTCTAGCGATACCCCATACATCCAAATCTATTCAGGCATTTAAAAGTTATGGTGGAATAAAGAAACTCACATACATTCATACAAATATACATACTTGATCCCAGAAAACTTTACACTCCTTCTTCGGCCAGTCGTCTATAAACGTGTCCTCACCTTCAATTTCATTAAAATACAATTCACATTGAGGTTTGTGCATCAAATAGTAAAAAAAAAACTAGACACGTATTGCGTTTCGTTGAAAATTATAGTAATCAGGGGTGAGCTTGCGTGCGCATGGGGTGGAAGTGATAAGGTGTCAAAACTATAATTCCCAAGGGGAAAGGGTTATTTAAAAGTAGTTAACTGACAGGTGGTGTCTATCATTAAGGTATTAGGTAACAGACTTTTTGGTTGAACAGAATCTTCGTCACTTAACTAAAATATTGAAAGGGAAATATATATAAGTGAAACGTTGTCTGTTTGTTTATTTGGGGCAAGCGCCCCACACGATACACACGATACTGGCTGAAAGAAATTTAATGAAATTTTGTATGTAGGTGTTACATACAATAGAGACCAACAAAAGATACTTTTTATCCCAGAGAATTGGCCAAAGGCGCGTCTAGTAGCATGGCATATAATATGGAAAAATATCAACGACATTTTCTAATATTCATTGCTGATGAAATGTCCCTACGTTGCAACTTTTGCTAGATTGCAAGTGACAAAAAAATAATGTTCTTACACAAATTTGAGTCCTAATTGATCAATTCTTTGTTTTTCTATTTGCCTGAATATATGACGATCTTTGAGGTTGTTTTTTTAGAAATTATTAGAATTTACTCCATATAATACGCGACAATCTAGTGTGCCAACTTATAGACTATGGTTTAACACAAGGTAACTAAGTGAAGTTGACTTATTCTGCCTTAAAGCCTACTAAAACGACTAAACATCTTACCATATTGATTCCCGACCATAAAGTATTCATGGCATTCTTCCGCCCAAGGTAAATGGATAAGTTTCTCCTCTGAGGTGACATTCTATACAAAAATCAGGCGCGCATTGAGAGAGGCTGACGGTTTGTTTAGCGACCACAATACGCGACGCTAACGAGTCTAGCGTGTCTGAATAAAACATTGTTATGCTACTGTGTTAGCACAGAAGCGACAGCGTTTTATCAACGCTCATAGAAAACTCTAGAATAGAATAGTTTGCCTACAAAACTCTAGAACAGAGTTCTTTTGCAAATGTAGCTAGAAGTTACTGGCCTGTCTGGTTATGATAAGACTGAGAGAGGTAAATGATAGGAATTTTAATCAGATGTAACAATAAAAATAACGAAAAGGAAAGTTAAAAAAAAAAAACTTATTTAAAAGATTTATCCTATTAAATAAATAGGGTCAATGGTTTAAAAGCAGCTTTTAGCCTGCTGTGAAGTAATTGCTTGGCTTAAGAAAATGAGCCCGAACGCTGGTTATAATATATCTACGGGTGCCTGACATCCTCGTGACAAAATATTGTTTTATTTCTTTATTTGGTTTCGCCCGAGACTTCATCCGCGTGGACTACAGTTTATCGCGAAAAAAGCATTCTATATTTTTCTAGGATATTAAATACAAATGCTAAAGTATCGCTCTTGGTACCTTTTAACAGACTTGTTATTATTTAATTTCCATAGCTAACGTTCCTTACAGCAAGTAATCGTAATTTTCCAGTTTTCCCTTGGACACTTACCATTTTCCGGGATAAAAGTATCCTATGTTGGTCTCTATATTGTACAGTACCTATTTAAAAAGTTTCATCAAAATCCGTCAAGCCGTTATTGCCTTAAAACTCCCCAAATAAACAGACAACGTTTGACTTTTATATATTGGAGTGGATGAGGGTTAATACCACGCATTGTGTCTTTTTTTTTTATATGGTGCTCAAAGCGGAATACTTCGTAAAATAGTGTACAAAGGTCTTGCGTTGAAAAATCATTGGGCCCCAGAAATTGTTACATAATCTCATCATCCACTGTTATACATGTTCTCCTATGAAGTTATAATGCACAGGAAATTTCTGATGCCCATTTCCTTAATTCTCTTTGTTTTCTCTCAGCATCCGTGAGATGAGAGAAAGAGGGACCCATTATTGTGCAGGGCGCCATACAGCTTCGGATCACTGGCACAAAATAAATCTGGGTAACTTAATGTATGTCTCGTCCAAGTAAAACAGAACTTAATAGTGACCATAGAAAGGAGAAAGATGTTTAGCCACCTTGTACGACATTACAACTTCATAAGAATCATCATAGAAGGGAAGAGAGGAAGAGGCAGACCTAGAGGGAAATTTACAGATCAGATTAAGGAGAATATAAATGTCATTTCGTATAAGGAAGTCAAAGCTTTGGCTGAAGATAGGGAACTTGTTCCACCGACAAGAACTGGGTTCTTACATAAGAATAAGAAGAACTTAATGTAGTTAGAGATGAGATGTACAGAAACATGTAGATATGCTTTCACAGTTTCACACCACTGTTTGAAGCCAGTAGGTAGGTATATGTTAAAGAGATGAGACTAATTCTAACAAGTACTAACTCTTGTTACCAATTACTCAAACAAGCCCTTCGCAAGAGTCCTTGGAAGACGTATTTTAATCACCTGACTATGAGGAGGGTAATGTGTTTATCAGCCTATGTGTGTATGTATTTTTGGTTATTTTTGTCACTATAATTATTTAGACCAAACGCGTGGACAGATTTTGATGATTCTTACGTTAATCGTTTTTTCTTAATCTTGTAAGTGCTATTAAAGACATGAAAGTAATCAAAACTTAATATAGCGACTAACATACGCAATATAGTGAAGAAAAAAAAGCCGATGAACTATTTGGACTAAGTGACCTATCATTCAATAGGTATTTAATCAAATTTTCTCTTATAATTTTTCATTTCAAATGATTATTTAGAATAGATAAAGATAAAAAGTTATACTATAAAGATTTAAAGTTTGTTAGGAACCATTCTCATTTAAATTTTTGCCTCATTATAGTTTTGTTCGCAGTTGGGTTTTTAGCACTTTCGATTGTGTCTTGTTGTAGACTAGTACCTCAAAGGTGAAATACGAAGCCCTTATTTATGTGCTTTTCGCAGCGTTAAGCTTTCAAAGGTCAAACTTTATACATATTTAGTCTTTAAACTTATCCCACACGTGAAACGTCGACGTTCCACTTTGCACAATAGATTTGGTTTGGCTGTAACCTAAATATCGGATTGCAGTACCACGAGCAAACTACCTACGTAAATGTCACTATATTTTATTTGGGCATATAATCTATGCTAAAGTTGAGATCCACTCGAAAAGCTAATCAGCGAAATTCTTAATGTTGTCTAAGTGATGTCCTAGTGTAATATTCCTTGAGTGCCATAGGGGTGCAAGACGAAAGGATTTTTAGAAATTTGAAAGTGGTAAAGTTTGTATGAAGATACATATTTTTTACAGTTACTATGATGACACTTTGTTAATTTACTAATTGAAAGAAACAAAATAACAAGTATTTTATTTTAAAATGCAATAATTGGAGTTACTCACGTATATTACTAGTTGAATTGTTCCAACTATAGTTTCGACCACATCCGGTGGTCTTTCTCAAGGTGAGTTCGGAACGCTCGCGGACGAGTCCAGTCTTGCACTGCAGGCCAACGTTCGCAGCGCGCGCGATTTCATCAATTGGTGCGGGGTTCGAAGTGTTGTCTGCTGTGTCGGCACGTCCTGGAGAGAATCTTCTTCATCGCTCGAGAAACCTCGAGGAACACTCAGAACTCACTACACTCACATCCTTCACAATACCATATGCTCCACGAAGTCATGTTCTCCAATCAGGTGACAGAAACCATCCACTGACTTTGTTAAAGTTCTGACGCCTACTAATTTCGATAGCCTCTCTGATCTTACGAGGCACTAAAATCATTTCACGCGCCAAAACTCAAGTTTTATGAAAACAGATATAATGCCGCGTATCAGAAAACAGGGACTGTTCCGCCATGGCAGAACCATTGACGTCCATATTCTTCATGGAGCGTACGTGAACGTGTACTACCGTTTTTACTTTTTAAATTGTATAAATACTACGTTAGTTTTGCAGAATAATATGAATTTTATTATTTTTGCCAAATAATTTCTTTAAATTGGGGAACGGGGAGGCAAAGACTGTTAGGAAAAACATATTATTAATTCAAGGGTTTTGGGCGATAAAATAAAATATATCAATGAGAATACAAGGTATTTATTTAATAAACACGGGAGCACTTTGCAAGACATGCAATGGTGGGCGTGGTTCATAGCGTAAGAGCGAGCAAGCAAATATTAGAGAAAGAGATAGACAACAGATTATTACAATGATATTCGTTTACAATTCTTACACTGGCCCTTAAACAAATACAATTGTTTTGAATAAAGCTGGCCCTTAAACAGAAGCTACCAATAAGTTATTACAAATTCACAAAAAATAAAATTCATAATTGAGCCATCTTGCGTTATGTTAACTACTAATTAAGTTTATATGTATAAAGTAGTTAAGTTATACATTCTATGTTACTAATGCTGTCAACATTATAAACTAAACTAAAAACTATAACATAAGATAAGTACCTACTGAAAGTACTAAAAATATGACAACTCATTGTATTACAATACAACATTAAACACTTATACCAATTATTATAATGATGTTTTTACTATTTTTAATTGTTACATTATACAGAACTTCAAGTAAATACATTCTTTGTTAAACCAAGTTGATTAACAAATCTTTCAGTCTTCTCTCTATTAAGAGATTTAGTTAACACATCAGCCGTCATATTATCGGTTGATAAATAACTTAAATTAATAATATATTCGCTTACTATTTTTCCATGTTCATCTCAGCTGCCAGTGCAAGTAAGATACTGATAGTTGAATATCTCACTACAGTAGAGAATGTTTCATGATAGTTTACACCATACTTCTGTGAACATCCTTTAGCAACTAAAAGAGTTTTATATTTCCAAACTTCTCCATTTAATCCTCTCTTCTTTTATAAAAAGTCACTTGCATTTTATAGGTCTCTGCCTAACAAATTCATCAGATCCCGCATAACTGGGTATCCTTATTTCATCATGTGAATTCTGTGTCTGCCTTGGCGACTGATTTGGTAACTGATAAGACATGGACTGCTCTGGTGATTGGTCTGATATACATTGCTCAAGTAGCTCAGAAGCTAGTTTGTTGACACCATCACCATCAACTTCTTGAGAATTTAATGAGGAGCTATGTTTACTTCTACATGTAAAAAACGTTTCTGACTTGAGGAATAAAATTCATTTTCCATAAAAGTTACACTCCTTTATATTATTAATATCCGACGAAAATGTTTTTTTTACATTTAGGATCAACTTTCTTCCGTTTCGCCGTTAATGCATATGCTAAACAGCCAAAAGTTACCTTTTTATTGGACCATTTTTCTTCAGGTCTAGTTCCCTTTACTGCCTTGGTCGGGAACCTATTTTTCAAGTAGACAGCCGTATTCACCGCCTCTGCCCATAACCGCTGGTCCAGACCTGATTCGAGAAGCATGCACCTGGCCTTCTCCACTATGGTGCGGTTGGCTCGTTCCGCTACACCATTCTGTTGAGGCGTATATGGCACGGTAGTCTGATGACTAATACAATTTTTCTTCAGGAAATCCTGTAAAATAATATTAATATACTCTTTACCATTAACACTTCGTAGTTTTTTAATTCCTTATCCTGTTTGTTTTTCTACCATGGCTTTAAATTCCTTGAATTTGTCAAAAACTTGATTCTTTGACTTTAAGAAATAAGTGAAAGTTTTCCTGGTGAAGTCATCGGTGAAAGTTAGAAAATATCTAGCACCACTAAATGAACTTTTGGGCATTGGCCCACTAAGATCAGTGTGGACTAGCTCTAACAAGCCATCTGTCCGACTATTGGACTTTTTGGGAAAAAGTAAACTAGATTGTTTGCCTTGAACTTGTTAGAATAAAAATAATACTTAAACATACATGTAAATGTTATGTATACAGCTTTCAGAACGAAGTATTTGTTCTGAAACGAAGTATTGGCTACTCTAAAGAAAAGTAAATTACCACGTGTATGTATGTCATCCATCGTGTCGTGTATGTGTTTCAACTTACGATGTATGTCATCCATCACTATGAAACATATATTATTATGCCATAATTATTGGAATACATTTTAACATCATTCTAATAATCATTTAGCTTTCAGAACAAATACTTCGTTCTGAAAGCTGGATACATAACATTTACATGTACCAAGTATTATTTTTATACATTTGTATATTTACAATAAGTAGTAATCTAACAAACTCATGCAATACAGGTTTTAAACGTGAAGTTATCAAAATCAAATACCATTGGCCATACCTTTCAACAGATGCATGCTCCTGATTTTGAGGTGTCCCAGCCGCCTATGCTACAACTCTTGTGACTCTCTGGACGCAGAAACTTCAGCAACCTGTCCTGCAGATAAACCAAGACTTACACCTTCCCCAAACATTGTCGGAGTACATGGCTCCTCTCTTGTCACAAAAGTGGCTCCGCCTGTAGTGTTTAGTATATACACACCACTTTGACGCCTCGCAGTGCTTATTATCCTTTTCGTCAATTATGGAACATATATTTCCCTGAAATTTAACACTAAAACCTTTACGTGTCATCGCACTAATCGTTAGTAAGTTTGTAGCTAGTTCAGGGACATACAACACATCACTTATAGTTTTTATAGTGTTCTGTAATGAAATCTTAACATTTCCTCTGCCTGATTTTAGCTTCTCACCATTTGCAACACATATTGCTACACACGAAGTCATATAAAGTTTTCTTTGTTTTACACATATGGCTAGTCACACCCGAGTACCATACATCACTGCTCAGATTGGCCAATAACGCAGATAACAAGGCTTTATCCGAGTTTTTATTCTTGTTATCACTGCTCGCCTTATTATTCTTATTAGGACAATCCTTGATGCAGTGTCCGAGTTTCTTACATCTGAAGCAATGGAATACTTTTTTGTGTTGCTTTCGAACAGTCAAAGCCGAATTTCCATTGTCTCCTTTCTCACCTTCTTCTTCTTGTATCAGCTTCGCTGATACTTCTTAGTCAGTCTAGAACGCACAGACTCCGCTCCATCGTAGAATTTTCCAATGTCTTATGAGTGGGTCATAGTCAGATGAGAGCCTGCTCAGCATAATCACAGCTAAGAAATCTTCGTCTAAGCCAGCGTCGTATCTTGCAGCTGCTTACCGATTTCCGCTATCGTGAGATATGTCTCTATATCTGAGAATCATTCAAGTTTAAGTCCAAATAGTGTACGCAGTAGTCCGAGGCGCCTACTAAGGCTCTTCCCTTCGTACGCATTCTGAAGATTGCTCCACGCCTCGTGATCCGTCTTCGCATTCCTGACATGTGTCAGCACACACGGCTGCACCCACAGACAAATGCGCGCTAACAGATTCTGTTGAACCTTGTCTTCAGCTTCTTTTTTCGTTTCTACTGCATCCCATAGATCTTCGTGGATTGGCAGCCTCTTTGTCATGAATTTTCAAACAACAAAGTTTTCGACGCCACGTAGTTTCTCTAGGGAGATTTTTGTATCTACCGTGAGGTTTGTAAGTTACAGTTACAAACTGGGAAAATCTGTGATAATCTATCTTATCGCGAAAATTATCCACAGCGTAGAGATACGGCCTGGGCCCATAACCTGAAGGGGTTTGGGCGATAAAATAATAGATATCAATGAGATTACAAGGGATTTATTTAATAAACATGGGAGCACTTTGCAAGGCACAATGGCAGGCGCGGTTCACAGCGTAAGAGCGAGCAAGCAAATATTAGAGAGAGAGACAACAGATTATTACAATATGTGTTTCGTTTACAATTCTAACATTAATAAAGATTTAGATGAAGTGTGTTGATACTTTAGGTCCTGTAATAACACCTAGGATACTTTTCATCATCATCATCATCCATACGGATTTTAATGTTTTTTTTTAATAAATATAGGTTTCTTTTTATCACGGGGAGTGACAACGTGTACGTGGTGGGCGTAGCTGCGGAGCGCAGCTCGTAATTTATTAAATCAGTCGACTTTTTTATCTTATTGTTACGTAAATCACATTAAAACGAAGTTCATCTGCAGGCTAATTCTCTAATAATATGTATTCAAATTCTAGTTTCAATTTACCGTCAATCTCATGAAAAATAACTTTTTCAACTATGTTTTTAGGACATTATTTTCGTTTGATTTAGAGTCAATTTACCACGACCACGATTTTGGGACAACTCGACTGAACTATGTTAAACGTGCAAGAACCCTCCTTCCACATACTGAAGCTAGGACGATCAGTTGTGGAGGGTTGGAAGATCATCTGGAGACACCATAATTAAATTGATTCGAAATGGCAATTTTTATTCATTATACAATTAAATGTCAGTTTGGTTAACTTTCGTTCAATAAATTATCATAATTGGGGCGCTGAATGTATCAAAGTGCCAATGGATGACATACGACAGCCTTTAGATTAATTTGCTCCAAAGGAAATTAATGCGCGCTCTTGCTGCAATTACTGACAGTTTCTGATCTATTTTTAACTGGCAGCTGGCAACGTCCTGATAACTAGTTTATCTGGTATTCAATGATATACCTTTTAATAGTCATGATAATGATATTAATATTTTCGATGGGGTTTATTTGAGACAAAAGACTGTACTACAAAGCTGTATTTTTGAAATTATACAAATGTCACACTTTGATTACTTGTCCCATATTTACAAAATGTAAACCTGTTTGATGAAAGCAAAAACAAATAAATAGAAAAGCTAACAAATAATGATACATTTCGTCTTACATAAAATAATGACGTTAAAACTTGTCATTGATAAAACAATTTCTCAGATTTTAGATTTCAGAATTCGCGCACGCGCATGTATGCGCTCAGAACTGCGCAATGTTAGCTATTGCGCCACCCGATGATCATGTACATAAATAAGACTTAATACAAATATCTGCCTTTTGACAGTCTTAGTAAAATCTAAAGAATTCAGCATTAAATAGGTAGTCTTGATCAAAATCTTTAAAATATTTGACATTGCAATGTAGCAAAAAAGAAATTATTGTGCTGAGCGGCAGGAGATTAAGAGTAGATTTGAAATTAAATGCAATTTTTGCTTTTTGTGATTACCTTAATTACACGCATGCCCTTGGTTGAAGCAGTTTTTAAAATGTGGTCTGTGGACTATTACTGTGAATACATTAGACTTCAGTTTCAACTTGTATCGCATAATTAGGAATTCGTCCATTAATAACCTTAGGCTGTAATAATCACCTTGATACATAAGAAAATGCTGCTACACCTTTCTGAATTTCCTATATTAGTTCTCACAGCACCTTTGGAATGAGAAAGGGTGGACCTATTATAAATCTGGGCCCACATGGCAACCACCACTAATCTATTCTTATAATAAAGCAAGGAACGAAAAAGTTTGTACAAAGAAGATAATTAAAAAAATGCTCTAGGTCACTTAAAATAAGCTACAGAACAAGAAATTATTATTTTTTAAATCGTTTCTGTCTGTTTGTTTGTCTGTATGTTTGTTCACGCATCACGTAAAAAATTCTGGACCGATTGCGATGTGGTTTTCACTGTTGGATAGCTTAGGGTTTGATTTAAAATCTGGTGTACTTACTTAAATCTGATGAGTAGAATTCTAGCAATCGATAATTAACCATTTGACGTCTGAACGAAGTTTGATGATTTTGGTACATTTGGTTTTGTCATATCACAGGATCCTTATATCCTAGAAAAAATACCACGCGAACATGGCTAGTCATTCATATTTTCTTTAAATCTTATTTTTCACTTAACAATTTCCTATTTGATTAGCGTTTTGCTATAATCAAATAGGAAAATTTCGATAACGAAAAAGATTTGTAACTGTAAACTGTACCTATGTAAGGTACAAGATTATTTGTACTCCTTTGAGAGTTAAATTAATTAAAAGAGATAAATTCCTAACACACTAGTAAAACCCTGGACTTCCTCTATCGCGTAGTCATACGCAATTTAACAACACCACGTGACGGCTCTTGTTTGCATTGTGTGCTATAAATAATTACTATTTTATGCACTGACCATTTCTTCTTGAACCCAGCCCAACCCCATCTTGGTCACAGTAAAATGTTGAAACTGGGCTCTGCAAAATATAAGTATGTAAGTACGCCACGCACTCTTATTTAGGTTTCTTATTTTCAAGATCGGGCTATATTGGCTTAGCGATCTAACGTGAATGGTGCAGCGAGACATCTGCTTGTTTCAATTTGCGTGTTTGATTGATACTGCATATTACTTGGAGAACCTAGTAAAATGAAAAGTACCTTTTGCTGCTTCTCTGAGACTTGTCCGTCTTTGTAAGAGTTTCTTCTAAGAATTTAACTATCTGCAAAGGTTCACCAAATTACTGAATTGCAGTCATGTTCATGAGCCTTGATTTTGTGGACCAGTTTCTGAACCAAAGGTCTTATTATTTTGGTTCTTGCCAAGGTGCAATAATCGTTTGCTAGTATGAACATGTCCCCGATATATTTTGCTGTCCTTTGAGGCAACTGACGAATGACGAAGCTCCACGCCCATTGTAAGTGGTATAGAATTGATAATGCAGATGTGACACATTCAAGTCACCTAATAATGCCTACATGGTTGAGCATTAGTGCTGTTGTGCTTGTTGGCACATACCTATATTTTTTAACCTCTTTCGTCGTCGTTTAATATGTGTGACTGACTGCTGTAGAATGGTAGTCACATTTTCAGTCCATTTTAAAATTAGTATCATTCGCTTTTTCACCGTATAAAATTATTCATAGCAACAAATATCTGAATCAAAAAATATTGTTAAATAAAACCACATAATATAACTTTTAAGTACTACCTATGTTAGAAATAACTGGCGACTGATCCTTGATCACTACAAGACCCTAAGAAGTTTCGGCCTGGCCCTGCTTATTAACTCAAACTTACTCAAAGAGCAATAGAAAGAGAGGGCTATGCTTCTAATATGTTTGCGAAATAAAAACCGAAATGTGGTTATCCGCAAAAGAACTAAACTTACCAACGTAGCTCTCAGAATTACCAAATTGAAGTGGCAATAGGCATGCAACATAGCTCGTAGAACCGATTACAGTTGGGAAAGGTTAAGGTTCTCAAATAGAACCAGCTGGTTGACAGGAAGATGGAGCGTAAGACGGGTCTCCACTAGATGGACTCACGATTCCCCTGATGAGTCTCGGTAGCCCTGGAGCAAACTATTGTAGTGGCGTTCTATGGGTACCCTATGTCCAGCAGTACACGGACGTCTTTTGTCTGATGATGATGATGCGGATGATAATGTTAATCCCTTTGTAATATGAAACGTAATGGGTAACTTCTTGAACACAGCTTGTAAGTATATCTTCTGTAACTCTGGATTTTACTATTCTTTCAATCAACAAGTTCCTCATCAAGAGAAGCAGCATTTTTATATATTTTTTTACAGACTCTGATGCTCGCTCTCCATGGAATTATTATGCTCACCTATCGCAAGTCCTTTATAATTAACAGGTTTTGTACCAGAATCTGCAAGTGTAAATACTTGAATAAAAATTCAAGACAAAAGTCTTCTAAATTAATAGTACTTAAGATCAAAATCGAATGGCATTTGAGGTGTGTTCTTGAGGAGTTATGTTGCTGTTTTGGTAATTAACGTCGATTTTTGTCATTTCGAAGTCTTTAACGCTTCTCGCCACAAAACAAGCACATTAACTGTCTTTAACAGCTGTAAATATGGCAGAAAATAATAGGTATTTCTTTGACTTTTATGCTCGGTAGCGGCATCTAGTTGGTTTTTGCAAGAAATTTTAATTAAGTAATGAGAATGCAATGTTATTGTTACTACATCCTGTGAGAATGTAATCAGTAGGTAATAATGGTTAAGCTAGCGCTTTAACATGAAAACAAAAAAGTTAATTAAAAAAGCATTTCAAAAATAAAGCTTTTATGTAGTAGCCATATCATGGTGCAACTTAGAACGGGCTATCACAATTAAATGCGCTTACAACATTTGATCTGTGTTGTTAACCACTGAGGTGTTCCCTAGTCAGGACCCAACCGAGTACAGCAACCATAATATGTCATGGTAAAACTTAAAACCAACTATCATTATAAAATGCGTACATACACAAAATTTCGTGACTTTCGTTGACCGTTGAAGAGTTCCTTTATCTGGAGTTTGGCCAGGAAGGTCATGTATATCATACTCGTAAAAATGCATTATTTTCGGAACTGAACCAACATGTAAATTCAACTCCGTAGGATAAGAGAAAGTGGTTCTTATTCAGCTTGCACGATTCCACCTTAAGTACCCCACACAAAGTATAATTTGATTCTATTAATCATCGCACAGCCCATACCGATATGTAGCTGCAAACTTGACATTAGTATGTCAGTGCGTAGCATGAATGTATTCCAAAGGCCTTCTAACCTTTGTAGCATTCAAGTCCACCATTTTGTTAAAACCAACCACTGATCAATCCTAAATCGATACAGAAATTACACAAACTAAATATGTAATAATATAATTATAATGTCTAAACTGAATTGTATACCTATAGAAATGGCTGTAGGTAAAAATAACGGATTGCCTTTAAAAAATAACGGAGCCGTTTTATATTACGGTGCATTCGCGGTTCCTGAACGAACATACGAACCGTAATTTTTTATATATCAGCGAATTAAACAATTGGGCTTTGACATATTTACTTGTATCCTAACGTATCGCGTTTATGAGAAATTGGAGCTCGAACATAGAGTATGACGTATATAAAAATAGATCTCCTAATACGCATTACATATTTAAATATTTTTAGCTTTAGGTTAAAGCATGGGTTAAAACAACATGCAACGCAGCGCAGCACGGCGCAGCACACCAAACGCAGATGCTGTACAGCGCTGCGCAGCTACGCGCGTCACCGCATGTCAAGCCACTCAGAGACAAACCGAATACGTGAACGCAGCAGGCGTTCTTGCACGGTCCCCCCCCTGATGACATTGTATTATGTGACTTTCTGTAGTTAATATCACACCGCGGACGAGTACGCGCGTCGACTTGCAGCGCTGTGCGACACCTTGCTGCAAGAAAACGGTGATTTGTATTCAAATACAAAACTGGATGCGAACTGAATTTAAAGAAAAAATAATTAATTTCTTCATCAGATGAGATACTGCACTACTATCCTTCATAAGAAAACTCAGAAATGTTAACACTGTGCTCGCTGTGTTCCATTTAAAACAAAAATACCAGATATCCAGAACGTTTTAGCGCAGAGCGTTGCAGCACCGCACATGATGACAAACTGGCCGGTGTGACAGTCTACGCAACGCACTTCGCTGCAACGCTCTGCTCTGCAACGCACACGCATCCGGTTTGACCTACGCTTAACTATATCCGTGATGTGTGTTTTAGGAAATGGCAGATTTGTAGGTACATGGCTACATATTAAAATGTAAAAACCCTTCGTTTTCAACAATGTGCAAAACAATATCTCTTTACTTAACTATTTCACTTCTTCTTCCTATACTAGATTACACTGACGCCAGCTATCTTGATCTCACTGAGGAGCAATTAAACAAGCTTGAGCGACTTCAAAATTTTGTATCAGGTTCATATTTGGCTTACGCAAGTATGACCATATGTCTCAATTTCGTGTTAAGCTCAAGTGGCTCCCTATTCGGCTTCGCCGGATTACTTTTATCTTTTCTCTTCTCTACAATATACTGTTTAATCCTTTTTCTCCAAGATATCTTCAGGAACGATTTGAATTCCTGCATTGCTTAAATTCCCGCTTCCTACGGTCATCAGAAAATCTCCTCCTAAAGTTTTCTTTGCACAAAAGCTCCTACTATGATAAGTCTTTCGCTGTACAAGCAGTACGTCTGTGAAAATCTTTAGGGGTTCATGTAAGAAAAGCACAATCGTCGCAAAGTTATAAACATCAGGTTAAGAATTTTTACTTGTCATCATTGTAATTTTTCACTTTTGGCTGAAACTATCTATACATCATGTGTATTATTTATGTACCTACCACAAAAATATTTAAAATATTTATTAGTTTATTATAATGTTTATCTATTTAGTAGTATTTGTTATTTACATATTTGTTAGTATTATTTTGTTATTTATATTTTGTTCAAATTCATTTTTGTTTTATTTACATGTTTTTTTTTCCTTTTTTTTATATTCAAACGTTGCACACCAACAACTACCTCTATTATATAGTCATGTGTCTAAATAAAGCCTTCGGTTGCCTGTAAAAGATCGCTGCTTAGCGATAAGGCCACCGATCATATAACTTCTTTTTTTTTTCGGTTTTTTTATTTGTTAGTCTTCTTTTGGTGCAATAAAGTGTTATCTATCTATTTATCTATGTTCCTGAATGTTACAATATTAAAGTAATGAGCATCCATGTGGTAAGCCCGTTTATGTCTCCGTTATGCTCAACAAAGTGCCGCGGGCGTCATAAAATATATTTTCCTATAATCAAATTGCTGCATCGGCGAGGGCCACAAATCTTTTCCTATAAATTTTGCCCGACTCCGTTCCTAACTATGTGTGATCTCATTAATTTCTCACCTCAAAATGTTTTCGATAACTTTGAGAAGCTGTTTACCTACTTAGCGAGTTTTGGTTAAAAGTTAAAGTCAACATTGGAAAGGGATATTTACTATGTACATTTTTGGTATGTAATAAGAATATTAGAAGAGCTGAGAAGAATATGCTGGATACTGTGAGTTTCGATAGTCAAGCTAAAAACATGGTCCGATTTTGACAAACGAGGAATCATCGATTCGTCTTCATTAATAGAGTGTCATATACTATTTTTTTACCTGATTACGGCGAAACAAAGAATCGGTTATTTGTAATAAGAATATTAGAAGAGCTGAGAAGAATATGCTAGATACTGTGAGTTTCGATAGTCAAGCTATGAATCGAGTGGCTTGGAAATGATATTGTGAATAGTGGAAATATTTACAATAATAAAAAAAACGAGTAAGCAAGAACGTATACCGTTTTGTTTGCTAGTAGAAAAATAACTCTTACTTTAGTTTCTCCGCAATCGTGAAGCAGCGGCATTGCAGCAGTGCTAAAGTATCAAAACTCAAAACACAATATATACACAGTACATATCCCATTTTTTATGATGACTTTAGTGTTAGTGGCCATGTCAGCCTAAAACTTCTAGGTAAAAGTTGTTATGTTTTTCAATTCTTAACTTGGAACGTTAAAACTTTTGGCTGAAACATTAGGATTTTTTTAGCTTTAAATAGTTTGCGTTTTCCATCATACAACTGGTCAACTTAACCGTTAACGGTTGTATGACAAGGCACGAAAAATAACCTAAGAATCATTTATTTTATGGAATTCATGAAAAAATTAAAAATAGGTAATTTGATAAGTATAATATATCGTATTAGAAACGGGTCATTTTACAAGGTTAATATCTCGTTTCTAATGTTTATAAGTAGGTATGTCAAATGTTAGTAATCAGTTAGTTTATAAACATCTGTGCATTCTATCTACTCTGAAAGTTTTAAACCTTCATTCTTCATCAACAGCCATTTGATATTTTACCGCGTTTTTATATATTTTAATTTCTGAGCTACGTCTAAAGTATCTAGCTCATTGGGAAGTTTGTTATTTTTACCGATGTATTTGTTTAAATCTTCTCGATCAGATAAAGACTTTAAACAGCACATAACTGAACAAAAAGCTTATCCGATTTATAAACTTGGTATATTCAAATTTGTTTATATTGCATTAACTTTTTATTAATTCTAGTATATATTTCAGTATAACCGCAAAACTACTACACTACTATTTCTTAATATATTGTACGCTAGTTTGCTTAATAACAGACATGCATTTTATATAATTAATTAATAC
The DNA here is from genome assembly GCA_946251855.1 of Alsophila aescularia. Lineage (NCBI taxonomy): Eukaryota > Metazoa > Arthropoda > Insecta > Lepidoptera > Geometridae > Alsophila > Alsophila aescularia. The sequence continues at coordinate 17,733,357 of OX276380.1, read as the reverse complement.
TCATACCTACTCGTAAAATTTCTTATTACACTTTTTTTTCAACTATCCTTCAATGTAGCAAAGTTTCAATCCAATCAAGGGCTCAGTGAATTGTTATCCAAACATAACTCATCAAGTTCAAAGTGAGACGCAAACAATTAGTATGTCCACAAAGTTTGGGCTCGGTCTGGTCGCAGCGGGTAAATGCATTTTGTGAATTATGAGCGGCCAATGTGGTGAGTGGGCAAATGGTTGGCACACCAGGCGAATCCTTCACACCTGCGCTCGTCTGCGCCAAATATATAAGAATACTAACATATATATATTATACTCCAAATTGTAGGTAGTTTGTGGGATTTCATTTAGGTCCTTAATTGGAATATTTTATCACGTTATTTAAATTACTTAGTTAATTTTGTTTTTACCTGACAACGGCGAAGAAAGGGAAAACGTAATGAGTTTAATACTCTAGTATGTATGTATGTATGTATGTATGTATGTATGTATGTATGTATGTATGTATGTGAATGTTCCAACGTAGCGTCGCCCCTATTGGCCTGATTGAGTAACGAGGTGGCAATCAATTCGTCTTCAGGTATAGAGTGTCATAGGCTATTCTTTTTAACTGACTACGGTGAAGCAAAGGTTATGGAGTTGGAGTACGGTTATGGAGTTCAAACTAAAAACATGGTCGTATTTTGACAAACGAGGAATCATCAATTCGTCTTCATTAAAAGAGTGTCATAACTATTTTTTACCCGATTACGGCGAAACAAAGAATGGGTTATTTGTTCAGGCAAATTTTTATCCGACCGTAGTCTGGTTTAAATTTTAAACTTATGTCTTGTTGTGAAATATCGGTGGTTTTACCAATAAATTTGGTGCTGTGCTCTACACAAATGACTTTTGAAAGTTATGTGCAGTTTTTTATAACTCTCCGTCCTTCAAATGGCACGTTAAGCTTTCGGTCCCGGATGTAATTCATAATAGTAGTCGTTAAACCATGTCAGAGGCCTACGGACGGCCTGACAAACTTTAAAACCAGAGGCCAGCACTACCTGATACGACAAACAAAACAATAAATTGATTAAGTAATTAAGAAAATGCTCAAGTTGAATAATGCAAGTCGCAAACTTCAAGTGAACCCAACTTTAAGTAAACTGCAGACAATAGATACTATTTCCTTCGGTCTACAAGTGAGAGGCAAACGCTTGTACAAATCGCAACTGGCATTTTATTTGTCACGTAGGTGCGTTACAACACGATTGGTATTTAGTTACAAGATCTAAAGTTGGGATCTCTACAGCATACTTCGATAAAGGTTCTGGCAATCCTATTAAATGCCAATGAAAGTAAATACTAGGGAACATTATTTCGTAAATTAATTAGTACATAATATATCGTTGCCAAGACGATGAATCACAAAAAAAAATACTTATTAAAATAAGCACACGAAGGCATTCATTCTGCCAATTTAAAACAATGTTTCTATATATTAATTTATGTTCGTGTCTCAACCTTCGATAACAAATAAGGATTCACTAAGTTCGCCCGATTCATGTTCCGCCAAAACTCCGTGTAATTTAAAAACTCCACGCATGGCCCGCTTATAGTAGATACGGCTTCTTTATTAGGCAAACAGATAACTAAACTTAATCTTCACAAAAAGTAAAAAGCCGCTTTACATAGATTTGAGCCGGGGCAGCACACATAACTAATCGACTACGCGCGCTGACACACGCTTGTGTGCGTAACACGTAAATGTTTGGTAAGCGAACCGGCAAGCGATACGGGTTAATGTGTGAGGAAAAAGGATGGCACAATATCGCTTGTGATCTTTTGATGACGAACTGTGACGAACGGTTTTGTACCACGCGACATGCACTCCATAAATAGTCGCGTGATCGCATTTTGAATAATAGTAAGTATTAAGTGCTTGATTTTAATTTGTTTCTTTCATCGAAGGTCACCAACTGTCGAAAGATGATAAAGAATAAATGAAGAATTACAATCCTGTGTTTTTAAAATTTGTATAAAATATTATTATTTCTACAGTGCTTATAATACAAAAAAAAAAAAAAAAAAAATTAAGAAACATAAGTGCATACTCGTATTATGTGTTTTGAATAAATAATTATTCAACACATATAATACGAGTATGCACAAAACAAGATTATGAATACTAGCTAAACAAATAGTAGTAGTAATAGTAGTTACTAAAGTAAATGCAACTAACTTTATTTTAAATGTTATGCTGATCATAATGTCTCTCTCTCTTCCACATAATATGTAAAATATGACATTTGGAAAAAATATAAAGAACAAATATGAAAAAAAATACATCCCCGTAGAGTTTCTTGGTATTCTCTTCTCTAACGGGCGTATAACCGAAGCACCAGTTGTGTCAGAAGGGTATTTCCTTTTCCAGTGTGAGATTTAACTCTGTTAGTACATGAAAAGGAAATTTCCTTTTCAAACTCAAAGAATACTTAGGCCCGTATTAATAAATCGCTCTTGGTTGAGCTCTCAAGTGCGATATCAACTGATTCGCTCTCAAGTTGTGATCAGCATCTTAAGATCGTCGCTGATTAATAAAGACATTTCAAGAGCATCTCAGATCATGCCGCTTTCAAGAGCCGCATCTCAAGATGCTACGTCACGAACCAGAACTTGAGAGCAAGATTAAATGAACGATTTATTTTCTTTATTGAAAGTTCGGTTTTTGCTCAAATAAGATATAGCGTAAGGTTAAAGTTTATTACTTCGATGTAGTTGAATTAAATTAAATGCGATTATATTAAACGTAATGTTTATTTTCTACATAATTATCATAACCTTACTTTAGTTTTTTTGTAGAAAGGATGTAGGCCATAATATTTGTCTATATTTTCAAAGTTACACTATCTATTAAATAACTTAACGCAATTCATCAATGAATGACTATAATTTATGAAAATAAAAGTTCGTTTATTGGCCATGCAGTATTTCCACCGCGTACCCTTTGAGTTACGATTTCGGATCTTTTTAGATTTCAGCGAGTCCTCGCCAGGTTCTGATATCTACCAAATAGAAATAGAAATATATTTATTTACTAAACACAGGAATGATTACATATGAACAAATATGATTATACAATAAGTAGTTGACATAGACAAAAGAATAAGCAGCGGGCCCCAAACTCGGCCAGGCCTGTATCCTGGGACCCTTAAACAACAGTTAACTCTTATGAGATAGCGCGCAACGGATCTTTTCGCAATCATGCCAAATAAATGTGTTTATTCCCAGAGGAATATAAAAATATTCTTATAATGATGGTTAATATAATTATAATTATCAACTTCTGAAATAATATTTTCGAAATCCTTGATTCTAGCAACTGGCAATCACGCTCTCAAGTCACGGATCGACTGCACTCAACATTCTGCATCTCAAAGCACATCTCAAGTGTGCCCTTGAGAGTCGAGATTGATTTATTATTAAACACTAACTCAGGTGATTACGGTATTTCAATCAACAGCTTAAGATGTGTTTATTAATTAGATTCGCATCTTGAGATCGCTCTAAAGAGCGCTCTTGGAGTTGAGATAGGTTTATTAATACGGCCCTTAGTTTACCTAAATTTTTAATGATTTCGTAATATATTGTGTTCTCCTTATTCATGAGATGTTAGTTTTGACCTGTAAAAGTGCCATTATTTTGCCTATTTACTATAAAATACTTTGACTATGACTTTGAACACTCCATATTTGCTCTCCCGGACTACGTTCGTAAACGTCGCTCGACGACGCTCAATAAAGAAGTAAGCGTTATGTCATCGAGTGTCGAGCGATTTTAATGACCATGGCTAAGAATAGTTCTGGTGTTGTTTTATAAAATGAAAACTTTATAATAGCAAAACTATATTAATTTTCAAATTTCATCATTTAACCTATACGTAAACAAATGAAAGCAGAAAGTGTGTCTATTAGAATCATCGAAGAATATAACATTTTTTGCAGTACACAAGTATGTTTAAAAAAAAACGGTGTCTACACCGCCAGATAAATGAGTGAAGCATTGGAAATGGCAGCTGCGTATGTTTATGTGCGTGGAAATTTTTAGGTGTATCGTGGTCGATACACAATTTCATCACAAAAGACTGCATTGTTTTTGCTTTTCCGTGAGAACTTCACAGAATTAGCACGACTAACAAGGTCGTGATCTTGCTGTGATATGGCAGACGATCTACATACATGGTGTATGTGTGTGCGCGAGATTTTGTTCATACGGGCGGATCGGCATATCTTGGGTGCTTTAATTTTGATTTGGCGGTGTCTTATTTTAAACCTTCTTGTCTGTGCATGAGAATTTTCTCAATAATTCTGCTTATGCAAGCAATACAATAAAATACAATAAATGCAATACAATAATGCTTATGGAATACATTATTGTTTTGAGAGATATTCTTGTTTCCACTAACCAGCTACAGAAAATCATATTGATACAATCTAGATCTATTCACGCTGGTTCTTTCATGCGACAATAAATAAATCTACAATCGAAATCAGTCGAGTTGCTTAACACATTTAATCACAATGACAGGTTTATCGAAAACATCTCAAGGAAAAGCGTTTGAATAAATGGCACCTTCTAATAAAAGATTCATATCGTTGATTTATGATGAATTTTTTGGTCTGTATATTATTGACAATACCTATTATCTGACCTAGTTAGTACGAGAACGACCTTGAGAACACAATAGTGATTGATAGATAGATAGATGTCGTGAAAGGTGACACGAGAGTAAAATATAGACATTAATGAGTAAAATATAGAGTAACTATCACAAATTAGAGCGATGGTGGCCTAACGGTTCTATAGTGCAATTTAGAATCCAACGATACCGGATTCAAAACCCAGCGATCGCACCAATGACTTTTCTGAGTTATGTGCGCTTTTCTATCGCTCCGTGCTTCAGAGGGCACGTTAAGCTGTCGCTCCCGGCTGTTATTGATTAATAGCAGTCGTTAAGCCATGTCAGAGGCCTTCGGGCGGCCTGACAAACTCTGTACACAAGAGGCCAGCACTACCTCATACGACAAACAACAAACAACAAATAATACGCTGCTATCTTAGAACCTAATATTTATGGTGTCCAGCTGACATAAAAATGGTTTCAGTCGCTCAAGAAAATGGATGCTTCGTGAAAGATTTGGACAAACCAGCAATAGAAACGGGCTATTGAACATGTTTTTTTTTTTATTTCTGGATACTTTGGTTCCATTGCAGTCGCCATGTTCACGTATAAACTGAAATATCAAGAGCTCAGAACAAAATAAAATTCATGGTAAATATCCCGTTTCTAATGGTAATAGTAAAGTATGTGACCATGACAGTTTACATCTTATATAGGTACGCACCAATCATATAACTAGTATAATCTAAGTTGATTTATACAGTATATCTAGAAACAAAAAAAAAACAATTAAGATTTGTATGTACTCTATCTATTGATAGATTTAAGACCCTAGTCATTTTTTTTACCTCTCCAGCTCCTCACAGGCTTTAACTTGACTGACTAGCACTGACTTGATGTATTTATGTATGTATAATTATACACTTATATGTATGTAAGTTCATAATTACTTATAGCTATATATTTTAACATAGTATTTAAGTAACTATTACTATGTAGTTTATTTTATATTTTATTTATTTCTTATTATTTACATTAAATTTGTATATGAATTTAATATTGCCACACTATCGACCCTTATTAGCAATTAACTTTTTTCCATCCTATGGTTGTCTGGAAGAGATCGCAATGAGCGATAAGACCGCCCATTGTACCTATTGTTTATGTTATTTCTATTTTGTAATTTGTTTAACTGTGTGTCAATAAAATGTTATTGTATTGTATTGTATTGTACTCCATAACTTACTGAATAAGAATATATATTTTTAAATAGTGGCTGTCTGTCTGTCTGTATGCTCACGCAGCACGTAACTACTGGATCGATTGAAATAGATATCTTACGTTTTCACTTAAAATCTGGTGTACTTTATATCTCAATCAGAAAAGTAGAAGCTGAGCAATGTATAAAAAACTATTTGACGGCTGAACAGATTTTAATGAAATGTAGTATTTGTAGTTTAAAGGTACTTTTGGTCCTGTAATAACTTATGATAGATATATACATAGCACAAAACAAATAATAGTACTAGTACCCATAGAAATTTCCACACGGGCAAAGCAGCAGGCACAGTTAGTATTATAATAATAATGCAACGAGGACAATGTCAGTACGTACAAGATTATTTAATTGTTAATTTTAATGTTAACAGTGGAATCTAAAAATACTACATTAGGTTTTAACTTATTTATATTTAGAAACAAACCATTGCTTCTGAATAATAAAACAATAATACTAATTATCAGTTGCATTAAAATTTAATAAATTCAATCGTAAAGACGCTCATTTAAAAGCAAATTACGAGACATTTTGTACGGAAGTGAAACCTCAATGTCAGGTAAATCAGCAAAGCTCCGTGTTGAGGGAGCAGGTGTGTTTTAAATAATTGAACGTTTTCCAATAACACGTAAGGCTGGTCAATCAATCTAAATATACAGGCAAGGGTGATGGTTACGAATTTACGAAGTGATGTTTATGACATTTTGGTTTTTTGATTTCTGATGGTAGGGCATTTGGGGAGACGGTGCCGGAGGGAATCGAAGATATGGTCACAGAAAAGAAGCACGTTTGTATGGAAAATAATTATGTTAGTACTTGCTTGATGCTATGATGGAAGCCATTTAATGCCAGTCAATAGGTAATTTTGCTATACAAAAGGTGGAGTAGCAAAATGGTTTGCTTAAGTATGAGGTCTTTACGAAAAATCCAAATGTTTAACTGCTAGTCTGGTGCGTCAGCCGCCATCTTGATTTAAATGTGGCATAATTTAGCTTTCTCTAAATAATTGCTCAACAGTTGACTTTAAGGCAAAGGTATCTATGAGAAGTATAAGGATGACAAAAAGTGTATAATTATTTTTTGTCTACATATTTATTCTGTACGTCATAAAGGTGAAATGTTATAAGTACATATCTGGGGTATATAAATCGGCAGTCAACAACTTTGGAATTTCGAAATTCAGGCGTATTTTGGGGTTTTTTCCCGCCGCTTGTATCTAGAATTACAGAATAAATAGGAAGGAAAGAAATATTTTTTGTGTGTTTTTACACTAGACACTGTTGTCATAAAGTAAATTTTTGAGGAATTATGAATAGCAAAACAAATTTTGCCACATTCAAATTTTTCATAAAACGTAATTCTTAAGTATTACAATGCAATACAAAACAATAATATTTTCTACTCCATCTTTTGTATAAACACTTTTTTCCCCCCCACTTACTGGCCCAATTAGATATTGAACAAATTAGTCACCTAGGTTACCTCCCCTGTCTGAAAACGGAAGGTGAAACAAATTCTAGTGCTGTCTCGTTTAATTTGTATTTAAAAATCACTTTAAGAATCTGTGACCATTTTTAAAAATAGGATTCCGGTATCAAAACTTTTTTTTTTTATAGAGTGTATGTTCTGTTGGTCTGTAACTGACCTCTACAGCGTCACCGGGATGGTGGGGTGGGCGCAAAGGCGCTCCGCCGCAATACGTGACGCAGAAGGCGCACGCCAAGGTATCAAAACAATAACATTCAGCTCTATTGGTATTTTTGAATGAGTTGTATAGTACATGGCACAGCGAGCAATGGAGTTGTCTTTCCACCTTTCTACAAGTTCTAAAATTGTTTAATAAATAAAATGTAATACCAACATGTATTACCATAATTCCCAATGCAATTAGGTACTCTTAATATTCCTAATGCAATACTTAAAATATATTCCTAAAGTCTGAACAGCATACTTGGCACAAGTGTAGACAATGTATGAGATAATATTTCATAACTTTAAAAGCAATATCGGGCCACTCTTTAGTCCCACAAGAGCTCGAGAACTTTGCCAAATGGAGTGATATTCTAAGCAGTTTATTATAAGTGCATTCTTACGAGCAACTTTGTACTCACAGAAAGGACTTCAGACCTTGGAGTCTATATTAATTGCCTGCGTAATTTCAGTAACTTGCTTAACTATTAGGGTTTAATGTTTGTGAAGGAGCTCTGAGATCAATCATAATTTGAATTTCCAAGTTGGTAGTGAAGTCAAATTGTCCGCTAAACTTAGTTTAGGGATCGAATGAGATGCGAAGTGTGTTTAACTACAGCTGCGTTAACTAATTACTCAGTATATTATTAAGGGCATGAATATTATGAGTTCGTTTAAATTTGGCACGTTACATTGGTTTACTTTAATAACTAACTAGGAATAACGTGAACAAGACATATTTGAAATTGCTAAAAAACCCGACTGCGAAAAAAACAAAAGAGTGGCAAAAATTTAAGTGAGGATGGTTGCTAAAGAACTTTAAATCGTTAAAGATCCTAAATGGTCATTCGAAATGAAAAATAATAAGGGAAACCTTCTTGTTATTCACTATATGGCGTCTGGCTGTCGCCATATTGAATTTTGATTACTGCAATGTCATTAGCAGCACTCGCAAGATTAAGATAAATAGATTGACGTAAGAATCATGTAATAGGTCCAAGTGTTTGGTCTATGTAGTACCACAAAGGAAAAAACATACATTCATACATACATACCTTACCCTCCGCGCAGTTAGATAAAAAAGGGGTTGCATTTACATTCTGATAATAAGTAGTAATCAGAAAGAGATTCGGGGTAGCTGTTGAAGCCTTGCAGACTTAAATGTCACAGCTCATAAAATCCTTTTTACCCGACTACGGCGCAGCAAGGGAAGACTAATGAGTTTAACAGTCTATGTATATATGTATGTGGGTATGTGGATGTTCCACCATAACGTCGCTCTTATTGGTCCGATTTTGATAAGCGATGTGTCAATCGATTCGTCTTCAGCTTTAGAGAGTGTCACAGGCTATATTTTTTTACCTGACTACGGCAAAGCTAAGGAAAAGTTATGTGTTCAAACTAAAAACTTGGTCCTATTTTGACAAGAGGGGTATCAATCAATTCGTCTTCACTGCAAGAGTGTCATAGGCTTTTTTAACCGACTGTAGTCGGGTTTTACTTTTTATCTTATGTCTTGTTGAAAGACAACGTAAAACTGCGCAAAAGAAAGACTGCAAATAAGCCAAGCTTTACTTTAATTAAATGTAGTAGAATGCGTACAACAAATTATTACGAGATGTCCAATCTTGTAGAATAAAAATATGGCTTCATCTAAAACTCTGTCAAAGAAGATAAGTTGGAAACCCTTGCGGTTCCAATTAACGAGGTACACCACAAAGCTCTCGACGATCCAAAGTTACCCATGACACATTATTTCTACAACTTTCGAACAATATTGAGCAAGGCGATGCCCCGAAGCGTCGAACTTCCACCTCTATTGTGATAAACGTCAAACAAACTCGGAACTGGGGCAAGTCTTCGAATTTTGGCCGAAAGGTGCACTCGTAAACAAACTTGAGCAAAGTTTTAATTGCAGTAGATTGCAACATTGGCACATAGAGCCAACGTGTGTAATCTGGGCGTATGTTACTGAAATATTCAAGTTTCCAGTTGAGTTGGGAGAGTTGTCGCGAGTCAATGCGAGTTCTTGGTAACTGTCCCTAAAAGTGTCAACGTGAATGAGAAAACGGTTTGAGATTCTTGCTACTTTTTTAAGTTTTAGGATTTAAATTAAAAACCGCGACCGACTAACCTTCACACTGCTCTGTCACACTGGTGTGATGGTTAGGAAGAAAATTTACTAACCTTCACACTAGTATTAAGGCTAGAAATTTGCTAAAACAGCATAGATACTATTTTATTGTATTTTTTGCCGGGAATAAAAATTGTTGAAGCCAGTCCAAAAACTGTAAATCAAGTAATAGGAAATTTTTTTCATTACCTACCTACTTTATTATTATTTATTCCAAAAATTGCACTATTTTTCTGAGGTTACTCGACTGAAAATAACCGAGAGGGGCTTATTCGGGGCGCACGGCCGTTTGTTTGTCGTGGAACGTCTACGCCACGTACCAAACGCAAGTTATACCAAATTAGAGATAACAATAACATCCATTTTGCAATGTGCATCCTGCCACCTCTCCCTCTGTCTTTTGTCAAAAAATAAATATTACATCATCAAGCTGACTTTATAAGCTAAAAATTACACCTTTCTCACGTCGACATCGGCTCTAAGCTGTCAAGGTTTACTATCCAAAAAACTTAATTGATTTTACTTATTTATACATGAATCTTAATATTTTCGTTTGCAAAATCTTTCGCAACTGTCTCACTCGCACGCGTTTACGTGAATATCGGTCCTTGTTCGCAGCGAGACGAGTGTCTTTGTAACGTCGTATCGCGTAAAGTAAATGGGAATAATGTTATTCGTATTATCTTCTTTTGAAACTTTTCCTTTGCAAGTTTTAACCGATTTCAAACATAAGAAGGTTCTATAATTCCTACATTCGAACTACACTGAACTGAATAACGAACAAGTCGGTAGCGGTGGCGGCCGGCGGTGGTGCGTACGCCCGCCGCCTGGTCGCACTCGCGGTAAACTTCACGATTGTTTAAAAATTGAGAAGAGTTGTACATTGATACAAGCCAATATGTTGTATTGTATTTTGTAGTTGATACATTTGTGTAGTGTAGTGTAGGTACCTATTATTTTTAGGTGCAGTGAATGAGGTAATGAATTATTGATGTTGTCTATTGGATATTCCGACGTTCTACGTAATTCAGTTTGAGTACCTACTTGTTTCTGAACCTAAATGTTTCTGTAGATACGCAAAACGTGAATTAACGAAATTTATAACGACTATGTAATAACGTTAGTGTCAAAAGCTTCTTGGGTAAGTGTATATTTCATACAGTGACAACCACAACTGACAACCTTAGACTTTACGCACACAATTGCGCGTGTACAAAAACGACATTTGTGTAGTGTCTGTGTAATAGGTTATAATGCGACTTTTGTATAGAGATGTAGCCGGATGTGTCTCTGGGTGTGCCTATTGCATCCCGAGTAAAACAGCGCGTAGTTCAAACTGTGTGAGGGCACAGAACACCTAATATTACCCTAGGTAGGTACAATGTGCCATGTTGCAGCCCTATGTACTTAAACAATTGAAGCGTGCGTGTACAAACTACAAACGTCACCTGTATGTGAGCTGAGCGTAGCAGCGCGGTTGTTTGGAGAGTTCGGGGTGTGGTCTTGGAACCCGTATGTAATGGTGTGATTTTAAAGACGTTTCACATCAAAAACACTTATGAAAACGGCTGCGAGACGCATCTACCCAGATAAATTATAACACCAGATATTATATTTATCTCGATGCCTTAATATTGGATATGTTATCACTTTTGCATATATTGCTCTGCAAACATGCAATATGCAATGGAACCTTTCACAATCTTGTTAATTGTGCATTTGCATGGGAACCAGTTATTAAATTTGTTTAGCAATCTTAATAAGCGCCTTTGTATGCATAATGTTTTGCAATCAAAATTCATACAAGAGCACCCACACGCACCTGCTCAGATCTATTCAGATTGTCAATGGCTACATAAACAAAAGACTGATTAATGAAGTACTAACCAACTGAAAAAAAAGAAGTTCTCAATAAATTTTCTACACTGAAACCTCATTTTTTCGTAATTTCTGAACTGATTTTGATTTAGAATATGCTTTGTAAATCTCATAGGTTAAAATTATCTCGAGCAATTAGTTTTTTCGTATGTTTATCTTTAATACACTAGAGATTTCCATATATATTAACAAGCTGATGCCCGCGGCATCGCACGCGTGGTCATTTCTCTAGGTTAAAAGTACTCTTTGTGCTATTCCAGGACCTAAAATACCAATATAAATTTGATCAAAATTCCTTCAGCCGTTAAAAATATGTTTTATCGATTGCTCGGCTTGTACTCATCCGATTGAGATATATCGTACCCCAGTTTTTAAGTCAAAACATAAGCTATCCAACAGTGAAAACTGCATCGCAATCGGTCCAGTAGTATTTATGTGATGCGCGAACAAACATACAGACAGACAAACAGACAGACACGAAGTTTTAAAATGTTATGTTCTTGTTCAGTAGCATATTTTATGTACCCCAAACCATTTCTTTTTTAATTATCTTTTTTCTACAGACTTTTTCGTTCCTATTGCTTTATTATAAGTACTAACTGATGCCCGCGGCTTCGCACGCGTTGTCATTTCTGTATGTTAAAAGTACTCTTTGAGCTATTCTAGGACCTAAAATACCAATATACCAACATTTGATCAAAATTCCTTCAGCCGTCAAAAATATTTTTATCGATTGCTCGGCTTCTACTCATCGGATTGAGTTATAAAGTACCCCAGTTTTTAAGTCAAAACATAAGATATCCAACAGTGAAGCCGCATCGCAATTGGTCCTGTAGTTTTTACGTGATGCGCGAACAAAAATACAGGCAGACAAACAGACCAACAGACAGACACAATTTTTTAAAATGTTATATTCTTGTTCAGTAGGTTATTTTATGTATCCTAGACCATTTCTTTTTTAATTATCTTTTTTGTACATACTTTTTCGTTCCTATTGCTTTATTATAAGTATAGATAGATTAGAATTACATTTGGTTGTATTCTAACATAATAACAGTTTGCTTAAGTGCGAGGTCAAATAATAAATATTTACTGACGTCTTATGATATTTCAAATTTATAAACTAATCAAATTAAATAAGGAAATTAAATTATCTAGAAGAGACCCCTTTTAAAGACCACCTATTCTACTTTTTAAATATAAATAAAGTGATAAGTATATAATTATTCTAGTACGCTTATTGATGTGATAATAATTTGATGTCTGAATCTATGGCTGCTGTGTCTGCTCCAATGTTTTAGAACACGTGTACATAAACCTCAGTGTACGTAATCCTACTGAAACTGCCGACGTATGATTCCTAATCCTGTTACGGTAACGAGCAATAACCTGGTTAATACTGTTGTTGCCCGACATGATAGACATCATGGACACGAACATAGCCGTCGTCTGTTGGCATTCACAAGACTTTAGTATTCTAGGGCTAAATACTGCTGTATCAAAAATAACTCCGAGTAGGTTACTTTTGAGCTTTCTTATAAAGTGTTAATAGCAACTTACTCGTAAATTTGAGGTACCTCTATAGTAAACAAAAATAAAGTGTGGTGCAGTGACGGTGACGATACCATTAAGCTCAATGTAGTACTCATTTAATTTTCAATTTAATGGTACCTGGCAACGCTCAATCACTTCTGATTTTATACCATCTACGAAGAAAAAACGTATATACCGATCTGTTTTACTTAGTTTAGCGTTACCAAATAATTATTAGTATTATTTTTTTTGTTAGTTACGGACGGATCGTTTGATCACGATCTCACCTGATAGAAAGCAATGATGTGGTTGAAGGTGTAGCACGCTTACCTAGTAGATACATATTCACTCTTGACTTGAACACGCCTGGGTTATATTTAATTGTAAACACTGATCCAGACTTCTAATGAATTTATTAAACAACTACAGAAACAATTTTTATGAAATTTATAAATGGCCTACCGTTCATACATAAAACAATCATCCAAATTGATCCAGGAATGACAGATTACTTAATGTTACTACGTAACAGAAATCTTGGAACTACGAGGTAGCAACACACACACACACACACACACACACACATACACACACACACACACACACACACAACACACACACACACGCGCACACACACGCGCACACACACGCAGGCGCACGCGCGCACACACTCAAACAGGCGAATGGAGAACCTCATCCATTTTAAAGTCAACAAAATAAAAGCTGGTTCTCATTGAAATATCGACTTGTTAGCTTCAAAGATTACCTGAAAAAAATATGGCATACGCGATAAGCACGGTCAATGTACTATAAACAAAATATACAAAAAAACGAGCGAGCCTTACAATAGTCTCATATTATTATGTGTAACGTCTGACATCACACCTTGGTTGTAAGCAACCTTAACATAATCTAGCACCGCGTGTGCTAATTGCTCAACTGTAAATCAGCAACTACTTCAGAAGATCTACAGATCTTACTTTTCATCAGAAAACCGTATGTATGTCGGTATAGCTCAGCTTACAAACGTTCGGCTACTAATCTGAAGTACAGTAGTTCTATTTCCGACTAAAGTGTTTACAGTTTGCACTTTAAACATTTTATGTGATGGCTTCTAGCTTGATAGCACCTCACTCGCTCATTGGTCAAAACAAATAGCGCGCGCTTCCCCGGCTTCCTGTAACACATCCGGTTACGCACTTCCAGTTACACATTGGTTACCTACGCTTTTCACGAAATCACTCCCAAAGAGAAAACAAGCAGACAGATGTTACACATCAAAAAGGTGTAACATAAGGTAGGTAAGCTATTTGTTGTTCATTTCATGTACAAAAATGTATTATGTTTATTGTGTTGTATCATCTCACAGTCAATAATGGGTGACTTCTGAATGACTGTAGGTACTATAGACCTTGCATAAAGACCTTTTCACTTCCGATTTGGTCACCCAAGTTTTTATTTTTGTTTTAAATAGTTTACAAAAAATATTTCAAACTAGCTGTGCCCCACGGTTTCACCCGCCTGAGGGATGATGATGATAATGACGACGATGAAAAGTATCTTAAGTGTTATTCCAGTGTATAAGCTAACTCCAGTCCAAATTTCATCAAAATCCGTCCAGTAGTTATCGCGTGGAAGCTCCCCAAACAAACAAATAAACAATCAGACAACGTTTCACTTTTATATATTGGTGTAGATTAGCGATTGCCAGTTCATAAATGTAATAGTTTCTATGGAAACCCCACACTTGTTTGAAACATTTGAATTCAGAAAAGCAGTCACGCGGTTCACGCATGCGCTATATGGCTGATAATAAGATATATTTATCATCATTACCATGAAATTAATAAACCAAACACATTTAGTTCCAAATAACTAAAAGTGTAAGCTTATATTGCGTAAATGCAAAATTTTAACATGCCAGATGCAAGTACAGCGGAATTTCACGAGACAAATGCGAATTCTGCTTCTACTGGTAACCGCTCTAGTTCCCAGGCTTTGTCGCCCGCCTCTTTGTGACTTTACTCTATCTGGATCACATACAGCTACCGCGGCAATGTGGTCTAAGGAACAAGTAAAAGAGAATAAAAAATATTTACACATCGATGAGAAAATTTGCTTTTGATGTAGCTAAATAACACATTTTGAAATATGATCACGTTGGCTCTTAGTTTGCAGATTCATGCACCAATTATTAACATAAGAAAAAAGGTTTTGTCCTTAAATCGTAGGCAGAAAATTTGGAAACCAGATTATGTCGTCATTCATAATATAATCAGTATTATGTTTCTGTTGTTGGGGTTTAGTCTCTCGTAGAGGCAGAGAGTGAGACTGAAACATTATGCTACAGAGTAACTAGCACAATGCAGTCTACGAAAGATTTTAAAATCCAAAGTTTTGGGTTGCACTCCAATTTATAGTTATACTTGCCCGCAGCTTTTCCCACGTAGTGATTTCATTTGAAAGTAGCCTATAAAGAGTTTTTCCAGGACCAAAATCACGTATAAAGTAGGTACAATATACTAAATTTCTTCAAAGTTCGTTCGGTTGTCAAATAGTTTTTTATCTATTGCTAGGCTTCTAACACCAGATTAAGATACCAAGTACACTTGTTTTTAAGTCAAATCTTCAGCTATACAACTGTGAAAACAACATCACAATTGGTTAAGCAGTTTTTACGTGATGCGCGAACAAACATACAAACAGACAGACATGATAAAAAATATAGTCTTCTTCAGTAACTTATCTCAAGTCCACTTTATATAAACATTTATTTAATTTTTATAGACTTTTTGTTACTTACTGCTTAATTATACATATAAATTATATAAACAGGTGTGGTTCTCACCATCAGGCAAATGAATTGCTCATCTCGTCACTTATACTTATGTATAAAAAAATAACCAGTAAACGCCGCCGCTTTTCCAATATTATATCCAATAACTATCGCTTACAGCAAAATCAAATTGCTATAGATACCTTGACCTTGCTTTCTAATAGTAGGTGCGCCGATAGATCGAACTATATAATTTTAATGAGCCAATAATAAACCGAGGTCTCTCATTTGACCACAACTATAAGTAAGTCAGCTGCAGCAACGGTTCTTTATCGTCCTTATTTTTAAAGTCATAAGGTTCAATCATTGTCAATTCGTTGCTCGATATACATGTTTCTTACCTAATTACCATCAAGTTACATGAAGATAAAATCTTTGTCTCGCTTTTGTCGTTTATCTTGGTCTATTTGTTTTGTGCTATCGAGATCAATTGTGTAACATATACCTTTGTTGGATATTATATAAGTCCAATTAAGAAGTTTGCCAATGTTTTGCCTGTCTTGTTTAGTAAGTTTGATTTCTATTGTAAATGTATTTTTGGAGCTATGTTATCTTTTTTGTTACATTCTAAATTAGTAATCTGACTGACTGAGAACGCACAGTGTAAACTGGTGAACCTAAAGATCTGAAATTTGGAGGATGAACGAGGGTGTAACAGTTTGTACGGCACGTACTGACTACTGGCATAAAATGCAGTTGCGGGTTTAATCAACATCTTTGTTATTTTGTTTATTAATCTATTCAAAATTTATATGTTCGACCACCAACTCAGCTGATGGTAACGGACGATGTGACCGAAGATCGCATCACCTTCTTGAACTACTTTTTTTCTTAAAGCACTTTAGCTTATTTTCTATGCACCATATATTTCTTCAAGACTTTCGCCCTAGATATTGACAACCTCTAAATTCCAATGCGATCAATCATCACCATTCAATTTGAAATTTAATATTATAAATTATCCTCTGGGAAAATCAAATCTGTCACAGATATTATAATCACAGTCATAATAATTATTTGTTTGGTAACAAAATGACCTTTTACCAGTCGGTAGAATTCGGACACAACACAATAGAAGCGAGAGATTTTAAAGATACCTGGAACCATAGCTTGATGTTTTAATAATATAACTGTTTGAAAACCTCATAATTACCGCTGTTTAAGTTGCCCACCAACTGTGTGAAGAGATAATGAAAACAATTAAATAACTAATAGAGAGTCGTGGCGTGTCGAAAGCTTGGACTTTTTTAAATGATGCACGGTCAGAAAAATAATATTTTGCTACGATTTATTTCTTATAACTTCGTTCATTTTTGCCAACAACAAAATACAATTAATGTCAGAACATGTAAATTTCCAAAAAAATACATTATTTTTGGTTGTAGGTTCCGATTTACTGTCAATAGTATACTAACATTGCAACTGGCTTAAGTAATTAAAATTGGTAAGCTTTTATCATTTAAGGATTCGTACATCTATTTAAACATAATCCTCAAGTGTCTCATTACTCAAGTAAAAAATATAACAAGCTACAGTCAACTTTTTGTACCGACCATCCAACTTTTTACCCTCACTAGTCACTGAGGGTAAAAAGTTGAATGTCCTAACCAAAGGATGTAATTTGCTTGCATTATAGACAATTAATACAATTGTCCATAATGTAGCCACTTCGTTGCTTCCGAGTTATCTTTGTAGCCCATCTATACATTAGTCAGGGCTATTTATGGTTTAATATTTCTTGGAAGTTGCAAAATATTAGCCTTATTGCGGTGATCACCTCAGGGTATAAGTTGACGGTGATGACAAAAAGATGTTGAATTGAGTCATGTTTTGATAGTCTTCTAAGCAACTCTAAAGTTTTGATATGATTATGAGAGATCTTCCTGCCAGTTCTGTCACTAATAATGATAATGATCACGCAATAAGACGCCTTTTAAAATATTATGTATCCTGGTAATCTACTTAAAGATCACATTTTTACTATAAATGTTATGCATTCAAGCAAAAGGTGACCTGTAACAGAAACTATTGCAATATTAAATAGTTTCTGTTACAGATCACCTGACAAAAGGAAGACTATATTTCGGTCTTATCATTACTTAGTCGAAATCTAATATTTTGGTCTATTATCTCTTAGATAGAAACGGGCGGATTAATTACACTCTTTTTTTTTTAACAGGATAAAAAGATGTATGGTTTCCATCGTCCAGAATAAAATGAACAAGTTATCATAAATTGGTTTCTCAAAAAAATATTTATTTATATTAATAATTGTGATTCTGTACATTTTACGTACGCCCAATATTTATAGCAACCGTAACTCTCGTCCTACAATATTTAATTCTCGACCATATGAGGAAACTGTACCCTTGTTGCTATCAATAAACCTTAATCCAATCTGTTACTGCCATTACAACTATTTAAAGCTTACACAACATAAATTGCTAGCAAACTAACAATACTAAAGCACAGTTCGACCAGCTTTTCCATGTGATAACTGTCAGAGAGGCTGCCCAACAATACTATAAATTCAGACCTTAGACGACACAAGACATTTTAGTTTTCAATGCATCTCGATTGTAATTCTACTAACGTGTGGGTGTTGGTTAAAAAGTAACGGGATTGACTATTAGTTATATTAATGTGAAGGGTTATAGCTTAGTAATTATGATGTGACACGAATGTGTAGGTTTTTTATTTTTATCTATTGAGCGGGACAATCTTCACACTAGGTTGATACATGGCTATAAACGTACAATTTAATTTCTTAATTAGATTACATTTCTGATTGCTTTGGCAGCAGTTTCTTTGATAATAGAATTTGTGTGAGACAAGTCTCGTCCGACATAACTGTAGTTAGTTCATTCAGTAGTAGTTCGTTTACTTTACATATCCATGTTTCACAAAACAAATCTACACTAAGTAGTCTTTTCGCTCTTTTAGCTTCTGTAACAGACGTTTTTATTCTTAGTCGTTTTGCTCTTGAAATAGCGGCTGTGGTCGTCATGTATTACTTGGGGCAGATGTAGCTCACCTCATGATGTCTTGTCGTCTCTCTCTATTTGTGGTAATACGAAGCAGTCATAGAGGCTAAGCAGCGAATAGTGGCAGCGGCCGCCCAAAGTTGATTTGAGCTGGTCGTACTGTTGCAAAGCATTCCGCTGTCTTGTTGTGCTTTCCATTTTTTCTATGTATTATGTATGCAGTAGTTTTATTTGCCAATAGTCAATAGTTATCCATTTAACCCCGCATCTCTAATCTGACTGACGTCAATATATCACCGAGGGTTCTCAGAGGGCTAATGCATAAATTGCAGACGACATGTTCGGACGCAGGACATACTTAGTTTATGCTCGGACCAGTCGGAAACTTGATACGGGATATGGAAAGAAGTCTAATAAATCAATGACATTGTGCCTAGTTTTGCTTAGTATGAATAAGTTACACTAACTAGTGGACACACTGTTTAATTTTAATTTCGTAAGTAAGTATACCACGATCTTGACTAAGAAATTTCTTGCACGTTCTGGTGAGATTGAGTTGGAGCACTTACAAATAAGTGATGATTTATTCTCACATAAAAGTCATTTTAGTTATTGTCAATAATTACAATTATAAAGTTATAAGTAGCTCGTACTTACAAATGAGTACTACTAGTCCATACCAATATATAAAAGTTAAACGTTGTCTGTTTGTTTGTTTGTTTATTTGGGGGAGCTTTCACACGATAACGGCTGGACGGATTTTAATGAAATTTGGAATGGAGATAGCTTATACCCTGGAATAAAACATGGAATATATTTTACTCCGGAAAAATTGAAATTTTCCACGGAAAAACTGGAAAATGTTGATTATTTGCTGTATGGAACGGTTTCCATGGAAACGAAATAACAAGTCTGTCAATAACATCAAGAGCGTTGGAGCTATACCTACTTTTGCATTGGTTTTTAATATTCTAGAAGAACATAGGATGCTTTTTTTTTCGCGATTAACTGTAGTCCGCGCGGACGAAGTTGCGTGTGGGAAAGCTATTATTATATACTAGCTGTACCCGCGGCTTCACACGCGTGGTCTTTTCTTTAGGTTCAAAGTACCATAATTTGCTATTCCAGGACCAATATACCAATATTTGATCAACATTTATTTAGCCGTAAAAATTACTTTTATTCACTGCTCGACTTCTAATTCACCAGATTTAGAAAACCAATTACACCAGTTTTTAAATCAAACACTAAGCTATCTAATAATGAAAACCGCATTGCAATCGGTCCAATAGTTTTTACGTGATGCGTGAACAAACAAACATACATACAGACCGATAAAAAAGTGTTCATACCCTTTTTAAGCACCCAAGAGTATTTTTTTATTTATCTTCTTTTTTTAAAGCCTTTTTCGTACCCATTGCTTTATTATAGTATAGATATATGACTATGTCAATTTGCATACTAAAATCCGTCTAGTAGTTTCAGCGTGATAAGTATATTTTTTTTAATAACTCTCAACCCCTATCTTGCGGAAACCCTTTAATTTTTCGGGATGAAAAGTTTCCAATGTCCTACCTGGTAGTATGAACTGTAATCGCACCAAGTTTCATTTTAATTCATTCAGTAGTTCCTGTGCGATGCGCAGTCAAGATACGGACAAACAGACAGACAGACAAACAAAAATAAAACGGTTTTGGCATCAGTATCGAATATAGAGTATTAGAGTTACTTAAATATTACTATAACTTTGGACCCATATCCCGCAGAAGCCCTTTAATTTTTTGGGATAAAACGTGTCCTCTATTTTAACCCATCATATAAATTAAGACGGTGCTAAGTTACATCAAAACCCATCTATTAGTTTCAGCGTGGTCCGTGTTCTTTTAAATAAGTTTCAACCCCTATCCTGCTCTCCTGTCCCTATGCTTCAACTCTTTAATTTTTCGGGCTGAAAAGTGTCCAATGTCCTACCTCGAACTATGAACTCAAATAATACCAAATTTAATTTGAATTCAGTGAGTATTTTTGGCGTGTTGCACTACCAAGGTATAGACAGACAGACGGACAGACGGACAGATAGACAAAAAAATACAAAATACAGTTTGGCTTTAATAATGAATATAGGACGGCCTCCAAAAAATTACGCTATATCTTCAATTTACAGAATTCGGGACATTATCCCGCTGGAACTCTTCATTTTTTCGGGATAAAAATTATCCTCAATTTTTACCCATTATATAAACTATGACTGTGCCAAGTTGCAACAAAATCCGTCCAGTAGTTGCAACGTGATACGTGTACTTTTAAATAATATTCAACGCCTATCCTGCAGAAGCTCTTTAATTTTTCGGGATGATTTCGATTCGGGATCCAGTGTCCTACCTCGAAGTATAAGCTCAAATCATACCAAATCTCATTTGAATTCAGTGAGTATTTTTAGTGCGATGTGCTGCCAAGGAACAGACAGACAGACGGACAGACATAAAGACAGACAACAATTACAAAGATACAATTTTGGCTTTAGTATTGAATATAGAAAGGCCTTCAAAAATATCATCAATTTACAAAATTTGGGACATTATCCCGCAGGAACTCTTTATTGTTTCGGGATAAAAAGTATCTTCAATTTTTACCCATTATATAAACTATGACTGTGCCAAGTTGCAATAAAATCCATTCAGTAGTTTCAGCGTGATACGTGTTCTTTAAAATAAATTTCAACGCCTATCCTGCGGTAACCCTTTAATTTTTCGGGATTAAAAGTATCCTATAACCTACCTCGTAGTATGAACTCAAATCATACGAAGTTTCATTTAATTTCATTCAGTGGTTTCAGCGTGATGCCTAGCCAAGATACAGACAGACAGACAGACAGGCAAAAATGAAAAAAAAATACAGTTTTGGCTTCAGTATCGAATATAGAGTATCCTCCAAAAGAAAATTTCAAAATATTTTCAATGTACAGAATTGGACCCGTTACAGTTTCATTATAAGTATAGATTTTACGTGGCATCTCACCAAAGTGCACACAATATCCATAACAATATATAAAAGTGACACGTTGTTTGTTTGTTTGGGGAGCTTTCACGCGATACCGGCTGGACGGATTTCGATGAAATTTAGAATACAGACAGCTTATACCCTAGAATAAAACAAGGGATTTTTTATCCCGGAAAATGGAAAGTTTCCGTAGGAAAACTATAAAATATTGATAACTCACTGTAAAGAACGGTTTCCATCACAGAATAGTCTGTGGTTGCCATGGAAACGAAATAAAAAGTCTGTCAAAAAACCTATCCTAGAAGAAAATAAGATAAATAGTAGTCTGCGCGTACGAAGTCGCGGGTGGGAAAACTAGTATGAAATAAGGGTGGCCTAACGAGCTTTAGAGCGCGTCATGCTAGGCATCTGCCTGGTAGATCGCATACCAAACGTTAAAATTCGACATCGTACCAAAGTTAAAGATGGATGTATGCGAATTTCCAGGTTAAAGTGGAAATGGGCAGGACATTTAGCAAAAAAGGATAGGTGGACCAAGGCAGTCAGCTGATGGTATCCAAGAGAAATACTAAGACCTCGAGGCAGACCACCTGCCCGGTGGTCAGATGACATTGTGATGTACGCTGGAGGCCAATGGATAAGATTAGCACAGGACCGGAAAGACTGGCGTGAACTAGAGGAGGGCTCAACTTAGCAATGGGTGAATACGGGCTGATTAGATAGATAGACATATTTTATTTATCATATTGACTAGAGATAGGTAAATTGACAACAAACAATTCCACCAATCAAGCCTAAAAATTACCAAAAATATTAAAAATGCCAGAGAAACATTTAACAAACTAACTGTATACGTAATTCGAAGTGAAATTCGAAGCTATGATCAAATAAAAAGCTCGTTAATTACGAACCGACCTCCGAAAATTATTTGATATGATTAATTAAAAGCTTATAATTAATGAAATGGCAATATGCGAGGCGTGCCATAGCAATAAATGATAGTAGCCGTCGTAAAATAAGGTGAATTATTTTGAGGAAGAATTTTTGTATTGCAGTTGCTGTTTAATCGCAATAAAAACTTTTAAGTGTTGATTATGATACGAGTAGTATATTTGTTTGTCATATGAGGTGGTATAAGGAAGTGCTGGCCTCTAGTGTTAGAGTTTGTAAGGCTGTCCGAGGGCCTCTGACATGGTTTAACGACTACTAATCAATAACAGCTGAATCAATAGCAGCGGAGGGAGCTTAACGTGCCCTCCGAAGCATGGAGCGATGAAAAACCACACATAACATAGAAAAGTCATTGGTCCAAATCCTAGACCGAACCTGGTAACGTTGGATTCTTATTTGTACTATTGAACCGTTAGGCTACCATCGCTCTATTTATAATAATTATGAATGTTATAATGTATACAGTGATTATTATAATGATTGAAATTACTTAATATACTAAAACAAGCGCACTGTATCCTCAACAACAACAACAATGTAAAAAGAAACACATTACTCTACTCATAGGTAGAGTTGTTACGAGAAAATAATCTATTGCTTTTTGCACTTAATATTGGTGGAGCAAATTATTATCAATACCAGATGAAAAAAGATACAAAAATATCTCTCTGAATATATAGTCCAACAGTTTAGTCCACTCGATCGGACGACGTGAACTTTGTTTCCTGTAGGTCCAATTCATCGGACGATGATATCCCGTATTCTACTGGTCCGATAAATTGGACTATGAAAAAACACGGCTATTTATAGCCCATCGGGCCACGGCTTAATGCAAATACTTATAGTCTGACAGAGACGATCTTCAAGAGGGAGAACAAAAGGTTATGAAACCACTAGTTGCACCCTGCGGTATAACCCGCTTGGACAATGATGATGAAAGATGATAAAAAACAGTGCTATAATTTATTTTGGAAATGTAAATCGAGCAAACATCCAACAATATTGTGTACGCGCTGGGATAGGTCTCAAACGGAGGAGACTTCTACAAAGTCGTACGTAACTCAATCTAACTTATACAAGATTCGGAAGCTGATTAGAAGCTCCGTGCAACATAAACATCAAGTGTGATGTAAAAGCAACAAGTCAATAAGCTTTTACTGTGAATTTTGGAATCAACTTTTAGAAAATTGACGAAGTAATTTCTTATCGTGTTAACCTTAATCTAGGGCATTTGAATTTATCAGATGTATGAAACTTAAAAGTAATGAGAAAACGTATTCAAACTGGCCGCTTTCCAGGAATTAAGAGTGGTTTTGAGACCTTTGTTTTAAGCCCTTTTCTAAATGGTAAACTTATAATTTTAGATTTTTAATGTACTTCTACGGACCCAACTGCAAAGCTAATCTTGGTTGTCAAAGTCAAAGTATTTTATTGTAAATAGGCAACAATAATAGCACTTTTACAAGTCAACATTTAAATCTAATGAACAAGGATAAATACATAGAATATTACAAATAGATCAAATCAATAAATGTAATGAGATTCCACAAGATGTATGAAATGATAACAATGCTTACTCGAACATTGGCACTGTCAAGGATTTCCGCAAAATTTTGTACATTAATTTAGTAACTTGTTATTACTCTCTAAGTTAAGTAAGTTTCCTGTGGATATAACATAGTAATAACAACGCAAAATGCACATGCTAGAGCTTTTCATTTCTAAATAAAATAGGAATAATAAGGCTAGTTGAAATATGTATTTGTTATATAGCAAAACTGCAATTGATTGTCACATAAAACTTTCAGGGACATTTAACAGGAAATTTCAATATGATTAATCATTTATCTATTGCAATCGCACTGCGCCCGTTTCATATCAAAGGTATCTCTAGTTTGATCTATTGCGCAAAGCGTGATTTAGCTACGAGACACATTTTAAATAGAGCAGTATTGCGACAGCGATCACTTTAGGTTGGGTGACACTGGCAGATTTAATTACTCTTCATATGTACTTATATTATTGATGAAATGCGTTTTTTTGTGTGTATGTTTGTTACTTCTTCTTGATAAATGTCTAAAATGATATTGTTGAAATTTGGAATGGCTAGCTTATAGCTGAAATAATACACAGAATACTTTTCATCATCATCATCCACGCGGATGAAGCCACGGAGCGCAGCTAGTTATTACATGACTGTCAAAAAGGAGTGTAAAGTTTTTAGGATTCGTATATGTTTGTTTGTTAGTATGTATGTATGTGAGTTTATTTATTCCATGATAACTTTTAAATGTCTGAACATATTAAGATATATGGGGTATCGTTAGAATCCTTACATCCTCCGAGTAAATAGGCTATATTTTTTTTTTCAAAAATTTCTCTATTTTAACAGTATGGCTCCGTTTTCAAATGTGAAAAGAAAATGGTTGTTGTTTAAGTTTAATACGGGCTTTATGGCATATATGTTCCTCGTTACATACACTTGTGTTCTAATAATTCAGTGTATAAAAAAAAGATTCGTTAATTAAATATTAATAAACTTATTTTGAAATATAATGGATCAATGCATTACAAGCATTGTTCACTGGTGAGTTGGGCTGGAACATTAACCAAACTGTATAAAATTTAAACGCTCATGATCACTAACATTACAATTAAGATTATAGTCTGTTGTTTTAGGTTTATAATAAAATACATGGTATATATAACGTACACATATTAATTATCACGTTTAAAATAATATACCTATGGGTCGTTTGCATACAGAACCAATTATTTTTTAATCTAGAGAGGAAAAATTATGCCAGTAGCTCCAGACCTATCGTACGCATTGAAGCTAGACGGTGGATGTCTTGTATAGGATTACGAATAGGTAACATTTTGTTGGGCTGATCATTTGCATATTATTGATCGAAATGAAATGTTGCTCCGAAGGCAAGTGAGAGGATTTTGTAGAGGCTGGTAGTTTAGATTTAAGCTAAGACTACAGTTGCAGTGTGATATTTGCGTGGTGCATGCAAACAAGTTATTTAATATGCAAATATATTGAGTTTAAATGATTAAAGTGATTGCGCGACAGGCGAGGGTCTACGTTAAAAGATTTTAAATTAAATCAGCAATAGGACAAACCAGCATCAGGACTGGGAAGTTTAATGACCAAAAAATTAGCAGACTCACTACGTCATTAATTATACGTTGAAATTATCTAATGTTGTATTTTCATAGGGATTGAATTCGTGTGCGAACTTTTATTTCAAAAAGATTAGTGGAAGTGGTTGAAATATTTTGGAGCAAACAAGCATATATAAAGTGAAGTCATAAGCAAACGTTCTGGGCGGAGAAGAAATGGTCTAATATTTTTTTTTTCTCCTTGTATAGGAGATAGTTTAGATTTTGACTTATGACTATTTACAATAAAAAAATATGAGTTTGAGTTTCAAGAAGAAGTGTGATTTAATTTAATGTTGACAAATAACACTGCAAGCCAGATTCCTACTCATCGGGCAAAAAATTTACCTATTGGATGCCTCGTAACAGCACACAATATCAAGGCACACGTTAGAGAAGAGAATCAGGTGAAATAACAACAATGGGCTAAATAAAGTTCAGGCAGGATTGACGGGCGTCAATCCTGCCTGAACTTTATTTAGCCCATTATTGTTATTTCTCTATCAGATTTCGATACATTCATAGTTGAAGACCATGCTCACACTGTATCGTTCCCAATGTTCTATCTATCGAAACCTGTAAATAAAATATAGGCCTCACAACCTAGTTAAGAGTACATATGATAGTGGTTCTATCTTTCAACTCTATAATACAATATAACAATTCTTTATTGCACACCAAGCAAAAAAATACAGTAGAAAAAAACTTCACAACTAAAAGGTACAATCAGTGGCCTTATTGCTAAATAGCAATCTATTCCAGGCAATATTTGGATGGAAAGAAATTGACATACAAATTTATCGGTCGTTGGTGCATCAACAAAGATCAAGTATTAATATATATACAATTAATTAATTAATTTAAATAAAAGTTACTAGGGGATTTAAAATAGGCTACCGAACAAGAATACATGGTGTCTGGTGTCTATCTGCCTATACATAATACCAAAAATAATCTACAAACTAAATTAAACAATACATACTAATATAACATGTACACAATATACATACATACATACATATATATATATATATATATATATATATATATATATATATATATATATATATTTTAGCTACAACGTAAATTACAGAGATTGTGCTCGTCTTATTGGAAGAGAAAAAGCGTTCCATAGACGCACAGCTTGCACAGCAAAAGAACAATTACCAAGAGTTGCAGTAGTTCTATAAGTTCCCATGAAATCATGCTTACAATTACAAAACCATGTTAATTACAAATTCAGGTCTCCAAAAGTTAAGTGCTTGCTTAAAAACTACCCACCCGAGCAGTTGGCGTCGCGTCGCGTCGGCAAAGTTTTAACCAGCAGTTGCTTGCAATTCATAGACCTTCCTTGACAAATTCATAGAACCTCGTTTCAACTTAACCAAGCACAAGTTGGCTTAAGCAATCAATGAAAAGTTTCATATAATGAACATTGGGGCTTTATTCGAATAACATTTCCTTTTGTGCATTTTTTTAGCGATGCTGCAACGACACTGGGTTTGATCCTTGGCCCCGCTCGACCAATGAATTTCAATAAGTTGTGTCCAGATTTGTCATCGCTCTCTTCTTCAGAGGGCACGTCAAGCCGTTGGTCCCAGTTATTAGCAATTGATAGCAGTTGTTAAGCCATACCCTTGAGCGGCTGGACAAACTCTGATAACAGAGATCGGCACTTGCACTCATTGGCGACTACAAAATAGGTAATCCCTCTAATGCCCGTCCAATCCATCCATGGGCATTTGACGAGTAGTATAAAGAGACAAATCATCCATATGTTAGGAATCAGATGGTTAACATTCTCAATAAAGTTAATCATCATGTCAAACCACACAACCCTACGTAGTTTTTTCCCACTATTTCACATTTCCCAAAAACATGTGTCACCCGGTCTCACGGACGTTGAGGCCGTTGTAACGTCGCGATACAAAGCTTAAAATGTTTGTGAGGACATAAAGGCACTACCAAATGGTTCCGGATTGCGTGACGGTCCGATTATAAGTGACAAGATCTGGGAGGTTGGTTAAAGTTAACAATCGCCGCTATTATTTTTTATGACTGGATGTGGAGTTCACCACTAAAAAAAAGTGGAAACCTTCTGGTGTTGTGTTTTGTTCTGGTGTACACCGAGCCTTCTTAATTCAAGGAATAATATGAAATTGGTATATTCTATTTCGGAAAACATTTTTGTAGACCTAGGCAAGCATTCGGCATCTGTTTCACTTGGTGGTAAATGAGCTTATCTCAAAATTTGAAAATTGTATTACTGCAAATAAGTAATTTTGAACAAAATGTCTAATTATATGTATGCTATTGGTATGTTGCCTTAAAACGGAAATGATGGTTCAAATAGTGCTTCGCAACATAAATTTTTAATAAAAATGTATATAAGTCGGAGTGATTGAACTATATTTCCAACCACATCCGGTGGTCTTTTGTGGTGGTTTTTCAACAGTGTCCTTGAAAAACACCGGGTGTGATGGAAACTTTACTTAGAATCTGTTGGAATAGAAAGGGTCTATGGTTTGAACGATCTGACTTATACGATCGACTTGAATTAATCCTGTTCTGACATAAAAAAATTAAACCTACCTAGTTAGCAGTTACTATTCTATCACCCTCCTGGTGAATTATTTTCCGAGAATAATCATAAACAAACCGCTGACCTCTCATCCCTTCTTGATATCTAATGTAATAAAGAGGTTAGGTGGACAGCCCGTAGCCATTGTTGATGTCTGAAACTGGTTGGAAAGGTACAGTAAGACTTAACATAAAAAGACCATGTGAATGTCACATGATTGCGGTTTGTTCGGGGGTCGCTTTACGTGCGGAAACTGCTCCGAAATGTTATGTTTTCGTTTGGATTACAGTTTAATGCTTACTGGATACATTACTACTATAGGTTCTCAAAAAAGGAGCAGGTTGTCAATTAGCCTATTTTTATCCAAGTATGGTGAAGCAAGGGTAGAGTAATAAGTTTAACAGTCAATGTATGTATGTATGTATAATGTATATATTATGTATTAGGATATTTGGATATTCCACCATAGCGTCATACCTATTGGTCTGATTTTGACAAGTAAGGTATCAATCGACTCGTATTAATTGCAAGAGTGTAATAGACTATTTTTTAACCAACCGTTATCAGGATTTAGATTTTGAACTTGTGTCTTGTTTTTGTATGTTATCCAGAGGGGTCACACACAAATTTCCAAAAATCCATTTGAACTGGATTTTTTTGAGCAAAAGATAATTCGAAGAAAAAAAAACATCCACGAAAGTAAAAACTAAATTGGAAGGCTTCTTTGTTTTACTACGGAAACCTAAAAACATACAAGTTAGGGAAAATTTGATAAACAACGTGAGATTGTGAATAGTTTAATTTCGTCAGAATGATGAGAAGTACTGGACAAATTCTATGAAGGATATCAATAATTTGTTTTTGGTAATTAAATTCTTGTTACCATATTCTGCACAAAAGTAAATATACTCTGTAATAGTCTAAAGATCATTTCTCAGGTGCCTCCATTCCTTACAAGGAACCAAGCTATTGAAGCTTACAAGACCAGCCTATAAAACCGACATTATAAAGGGGCGACAAATATAGAACATGCTTACACCCACATTGGACCATGTTTCTGGACTAGGAACGGATCGAATATCTTCAACATTAGAGGAAATAGCTGGATTCTGCAAATTTTAAGACCTCTGAGGAAATTTGTTACAGTCATCGTGGTTGTTCTCTTATTTCATTACCGTTACGGTTTTATGGTTCAGAGTAATAATCATTATTTTCAATAAACTTTACAGCCATGAAATGGTAGCCTAGCGGTATACTAGTGCGATTAAAGGTGCAGATACACAACGCGTGTAAACGCGAGCCGCGCCGTCCTTGTAGGCTCGGCTCGCACGAGCCTTCTATGTTACTCGGCGCGCGTGGAACGTATAAAGTTGTGCTGGCTTTTGGTGTCAGAGTTTGACAGGCCGCCCGAGGGTCTCTGACATGGCTTAACGACTGTTATCAATCAATAACAGCCAGGACCGACTGCTTAACATGCCCTTCGAAACACGGAGCGATGAAAACCCGCACATTACTTATAAAAGTCTTGGTGCAGAGCCTAGGACCGAAACCGGTATCGTTGGATCCAAAGTTTCACTATTGAACCGTTAGGCTACCATCGCTCTGTGAGAATCTGCTCTCTAAGAATTATATAATTATATTTTGTGTATCATTGAATTCTGGGTTTCAAATCCGCAGTCTTTATGATATTAAACCGTAACCGATTGATTACCTTTTTTTTAAATGTTGTTTTTACGTTTCGATTTTGCCACCATCCGCAAATATAACTTCACACTTATTTTAGATCTTTAGCTAATTCTTATGTTACACTATCTGTACTTATGAAAACTGACAACATCAAAGCGAAAAGTAAATACCCACTAATATACGCAATCTCACTTCTCAAAAATCAATCACAATGCACGCCTCCGTACCTACCAATTTGATTCTGTAACATTGCATTGAAAGCCTAATTCCGTTGCTAAATTCCACATAACAATAGCATCAACTCTTACTTTTACGTAATAGTTCGCGGACTGTATAATTTAACGCCATTACTACTTATTGCAAATTTATGAGGACAAAATTATCGGTTCTTTTGTACACGTGTCTGATATGATTGCAAGGTAAGTTCACTTTCAACTGCGCGGTTAGTTAAGGTGAGGTTAGGCTATCCGCGACTTTAGAGTATAAGATTGTTATTTGTTATTATGTATTTTTATTTTATTTTACTTGTTACATTATTATTTTTACGATGAATATTTCTAGTAATACGATTATACTCTGCAACTGCCAAATTTATTGCCAGATTAATTTTAGAATGTTTTTAAACCCATTTGGCAGCGTTTACCGACACTGCCGAAAAAAATGCCTTTCTTTTTCGGAATTAAAACCAACTTCAAAAAGGAGGAGGCATTGTGACTGTTCTTTGTATTTGTGCGGGATCTCAAAAATAATTAATTATTTGTTTTTTTATTGAAATGTGGGATCCAATATCATCTTCAGGGTGGTATTGGTTCAAATGTAATATAATCCAGGTGTGTTCAAGCCAAGTGTGAATAGGTATCTACTAGGCAAGCGTGCTACACCTTCGACCACATCATCGCTTTCCATCAAGTGAGATCGTGTCCAAACGATTGCCTAGACCGTATTAAGAAAAGATTTTGTTTTAAAGTAAGTTCGAAATACGTTCTTTGGTTCAAATAATTTAATTTGTTTTATTTTATTTAATCGAAATAGCAAACAACTACTTTATAAAATGTAACATAAAGCTGTACTAAAACATGGTAATAATAAAGTAGCCCACAACGCTATTCACATGTTAAATAAAAATATTTACTTAAAACTACCACCAGAAAAACATAACAGAGTTAAACAATAAAATTAATAATATACTGAATGAAAGAACAAAAAGGAAAAGTGCCAATAATGCTATTAATTCAAGAGGGGTGATATATATAGTAAAAAGATGTAATGAATTAAAAAAAAAAAAAAAAAAAAAAAAAAAAAAACATATAAGCTAGGATACAGGGAGCTTTTTGAAAACTGCCATTTTGAATTTACTTAAACTAAGTGCAAATAAATCAATGTCAACAAATATACTACAATAATTATTTATTGTTATATAATTGTTTATTTATTATAGTCAATACAAAAATGAGATGAAACGAATTTGATGTACGCTGAAGTCAAACTTCCCCTTAACTCAGCTACTGCATCGAAGAATCGATATTGCCGATATATTATTAATTATCGACCATCATTAATCGTTTGAGCAACATCGATGTATTTAGGTCAATGATGTTCACAAACTATCGGCTCCTTAATTTGATCTTTGCTTCTGTCAGTTGTTATATTGATTAGTTATTTTAATTACGATTGAAGTTGGTGTCGAAACTCGTGAAATATTGTTTGAGAACTTGAATAGGATGTCGTTAGAGCTATGGTATTTCAAGTAAAAACAGCTGTGAGAAGCGAGTAATGTTATTTAATACTAGCTGTGCTCACGGTTTTGCCCACGTAGTCATTTCAATGTGTTAGATTAACCTAGGTATGTGTTATTCCAGGACCAGAAGTACCCATAAAGTACAATATACTACATCTGATCAAAATTCGTACCGCATAGTTTTTTATCGATTGCTTGGGTTCTACTCAACGTATTTAAATATAAAGTACACCAAATTTTAAGTCGAAACCTAAACTAACCACATTGTAGGTTGGAGATCGTAGCTCCGAAACGTACGCACCAATTTTGATGCGGTTTTTAATGTTTGAAAGCTAATGTGATCGAAATGGTTCTTAGCTATAATGGGGGAAGGGGGGGGGGGAGGTGAGAATCGTAGCCCCCAAAAGTATGGACCGATTTTGATGCGGTTTTTGAAGATGCTGCCTATTTCCTGAATTCTGTGTGCACGTTCTCACAGCACCCGTGGCATGAGAAGGGGTGGATCTATTTGTTCAGCCAAACATACTCGGCGATCCTTAATACTGAGATAGATATATATACTTAAGCTCTTAGAGAAAGAGAGAGGATGGGTCATAATAGGATACTAGACTTTTTAGCATACTAGACATTCTCGGTTGGATAATTACAACATGTCCTTGCGTTTTGAGATTTTCGGTCAAATATCGGTTTTCTTACGAAGTCTTACTTTCCCGTTTTATGAGATGTATTGTTACTGGTTTATTATAAAATTACAAAAAGACGAAAATTTGTGAACAAACCTGCACGATCGAATATAACGGACCAATCAGTCAGTGTACAGTTTTTCAATTTTGCCGACTTCTGCAGTTCTATCGCCACCGTCAAATTGTGAAACTGCCCATGATAGGTCTCTTGTTTATCGCTATAGAGTTACAAATTAAATTGTCAGACAATTGCAAATGACCTCGAGATTATTCACACTGATATGACTTGAAGGCATCCTCAGGAACTAAAATTGATCGCGAATTAGTAAACGGGCACTCCCGCATCGTCATCCCTTCGCTCCACTCGCACACTCGACCTTCACTCCGCATTTTGATATTGCAGCCGGGGGTAAGGCAGAGGCGCACCACACGAGGTTCAAGAAAAGGTTTACAATATAACTAAGTACCTATAATTAAAAAAAAAACTGTTATGAGTATTTTTAAATGTATTTCTCATATTTTTCCCCATTTTTTAATTTTCACTTTTTTTCTGGCATTTTCAGCTTTTAGGTGCTTTTTCCTTTTTTTATTGTATTCGGTTTTTGAGCTACCCTGAAAGTTTCAGCCAGATAGCTAATCGGGAAGTGCTCGAAATTTGAATTGCAAGATTCCAGGACAGACAAAATACATAGATACATCGATACATACATAGAAATATACATACAAATAAGGTTAAATAAAAGCTGTTAATAATAAAAGGTAATCGTATCTCTAAAATGTCATTCAAAAAAAAAATGTAAATGTCAGTCGTAAATGTACATTTACGACTTTTCGTTTGTTAATAATTTTATGAATAGGGATTCGTGAAATAGTATTTTTTTTAAATTTAGCGGTTATTTAATACAGACTGGGGTGATATCACAAACTCATTGAATAAACGTCCCCTTTTTGGAATTTAGTAAAAACTAATAAAAGTTGTTTCATCAACCTTCCCCAATTTTGAACCGCATGATCATGAGCAACGCCATCTGCCCATTGCCCCAATTTCCACCATTTTCAAAATGACGTTCAATTTCAGATTCCAAAGTGTACATAAAACAAAGAACGAAAGGCATCTGTTGCTCGCAGCCTCTGGCTCTCTGTAATCATCGGACATTTTGAGGCACGTAATTGGTGGACTAATGAGTGAGCCTTAGGCGCAAAGAAATAATGAACGCAGTAGTCCAGTTTGTACACTTTACTTTTGTGAGTCTTGGTTTCAACATCAATACTCCGTTCAGTTTTAACGGTAAGAAACTCTTGAAAAATATATATGATAAATTAGACCATTGAAGAATTTAACGAAACATGACATTAACAGTTAAGACCAATACAATTTACAGTCTGTTTGTTTTTGATGTATAAACATCTAATGGCGTGGTATGGGTGTAACGGCGAATCTAGGCGCGGCGACGCGAGCGGCACGGTGACGCGTAGCTTCGCCACTCGTGACTCGTTGGCTCTTTCCGCCTCAGCTTGGCCATATTCGATGTTTACACATCTGCCAGGCATCCCGCGACAGCTCATTTTTTAGTGACACTTTTTCCCGATCTCACCTAAAAGAAAGCGATGATATTAACTCCTGAGTTAAACACACCTGAGTTGAATTTTTATTTTATTTTCCTATCATTATCTAAGGGTATATAGAAGAGGCTGAGTAGTCCACAAGCAATGACTTGCTTGTGGAGATGATATTTAAAATGATGACTAATTGGATCGCTGTAAGCAATAGATACGTGTAAGCGTAGTACGTGAGACGTCGTCACTAACTATTGGTCTCATACACAAGCTCAGAGTTGCGCAGCGTGCAATGGAGAGAGCTCTGCTCGGTGTTTCACTACGTGATCGAATCCGAAATGAGGAAATGAAGAACCAAAGTAACTGATAAAGCTCGCAGAGTTTGCAAGTTGAGGTGGCAATGGGCAGGCCATATAGTTCGCAGAACCGACAACCACGGGGGAATAAAGGTTCTCGAATGGCGACTACAAACAAGCAAGTGAAGTGTGGGGAGACCCCCCACACAATGGACCGACGACATTGTAGCCATCGCAGGAAGTCGATGGATGGAGGTAGCACAAGATCGCTCATCATGGCGCTCTATGGGAGAGGCCTATGTTCAGCAGTGGAGTTCTAAAGGCTGACATGATGATGATGATGATGATGATGATGAAGCAATTGATGCACAAGTCTGATCGAGCGACAATCCTTGTAAGCCTAGCTGAGCCTCCTGTAAAATAATGCGTCAGTGTGCGTGAACTAATCAGTCCGCACAACACAGTTAAATATTTTCCTGAAGCACTGTATATGAAACTCATATAAAGTGCTCCAGGCAAAGCTCCAGTTTGCGTAACGAAAACCGACTATGTCACTTATGGCCCTCTTAAAAAGTGTTACGGTAAATATACGCCTTAGGTGGTTTACATGTTCTCAAAAACGCTTGAGGTGGTTTCAGCCTAAATTTTGCGGGTTATTTTTCATATCCGCTCGGACGTTCTCTTTTTGTTAAAATAAGTAGATTAAAGAATTTTCGCTGTGCAGTATTTAAAAATGTATGATGCTTAAGACCATCACTTTTTTTTTAATGGTGCCTTGGTTACCTAAACTTTGAGAATAACTTGAATTCTTGGTCATAAATGAAATTTATAGGGAAAATAATAGGAAACAATATGTCATCGATAAAAAACCTGATATCCCTTCCGAGATATTTGCATTCAACATATTTTTTGTCAAACTTTACGATATATTAAAATTGGTAGTTCAACTATTGGATAGCGGAAATCAGAATCGCTGTCAGAGACATTAATTTTTATCATATTCTCTGACCAAGAACGAAAAACAAGATATCATATTGACCTGTAAACGGCGAAAAATATATTTAAATTAAAAAACAAATATAGTATCTTAAAGTAGATATCACGTCATTATTTTTATTTTATTTTATTTATTTTTTGTATTTTTTCCTATATGTTGACATTTATTACCAAGAAAACGTTTTATTTTTCAAAATACTACTATTAATACTACTAGGGTACTATTTAGTTTGCCAATAAGGTACATGCTCTGTAATTATGAACTTATTCTTAGTCATAAATATGACCAATTATCTGTCACCTAGTTGTGTATAATCGATAAAGGATTTCTTGCGCAATTTTACAATATTCATTGTAAGTATTGATAACTGACGTAAAAGAATATCTCCATCAAGGCTGCTCATAAAATTATATTGCGTTGATTATCAATTTATAAGGAAAATAATCAGGACGATAAGACTACCTACTTTAAAATAATTAATGTAATTAGGTCAACTAAATTTGAACAAACACAAAAAAACGCTACACAAATATTCTGACAAACAAATCGTATAACGCAAACGTCGGAAAATTTACATATTGTAAATAATAGGTAGCATCATGTCAATAACAGAAGTCTTCAGTCTTCTCGTGACCACGATCAATGCAACTTGATCGAAACGTCGAGGTAAATAAATATTAAGTTTTCAGCGCGATTAAGTCCCGTTTAAATATATAACTATGTGTTCGATCGCGAAAGTTTAAAAGTTACAATAACAGAAGTCAATCACTATTTACATGGTGATGTTAGTTTTAAACGCTGCTCATATGCATCTGTAAAAGCAAAGTCTAGTCGCTCTGTATCAACATTGAACATTTTGAGTGAGACTTCTATAACAAGTCACATTACAAGTGATTGTATCTAAGAAGGTAGCATAGTCTTATTCCGATGAATTTTATAACAATGTCCTTATTTGCATTATGTTATCTTTATATCTGGAACATAAATGTTGGTAATTTTTCATAATTATGTAGCCTCATTTAATAATTTCCAATGATTCCGCCCTTCGGAATGATTCCTAGAAGATTAATGTTCTTCCTCCATTTACGTATAAAATAAACTTGTAAGTTTTGTAAAAGAATACCCCATTGTTTATAAAAAGTTTGTCGATTCATTAAGTGACCAGCGTGTTTAGTTTTCGTATCTGAATGTTATCCTTAGTGAAGACGAGGTACCTAATAGTGTTTAGTTAAGACTTGCGTCGTAAATGTGGTAGGTCTCTACATTTGATTCAAGTTCTTTGAATAATTGTAAATATTACAAATGCATCCACTTTTAAAAGCATCTTTAAGAAGTTTCGTTTAAACTGTTGGTAGGTCGTGCAAATTGTATCTCTAATATTGTACTCGAAGATCATTTCCTGTGCCACGTTTATTCCTTATGTGTATCATTCAGTGACCTTGAAGGAATTCTTAGTTTACCTTATGTAGCATAATCGGAATTATCTTTTCCTTGAGATTTTTCAATATTATTTAAAACAAAAGAAGCATCCAAATCGCTTCAGAAATCCCAGAAAGGTGAGTGAATCTACGCAAAAAATATACAGTCGAATTGAGAACCTCCTTTTGGAATTATTTAATTACTTCTAAATCTCTGCTTTTCGTTAAATCGATTGAAATATTTTCAACATAAGACTCTATTTTCACTCCAGAATTATTAACACAAAAGAAAGATTCCAGTTCTTTATGGCATCATTATTTCTCACTCGATTGTGAAATACGGTCCAATTTAATTACCATAGTATTTTAGTGTTCGCAATAAGTGTCCCACACAATTTAGTGTTTAGTAATCTGGCCTAATAACTATTGAAGTTTACGGTTCCAGCCCACGCTGAATAGAATCGAATAAACGGCAAAATGTAAGGCTTACTTTCCAAGTTAATTGAATTGAAAATCGAGAGGGTATTGGGTAATAGCTTTGGTGGTGACAGTTCTTGTCTATGAAATTGTACTGTGGATTAGGAACTATTTGATTTAATGTTTCAATCATCTTATGTCGGTTGTTACAATAAGAGCGATCGGACAAAGCACTAGTTAAGGCAATGAATATATATGTCGTGGCAATATCGTACAATTGGTCATTTCATCAAATGGTCGATAATTTCATGAAATGGTTAGCTTACTATATCGTTGAAACATCAATGTTTAATGATATTTCAATCCACTTTTGGCCATATAACTAGATATCATTAATGTAGGGTTTTCATGGTATCAAAGATGGTCAAACAGACAGGTTTTCAAGGCTAAAAAAAAAACTAAAACAAAAGAGGGAGCTCACTACGCTGCGCTCCTGCCTTCGTCTTCTAACCTATCATGGCCAAGTGGAGCCTATGCCTAGCGCCTCTAGTGGTAGATAATGTAATTAATTATTTTACGATATGACCAAAATTTTTTGACAATATCATGAAATATCCGTACGATTAGCTGTTCATATCGTCATCGTCAAACGCTAATCATTAATTGAACTGGCCAAACCATTTCATGATGTCAACGATAATTTCATGAAATAAAAATTTATAATGATGTGGCGAACCATTTGATATCGAACATGAAATGATACCTTTTACGATATCACCACGACAGATATAATGATTAAGCATTCAAAAACAAGTTTGATCATAATAATCAGCATAACAGTCTATTGCTAGACATAGAATTCCAGATTGATAGTCAAATAATATCAAAAGCCCACTAAAAATATTTGCTTAGGAATTATTGTCTAAAGAGCTTCAAATCAACAAAACTCAAAGCAGTACATAGTAATAGTCTAGACATGTCGAGGCATTTTTAATAAACTGTGGTTGTCACATTAACTAAATCCTTTAGCACCACCTAAAAAGACTAGAAAAAATATACAACTACATAACAATTTGTACAAAGATGACACGCGACCATGACAGAAATATATCCTACAATTATTTTTTCCCTGACAGCCAATATGTTAATACCAAAACAAGTCCAAATATTATATAGCTTCTTACTGAATACATCATGTTGTGACAATCAATTACTCAAGGGCTCTGACGTTCCGTGGCTACATTAGTATCAATCAACGTCGAATTAATTAGATCAGATACGCCCACCTATACATACAGCCAAAATAGTGCTATCTGCCGATATGTAGCTCACGAATAGAGATGGGAGATTATATTTTTATCGATATAACTACTTCTCGTTACGAAATTAACAAATGTTATACAGCAAAAATGCCATAACACGCAAGTGGCAACCACTATACTCAGCTATCATGGTAGCCGTGGTGGTCTCGGCTTAGAATAAGACCCCTCCCAATCCTCCCGTGGATGTCGTAAGAGGCGACTAAGGGATTACACACCGGATGATGGGCAGCAGCGTCCTCCGAGCATATATTTGCTACATTGCGGTCACCAATCCGCCTGCCAAGCGTGATGAATATGGCAACCCCCCCCCCCCCCCCCCTTCTCTTTCTCTTTAAGAAAGGTGATATAATCTTGAAGAATTATAGGCCCATTTCGCTACTGAGCCATGTGTATATGCTGTTTTCGAGGGTAGTTACAAACCGTCTTGCTCGTAGGTTTGACGACTTTCAGTCTTCCGAACAAGCTGGATTCCGGAAAGGCTTTCGCACCGTAGACCATATCCATACGCTCTGGAAGATTATACAGAAGACCGAAGAGTATAATCGGCCACTATGTCTAGCGTTTGTGGATTACAAGAAAGCATTTGATTCAGTCGAGACCTGCGCAGAGCTACTGTCATTACAGCGGTGCCAGATTGACTACTGGTACATCGAAGTGTTGAAGTGTTTGTACAGCAGGGCAACCATGACAGTCCGTCTTCAGGATCCGAGCACGAATTCTATTCGTGCCAAAAGGGGTGACAGGGAGACGATAATTCTCCGAAACTGTTCACCTCTGCACTGGAAGATATATTCAAGCTTCTGAACTGGAATGGATATGGTGAACATCAATGGCGAATAATTCTCTCACCTTCGATTTGCTGATGATATAGTTATCATGGCAGAAACCCTGGAAGATCTAAGCACAATGCTCAGTAATCTCCATATTGTTTCCAAACAGTAGGGTCTTAAAATGAACACGGGCAAGACGAACATCATGTCAAATGCCCATGTCGTACCCATGACGGTTTATGTTGGGAACGATATTATCAAAGCTTTTCATCACTATTTCTACTAAGGTTAGACGATCCATCTGGTTAGATCCAACTTTGACACACAGGTCAACCGACAAATCCAACTCGGATGGGCAGCGTTCGGGAAATTACGCCATATCTTTTCGTCGCAGATACCGCAGAGCCTCAAGACGAAAGTTAATAATCAGTGCGTGTTGCTAGTAATACATACGGCACTGAGACGTGGTCGCTAACTATTGGTCTCATACACAAGCTTAGAATTGCGCAGCGTGCAATGGAGAGAGATATGCTCGGTGTTTCACTACGTGATATAATCAGAAATGAGGAAATCCGTAGAAGAACGAAGGTTACCGACATAGCTCTTAAAGTTTGCAAATTGAAGTGGCAATGGGCAGGCCATATAGTTCGCAGAACTGACAACCACTGGAGAATAAACGTTCTCAAACGGCGACCACGAACAAGCAAGCGAAGTGTGGGGAGACCCCCCACACGATGGACCGACGACATGGTAGCCATCGCAGGAAGTCGGTGGATGGAGGTGGCACAAGATCGCTCGTCATGGTGCTCTTTGGGGGAGGCCTATGCTCAGCAGTGGACTTCTAAAGGCTGACATGATGGTGATAATGATCATGGTATCAGAGCCCTTATTCGCTATGGCCGTCTACACACGTAACGCGTCGCGTTACGATATCATCATGAAATTGTTTCGCAGTGGTTATTATGACGTCACACGTTTTCTGCAAGTAATTAAGTGTATCATACAAGCGAAAAAGCGTCCAGGAGAGGCTAAAATCCACGGCCTAATCACATTAGATCTCTTAATGTAAATATAAGCCTTGCAATAACTTATCGATGTCGCTAGTAATGAGTAACTCATCAGAAAAGGCATTTAGTATTCAAAAAATTCACGGCCTTATCTGAATATATCCCAACATAATTAAAAGGTTTGTAATATATGTGATGAACAACTTATTGATATCGACAAATTACGTTTACGTTTCCGTCCCATCTCTCCTTGCGCTTTGCATTGCTTAGATAATAACCGTACTGTTTTAATAGTAAATAAACATATGAATTATTTAGTAAAATTGACTGGGTCTTAATAGGCAGCTACATAAAGCTTCGTCTGACTGGGTGGATCTCACATGGGACTAGTCAGAATCTGACGAATTCCCATGTGGAAACTGTCGAGTTAAAATTACTAATATGAAGAAAACTGTTTTCAGAGCTGTGATGATTCATAGTCTCAAGCTATAAGAGTATTCAAGCCTAAAAAAGTAATTAAGGGCAGGCAAGCAAGGTCTTTGCAACATAATTATATAGAGGAATTAGTGAAATTTATTAGCTAGTGTGTGTGTGTGTGTGTGTGTGTGTGTGTGTGTGTGTGTGTGTGTGTGTGTGTGTGTGTGGGTGGGTGTGTGTGTGCGTGTGTTTGGATGTGTGTCTGTGGCATCGTTGCTCCCAAACAAATGGACCGTTTGGATGCGGTTTTTCTGTTCGAAAGCTGATGTGATCGAGATCGTTCTTAGAAATATGGAGAGGGGGAGTATATATGGATCGTATTTTCCAAACGATTTGACCAATTTATCTGCGGTTTTTCATTGGGAGCGTGGGGGAGGGGGAATGGGGGTGTCGACCGTAGCTCTCAAACGGATGGAACATTTTTTATGTTTGAAAACTGATGTGATAGAGATGCTTCCTAGCTATAATGGGGGATGCGAAGTGTAAATTTTTAATTTGGCTTGTTAAATTATGTCTTTCTGTTTGTCTTTCTGTGAGTCTGTTTGCATGTTCGCGCATCACAAAAACTACTGAACTGATTACGATTCGGTTTTCACTGTTTTAAAGCATAGAATTCCGATAAGTAGAAGCCGAGGACAACATTTTTGAACTTTAGGGGTACTTTTGGTCCTGAAATAACATAACAAAGGTTACTTTTAACCTAGATAAATGACCACGTGGATAAAGCTGCAAGCACAGCCTGTCTAAAGTATAAAAAAGTAAACAGATATTCATAACAATCAATATTATCCCAATCACAAATTTTACAAGTTCAAAACGACAAGAAAAATATAGAACGCTTTAATTTCAAACTTACACCATACCATAACTCAAAAGGTTCGTTCATTAATCTGACCTATAAAGCCTTAATTGAAACATACCTTCATTATTTTTCCGTTTCATCTTCTTATTTTTAGCTCAAGTGTAAGATTGTTCTTAATTATCGTACTCTGGGCAAAATCAATCGTAAACAAAAGAGGCTAATGTTTCGCAAACGGACAAAAATAACAAACAAAATTCAATCAGTAAATGGCCCTTTGAAGCGTGACTTGTAGGTCTTGAGCTTTATAATGGTGGATGAAAGGTATGGAGTGGACTTTATAATTATTATCTTCTAGTAGTTTGTAAAATACATATTTTATACTCTTTGTAGTTGGTCTTTAAGAGTCCGCCTGGGGAAGTACCTACCGCACCTTTGTCAGATTTTCAACCGCCAAGCAGTAGTGTGTAAACATTTCTGTGTTTCGGTTTGAAGGGCAATGTTTCCAGCGAAATTACTGGGCAATGAGACTTAAACAATCTCTCAGGGTGACAAGCGCAGTGCAGTGACGCGCAAGATTTTGTAACCAAAGTTATGGGTGGCACTGCAACTATAATGGGCAGGTGAGAAGCTTACCATCAGGCGAGCGTCCTGCTCACTCAAAGTAATAATGAAAAAAAAAATGTGTTGGTGAATTTTGTTTCGTTTTGGCAACAAGTTCGTAAAGAGATCTTCACGGGTAGCCGATTCATACCATCAGGCGAGCGTCTCGTCACTCAAAGTAATGATAGAAAATAAAAAAAAGATATTTGTTGGTGAATTTGGTTTCATTTTGGCAACAAGTTCCTAAAGACATCTTCACGGGTAGCCGATTCATTATAAGTTGTTTCCATACTGATACGTATACATTTATTTAAAAACTAACCTCGACGTTTTGATCAAGTTGCATTGACCGTGGTATCTGCATGGTGAACGGCGGGAGTTATTTCCGACCTACTTTTGGTCTTGTAAAACAAAACAATCTCAATCGCAAGACACAACACTTATCGGCCGATATCCTAGAATATAAATTATATTTTCATATTAATTTG
The DNA here is from genome assembly GCA_946251855.1 of Alsophila aescularia. Taxonomy (NCBI): domain Eukaryota; kingdom Metazoa; phylum Arthropoda; class Insecta; order Lepidoptera; family Geometridae; genus Alsophila; species Alsophila aescularia. The sequence continues at coordinate 17,690,415 of OX276380.1, read as the reverse complement.
TAGGCAAATAAGCCTGTTTTAGTGATGCGACTGAATTAAACTCACGAAAGTTTTAAAAGTATATACCATCAATTTGATTGTTAGAACGAGACAACCAAAAATTTTTCATATACCTGATTTTTATACTCTTAGGCTTAGGATAATAGACCTCATATTCTAATCTGAGGTTTAGACCTTCAACCGTAACAAGACGGCTAAGGATGTGTAAATATATTTTTAAATTGAAATAGCGTGAAATATTTGCGGGAGAACAATATACCAGAGTAATGTAGCCATGTGGAAGCGATAGGTGTCATTTTTGCCATAAAAAATAACGTGAGCGTGATTCATTATTGATTGAGCAAGCGGAGCGAGCTCAAGTCTCTCCTTCAAGTACGGTCAATTTAGTATGTCAGTTTGTTGGTACTCCTCTAAAGGTCATATTTTACAACCGATCTGGATGAAACTTGGTATTATAGGTTTACCAATTTTATACTCCTTGGGGATTTTTGTTTGGAGGGGGTACTTCCTCCAAAAAGGGGTAGCCTCCTGAATATCTCCGCCTAATGAGATCACATTTCGATGGTATTTTTTTTTGTTTGAAACGTTAAAATTAATCTACATACATCGGGTAATAGGATATCCTCAGCTTGTTCTAATTTTCATGCGCTAATAATAAAATAACACAGTGCTGCGGGCTGTGTTTAAATATACACTTTATTGTATTTTTTGTAGCATTAAGTTGGTTTCACAAAAATTTGGTCTAGATCTGATGAGGATCTTTCGCGTGAGGATCAGAATAGCTCCTCAATATGCAGTAAATTGCTCACATTTAGATTTCTACCAGTAGAATCGGCCCTTTTACAATCTTAGGTAAGGATTGATGATATTAATGTTAGTTTTACAATAAGGTCACTTGATGGCGCTACAGTAGCGCCATCAAGTGACCTTACTTAGTAGCTTATCGCTAAATAGTTGCAAAAAAGTATGTGCTTGCGAGATCTACCTGTTCGCAGAATTATTAGTTTATAAACGGTTGTTAATCTAGGATCTAGGAGGACACGTAATATTTGGTCTGAGGTTGCTAATAAATGCTTGCCTGCTCAGTAGTGAGTGAATATATATTATTGTTTCAAAATGGAAACGCAGAAAATGTTGTTTTTCCATTGAAAATCTCTGAAAACATTCCAAAATATTAAAACTGTCGACTAACATTAAGGATATAATCAGCGTAAATCGTGCCCAATGAGCCCAGCCGGCCATTTCCACACAAACGCTTCCTCGAGTTTTTACGACGCAAAGAACAATGGCAGTGTTTTGAAAAATTAACCCGTGGATTAATTAACATATCCAGTGAGCGTGTCTAATTACCCACCCTTTTTAATTAAAACTTTAAACCTTCTTCGCTTTATTTGCTTCTGTTAGGTGTACGGTCGTAATCTTGGAGTAAAGCGAATTTGATATTGGCACAGAATAGATAATATTTTGGGTGACTCGTGAGTCATACTAAGATAAAAACGCGAGTCCGTTGAGTAAGACACTTTAACTCAAAATACCATTTACTAGCTTTTGTCCGCGCGGAGTACAGTTTATTGCGAAAAAAGCATGCAATGTTCTTCTATGATATTAAAAACCAATACAAAAGTATAGCACCAACGCTCTTGATGTTTTTTGACATACTTGTTATTATTTTCCATGGCAACTGTATCTTACAGCAAGTAATCAAAATTTTTCCGTGGATATTCACCATTTTCCGGGCTAAAATGTATCCTATGTTTAATTTCAGAGTATAAGCTATCTCAATTCCAAATTTCATCAAAATCTGTCCAATTGTTATCGCGTGAAAGATCCCCCAAACAATGAAACAAAGGAACAGACAACGTTTCACTTTTATATAGTGGTGTGGATGAAAAGATCATATTCTTATCAGTTTACTTGCCGACTAGTAATTAGTCTCTCTCAAGCCACGCTACTAAAAGTCTTGTGCCCGCAAGTTATTCTAAAATGCAGTGCTGGGTGTGATAATTTAAAAGAAGTGTTACTTAAAAACTTAAAAAATGTGTTATGCAGTAGCCATGTAATGTCACGAGTTTATTATTGTGTTAAACTCATCAAGCCCTTTTATTTGATACCCATATCATATGGGTTACTATAGAAATGAAAAATCACCATTTCGTAACGTCCGCCATATTGGATTAAAAAATGTCGCCAACATTTAAGTAATCGTGAATTGTTGCGAGAACCAAACGTGTGTGCCAAATTTCAGCCCGATAGCTTCAGTGAAAGTGGGAGAAACATTGATTGCAAAATTCCAGGAATACATACAACATACAAGTGAAGTAAAATATAGTTCATTATTATTTTTTAAGAATTTCGTATATGTAAGTGAAGTTAAATAAAACATTTTAAACAGGGAATTAATTGCCCACTTCTTGAATTAGATGGTTAGAAGTGTTAGATTTAACTATATTTCACGGTAAACACATTTTATTTTGTCGAGTGAACCTAAGCTACCGACTTACATATCTCAATTTTGTGTGACTCAAAGAAAGATTTCTTAGAATTATTGTATGATAAATCTTAATTAGGTTAATCTGTTTAGCCGAGCTGACATAACCGCAGAGTCATCTGATAGAAAGTGGCCTCCGGGCTGTAGTGACTCAATTAAAAATTATAATGCCGAGTATACAGGACGAAATTAAAAGGATTAAACATTGATGATAGCGAATTTTACTCACAGGAAACATTCCTCTATTTCGAACATAAATTACAACTGCATTCAAAGATTTTTTGAAAACTTGCTTGCCTCAGACAGCAGTAAAAACGACAGAAATGCCAAAAACAATAGCAGGCAAGTTAATTCAGATAATTATTAGAACACGTTTAACGGGTTTTATCGTGCATTGTTTTTAATCTTGACGTTTTAACCACTTTGTATTGTTCAGGGTCACAAGTACTCTGTCTAGTTCATGCCTTTGGTCCACATAACAAGGCCTTTTGAAAGTCTGGAGCAAGCCGACCCTATATTCAGCAGGTAATATGTAAGTACTGGCACCACCGCCAAGCCTAGTGTTTTTGCCAATTACCTCCCGTTGTGTTAATAACGTGGCCTTTTGCCCACCAGTGGGTCAAGTATACGTTGCGTTTCTATGTCTTTATATCCCGGACTGGACATAACTATAGGCACTAGCATTTGATTTTCATGTCCTTTTATATATATATTTTTATTAATTGAATTTGCATTTAAATCTTAGTTGTGTTGATTATCCAAATGACTTTCATATTATTGTTTTAGTACTTTATTACTGTTATAGTTAAAAACTAATTTTTCCATATACAAATCAAGCACCAATTTATATAGAACTAGCGACTTGCCACGGCTTCACACGGGTAGCTAAAGGATTCTCTTTATTTTTACACGCTATTTTGAAGAAAAACCTGTTATTGTGACTTTACTATAATAGTTAGATATACTTAATAGCCTCGCGTACTTTTTTGTTTTTATGCATTATTTTATTTTGTGTATCATCAATAGTTTTCGCAGCGCACGCCAAATAATGTCTTTTATAGGCAAACTTTTAATACCTTGGGTAGCATTATTTCAATTTTAGTAAGGAACTAAAAAAAAAGCAAAATTAAAATACAGCCGTTTTACTCGCTGATTATGTAGCTTCCCTAATTGATAGAATTTTTAAAATCGGTTTTGTATTTGTTGAGTTTATCCATCACAAATAAACATACTAAAACAAATCTTAGTGTAGTTGAAGATATCATTGGCAGGCACCCGATGAAGCAAAAATTTACCAAACTGACATTAGAAAGCTATGAAAGTCCAACCACAGTGTTAAATAATTTTATAAATGAAGCAATAGGTACTGTAAATCAAAATCAGTCACTTTTATCCAATCTTTCCAATAAGAATAACATTATAATACCGGTTCATTTTCCAAGAATCCACAGTATACCGCAACTCATTTTAATTCCCGATCTCTATTTAGGTATGTGATTTGTCACTAATCCGTATTCCTAATTAGTCACCAAACGCTTAAAACCAGTTTCTTGTAGGCGTCTGCTAAACAGCGTGATACTTTACTTATCATCGTTTTTGAGGACCACTTGAAATTTGTATAAACTGGCCATGTATTCAACTTAGAAAAAAATGTTTATAAACACTGTTTCAGAAACAAAATATACGTAATTATGAAACAAATCAATTTATTGCAGAAAGAATATCATTTTTTTTGGTAAACACTACCTACGTGTTAATCGGGATATTTCTGTGCTCCCCACTCGCGATGGGGAGCACAGACAGAAACAAATCATTTTCGCAACAGATGCATACGAGTGTGGACGCTCGTGATTAAACATGAAGATAGTATGGAACTTTTTTCAACATACAAATAATTACTTGAAACAAAGCGCATGTTATAGGATTGCTCACTACCAGGCCTTGTCTTCTTAACAAATAGTTTCTAACCTAGTTTTTGTTTCTTTCCTTTAGATCTAGACATCGCCTGCAAATAAATGTAAGCAGCACCCAACAACACTACCTCCTCGGGCGACATATTGTAAACAACTGATGATGTGGACGGCAGTGTTTCCGAAACATAGTTCCTGTAAACATCTACGTGATGATTCAGAAACTGTGTATCCGAAACATTGTTTCCCAGTGAATACATGGCAATGATAGTGTTTGTCTCACTCTTACAGTCGCAACTCGTTACAACCAAAAATACTAAACCACTTACAAACTATATTCAATTTGTTATAACTAGCGATGAAAACAAGTTTTCACGTAGGCGTATGCTAAGCACCACGATATTTCACCAATCGCGACTGTTCTCATTATAATACAGAAGGCATTAGTCGGGTAGCAGATAGACAAAGATACGCAGTATCGGGTATCAGATGTAAACCGTGGTACGGGTTAACAACCGAAGGCAGCATTCCGAGTTGGAGGCTTAATGATGGATATTTGTACAAAGCTGTGAGTATAAATGTGATAGGATTAGCTTGCTGTGTCAAAGCTTGGATTGTTTGTGAGATTCGTAAAACGAATGTATATGAGAGAAATTAACTTTAGATTTGTATTGTTATAAATTAATTATTTAGAGGTATTAATGTAATTATAATTTGAACTACCTTTTGCCCACGCGGACTACAGTTTATCGCGAAAAAAGCATCCTATGTTCATCTAAGATATTAAACACCAATGCATTTGAACTAGCTTTCGCCCGTGACTTCATCCATGCGGACTACAGTTTATCGCAAAAAAAAAGCATTCTCTTTTCATATTGGATCTTTAATACCAATGCATTTGAACTAGCTTTCGCCCGCGACTACGTCCGCGCGGACTACAATGTATCGCAAAAAAGCATCCTATGTTCATCTAGGATATTAAAAACCAATGCATTTAAACTAGCTTTCACCCGCGACTACGTCCGCGCAGACTACAGTTAATTGCGAAAAAAGCATCCTATGTTCATCAAGGATATTAAAAACCAATGCGAAAGTGTAGCATCATCGCTCCTGATGTTTTTTTAACAGACTCGTTATTATTTCGTTTCCACGGCAATGTCATTCCGTTCCTTAAAGCGAGTAATCGTAATTTCCCAGTTTTCCCATGGCAGCTTACCATTTTCCGGGATAAGTAGTATTCTATCTTGGTCTCTATATGGAACAGTACCTATTAACAAAGTTTCATAAAAATCGAATTAGCGGTTTTAGCGTGAAAGTTCTCCAAACAAGCAAACAGACAACGTTTCACTTTTATAAATTGGAGTGGATCTTACTAATGGAAACTACTCAGGTATAAATTCAAGTCGTAAGTCGAATGGTCCGCGGCTGATTTGTATTTTTACCCGACTGAATGGATGGTATTGTGTTTATTAGCCGATGTATAGATAGATAGATAGATAACACTTTATTGTACCAAAGAAAACACAAAAAAAAAAAGAAAAAAAAAGTAGTACTGTGACGATGTCTAACCTCTCTCATCATAATGATAATCATTTGATAGTTTATCTATATTAATTATAAATTCAAATAACCTGTCATTCCTAGATGGTCATTAATGCATTGGCTCATCTCGATGTTTTTACAAAATATCTGATTAAAAAAGTGGTAAATAAATTATTATTGTGACGATGTCAAACCTCTTTCATCATAATGATACTCATTTGATAGTTTATCTATATTAATTCTAAATTCAAATAACCTGTCGTTCCTAAATGGTCATTTATGCATTGGCTCATGTCGATGTTTTTACAAAATGTCTTATAAAAAAGTGGTCAATAAATTATTATTTTATCTACTTATAACTCGCCGTTTTAGTTACTGCGTAAATTCCACCTACCTAAAATAGCGGCCGATAGAATTCCCACCAAAATGCTGACTACTAGCTTGGGGCGTGTTCGTGTTGAGTAAGAAAGGACCAGCTAGCAGAGTCCTGCAAGCGTTGCTGATAGGCCAGCTATCTCTGTACATGGTCATCTTCTGCTACAACAAGTCCATGAAGGTGGAGCCGTTGTTTATGAACATATCCGAGTGCTCCTAATTGTTCCTGTTCTTTTATCTTGTCCACTGAGGTTTGGTACCTGGGCTAGTGGAACAAACCCTAGGACCGCCACGTGACAGTACAATCGGCGGCCTTATTGCTAAGCAGCAATATCTTCCAGGCAACCGTAGATGACATTATCAGTAGTGATTATTAACCGTAGATTTGGTATAGGCCTAACGCGTGGGCCGATTTTGATGATAATTACGTCGATCGATTTGTCTTAATCTTGTGAGTGTCACTAAAGACATGACGGTACTCAAAATTCAATATTGTGAGAAGACGCTATATCGTGAATAATAATAAAAATAAAGTCGACGAACTATGTTGTGGGGTATCATTAAATTAGTATTTGAAAATCATCTTTAGGTTTCTCACAAAAATAATGATTTGGAATGACCATTTAAGATCTTTAACGATTTAAAGTTTGCAGTTCGGGTTTTTTTACTATGCTTAAATTATTTTAGTGCTGGATAACTTCTCGAAAGTTTTGTACCATAAGTTAAAATATGTTAAATGTCTGAACAAACATACATATGATAAACGCAATATCCTCAATATGTCGGGAAAACACTCAGTTTGTTTAATGTAATAATCAATAGTAGAATATAATTGAATGATTGTTCACCCAGATACCAAATTAATAATGTTTCGACAGCTCTCTAGACATAAACTATATCGGAAGGTCCCTCTCAGATAATACGGAATTGGAGCGGTGTACGGCATCTATTAAACGTGAATACGATTCAATTCCACACTCGCGTCCGTGCTATAACGAAGTGTGCGGCGGACCTGTAATGAGACAAGGGTGACTCGCCAATAATAAGTAAATGTGTGCCTAATGGAATGTTTATCTGTAACCGTTTCGGAGATAGGAGACGTTTTATCTGCGAAGGTTTTTATTAGAATCAATATTAAATTAACGTTCGTACGTTTTGTGGGTTGAGCTTTTTTTCAATCAACAGTATTGAAGCGGAAGACCGTTACATGAAGATGTTGATGTTGTTCTCATGCTGTACTGATTGTGGCTATATCTGAACATTAGCTTTAAATTATTTTATCTACACTCATTTTGTGAAATCCGGATTATGAACTCAAAAATGGAGGCATAATGATATATTCATTCACGGCACGGCAAAATTCATAAATTATAATACTGTTTTTTTAACTAAGCGATGTTATATTTTTTTTATTTCATTAAATCACCGGTTGGCTCCGCACCTACGAGGGTTTTCGACATTTATTATCTATGGCGGCGCGTGCTATACCATAGAAAGGCGCGCGAATTCGCTGTGGACTGGATTTTGGCGCCATAATTTAGTTTACGTTTTTAGTTAGAACCTAACCAATTTAATGTTTTTTTGTAGATTAAATGTTTAATCGTTATTAAAAATGAGACAAATATGTGTTAAACATGTGAGAACAGATATCGTGAGGAGAATTTGACTCCACTTGACATCACGGAAAAGCAACGAACATGGCGAACGAGTTTTTACCAGCAAAATCAAGAATATATTACGACATAGTTTTTTTCATTAAAAGTAATTTCATGAGTGTAGATAAAGTAGTGTATAAAACGGCACATAACTATGAATTAAAACACTCGAGTGAAACTATTAAAAAACTCGCCTACGGCTGGTTTTTTAAACTGATTATCGTGTTTAATCCCCTCATTATGCAACCGTTTCATAAACTACTATTATTAACTATTACATCATAAAAGTAACTACTACTTCTACTATAAAACAGTTCATAGCCAATATTCCACTACACGTATCACAAGCGTACAAGCCCACTACAGTTGGCTGTGTACCAAGCATGCTGGCAGTATTGCTCCGTTGAATTATAATGCAAATTTTATGAGTGAGCCTACACAAACTGAGACGGATTAATTTAATTTTAACTAGCGGTTCCCCGCGGTTTTGCTCGCGTACATTTTGCCCTCCTCCCCTTCCACCCCTTTCCCCCTTGCTTTCCAAATCCCCCTCTCTCCCACCCCACCCCGTCCTATATGAATTAGTCTATGATTTCTCGAGATTTCATCAATAAAGTCGTTGCATATAAAATGTATGTGAAAATGAATTTTCTTCTTAACCCTTTTTCGTGTTTTTTTTCCTATTTTTAATACTTAGTCTGGTATTCGGGGTGGAGATAATCCTACCGAGCAAAGATCATAAAAATCGTTCCAGCCGTTTTTGAGTATTTTATTCACTAGCAACCCGGCATCGGACGGGAGTAATTTGAAAAAGAAGTGGTGAAAATTGTAGTTATAGCACACTCGACCTTCTCTCGGCATCGAGACACCCCCCTCGCTACTTTCAGGTCTGCTATGCTAGTATCTATAATTATAATAAAGCAATAAGTACGAAAAAGTATGTACAAAAAAGATAATAAAAAATAGGCTACTTAAGCTACTGAAAAAGAATATAACATTTTTTTAAATCGTGTCTGTCTGTGTGCCTGTTTGTTCGCGCATCACGTAAAAAACTACTAAACCGATTACGATTCGGTTTTAACTGTTGGATAGCTTAGTGTTTGACTTAAAAACTGGGGTACTCGGTATCTCAATCCGATGAGTAGGAGCCGAGCAATCGATAAAAACTTTTTTGACAGCTGAAGGAATTATGTTCAAATGTTGATATATTGGTATTATAGATCTTGGAATAGTACATAAAGTACTTTTAACCTAGAGAAATGACCACTCATGTGAAGCTGCGGGTACAGCTAGTGCTTATAATTATGTATATTTTTCACATTCACACAGTGAAAAATACTCTCTGATGGTAAACATCGCATTAAAATCCGTTGCATACATTAAAAGATCTAAGGGTAAAGTCGGTTGGAAGCGACTTTGTTTTATAAATATGTTTTGATTTCTTCCGAATCTTGAACATCGTCATATTTGAAGAAATTAACACAAAACAATATCAAACTATACGTATAAACCTTCCTCTTGAATCTCTCTATCTATTGATTAAATTGATGAACCGCATCACAGAGGGACAGTTAGCGGGAAGCGACTTTGTTTTATACTATGTATTGGTATTGCCGTAAAATATATGAAAATATTAGTTAGGTAAACAAGCAAACAAAACTAGTTTTAATTTAATATCTCTAGTCGTAGCTGAGCTAAATAAAACAGAATATATTTAGTTACTTAATAAATATACAACGAACTTGCCAGACAATAACTAATAATGAGTTAACAGGCACAACACCTGTTCCAGTCTCTATCAATATAGATAGATACATAGATAATACTTTATTTACTGTACACCAGTTTACAAAAATAATAAAGTGTATAGGAACAATCTTATAACTAAAGTACAGTGGGTGGACTTATCGCTAAACGCGATCTCTTCTAGTCAACATTTGGATGGAGAAATGGAGTGAGAGTGGATGGCGGTGTAATAAATTAAAACAAAATAAATAATTCAGTCTGACTTGACTTGACGTTACACTTTGTTCTACGAAAAATGGCAATATTTTATACGTCAAATGATATATTAGGCACATAAAGGTGTAAAATTAGATACAATTATTACATTTTGAAACTTCATAAGAAAAGTGAATGTGGCGGCCATTTTGTTAAATTATAATTTTAGAGAATTTTCAAAGCATCTTTCAAGGCGATTGGCTGTACCTGAGCGATTCTACTTATATCGAGGGGTTGTAATGTGTGTAACAAGTAATTAAAATATACACATAAATTTAAACATATATACTATTATATAAAATACATACTACAGTAAGATTATACATACATATATAATATATTTATATTATCTTTAAAAATGTGTTTGTGTGTGTGTTTGTGTGTGTGTGTGTGTGTGTGTGTGTGTGTGTGTGTGTGTGTATGTTTAATACTCTTTCACGCTCAAACGGCTGAACGGATTCGGATGAAATTTGGTACCAGTATAGCTTATATCCTGGATTCATTATCATCATTATAATCCATCAGGTGGAACCGCGGGGCACAGCTCGTATCTAATAATTTGCTAAAGGTAAAAGTTTCCGTAAGACGGATTTAGAAACAGAGGGAAAATTGTGTGGACAATAATGTAGTGGTAGTGTAAATACAAGAAGTGTTAGTTATTTCGTAAATTAGGACGACAGCCTGAACATCTCTGCAAGAGTGATTATAAATAAACTCTGCGGTGCTCTTGCAGTGTGTTTTGACATATAGACCTAGAACGTAAAACTATAATAGATTTTGACGAACGATTCAATTATCTACAGTATTACCCGCGTACACATTTATTTTTTCTGATAATACGAACAGAACCTTCTGATAAAAGCTAATTGAAATAATAGTATAATATTGTAACCAGTATTAAGGTAACAGAACAGCTGCATTTGCTATGAGAAATTAAAAAGGACACGACATTTTGCAATGAAACCACCTGAGTACATTGAATAATGCATTATGGAACTGCACTTTTATTAAGATGATATCTTAATAAAAGTGCACAAGATTTACCGAGTTCGTGTTGTAATTTTACTAGAAGGCTGTTCAAGTCGACCCCAGTTTCATAATGCATTATTCAATGTACTCAGGTGGTTTCATTGCAAAATGTCGTGTCCTTTTTAATTTCTCATAGCAAATGCAGCTGTTCTGTTACCTTAATACTGGTTACAATATTATACTATTATTTCAATTAGCTTTTATCAGAAGGTTCTGTTCGTATTATCAGAAAAAATAAATGTGTACGCGGGTAATACTGTAGATAATTGAATAGATCAACATGATGGTGGATGCGGTGACGTTCGTGGTGCTTAACTCTGATCAAAGAGTAATTTATTTAATCGATTTTTTTAAAGTTAGTAGTAGTAAGTTTTTTAGGAGGTTCTCAGTTTCTCAATTTGACTTTATGTTTTCGTTTCTGTTTTTATTCACTCACTACTCCAGAATTTCTAAACCGATTTGAATGATTATTTTTTATTTAAATGGCTAACTCTCTAGTATGTATAGTCAATTTCATCAAAATTGGTTCAATGGTTAAGTAAATAGATTTGCGGCCGATTTATGGTTGACAGATCCTCAAATTAATTTGTCAACTTGATTATTCGTCTAGTTACAAACAAAAAATAAACTACAATACATAATAATATGGTCTTTTTAGCGAAAAGACCGCCCATTGTACAATAATATTTCTTAGTTTTAGTTAATTTGTAACTTTTTGGTCTACAATAAAGAGTTATCTATCTATCTATCTATCTATCTATCTAACTATAATAGCGACCTGTCCAGGCCGTAAATAAGGTCATTAACGTTTCTATTTAAGCCCGACAACTTCCTATAATACTTTGTGCTGAACCAAAACGTATGTCTCAGAAACTTTAGAAGATTTTTTATTATGAAGGCAATAATAAGACAGTAGCGGTCTTCTGATAAATTAGCAATAAAATACTCTGACGATATCTTTATTTCTTTATTTTGAAATCGAATACTTATGGTTATGGTTATAGCATCGAAAATGGCAGATCTCTGACCCTTAGACAATATCATTTAAATGATATTTATATAAATCGTTAACATATTACTGATGTAGAAACATAACTGTCAAACTACGACTATATTGTGAGAGCTCGATTAGACGTGACAAAGGACAAGATATAAATATTTTTAGAGTTGGTTTGGTCATACTTAAAAATATATGATATTCTACAGATTGCACTATGGACAGTGTGCACAAGAACTGCACAATCTGATTCCCCCGTCACCTTTCCATCACCGTACGGCCAGACGATCGGCAAAGTGCCACCCCATTTATGGTTGAAATATCTCGCACAAGAACGAAGTGGTACGCTTCTTCATTTATTATAAGAACTGCAAAATAGTGGAATGCCCTGCCCTCGTCAGTAAAATAAATGTTTCCGGTAAAATATAGTCCAGGTATGTACAAGTCAAGAATGAATAGGTATCTACTATGCAAGTGTGCTATAGCGTCGACCATTTCATCGCTTTCCATCAAGTAAGATCGTGGTGAAACGATTACCTAGTAAGTTATAAAAAAATATATTGAAATGATTCGAAAATCGGCAGTGGTGCTCTTTATATTCAGGCTGTATAAAGGTGACAAGTTGAAAATAAGTTCCTTTTTTATTTAATGTTAGATAACTATTAATACCAATGAAATACATCACTTTTATATTATTGTTTGCCAAGGGCGGTTTTATCGCTTTAAGCGTTTTTTTCTAGACATTCTCTGGATGAGACTTGTAGGATATTGATTATCACTGTTGTTTTTTCCTGTGCGCTTATTCGCTATGACCATTCACACATGTAACGAGTCAAGTAGTGGAATCGTTCGGCAAACTCCGTTAATTCACAAACATACATGACGCAGATATATTGACGCGACGTGTAACGTGGCCAAATGGTCAAAGCAAATAAGGACCTTGTTTATAGTGAAAATGTAAATGCATAAGCTAAATTATCGTATAAAAGCTCATTTCAGCTACTACAAGCGAACATTATAATATAAGATTATATCCTATCTTCAAGATAGAATTATTTACTTGCTCGACTAACCAATGCCTAATTCGTAACCAAACGGCCTTGTTACAGTCGTTACCCAACGCAATATGACAGTTTTAGTTCGATTCACATTCCACTGTTTATGTCCTCGTTGAGCAATCGCAGTCTGGTTAGTATTCCACAATGGTGTGGCGTACGAACCTATTATTTCATAGGTTGACATTACATGCACCTTGAAGCAGATTTCCGAGCAATGTGAATGTCTATCTATGTATCGAGAGGACATATTATGCTTCTCCTAGGATGCGCACCGTCAAAAGCGGCCATGAGGAATTGCTTGTAAAGGATTCTGGTACAAAAATATAATAGTTTAAAGTATAGGTGCAACAGATAATTGAAAGATGACGACTTGATAGGATCGTTCTTAGGCGAAAGGCATACTCTTTCTTTTCTCCTAAGAACCTTTCGAAGATGGTTGGAGGAAACAGATCCATACTTTTAATAATATAAAAGCGAAAGTAGCTCTGTCTCTCTGTATGTCTGACTGTTTACTAAACGGCTAAAGCGGTCTAATGAAAATAGGGTATGGAGATAGTTTAAACCCTGGGAAAGTACAGAGGATACTTTTTTATCGGAATAAACGATACTACGCGCGGACCAAGTCGCATGAAAAATTTAACACTCATATAATGTTTTTCTGCAACAGAATCCAAGGAAATAAAGTTCATGTTGTTCTTTTTGCCCTATTCTTTTCATAAAAGAAGTGGCTCATGATCATAAAAACGTAGAGTTTATCTATCTGAGGTTATCTATCAACTTATAACGGTACGACCGGTTGGTCTAGTGGTTTGTAACCCTATGAACGAATTCAAACGTTTGTGGGTACGAATCCTGCAAGGTGCAATCATTTGTGAGATGAGCAGAAATGATTGTATCCGAGTCATGGATGTAATGAAATGAAATGAATTTATCCGTTATCTAGTGCCCATAGTACATATTTTGGGTTTTGATATCCTAGTTTGGGGCTACGTAAATGGTGTTGAATAGTGCCTAATGTATTTATTTTATTTATTTGTATTTTTAATAAAGCAGTAAGTAAGTAACAAAAAGTATGTACAAAGAAGATGATTAGAAAAAAAAACTAGTATAGGTGAAACTTAAAATTTCGTACTGTAGTTTAACGGTGAGCCGTGCTTTCTTTGTACAATTGTATCGTTCAAGGGTAATTCTATAAACCGAACGGGACTCTAAAATAAGCTACTGAACAAGAATCTGTACCAATATATAAAAGTGAAACAATGTCTGTTTGTTTGTTTGGAGAGATTTCATGCGATAACGACTGAACGGATTTTGATGAAATTTGGAATGGAGATAGCTTGTACCCGGAAATAAAAGATAGACCACTTTTAATCCTGGAAAATTGTAAGTTTCCACGGGAAAATTGGAAAATGTTGATTACTCGGTGTAAGGAACGGTTGCCTTGGAAACGAAATAACAAGTCTGTCAAAAAACATCACGAGCACTGTTGCTATACCTAATTTTGCATTCGTTTTTAATAGAAGAACATAGGATGCTTTTTCCCCAATACACAGTAGTCCACGTGGACGAAGTTGTGGGCGGGCAGCTAGTTTAATATATTTTTATCTTATCTGTTTGTGCATTGCGTACAGAATAATAGACCGATTGGGATGCGGTTTTCACTGTTTTATAGGATAGGTTTTGACTTAAAATCTGGTGTAGGTTCTTGTTATCTGAATCCAATGAGAACAAGCCGAGCAATCGAAAAAAAACTATTTGACGTCTGAACGAAGTTTTATGAAATTTTGTGTACTGATAAGTAGATATACTCTTGTTATATCCTAAAAAAATACCAAGCGGGAAAAGCTGCGGGAACAGCTGGTATCAGATATAATTTTACCTGAATAAACAGTAGATTTGGCACTAGTTGAACGAAGGTAGTGCTAAATATATTATGTTCTTTAAGTCTATTTGATTTGGAAAGCTTTTCAAATAATGAAGTCATACTAATAACAGAGACGTACCCAAGCTGTTTGTATCCTCTCAAACAGGCCAGTAATTCTCTCTCCAGTATTTTTTCCCGGAATTCTTATTTTCATCGTCTTTATTTAATTTCCAAGCTTCTGAAGGTAATGAAATTACCTATTACGCCATGATCCCAATATAAAATAGGCAGATAAAACTGAGACCTCTCAGATAAAAGGAAAATCAAGTCCTTCAACTTAAGGCAAATTGGTATGCGTACCAACACAATTTCCTTAGCGAACGAGGAGAGCGTCAAAAATTAAATTCTGTCAGAAAACACTAAAAATCCCGCCCGCCTTACCAAAGTACCAAACTCGAGTTTAATTTCTTTTTAAGAGATTTCCCAGGCTTGGACATTATCGAATTCAGCCGACGAAAGTGAAAATGAAACAATTATGCAAATGGGCAACAAAATAAAACTCATTTTATTAATAATCAAATAACGGGAGTTCGCATTCGCAAATGAAATAAAATTTTCGTAAATGGTGGCATTAATTGTCGGGATGTCGGGGAAAGGGGAGTGGGGGAATGTCCCCTGCCTCCCTTCTGGCTTCTATCAAACACAAGTTATCTCAAAGGGGAGAAGTTTTAATAAAATTCTGAATGCCTTGGGCAGTTAGATACAGACTCTATATGCTATCATTTAGTTATTGCAACTTCTCCGAGTACTTCGCTTATGTCTTTGAGATTTTAAACTGTCGTTGGTAGATTTGATATTTGTGTTGATTTCTTGAAGAACCTATTCGATCTTGTTAAAATTATTCCTCCTGCAATTTTTTCTGTTCATTCTCTACCTACTAAGGTAGAGTTTACATACGTTTACGACGCAAGCACGATGTAATTTTCATGTTCACAACTTTAGTGTATTTCCCGTAAGAAATGAAACATCCTGTTTCGCAACAGTGCTAAATATATAAAAGCTGTGTTGTACGCCCAAACTACCTGATACCAAATAATTGACATTTAATCATTAATTGTGTCAACCATCTACTGATATTAATCATAATTAATATTATTTGTTTATCTTTAAATTATTATTACTTTGATGTTAAACTGATGTTTCATTAACTACAATGTTGCGGCATAAATACAAATAAAATAGACATAAATAATTATATTCGGTACAATTCACAGCAAATACCTAGTCCCAAACTAGGATACCCTGTACTATGGGCACTAGACAACGGATAAACATACAAAGATACGAATATTACATCCATTATTCGGAAACAAGAATTTTAGCTCATCATACAAATTATTGATCCTTGCGGGATTCGAACCCATGACCGTTGGTTCACTTTACAATCAGAGTCACTTACCATCCGGCCAACTGGTCGTCAAACATATGACAAACATTTGTTTGTTTGTCGTGTCAGAGATTGTCAGGCCACCCGAGGGTCTCTGACATGGCTTAACTACTGCTATTAATCAGTAACAGCTTAACGTGCCCTCCAAAGCACGGAATGATGGAAAACTGCAAAAGTCATTGGTGCGAATCTCAGAGTAAGTATATACTTTAGTTATACACACTGCGGTAAGGAGCCTAGGACTGAACCCATAACAGAGTACTATATACTTTATAATAAAGATTATATTATTATTCTCAAGGAAAATTACCAAACGCGCCTGTCTGTCGCTCTGTGCAGAAATATCTCAGAAAATACTGAACCAGGTTTTCATTTAAGTGTAAGTTGATTGAAGAGAGATTTTAAAGTCAAAATCTAAAAGATTCAAAATCAAGATTTTTCTGTTATATGAAATACCAATTTAATTTAATATCCCTTATAGGCACTCCCAAGAATAGGAGATGCGGGTAACTATTCCCGTAATCCTGTATGACATTTTGTACAAATCAATATTTAATAAAATCTTTAAAATCCGTGCTAAGCTGGGACAGGTCGCTTTAAAAGATATTACCGATAAGCCTTTCGATGTTAGATAAAAACGTGAATAGGATTTTGAGTTTACTTTTTATTTATAATTATGGCTTCCAGATACTCATTTAGTTACAGATATGACCTCTACGTATTAATCACAGGTCGCGTTGCAAGTCAGCAGTATCGCAACATCTGAAAATCGCAATACTGGAATAATGTAAGGACTCAATTAAAACGTTAGCGAAGCTAAGTAAATATTTCAGCGCTACTCTGCCCTATTTATTGCCCTTCTAAGGTTTAATTAAGCGGTCTTTGATGTTCAATCTGTTACACAAAACTCTCTAATTACGTAGGTAGGTACGCCACTAAATTGAGCTCTTATATAGCGATTTCAAAAATAGGCACAGAATTTAGGTGCCATGTTTTATTTATTTGAAATCTTAGTTTATATTGGGTTTGATTTTCGATGAGTTTAGTAATTTAGGAGCAAATCTAAATAAATAATCATTTACAAAATAATACATATTTGTATTCGAAAAACGCTGATTGGTTCCCCGAAAAGAGGGAGCAAAGTAGATCTTTTCTGTTCAAGATCTTCAGAGAGGGCACTGATGAGTTTTGAATTTGGAACGTGAAGTTTTGATGTTGGCGATCGATCGGTTCTGCGACGCGAGCGCTAGTGGCTCGTCGACACTTTCCGCCTCAGCTCAACCTTATTCAAGTTATAAGCCATCACACATTTTTTTTAATGTGCTAAATGTAAATACTCCAGTTGGGAATTGACTTCGCTACTAAAGATCGGGAGTCAAACGATGTTAAACTGCAAGTATAGCGAAGTATTATATTAAGTAGTATATTAAGTATTATACTACCTACTTACACCTGAAATAAATGTGATACAGAATCTATGACCAACTAAGCCCCTGGTAAAATATTTAAAAGCTGATAGGTAACAATTTTATCGAGTGGGAAAATACAATATAAGCGAAGTCTTTTTCGAAAACCTGCCCCTATTTAATTGAGAATACAATATCTGAAGATACTGTCTGAAGAACGTATAAATCCAAGATGTACAAAGTGAATATAAATTTTTAGTTAAGTGTTAGTAACCTAGTTTATTATAAGTTGCTTATTTTTAGTCTATTTAATATCCCTTTAAATAACTATAATGAATTGTGAAGTATCTAAAAGCCCCTTCTATTTATTTTTGTCATAGAAGGGGATGAAAAGTAGAGTGTATCACTCAGAAGCAAAATTATTAATCCTTCGCTACGTTCAGGATTCTACTTAAGAATCCTTCACTCCACTCTGGATTCAAAATAGCCGTCAATATATTATTTTGCTTCCTAGTAAAACAATCTACTATACCATACTTTTTCTAGTAGTTGCAACACTCTCTATATATATTTAAAGTTTACATGTCATTTATTTGACGTAAACTAATAAAATCCTTAGAGTGCAGTATTTGTTTGATATGAAATGACACGGAAATGACACTTAATAAATACAGTGATTCATGGACGGTCGTCAGTGTTCGGAAATCGTTGTTAACAGCCAATTGTTTCTTCCCAAAGGCCTATTATTTTTGGCCAGGTACTGTACTATAATATTAAACTTCACTTTAACAGTTGCAATTGCAACATTAGACTAAGATTAGGTATTTTATTTATTTTTATGATTATACATTTTCAAAAAAAAATTTTTTTGTATAAAGTTCAAAAGACAATTGCTACTGTTTAGTAAAAATAATCATATATTTTTAAAATGATCTTTTAAAGACCTTCATTTTGAATTACCTTAGTCCATATAGCTACATACAAATCATATCAACATCAGCCTATACTGGTCTACTGCTGGACGTAGGCCTCCCCTAATTCACGCCACTGAGCTTGGTCTTCAGGTCTCTCATCCATTTTCTACCATTCGCTTTTCGCAGATCGTCACTCCACCTGGCCACAGGGCATCCTATACTACATTTGCCTAAACGTGGTCTCCGCTCGAGAACTCATCTACGCCAACGGTTATCAGTTCTTCGGGTAATGACCAGAAAATGACCAGCCACTATAGCTTGTTTATCCTTAGAGCTATGTCGATTTCTTTGGTTCTCTGTCGGATCATTTCATTACAAATCCTTTGAAATCCTTTAGAGAAACTCTAAGTATAGCTCTCTCCATAGCTCTCTGGCCAACCTTAAATTTGTGGATTAGTTTGACCATGACTGTCCACGTTTCGGCTCTATAGGCCATGACGGGTAGGACGCACTGATTGATGAATTTTGTCTTCAGGTATTGTGGTGTGGACGACGAGAAGACTTGTCAAAGCTTGCCGAATGCTGCCCAAACCAGCTGAATTCTTCTTTAGCTCGGCTTCTGTTGTAACATTGAATGCAATTAGTTCCAGGTCAATAAGCACGTTGAACATGATCTTTTTCATAACTTTGTTCATTCCAAGACCGATGCTCTGAGAAGCATCAACTAGGTTGGTCCGCATACTTTGCAAGTCTTACAGCGACTCTGCCATTAGAACAATATTATCAGCAAATTGTAAGTGTGAGATGTTCTTCCCATTGATATTAATGGCCATTCCTTTCCAATTCAGCCTCCTCAACATATCTTTCAAGGAATTAATAAACAGTTTCGGGGATATAACATCCCCCCTGTCTGACTCCCCTGCGAATCATATCCTCCCTGGATATGTCCAGACTGCTGGTTTTGTATTTGGACACACATAGTCGCGGCGTCATACAGAAACATCGGGGTGTCGTGCTCCGCAACAGCGCCACCATAATTTAGAGGGATATATCAGCACTTCGATGTATCGTCGCCAGTCCACTTGACAACGCTGCGAAGATCATATACTCGTATCTAAGCTGAATACACTGATTATAAATATCTTCACTGTTCTGCGTGATTAAACATCTACCAAGAATCACGATGTTAAAAGTTCAAATTGATGTCATTAGAACCTTTAATTTCCCAGACATCTTCTTGTAACAAGACTGCCTAATGTAAAGCCATGGAAACGAAACGATACTTTAATACCACGTTCATTTCGTTTCACTCCATCCGCTAGATGCTCGACGCCTCCCGTAGACGTGACATGTATGAATTAAGGAGCTGCCGTGAATAAAAGAGGCTGATATAGAGATTATAGAAGTGATCGAAGTCAAAGTCAAAGTATTTATTGTAAATAGCAATATAATAACACTTTAACAAGTGACAACTTAACATATATAACAAAGAGAAAAACATAAATTATTATAAATAGACTTAATCAATAAAATTAGGTAAACTACCTTAGTATAATTTGAATTTGAAAAGTAAATTGTGAAATTTGTATTTTGAAAATTGAAATTTGTAATTTAATTTGCCAATTCAGCGTTGAATCTCACACAGGTAAAGGAAATACTATTCTGACTCTACCAGTGCTTCGGTAATACGTCTGTTAGAGAAGAGAGCAGTAAGAAACTCTACGGGTATTCTATTTTCTCCATTGTTGTCAATTCTTTTATATATATTTTTATTAAATAAACGAAGAAAAACTAATACTATTACTTTTATTACTTTTTCTTCGTTCGTTTTAAATATTGATTCCCGAAATGTACCGCCTAAATTTATCAATTTAATATTTGTTTTTCTTTTTCATATTATAATAATTATGTAATACACATGTATATATCATGCTTTGGACATCCTCTGTGGAGAGTCGTTTGATAGGTCTGTTCCGTAGATACAGTTTGTACGTATGTCGATTGAGGTATTGGTAACCTCTAGTGACCGACTTTGTCAGGCTCCCAAGGGCTTCTGACGGGGCCTAACGACTGATCAGTTGTTATATACCGGTACTTATGGCAATATACGAGCTATCCTAAGCACTGAGCGATGGATATTCCACATTTAACCTATCAAAAGTCCGGGCCCAAGCTCGACCCCAAAATATACATGTTACTACTCTTCCACCAGCGCAATAGAGATTATAGATAGACATGAATGAATTTGATTAGGCAATGTTTTTACTTTATAAAATCTATAAAAAAATTACTGCACTTGTTTTGGCCCGAATTTTAAGAATTTCTCTTCAACTGACCATGATGTGATCAACTTTGAGGCATGAAGAATTTATGACAAGTTTTATTGAAAAGAAGAGATTTATAAAATATTTTTAATAAAAAAATTAACATTCAAAATTACTTTTGTAACCAGACACTAATAAGAATAAAATTATAATTGAACGAGTATAATGTCACTTGAAGCATAAATGTTAGAAACTGGATATTTACCTTAAATATGTAGGCACCTACGATTTGTATTGAGTTCCCGATATTTTCTTTCGAGTGTCTGGAAACCACTAGTACGTCTATGTGAAAACCAAAGAAAACCTTCCCAAATACGCGAGGTGATACTGTTAGTGTTGTGTATAGGTATCGAGTTACTTATGAAAGTCTAAACAATGGTAATGGGGTCGCGCGTAATAAAAGAGTGAGAAAGAAGGTAGACCATTTTTTCTGCTCGTTAAAATTAATCCACCCGCAGTAGTTACTTCAGTTATCCGTGATCATGGCGCTTGCAATAGTACCGAAATATCGGGACCTCAATACAAATAAATAATGACACTTTTTGGAAATTTAAAATGTAGTAGGTAGATACATACACAAAACAAGTAAAAATTAATACAAAAATACTAAAACCCAACTGTGTGACTGTACTGTGTGTCTATTGAATAACATTTTAAGCAACTCACGTGCCATATCTGGTTTTTGCTTTTCAGCTGCAATAGCGGATGGACGCAATGCGATGTGAGCTGACCGCCCTCAAAAGTAATAGTAAATAAATTTAATGTTTCGTATTTACTCACATATTTTACTTTACTTAAATAGTTGCAATTGAAAATTTGTAAGAAGCTTGACAGACAATTGCTACTGTTTAGTGTTTAGGTTAAATACATTTATATTTTTGTGTATGGTCGTACTCGTATAAGGCTCTTCATTTTGATATCTTACAAAAATGCTGAAGTGTATAGAATCTTCGCACTTGTAACTTTTTCAGACACTAAGTCACGAGACGTGCTGGTCGCGCTCATCTGATGGTAAGGCCAATTTCTAAGCACACAAAATTCAGAGGCACTTCCAGCCCACACTTAACTCCATCTAACGCACACGTACGCCGTATATTGCGGGTAGCTGTATCCTCATTCTGGAATCATTACACGAAATAGTATCACCGTACCAACCCCCTAGGGAGGGGGGAGTGACTTTGCGGCTGTTTGTTTATACACTCCCATATATATTTCGGTTAATTAAGTTTTTGTGAGGTCGCGGATTAGTACAGGGGGAGTCTAATCGTGATGGAGTGTGGAAATTACCTAATTGGGGGATATATTATAGAGAAATGAAAAAATATGACGGGTTTTGCGTTATGATAAATTGTGAAAAATTGCATACAGTCCATCATGCTTGTTGACGGAAATGGTAGGGGAAGGAGTTCTGTCTTTGGAAATATGAGGAGGGAGGGGTCATAGCACGTGAGATTGCCAGTGGTACTGGCTTCCTCGGATCTGTTATCATTATCACAATGAAGGCATAATAAAAAACCTAAATTATATAATATAATTTTAATAGGTGAATGTATTCGAAATATTAAAGACAAAGTAATAATACGAGAGAGAACAGGGATTAGGAAATGTCCGTTTACTAAGAAAGGCAAACATTATAAATCATTGACATAAATCTCGTTTACAATCCATCAAGTGCTTGCTTGTTGTATGAGGTCGACTGGCCTCTGGTACCAGAGTTTGTCAAGCCGCCCAAATCTCTAACATGGCTTAAGGCCAGGCTCCAAGGTTACATTTTCCCACTCCCCACTCCCCTGCCACCTACCCTACACTCTGCCACCCGCTACCCGCAATAAGCACTGAAGTGCCTGCGTAACAAGGTTGAATATCGCGAGCGCTGTTTGAACACACAATTTAGCTCGGAACTAAATGACGTATGTCTCAAAAGTTATTTATTTTATTGGCAGGCTAATAATTTAGTAAGGTACATTTTGTCTTAGCCTTAGATAATAAACTATATTTTCTTGCTGGTGAGATTTATTTTAGAGATAAAACATAACCCGTTGAGTAGAAAAATGTAAGCATTACCGAAAATACCGTAGTTTTTGATAAGAAAATGTATCGAATGAAATTCTGTTAATCATGTTTTTGTCTAAGTCTTAGAAAAATAAAGATCTCAAAAACATATATGTTAAGTTTCACATTTATCAGGTTTGTGTTTGACTCAGCTTATTTATGCAAAAAAAACCTTAAAAAGCAGAGCCTGGTCTTAACTACTGCTATTATTAACAGCCGGGACCGACAACTTAACTTACCCACCAAACCATGGAGCGGACAGCTCTTGGGCACCATGACAAACTGACACCATAGGCCAGCACTACCTAACACGACAAGAAAGCATGCAGTTGTATAACATAACCCGTCAGAAAACCCTGTAGAAACTTGAATAAGATTGACAAACTCAAACTAATGAAATGAACTTCTTCTTACGTTCGTATAGTACATTGAGTCTATATAATAACTTGACACACTCATAATACGTCTCATATGTCACAAAGTTAGCAAATAAAATGATACTGAAAAGTTCACTCAACCACCTTTATAACTGACTTGCTTATTACCATAATTGAATTCGAAATTTTCACTAACTCACCGCTGCCCCACACACTCGACACGCATGCATAAAGCCCCTCTTATGGATATTTGTCTCAATGAAAACGGAATTATGAATACTCCCCTCACAATAATGGGTAAAAGAAAAATTTATATGCAATACCTACTACAGAGAGATGTGGTCGACTTCCGGCTTCTTTTTTGTTTGCCGTGCTTATAACTAAAATTAAGAAGCCAATTGCTATTTATAGGAAGCTATAACGTAGAGCCATTAAAATCTAATTAATGTATCACGCTAACTCTTGTAGGAAATAGAGCAAACAGCGACTTTTCACTTTTAAATTTACATTTTACATCTGCATGCTGTTCCTGAACCATTGAACTCTTTTAATCACTCGCTCAATGGGATAATAAAATCTGAAAATCTTATCAACAGTGTATTTATAAAACATAAATTAAAATGAATTTAAAAAGAAACAGCCAAGTGCAAGTCAGACTCACGCATCGAGGGTCCCACACCTTAGGGACCCTTATTTCTTAACTCTTTTTTTTGTATAAAAACACATACTCCGTAAAAATTTAACCAATTCACGATTTGAAAGATACAGTCCTATAAAGGTAGATGGAGTAGGCTACTTGGTAGGGAGAAGGTAATAGAAGAACGAAAGATAACAGTTTTTTTTCCCTTGAAGTAAGGGAATAAGTAACCCTAGTACAAAATAAAACTTTGCCTATCCGGAAAAAATCACAATCCAGGACAACACTACACTCGAAAGGAATTTTTCATATTCGTTATTGTTTTTAAAATATCGCAGCAATAACATTTCACTCCATATACATTATAGTACGAATTTTATGGACTCGCCTTTTAGACGAGTTTATTTCTTTGTGTGTGCGCTCAAGATTAAGTCGAGATGTTGGTTTAGGCTCTGATCAAATATTTATAATGGGACTTTATTGCTTAAATCTACTTTTCAATGTTTGATTTTGAAGTTGCAAAGTCAGTTCAGGGAGTTTTATTTTTGTTAGTAAAATACATTTTTAAAGAATTAAAGGTCAAAAAAGAAGTAAAAATGAGCTTGGATTTGATTAGACTTCTTTTTAATAAATAAGACTTTTTATTTTTCTTATTGGAGTGTTTTTGTTTTGGATCAAAATTACAATGAATTTATTATTTACTTGAGTTTACGTTTAGTAGGTACGTCCCATGACTAATTAATTAAGCATTAATACGATGAATGAAGACACGTGGAATATACATGTAATACAACATTAAAAAAACTTGTAAACGCTTTCTAAAGAGTTATTACAATGAAAAATAGATTACAAGCAATTCCAAACACTCAACACTCTCAATTCAAATCAATTTTGCCTAGAAACATTCAAGTCAAGAGCTGAACTAACGAAAATTTCCCTTTCACCATAACGACAATGAAATCCGTCGTCACACATTACATTCCACTTTCGCATTATAAATTGCCTCAACTCTATAATCATTGCATTCTCCTATAACGAAAGTTCTCGTTAGGTATTTGTGTGTTCTTGGCTTTATTACGGGTACGATACTTTCGAAGATTACATTATTCCCGCAAAAAGACAAATTGCAATGACTCTGAATAATTGTTTTTTTGGAAAACTTTCCAAAAACTGAGGTAAAGACCGAGCTCACTGGCATGCATTAGGAGATGCCTACATCCAGCAGTGGACAAGTAGGTATAGGCTGATGATGATGATGGAAAACTTTCAAGAGAACTTGTTTTAATTATGACTAAGTTTTTTTTCTTAATCATCATCATCATCATCATGTCAGCCTTTAGAAGTCCACTGCTGAACAAAGGCCTCCCCCAAAGAGCGCCATGGTAAGCGATCTGGTGCCACCTCCATCCACCGACTTCCTGCGATGGCTACAATGTCGTCGGTCCATCGTGTGGGGGGTCTCCCTACACTTTCGCTTGCTTGTTCGTAGTCGCCATTCGAGAACGTTTATTCCCCAAAGGTTGTCGGTTCTGCGAACGATATGGCCTGCCCATTGCCACTTCAACTTGCAAACTCTGAGAGCTATGTCGGTAACCTTGGTTCTTCTAGGAATTTCTACGTTTCGGATTTTATTACGTAGTGAAACACGAAACATAGCTCTCGCCATTGAACGCTGAGCGACTTTGAGCTTGTGCATGAGACCAATAAATAGCGACCACGTCTCAGTGCCGTATGTCATCACTGGCAACACGCACTGATTATAAACTTTCGTTTATAGGCTCTGCGGTATCTGCGACGAGAAGATATGGTGCAATTTCCCGAACGCTGCCCATCCGAGGTAGATTCGTTGGTTGACCTCTTTGTCGAAGTTGAATCTTCCCAGTTGGATCGTCTGACCCAAGTAGATATAGTGATCAACAGCTTCAATAATATTGTTCCCAACATAATCCGGCATGGGTACGGCATGCGTTTTTTTTCTTATTTTAATAAAAATATTTGTAAAAAGTGGCCAGTGGCAAGTGCCAGTGGCAAGTGGTCATGCACAAGGTAGCAAGTTGTTTTCTGCATTGTACATAATCATATAGATTTCTGTTACTCCCTAGGTATAAAGTTTGTTCTAAGTTGACGCGGGATCAACTACGCCTTAACTTTATCATCTTGATCATATAACAAGTGACGTAATTGGCCAGACAGTTGTGATTATTGAACTGTTATGTAAGCAAATAGTCTATTTTTTGTATTTACTAAAAAATAAACTATAAGTTGTACAGCAGTTAGAGCATTGACAGTATTTTAGTTAGAGCCTTAAAAGAGGAGAGACAAAATAATAGTTGAATACACGCAAAATGCTTCTTTCGAGCTGAGCTTGTTATAAGGAACTAACTTAAAAAAGTCAAAGACGTAGCGTTTTAAAAATATCTAGCTATTCAACTTTTGTAGACAACAGAGGCCAGGACTAACTACCTCATAAGACAAGCAAGCAAGCGACTTTTGTAGAAGAGGTTATTTTATATACATGATTTATATACAACAACACACATAAATATAGAAATATAAATGCTAAATGTATTATGTACCTACAGAAAATAAGTCTAAGCTAGTGATCTAGACATCATCTTCGTAAACTTCACAAAAATAAAGTTTTCAATTCCATTCTCAGGCTGTCCCCCCAATGTTTCCCTTCCACTAATAAATGGGACTAATTAATCCAGAGTGGCATCTGTCATGCTAAAGAACAACCCCCTTTGCCTGCAGGCTGCAACACCGGTAACTGACGCCAAGTAATTGCTTTTGTTTAATCAACGGTCCTTTGAGTCTAAAATTTGAAAGCTTTGAATATTGAGAAAATGTCAGAGACGTTCTTGGTACCAAAAAACGATAAATGTATTATTAGCATGGCCCACTATATTTAATCCTAATAATTATGCATTCTATCATGAATAGTGTGTTGTGTTCTAATAGCATATCTTAAGATATTCTTCCAGAGGGCTGGGTCCTAAGTAATATCTCCATCTCTTTTTCGGTTAGGATCATCATCTCATGTGATCTTAAGATAGGTGTCGAGTTATCGTGTTTGAGCTCATCAACTAAGCGACTACTTTTTAGACGGTATTTAAAAGCTTGCTTAAAAAAGGATTCTTTGTTCAAACTTCAAATCATCATAAATTGACTCAAAAAGCCATTAAAACGAGTAACAATCTTAAATTGAAATAAAAATGTATTATTGATAAAGCAGTCCATTCATCATAGTTGCTGAACTGCAACAGACCAGCAATTGATACGATAATTTGCTTAACAACAACTTGACAGCAACATAACAATAAAGTATTACTCAACATCATAATTTGAGAGAAACAATGGACACTTAGCGCCGAAAGAATAACAACTCTGTCTGGGACTTGTGTAACAAATGCACATAAAGTTATGGATTTGAAAGCGGATCTATCGTATAATAGTTATTCTTTGCCAGTAGGTACTATAAAACAGTACTCATACAGAAATTAAACTTCTAATTGGGACGATATGTGATATCAACTTTTTTTTTCAGCGTATTGTAAAATTCTGTAGAAAATATTATTCATTTGTAGATATTAGGCACATGATCTTATTTAATCAAGGTATCTGAGTCTGTAAAGTTTTAGATCTGCGATATACAGCGTAATGCTAGATAATAAGTTGACATTAATTTCACCCATACTAAAAACGACAAAAATTGAAGACCTTGCGTGTGGCATAGAAGCATTTGCCATTACGATTTATATATCCACGGCTCTAAACCGCCGATACCCGGCGTAATGGTAAATCTCAGCATCTTTGAGCTCTGCATACACTGAATGGTAAACGTATTACCTATATTCAATTTGTCTTTTTGCCCGTAACCATATTAATATCAAATGACGACGCTCACCATTGCAATTTATATCTACTGATATATCTGCTCCTTCGACAACTGATATTGCATTGTGAGAACAATATGGATGATAGAATATCTAGACTATTATAAAATCTAACAAAGATCCACTTTTAATTTGACGAATAATTTCGATCTCATCTAAGTGGCATCACATGTAGATGACAAAGGAACCCAGTTAGTTTGTCAATGGGTGGGCAGTTTCAGCTATATTTTGAGTGACTTTGTTCAACATCATCATCATGTCAGCCTTAGAAGTCCATTGCTGAACATAGGCCTCCCCCAAAGAGCGCCATGACGAGCTATCTTGTGCCACCTCCATCCACCGACTTCCTGCGATGGCTATAATGTCGTCGGTCCATAGTGTGGGGAGTCTCCCCACACTTCGCTTACTTGTTCGTGACCGCCATTAGAGAACCTTTGTTCCCCAGCGGTTGTCGATTCTGCGAACTATATGGCCTGCCTATTGCCACTTCAACTCTGAGAGCTATGTACACAGCCATGAAATGAAAAAAAAATTTTGAATGTGGAAGTAAAATATTACTGTGAATGTCAAGACCATCATCAAGATCATCTAATCCAAACAATGGCCCAATTTTCTCATTTACTGCTGTGTATTGTCCACTTAATCGACATTAATAATGACAGCCTTTTAAAAGTGTAGCTCATAAAGCAGTTTATTTCGAATGCAAATTATTGGTCTTGCCCATCACAACTTCCTGAGTGATGACTCCGTCGTCGCAAATGCCTATAATGACTAATATATCATTTTTATGTCGCTCGAAGGCTGTTCTAAAAAATAAGGACCGAATAATTCAAGAAAATAGTAATTTTTTATTTGCTTGAAATGAAAATACATGGTAGGTAGTGGAAAGTACCTATAAATTACGTAGCTAATAATGCTATAAAATACGTAGCAACTACTTAAAATTATGTACATGAATAATATATTTAATTTTAAACCTCACAATGATGTATGTATATAAGTAAGTTTTTATTCAGTGGATATGGTTTTGTAAATTCACCGGTATATTTGCTTCACTTTAGGCTGTTCAGTTTATCTACATACATACATAATATTTATTTTCAAGCTTGATTGGATTGTAAGATTAGTGTAAGCACAACCAATAAAACAATTGTGTGAAAATTTGGAAATTATTTATCGCACAAACCAGATATCTGTGTAGATATCTGTGCTCTTCTCCATTTTCTTTTTCTTCTTTCTAGCTGTCTGGAAGAGATAGAATATAAGAGAATTAATATAATAATTAATATTATTACCAGATTTTCTATGCAATGACAATATTTTTGTCCATTAGTCCTTTAAAAATGATTTCAATTTTCTTTTGTTTCCGAATCGTATTTACCGAGTATTATAGTTTCTGACAAGTACATATAATTGTTGTACATTATAGCAATATTTATGCAGCCCTCTGAAAACTGCAGCGGGTGGCTGCAGTTTTCTTCTTTTTTTGTCAGAAATTAAGAAATAGCTTATATTATCGAGTTTACCATGTCAATTGTTCTCAGTGAAAAATTGAGCCATACTTGTTTTACTTGTCTTTGTATGTATATTAAGATTTTTGCACTCATCTGATGGATCAATCATTGGCTGAACAAGATAAGATAAGCCTGGATAAATATTTTGTTCTAGATCTTATAGTATTGATAGTATATTATCATTAACAGTTTATATTAATGTTTTTACATTATAAATTAATAAATATTATTCATCTGATTATTAATTTACACAACAGTTAAAATATTTATATTTCAGCAAAAAAGCGAATAAAAAAATAAAGAAATAGCATGAAGGGACTGACTGCGATTTATGGAACATAAGAAAAATGCATGAGTAAATTAAAAATCTAATAAATCTAATTTGGTAGGTGATAAAATTAATGATAAATAACGATAGGCACTGTTCCGGTTTTTATACCGGTTTTGTACCGATTTCATTCCGTACTTAAAAACCTAATTCCCCTGTTGTAAGTTCAGCGCAAACTGTGATTACGAGATCGTAAATGTCGACCCAAATAACTGTTTTTGCTGTCCAATATTTTTGAGTAATCGATATTTTTTGAAGAGTATCAATTACTTTTATTGGTGGTTATAATTACTGACATTGAAATGTATGCTTTTAACTTTTTCTTTCTTCGAATCCCTTCGGACTTTCTAAAGAAAGATTCTAAAGAACAGAAGAGAAAAATTGACTCTGGTAATGTTCTTTTACAATGTTTAAAAGGTGTAATCCTAAAGAAGATCATATAGTGTACAAGAGCAACTGTCAGTTCCGCGTCCTTCTTTTATGTTCATGGCGTTCAGTAAGAAAAATACTTCTTACTCTACCATAAGTCCAGAGATTTATTGGCACAGAAAAATGGGTTAAATAAGACCCATTTTAAATCAATTTATACCATAAAACGATATAGACAATAAATCTGAACAAACGGTGCATGACTACCCGTAAATTTCCTTTTTTCAATATATCTGCAACACGGTTGAATCATCTAAACAGTACTTAAGTTTAAGACGATGCGACGTGAGAGAGACGTGTGTAATAGTATCCATTTTGTAGATTATATTATGCTGGCATTTAATTGTTTTTTAGTTGTATTATCTAAATGTTATTATTTTTATTAAAAATGTCAACTTATAGTTTTTAATACACGTTAACGTATTGTTTTGTAAATTAATTGATAGTAATTTTGCAAATAATTGTCACTAGCGAGCATCCCGCACTCCCCTCGACAAAGACCACCGGATGTGGTTGAAACCATAGATGGAATAATTCAACTGCTATACGTAAGAAACTTCCGTTTTTATCTTTTAAAATGAATGAAAACCACGCTAGTTTTAATAATAACAGAAGTCACTAGCCTCTTAAGGCCAGGCTCCAAGGTTACATTTTCCCATTCTTCACTCCCTGCCACCTCCCCTACACTCTGCCACCCGCTACTTACAATAACCACTAAAGTACCTGCTTAATTAGGTTGAATATCACGAGCGCTGTTTCAACATACAACTTAGCTCGGACATAAATGACGTATACCTCGAAAGCTATTTATTTTATTGGCAAGCTCATGATGTAGTTAGGTAAATTTTGTCTAAACAGTAGTTAATAAACTGTATTTTCTTGCTGTGAGATTTATTTTAGAGATAAAACTTAAGCCGTTGAGTAGAAAAATGAAAATATTACTGAAAATAACGTAATTTTTGATAAGAAATTGTATGGAATAAAATTCTGTTAATCACGTTTTTGTTTTAATCGTAGAGAGATAAAGATCTCAAAAACGTATATGTTAAGTTTCATATTTATCAGGTTTGTGGTTGACCCAGCATAGTTATGGAAAAATCCCTTAAAAAGTGGAGCCTGGTCTTAGTTTTCTACGTTTCTTAATATAATTGGATAATGTTCTTTTCATGTAGATTCACTCAAGAAATGCATCTTACTAAGCTATGAAATAAATAAAGGACAGGATTATTATTCTTAATTTGTCAGATTTAATTAGTATACGAGTAGTTTAACTTATTCTACATCCAGTAGACAACTCATACGATTATTTATTTGCTAGTTTTCTGTTAGATAAAATTTAAGTGAACAAAAATATACAAAAAGATACTGAATAAGTTTAAATTTTTCATACAAAATGTTGCCCGAACCCCCACTCTACTAAACTATTTCGATTTCATTCAAAAAAATAAAGACATATAAATTAATATAAATACAACAAAATATCCGTTACAAAAACGGATATTTTGTTGTATTTATAAGTATCGATATATTATTCAAAGGTTTTTATAGACAAGATCTCGTAAAGCATGATAGTTTTAAAAATATTCTATAATTTATTAATGAGCCAAATTTCGTTCCGCCTTGCGACACAGTAATTGTGTGACGCCATAATTCGAAAACTTTGTAACAGGATAACATCATACACTTTTTTTAATGGCAACTATTGATGTCTAACTATTGTCATTTGCAGACCCGTGCCGAACTTCGGGACACTTCTGCCATGTAGTTTTTCTGTCAGTTGAACCAACGTGTTTCACGTCCATCTGTATGATTATAAATCAGTGTTTTCTGTTAGACTTTATAAGTGTTCTGCAAAAATTTCTGTTCCTTAGCTGTATTAATTCTACAAGCTTATTTTGTCTACAACTGAAAAAGTGTGAAGACACTCATATTTTTTTGTGGGGTCTGCCGTAGAATTTTCGTTCCTGTATGCGACAAATGACACGGAATTGTGCAACGCATCACAACAGAACATTAGAATCGTGGCGCTGATTTTTATTAGATAGATATGTATATACAGTCATTATTATTATGGTGACAGACTATAAGTGTCATAGTTTCAAAGATTAATGAGAAAATATTAGAAAGTAAAGGGTCACTAGCTTTCTTTTTACCCACCTGAGGAGGGTTATGTATTTGGGTTGTATGTTTGTTTTTATGTTTGTTTGTTTGTGCGTTTCTTAGGCGCATCTTTCAGCCTAAAATCTTGATGGATTTTGATAAATGACGTATTATTAGATTCGTCCTGGTCACGAGAGTGCTACGTATAGGATAAAATAAAGTGTCAAGAAAACTAATATGGTGCCTGACAGCTGTCATATTGTATTTCCAACTGAACAAAAATTACCAAAACCTATAGAGTGAGGTGTGTTTTTTATTCATTAGGTTTGCTCGTAGTCGGGTTGTTTGGTTATTCATAATAATTTTTGCTTGTTATATTCATAATTTGCACAAACCTTACAAAAACTATTGTGATAAGTTTGTTCCGTTGTGATAATTACATCCCTGATTTCCACTGTGCAACGATTCAAAGAAGTTGGTCTTAACCATAAGGGGCCAGGGTAATTTAAAGCATCGATTAATATTAAATCTGACAAAAGCCTAGTCACTGTTTCCTAATAGTATACGTTTGGACGCCACCGTACGTCCGCGGGCGAAGCGTGGGCAATATTTTAATTCTTATTCAAAATCAATGAAAGAATTCCCTTTGTTTTTAACACGTGAATGTTGCTCACGAATTTACACTATCTGCTGTGACTTGACAGAGAACTTACTCGACAACATTAATTCAATGTTTTACCAAGCTGTAGAATTTGATTACAAGCACAAATTAAAAATGTATATAGCCCCCGACCCTTTATATAACCCCTACCCCATTATAGCTTAGAAGCATTTCGATCACATCAGTTTTCAAACATAAAAACCGCATCAAAATCGGTCCATCCATTTGGGAGCTACAATCCTCACCCCCATGCTTCCCCCCCTATAATAGCTAAGGACCATCTCGTTTGCCTTAGCTTTGAAACCTAAAAAACCGCAGTTAAATTGGTCCATTCGTTTGGGAGCTACAATCCTCACCCCCATTCCCCACCCACCCCTACCCCATTATAGCTAAGAACAATCTTGTTTAACTCTGCTTTGAAGCATAAAAAAGCTGCTAAATTGGTCCATTCGTTTGAAAGATACGATTCTCACACCCCTTTTCTCGACTTCCCCCCCCTTTTCCCGACTTCCCCCACCCACCCCCCCTTTCCCCCGACTTCCCCCACCCACCCCCCCTTTCCCCCATATAGTTAAGAACCATCTGGTTCACACCAGTTTTCAAACATAAAAAAACCGCATCAATATCGGTCCATTTGTTTGGGAGCTACGAACCTTTCCTCCATCCCCCCCGTCCTCCTCCCTCCCATTATAGCTAAGAACCATCTCGTTAACAAAAGCTTTCAAACATAAAAAACCACTGCTAAATCGGTCCATTCGTTTGCAAGCTACGATTCTCACCCCCCCCTCTTTCTTAACTCCCCCCTCCCCCCTCCCCATATAGCTAAGAACCATCTCGATCACATAAGCTTTCAAACAAAAAACTGCATCAAAATCGGTCCATTCGTTTGGGAGCTACGCTGCCACAGACAGAAAACACACACACACACACACACACACACACACACACACACACACACACACACACACACACACACACATACATACACCCACAGTGATACACACCCAAAACTTATAACACCCGTTTCTTTGTTCGGGGGTCAAAAATTGCTAGTTATCTCCAATTAAGGTATATTCAGCCACTACCACTTTCATAAGTTATAATACTTCTGTGGTACCATCGATGTATGGAAGTGCAAAGGCAGCTTGTGATAAAATCCGCGGTAACCTTATTAGCCTATTCGCTTACAGTTACGGTAGTGCACTGAATGTAAACGAGAAATAACATAAAGCATCATTAATCTCTCCAA
The DNA here is from genome assembly GCA_946251855.1 of Alsophila aescularia. Taxonomy (NCBI): domain Eukaryota; kingdom Metazoa; phylum Arthropoda; class Insecta; order Lepidoptera; family Geometridae; genus Alsophila; species Alsophila aescularia. The sequence goes on along the minus strand of OX276380.1, from coordinate 17,656,162 downwards.
ATAAAATCATATAGCTACTCCATAGATTAAATTAAAAGTGGAAAGATAAGGTACGTACCATCTCCTCGAGCGTGTACCGCATTAATTAGGTGCAACGCGCACAATTGATCTTCTTTTGCTTTAGTCACAGTCGGAGTGGCGTACGTGTACTCGTAGCACGTGTTAGCAAGCAGTGACTCTCATTCGCGCTAGTATGTCTCTCCATATTTATTGCTGATGCAAATGAAACACGAGACGGCGGGAATGTAGATGTGTGGGTGTGTTTGCCTGTAGTTGTATCTAGTTCAGTTATTGTTAACGTGATATTAAAGCGTGCCCTATCGTGGGGAATCCTTTAACTAGATCAATGATCTACTCCATTATCCCTTCCAGTTTTATGACAAAACAATATTTACTACTAAGTACTGAGTGAATGGACTGTGACGTCATCCTATGTCCATAAATATAATTGTAATTGGGATAGACAAATGGACAAGCGGACCGACGCCGAAACCCCGTTGTGTCTGACGCCCTATTGTCGCTTGACCTAATTTAGGGATTGTTAAGACTGGAAACTACCCACACTAAGTAATGTTAAATGGAAGTGGAAAACTAAGTTAAATTAAATTTTCCTAAATTTGATATAAATAGACAAGTACACTGAAAATAATACTAGATAAAATTAATAAAAAATAAAATGCGGCCATCAAGGAACTTGTTTAAATACGTGCTGTTAATCATGTATATATAATTTATTTTATCATACAAGTTGATATATTCATTTAACAAAGCATCTGATTATTTTATTTAAATAACTTTATTGATTTGATTATGATCGATACCAGAATCAAATATCTCACTAATTCAATCACTAGTTAACGATAGGAAACTACCTAGCTACTGCACGAAGTGCCCTGGCTGGAATACTGATCATCATGATGTTCTGCAGGCTAAAAGCACGCTGTTGCAGACGAGCTGAAGCCTCAGGCTGTTTTTAAGAAATCTTGATTATGCACTTATTCTTATTACTAGGTACTTACAATACGGCAGCAGTTGATATATTCAAAGTACACTCTGCAATATCAGGCTGCTAAATCTTCCAATAACCTAGGAAAGAGCAGCCAGTGCTTGTATGTTTTTTCCATTACTAACTGATGCCCGTGGCTTCACACGCGTGGTCATTTCTCTAGGTTAAAAGTACTCTTTGTACTATTCCAGGACCTAAAATACCAATAAACCAACGTTTGATCAAAATTCCTTCTGCCGTCAAAATTACTTTTATCGATTATTCGGCTTCTACTTATCGGATTGAGATACCAAGTACCCCAGTTTTTCAGTCAAACCCTAAGCTATGAACCCAACAGTGAAAACCGCATCGCAATCGGCCCAGTAGTATTTAATGATGCGAGAACAAATATACAGACAGGAAAACAGACAAACAGACAGACACGAATTTAAAAATATAGTCGTGTTTAGTAGGTTATTTTGAGCGCCATAGACCTTTTTTTTAAGTATCTTCTTTGTACAGAATTTTTCGTTCCTATTGCTTTCGTTATTGATTTGGAATTGGCAAATTAACTTGATTAGCCAAGTTTTTTTCAGTCCAGATAAAATATCAGTATTGCATAGAAAATACAAGTATGTATTACCTAAGACGGGTGAACTACATGCTAATTAGTATTTTCTGCCATCTAACTCAAATTATGATTGAAAGTAGTGCTTTGAGTTAGGGTTTTGGACTTAAGTAGAGGTTTGATTTACAAAAAAAAAACAAATACCTACTTAGGTAGAGATCAACGTAGTTATAATGACTCTTTGAACTGAAAATTGATTTCAAAATGAATTATTATGCAACTGAAGTTAACAGTCTACGTATGTATCTATGGATATGTGGATGTTAAACTATAGCCAATGAATACTTAATAATTGCTATAACGTCGTATCCCTATTGGTCCGATTTTGACCATCAAGGTGTCAATCGATTCGTCTTTAGGTATAGAGTGTTATAGGCTATTGTTTTACCCGACTACTGCGCAGTTAAGGAAAATTTGGTTCAATTATGATAAGCGAGGTATCAATCGATTTCTCAGCAGAGGTCCCCAAACTTTTTGTATCGTAGACCACTTAAGATGTTTTTCAGTTTTGGGTGGACCCCTTAATTACCTAATATTGTTTTTTTGCAAATTCATCTGCTTCTCCCTTTGAAAGATTTTACTTTCTAACTGTAAAGAAGAGTAATGTGAAAAATATTATACACACACAAAACAAAACACAAAATCGTAGCAGTTGTGTTGTCAGTCTTTTTGTTACGTTTTCACGTAAAAATTAAACAAAAAATCTCTGTGATATTTTGCACAGATAAAATTGAAGGTCTAGCTAGCTAAAGAGTTGACACAGGCGCCACAAATTATCGCGTTTTTTTTTACAAAATTAATACTTACTTGCTTTTAAAATAAAAACGTAGGTACGCAGACGGAGCTGCGGGTAACCGCTAGTTTTTAATAATTCTTAAACAGTTTCATATATCAGAAAAATATGCCTAATAAATAAAATTTTATAATAATTCTTCATCTCGTTTCATGAACATAATATGTTTTATTTTATTTGACTTCATATGTAGTTTTATAATTTACTAGCTGTGCCAGCGGCCTTGCCCGCTTGGATATTTTTCTGTTTTTATATGATGTAGCTGTGCCCGCGGCTTGCTTGGTAATTTATCTGGATAAAAGTACCTATAAAGTACACTATACTACTTCTTCATAGTTTTTTTAGAAGTCAAATGGTTATTAATCGGTTTTATTTAGCTTGCCCTGTTTGTTGTTGTTTTTTGTTTGTTTGGGTCAAATCTAGTAATTGAAATTTTACCCCCTTCCTGGTAAATAATTACTATCTGTAAATGTGGATTATTACTATCGTAGACCCCCATTCACATCTCATGGACCCCCTATTGTTTTTCACTGACGTGGGACCCTTACTGGTCGTCGTAGACACCTGGAGGTTATATGGACCACTTTGGGTATCACTGATGTATAGGTTACCATGGACAATTTTTTTCCGACTACGGCAAGGGAATGTACAAACTAAATATCTGTACAAAATAAAAATTTAGTCCAATTTTGACAAGCGAGGTATCAATCGATTCGTCTGCATCACAAGAGTGTCATAGGCAATGACAACTGCACATTACTCCGTACTCTAGACATACTGTTGATGAACGTCGCAATGAGCGCATTTGATTATCGCCATTTTGGTGCTGTTGGCACTGATAGCAGTAGTTTGGCAGTAGTGAGCGTCCACGGAACTAACGTATTTGTACATGTTAGTACCATGGACGCTCGGTGGGGCGCTTTGAATCGGCACAAATGAAAGTATGGCAGAGCCTATCCATAGAGACCAGTGGTCATAGGCCATTTTTTACCCGACCGTAGTCGGGCTTTAGTTTTTGAACTTATGTCTTGTTTACTGAAATTGAGATGTTTTTCGACTTGCAAGTATCTGCTGCTTCTAACTATAGAGATGAGAAAATTGTATTTTCATTACTTTCTTACATAAAAAAAAGTATAACGAAATGGCAGAGCCCGTTGAGCAAACGATATCGAATTTCCGTTAGCAACAGATGTTTAGATTTATATCTGTTGTTGCGTACTTAAAGCTCTTATTATGATTTCGAATAAAAGTTTCAGGAACACGAGTTATATGTTGAACCTGGCACATACATTATGTTAATGTGCGATATCGAGTGAGCGGAGCTCGAACGGTTTAACATTTTCTTAGGGTACAACCATAAACTAAGGTTAGCCTAATTAAGATGTAATTAAATGTAGTTGCAGTACATTACCAACTGACTGGAGGTTTAACACTAGAACTGACGAGTGACGGTGTGAACCAGCTTTAATGTAAATAAGATAATTTTATGTCATTGAGTCGTCTAGAATCTATAAAATCAAAATACTTAAACAATCCAAACATTATCCGTTATAAAAATATTACATACTAGCTGTGCCCGCAGCGTGATCATTTCTCTAAATTAAAGTATTATAATATGCTATTCCAGGACCTAAACTACCAATATACCAACTATTGATCGAAATTCCTTTAGCCTTCAAAAAGTGTTTTATCGATAGCTCGGCTTTTACTAATTGCATTGAGATAACAAGTACACTCGTTTTAAGTCAAATTTTAAGCTATCTAACAATGAAAACCGCATCTCAATCGGTCCAGTAGTTTTTACGTAATTCACGAACATAAATATAGCCAAACAGACGGAACCTAAAAAAAAAGGTATATTCTTGTTCAATAGCTTAGACCATTTATGTAATTATATTTTTGTACAGACTTTTTCGTACTTATTGCTTTATTATAGGTATAGATATAAAATAGATCTCTTTAAACACCTAAAAAAGAAATCAATCTCGACTGGTCAACAGTGTTGTACACGCAATATTATGCCAATATTGATAAAGCGAATCAATATTCCCACCAACATGAGCTTGGTAACCTTTCACAGCTTAGCTTAAGCCCAGAAATGTAGAGACAGTAGCTAAACTTACAACTTAACTTACTACTTTTCATTTCTTAGTAAGATGCTTGTAATGGTTGTGCCAGAGAAAGGTAATTTCGGCATTCGATTCTGACCAAAGAATATAACTACTCTCTACTTGACATCTATTTGAACCATCATTAGTGCTGTATAAGCGATGGTAGCCTAACGGTTCAATAGTGCAACTTATAATCCAACTATACCAAGTTCGGTGCAAGGCTGGCCACACCAATGACTTTTCTAAGTTATGTATGGTTTTCCATCGCTCTGTGCTCCGGAGGTCACGTTAAGCTGTCGGTGCTGGACATGTAAGAGGACCTTGGGCGGCCCAACAAACTGACACCAGAGGCCAACGTTATCTTATACGACAAACAAACAAAACAGTGCTGTATGTCAATACTAAGGAGTTATACTACCAACATATGAATTCACAAAATTAGTCGAATAAAAAAATGTTGCAGTCATATTCGCCGACACAACGTGTCATTATAATGCGCAGTTGTTTTCTTTATTTCGTTATAAAGAAGTAGGCAAACACAGCTTTATAGCCCTCAATAAATATACAATTGTTTTTTGATAAATAAATAATATTCAAAATACTTACAAAGCGAAAGTTGAAAAGACGTAAATTAAATAAAAATTAACAAACGTTTGTAAGTCAATGTGTATTTTATTGAAAGCTAGGTCACTGTCTTATTCAGTAGCTTATTCTGCAAACACGCTTACGGATTTCTTTGTATTTCATCCTTTGCAATTTCTCAGTCAATTTTCAACTTTATTTCGTAAAAGTAAGCTTTATATTAAATTCGGAGTCTTACATCAAAAAGTCGAATATTGTTAAGCTAATAAAAAGCATCAGAGAGCGTTATCCGATTCACGATTTTCGGGCACCTTTCGTCGAAATTAAGGAATGTCGACATTGGCTGACCTGCCAGTTTAATCAAAATTGTGGAGCCTTTACGGACAGTTAACAATGTGTTACCAGGCCATAACATGGCTGAAATATTCAGTTTATATTTTCTGAACTGCCAGGTTGAGTAATTTTTATGAACATTTTCATTTTAATAAGTTCTATTGTTTAGTTGAATGGGCTTTAAGTAGGTTTATAATTTGACGTGAATTGTCTTTAAAATCACTCCGATAACTACCGCGACTAATAAAGGAAAAGTCACGAAAAGGGTTATATCGTCTCGCTTTTATAACTCTTTACCTAACTATGCTCCACATATCTAATTTTGGTTTAATTTTTTAGCTTCTAAAGTCAGCTCGATGATGTAATATTTAATTTTTGACAAAACTCAGGGGGGAGGGGAGCAGGACGCATAGAAAAATCAGCAAAATAGATGTTTTTGTGATATTTAATTCGGTATAACTCACGATTTAGAGATGTATGTACTGATTTGGATGTTGTTGTAAAGATATCGTTGAAGACGATTCAATATGAAAAAGTTTACAAAAAGTCTACGTATCTATGACTAAACACCTTAATTTAAAGAAAAACGTTTGGAAAAAAGTAAAAAAATTCAAAATTGGCTGCAGCGTCCGGAAAGTCCGAAATAAAATAAAGATTAGGCACGTATTTGAAAAGAAAAAGTTCTGGAGCTCCCAAATCCCTACATTCTAGCACAGAGCAAACGAGAGGGTTCCAGGACCGGATCAAAGTGTACGTGGCATAGACGTTTCACGACAAATAAACTGCCATGCGCCCCGACACAGACCTATCCTCCTTTTTCTAATTTATTTCAAAGTTGAAAATAAAAAGTGTAAAATAAGTGCTCGACATGCATCACTGTGCGTCAAAAATTTTGAAGCTTACTGGCCTACTCCCTCTACGCTGTGCGTGCATCACTATGGGTCAAAACGTGACGTCACATGCCAATGTCATTAGCGTCGATATTTTTTATACTCTCGGCGGGAAAACGAAGTGGAGGCGCAATTTTGCTTTGAATTATTTTCTCAAACTGCTTTTTCGAGTGATTATTGGTGGTATATTAACATAGACAACTGCTTATTACTCCGTACTTTAGACAGGCTTATGACGAACGTCCTAATGAGGGCATTTGATTATCGCCATTATTGGCGCTGGTAGCAGTAAGTTGGCAGTAGTGAGGGTCCACGGAACTAACGTACTTCTCTACTATTATTTATTCAGTGACTTTCTGATAGGATTTTTATTTTGATAGGAGATGAGATAATGTCAATTTTAGTTCCATGGACCCTCGGTGGGGGCGCTTTGAATCAGCACAAAAGTACGGAAAGCAAATCCATACAGATCAGTGTAAATTATACCACAAGCTTTCCCGTCCGCAACTTCGTCCGCGCGGACTACTGTTTATCGCGAAAAAAGCTTACTATGTTCTTCTAGGATATTAAAAACCAATGCAAAAATCGTTATAGCACCAATGCTCTTGAAGTTTTTTGACAGACTTGTTATTTTGTTTCCATGGCAACCGTTCATTCCAGCGAGTAATCAATATTTTCCAGTTTTCCCGTGGAAACTTTCAATTTTTCTGTTTTCTGGTGGAAACTTTCAGTTTTCCGGGATAAAAGTTCTGTTTTATTCTAGGGTATAAGCTATCTCCATTCCAAATTTCATGAAATTCCGTCCAGACGTTATTTGCGTGAAAGCTATCCAAACAAACAAACAAACAAACAGATAACGTTTCACTTTTATATTCTGGTATGGAAATGCTGGTGTTCGTAAACGTGCACGTGTATAGGACGCAGAAAACGAGCAATTTCGTGTTCTCTCCGAAACTCCCTAGGAAGTTTTAGGTACTATTATTTATTCTGTGGTTTCAGTACATTTCCATCACTACACTAAGTCGTGATTTTCACTGTGACTTAAATAAACGACTACCTGAGTGAATGGAACACGTCATTTTGAATATTTAGGAAAAAAAACATACAACTTGTACCTAATTATTATTTTCTGAAATTGACGCTGTTACACATGGTTTTTGTTACCTACTGCTGCATTTTATCATATAGTATTTAAGCATTACTCAATTTAAATTTGTTTTATATATTGTTTCAAAATGGTTACAAACACTAGAAGTATAAACATTAGAAATAGTCAATACAAATAGAATCCATGGTAAATATCCCATTTCTCATGTTTATACATAAATTTATTTTGTTTCGTTTTAGGAGGATTTAAGCATTCTATAGCTTTTTTGGCGTGGCTACACTGGCGTAGTGAAGATCTGTCAACAACTAGCACATTTCTGTGCTACAGTTATTTTTTTTTTAACTTGTTCGGTTTTATGTGTACTAATAACTAAAAAAATATAATAAAATTGTGGGGCGAGTCGAATTTCTATTACTCAGGTAACGATACGATTTGACTCTTCTCACGATTTAATTTTATTTTTTTGTTTTTAGTACATATCTACATCATCATCATCATTATTTCATGCCTTTAGAAGTCCACTGTTGAACATAGGCCTCCCCCAAAGAGCGCCATGACGAGCGATCTTGTGCCACCTCCATCCAACGACTTCCTGCGATGGCTACAATGTCGTCGGTCCAACGTGTACTCACTACACTTCGCTTGCTTGTTCGTGGTCACTATTCGAGATCCTTTATTCCCCAGCGGTTGTCAATTCTGCGAACTATATGGCCTGCCCATTGCCACTTCAACTTACAAACTCTGAGAGCTACGTCGGTAACCTTGGTTCTTCAACGGATTTCCTCGTTTCGGATTCTATCACGTAGTGAAACACTGATTATAGCTCACTCCATTGCACGCTGCGTGACTTTGAGCTTGTGTATGAGACCATTAGTTAGCGACACATACATATAAAACCGTTTAACTCAAAAAAACTTGATGAGCGAGGTGAGGTGCGCGTCGGGATCTCGCGGCGTGAACTGAAGAAGAGCGTCGGATACGCTCGAAACCTAGGTCGCTGTTTTCGACTATAAACACGTGAGTCATAGCCGGTAGTGATATTTTAAATTATACTGTATTCTCTTAAATAGGCCCTTTCATTTGATACCCATAATGAGAGGTATGAAAAAAATATGTTTACCACCATTTTGTGGTGGCGGCCATCATGGATTCACAATAATACTGAACATACATTATTGTATTGTTAGCAAAATTTAAGGCATGTATCAAATTTCAAATCAATCCATCAACAGGAAGGGGTTAAATTTCAATTACTAAATTTGACCCAAACAAACAAATAAACAAACATAAAACAAACAGGTCAAGCTAAATAAAACCGTTTAAAAATCTTCAATTGGCACCAGCCTGAAATTCAGCAAAGGAAATATGTAGAGCACCAAAGCTTAAAATACTGAAAGTTTCTTCTCAGTATTAAAAAAACATTGAGTGGTGCTTGGTGACACAAACGGTCACTTAATGAAGTTTATCTATACTCATTTCGTAAAATCCGAATTATAAACTCAAAAATTGTGGCTAATGACATACCAACTTTATGCACGGCACCACATCTCTAGTAAAAAAAAAATACAAATTATAGCACTGGTTTGCGAACCAGACAATGCTTTAATATATTTTTCATTATAGCACTGTTATGGCCCCAACCAACGAAGATTTTGGCTAAAAAAATATAGTAGTACAGTTTGACCCGACGCGACGCGGAAGATTTTAATTATGTATGGTATTTTATTACCTATGTCTGTCGGCGTGTGTGGATGGACATGATATTTGCCGCCGTTATTTTTATGTTTTAAAGTGTAATTTACGTGTTTATATTGTACTAGTGACCCGCCCCGGCTTTGCACTGGTAGATGTATAGAAAGATACAATTAGTAGGTACTTTATTTGGACAAATAAAACAACAATATTTTTTTTGATGTTTATAGGTACTCTATGTATAATGGTACTCACGTACCATTTTGTCTTTAGTATTATTTTGTTTAACGCAATGAGGTTAAATTAAGGTTACTGTTAAAAGGTTTAACGCCAGTAAGCGAATTTCAACCTCTTTTGGTTTAAAAAACGGCGGGAAGTAAGCGTAATTTAACCTCCTTGGTTCAAAATCATTGCAGCAGTACGTTTGACCATAGACAACTGCATTATTACCGTATTATTACTCACGTACTTGACAGTCTTGTTATTATATCGTGTATTATTAGCATAGAGCATTTCCTAAGTCAATGATTTTTGATGTTCTATGATTTCGTGTCCATGGCAACGTTCCATATACAAAGACCCGTATCTCCTTCTTAGTTTGTGATACAAAGTAATGGAGCTTTTTTGCAAAATTTGATACCTTGGGTTTCATTATTGCAATTTTTAAAGGGAACTAATTTTTTGAAAAATAAAATACTGCTAGTGTTACTCGCTGAGAATATAACTTTCTTTATGTGAAATAATTGTTAAAATTGGGTATTATTTTTTGAGTTTATCCATTACAAACAAAGAAACAAACAAACAATCAAATCTTTCCTCTTTATAATATTAGCATAATAAGTATATTAGTATTATACTAGTTTTCCCGCCCGCGACATTCGTACGCGCGGACTACTGTTTATCTCGAAAAAAAAAAAAGCATCCTATTTTCTTCTAGGATATTAAAAACCATTGCAAAAGGAGGTATACTCGTAGCAGCAATGCTCTAGATGTTTTTTGACTTGTTATTTCGTTTCCATGGCAACCACAGACCATTATGTAATGACAATCGTTTCTTACAGTGAGTAATCAACATTTTCCAGTTTTCCTGTGGAAACTTACAATTTTCCGGGATAAAAAGTATCCTTTGTTTTATTCCTAGGTATAAGCTATCTCCATTCTAAATTTCATCAAAATCCGTCCAGCCGTTATCGCGTGAAAGCTCCCCTAACAAACAAACAGACAACGTTTCACTTTTATATATTGGTATGGATGGATTAATTGTGAAAGTTGGCCTAAAAATGGATCGTAGTGATATAGATGAAAATATGATACCACCGTTGACTCGACGTGAAAACAAAAATAACTAGTAAAAAAACACGCCTGCCCTGCCAAAAATTAATTTATGCCAAAAAATTATATACTATTGGAATTTGCTTATTAAGGCCTTTAATTTGATACCCATATTGTAAAATTCGAAATTTTTTTTTGCAGTTGAAAATGACGCCATACTGATGACATATTGATTTTTTTCGAAAAAAATATGGCCTTTGTTACTCGGGGGGATGTAAGGATTCTAACGATACCCCATACGACTACATATGTTCAGGCATTTCAAAGTTATGGTGGAATAAAGAAACTCACATACAAACATACAAACATGCAAACATACATGAATGCTAAAAACATAACACTCCTTTCTGTGGGCAGTCGTGTAATAACCCAGAATATACCCACACTTAAGTCTATGAAAGCACAGCCTACAAGGATTATTTCGAATGGAAATTGGAAAAATAAAGTCATTTTCAGAAAAAGTTATGCTAGCCTACTTTCAGTACCTAAAAGACAAGCTTAGGGCTTCTCCTATAAATGAAATAATCAAAAATTTAATGACCATTATCAATAATGACCTTTTTAATCACTTTTGTTATAATTAAAAATAAATATTGCACGAGTGAAGATAAAGTTGTGTATGCAACTGCATATAACTGGTATCATCATCATCATCATCATCATCATCATGCCAGTCTTTAGAAGTCCACTGTTGAACATAGGCCTCCCCCAAAGAGCACCATGACGAGCGATCTCCATCCACCGACTTCCTGCGAAGGCTACAATGTCGTCGGTCCATCGTGTGGGGGGGTCTCCCCACATTTAGCTTGCTTGTTCGTGGTCGTGGTCGTGGTCCCCACACTTCTATTAGTATAATTGACCCTAATTATATGACAGTTGCATAAACTACTATTATTAAAGAGCCGACCAATGTGGAAATTGTAATGCATTTTTTAATGATTTCAAGCAAAGCCACAAACCCTCATGCTTTAATAGAGCATTGTAAGCTTGTGATGACTACAGATACACGCGAAGAAGCTGTATTAGAGACTCAACAAAATGACTGTCCATTGTGGTATGAACTAAGATAAGGATGAAGAACATTGCTATTGCTGCGCATAGCAATGTTCTTGATGGAAATTTAACTGAGAACATGTTGGGAGCTAGAAAACTGAGGGACATGGAGGCAATGAAAATGGGCAAAGTCGAGTAAAGAAAGTCGAAGAACAAAGGAAAATAAAATTAATTAAATGTGATTTTAATTCAATACTATCTATCCTATTATGGGTGCTTCTCTGGATGGTGAAAGTAGTGTGTACTGCATTGAAATAAAATGAAAGATTAATGAACAATATCGAGAATTGCTTATTTTTATTAATTTTAATGCGTGCGTACTACCATGTGCTAACATACAAAGCTGAGACGTGGGCACTCATTGTGGGATTAGTCCACAAGTTTAAGATCGCTCAGTAAGCTATGGAGAGAAAAGTGCTTGGAATTAATCTGAAGAATAAGATCCGGAACGAGGAAATCCGACGGAGAACCAAAGTTAACGACATGGCACAGAGGATTAACTGGCAGAAGTGGCAGTGGGCTAGTTACATTTTTCGAAGAACGGACAACAGTTGAGGTAAGCGGTTTCTTGAGTGGGGACTACAGCTTGAAAAACGTAGTGTAGGCTGTCCACCGGCCAGGTGGAATGACAACCTGTGAAAGGCGGCCAGCAGAAACTTGACGAGAAAAGCCGAAGACTGGGCTCTCTGGCGTTTATTGGGAGAGGCCTATGTCAAGCATTAGACAAATTCAGGCTGATGATGATCGAGAATAGTTTTTTTGTTTGAAAGGTCTCTTAGACAGAAGAATAGGACTTTTAATGTGCTATTTTAACTTTTAAATAAACAACATGTATAAATAATTTAATATTGTTAGGTACTTATTTCCCATATTTTGCGAACATGCAATGTATGGTGAACCTAACCTTTTTCGACGAACCAAGGGCGACTTCAGGTCTAGATTAGGTATCTTCTAGGTAAGCACACTTTACTGCGGCCGCATCGTAACTAGTTATCAGTGAAATCGCGGTCAAATGTATTCTATATGTATTATCATGCATCAAAAAATGTTTTAGTGACAGTTTAGTTAATGGAAATAAAGGTCCAATTTTTTATTATAATAACTGCATCAGCCAACTGACATACTTACCTGATCTTTGCATTCAAGAGATCGAGAATGAAACAAGCGCATCGAAAAAAACTTAATGGAAAACTTCTCGTAAAGTCCCGCCATCATCAGCGCCTCACCTAAATCCACACAGGCACGAACCGTCGCTCGGTCGCGGACTTGGCTTGAAATACAGCGCCAATTAAAGTTGACACCCCATCGCCTCCAAACAGTTTGCACCTCGCACGTAACCAAAGCCAACGAAACGTTCGATACGTTCTCACGTGACTGCTTATTTCTGCAAGCTAAGGAACGCATTACCCTTTAAACCCTAAAACTATAATGAAGGTATAACGTTATCATAGATGTATGACGTCAAAATTGCGGTTAATTTAATAGAAAAGTAAGTACAATGAGGTTGAATAAGATAATGTAATCAAGAGTTCGTTTTTGAATACAGAGCACATTTCATTTATTAGGCCAGTTTTGGCAGTTTTTGACGCGATACCAATCATAGAGATTATGCCATAATGTAGCACTTTTACAGTTCTAAAGGCAAAATTTGAAAAGAGACATATTTTTTCATGAATATTAATTAATAATAATAATAATATATTCGGGACATTTCCACACCAATTATCTAGCCCCAAACTAGGATACCCTGTGCTATGGGCACTAGATAACGGATAAACATACATAGATAAGAATATTACATCCATGACTCGGAAACAAATATTTCTGCTCACCACACAAATGATTGCACCTTGCAGGATTCAAACCCGCGACCGTTCGATTTCGTACCTAAGATCTCTAGCCACGAGACCAACCGGTCGTCAAAAATTAATAAAAAAAAATTTTTTTTTTTTTTATTAATTAATTGTTTTCAAAGTGTTTGGGCTGTGAAATGTTGTTAAAAGTGTAATTTTTACATGATTTTGTGACGATGTCAAAACTCTTTCATCATAATCATACCCATTTGATAGTTTGTCTATATTAATTCTAAATTCAAATAACCTGTCATTCCTAGATTGTCATTCATGCATTGGCCCAACTCTATAGTGAGGAGTTGCGATTTAGGAAAACTTGATTTCGTGATTATATAATAATAATTATGCACCTGCATATATAGTACTATGTTTTATTATTACCTCACGCCGATTCCTGATAGTGAAATTACTTTAATTGGAAATACCATAGTACTAAAACTGTGGGTTCGAAAAAGTGTACCTCAAGTTATGTCAGCTGTGAGCCTATTATCTTCCATATGAGATAAATCTACTACCCATAGCCAAAAGGATGGCTCGCACCACGAAGTTTCCTCTTCACCTGTTACTTACTATTGTGAGTTAGGAGTCCCTTTGAGCTGGTGTACACCCCCTGGGGAGGTTCCGGCCACAATTTTACAGCACAAATAGTATTTTCTCTAACAGGGTCTGTTTCTAAGGGTAACATTTTTCTTTAGGTACAATGGTCGGTCTTATCGCTAAAAGTGATCTCTTCCAGACAACCTTTGGATAGACAGAAATGATTGATTAACAAGGACGGTGGTGTAGCAATATAGAAATATATAGGTGAAATTAAGATTTAGACTAAATAGGCATAAAAACTAAATAATTTACAATACTTACATACTATAAATTAATACAATTACAATACATATTATTATTATATATATATAAATATATATATATACATATATATATATATAATATATAATATATAATATATAGTAGTAATTTATAGTATGTAAGTATTGTAAATTATTTAGTTTTTATGCCTATTTATAGTCTATAAGCTAGTGACCTATTGAGCACGTCTTATAGTGACTGGGAGTTTGTTCCAGAGGCGCACTGCCTGAACTGTAAATGATGAATCATAGAAAGAAGTACTATGCTCAGGCGTCTTGAGAAGAAGGTTTTCCGATGACCTAAGAGACCGAGAATGAGAACAACCAAGAAATTGAAATCGTGCCTTTCAGCAAGAAGGAGTAGAAGGATTAAAAAGTATGTTGTAAAGAAGATTGAGGATATGAGTATTCCGGCGAAGACGTATAGGAAGCCACTTGAGCTTTGAGCAAAATTGGGAGACATCGTCATATTTCCGGAGACCGAAAATAAACCGTATGTAGTAGTTCTGAAGACGCTCCAGCTTATTCAGCTGGTTCTCAGTAAGGCCTAGATAGCTGGCGTCAGCATAATCAAGAATTGGTAGAAGGAGAGATTGTGCAAGCGCCACTTTGGTAGCAGTAGGTAAAAATATACGTAACCTATTGAATGAGGCCCCAGATGCAAACACTTTTCGGCTCACAGACTGTAACTGAGGACAGACATGCAGCTGTTGATAATGACCCCGAGATTTTTTACTTGTGCACTGTAGAGTTTGACGGTGTAGAGTTACACCGTCAAAAACAATTTTAGGAAGAACATTATAATCAATTCGAGAGATTAATCTAGAACTACCTACTACGATGACCTGATTTTTTAAAGGGTTAACAGTGAGTCCGTAGGATTTGCTCCATTGAACTATACGACCCAAATCATCATTAACATTATCAATAGCCTCGGTTAAGCGGCCAAGCAAAGCTGAGAGTATATTTGGAGATCGTCTGCATAGAGATAGTAGGATGATGTAAAAAAGTAAGATATAGAATTGATAAAGAGAGCAAAAAGGACAGGAGAAAGAACACCACCCTGAGGGACACCAGCACTCGTATCACACCAAGAAGAAAAATAATCTTCGATTTGGTCACGCTGCCGGCGCCCATACAGATAACTGTGAAACCAGTCAATCACTGTTGGAGATATGTTAATTGAGCGGAGTAATGCTAAGAGGATATCGAAATCAACAGTGTTGGATGCATTGCTGAAATAGCAAGGTAAGGATGGTTAGCTGCTTGTTTTCCATGCCCAGTCATTTCGACAGTTATTTTGACAAGAGCGGAAATGGTGCTATGGCCAGGACGGAAACCAGACTGCAAAGGATTCAGAAGGCTATTTTGATTCAGAAAGATACTGAGTTGGCCATGGACAAGCTTCTCGAGGACTTTAGATAGAAATGGAAGAATTGAAACAGGTCGGTATTCGGAAAAGGATTTAGGATTAGACTTCTTGGGCAGAGGGACAATTTGAGCCTCCTTCCAGCAAGATGGTACAGCACCCTCAAAAATAGAACTGTTCAGTATATGGGATATGATGGGTAGGATTTCTTCCACAATAGGAACAATCATGTTTCAACTGATGCTGTCACCACCCACTGCATTTGAGGAGATGGAAAAGATCCTCTTTTTAACATCACAAGCGGTGAATTGACTAATAACGAAAGGATCATGATCAGGAGTAACGAGAGAAAAAAGATAGTTAATAGTAGCAGATTTGTCATTTGGGTGGATTTTCGATGACGAAGAAAAGTGCTGATTAAGGGAGTTCTAAATCAAGTGGAATTGGATCTTTATGTGATTTCCCGACTCCCAAAGATCGTAAGAATTTCCAGACTTTTGCTGGATCTTTATCTTCTACTGAATCATGGATATAGTGACATTGGGCATCCCTACATACTCTATTGCAGCGATTTCTCGATTGTATATACTTCTCTTTGTTAAGATCATTAGAATGACATTTGAGCTTTGACTTAGCGACAGCTTTATTGTGCATCAGTTTCTAAATATATACTGTAAGCCATGGAGCTGGAAGGTGTTTTATTATATGTATATGTACTTGTGTTTTATGTTTTTTTGTTATATGTATATTTATTTTAGGTATATTTATTATTCAAATATTTATAAAATTATTTAAAAAATACAATTTCCCTACCTTTAACAAAATAGTTCGTTACATATAAAGATTACAGTTAAACCTAGAATAAGTGTATGATCTTTAAATAACATGGTAAATCTTTCGATATTGTGTTATACTTAATATATTCATCATACGAAACTCGTACATGTCCGGTTTTTTTTCAGAAAGTAGGCACCATAGTCTCCGCCGCCGCGCCAGTGCATACTGAATTATAGACACTGACTACTTACTTCTTATTATAGACTGTTTTTTTTTTCTTTTTGGTTTGCAACCTCAAACCAAATACTACTCAATACCAGCGCTGAGTGTCATAGACACTCGGTATTATGCTGAGGCGCAGCCTTTTTGGCACCGCACCTGATACATTGTTATACTAATGCAAAGCGGTTATTGCGGTACCGCTACATTAGGATTAACACACCTAAAACGGTCCTAAGTTCTCACGTGATTGTTTATTTTTGCATCCGAGGGCTCATTACATGCATTTCATGAGCCAGCCTCGGCTTTAAAGTGTTGGACGTTTAATGGATTCACAAAGATTAAGCCCTGGAAATCGTTATTTTTTATTTCTTAATAGACTGGAAGAGACTTGGTGGATCTTTTAAATTTTTACTGGTATTGTTACTTGGGTAGCCTTTCAATAAATTTTGGGCTACTGCCCATTATCGAAAAAGCATTTTTTTGTATAGATAACATGTTAGGTACATGAAGGTCAAGACGCTACTGCTCAAGGTCAAGACGCTACTGCTCAATAAAGCTTATTACAGCGTCGATGAATTTTTAAAAGATAATTTGATTGATGATTCAAACTTATTTACCAATAATTAAATTTTATGTATGACTTAATAATATGACATTAATTTATTATTAATATAATGTTCATTTGACATGTAAGATTTTTACCTTATTAATAAATATTGAATTGAATTGAAGCCAGTAATAGTAGATTTTATAACCAGTGCATAAAGCAAGCCATTTCATACGAGACATTTACCCGCCCGAGCCGTAGGCGAGGGTAGATTTATTGAAGTTTTTTTTTTTTATTACTGACTAGGCAATCGTTTGACCACGATCTCACCTGATGGAAAGTGATGATGTGGTTGAAGGTGTAGCACGCTTGCCTAGTAGATACCTATTCACTCTTGACTTGAACACACTGGGGTTATAATTTACCGGTTTTTTTTTTAAATTGTGAATAAATTCATTGTTTTATAAACCAACTAGCTGTACCCGCGGCTTCGCGTGTTGTTTTCTTTGGGTTCAAAGTACCATAATGTGCTATTCCAGGACCAATATACCAACATTTGAACAAAATTTCTTCAGCCGTCAAAAATACTTTATCAATTGCTCGGCTTCTAACTCACCGGATTGAGATACCAATTAAATCAAACCCTTAGCTATCTAACAATGAAAACCGCATTGCAATCGGTCCAGTAGTTTTTACGTGATACGTGAACAAACAAAAATACAGACAAACTGAAAAAAAAAACATGATTAACAAAAAAAATATTGTTTGATACCTTTTATAAGCACCCTAGAGCATTTTTTCATTTGAATTCATTTAGTAGTTTGGATGCAATGCGCGGTCAAGATACGGACAAACAAACAGACAAAATTAAAAAGTAAAACAGTTTGGCTTCATTATCGAATATAGAGAACCATCCAAAAAATATTTTTTATTACTTAAATATTAACATAACTTTGGACCCATATCCCGCAGAAACCCTTTACTTTTTCGGGATAAAACGTGTCCTCAACTTTAACCCATCATATAACTTAAGGCAGTGCCAAGTTGCATCAAAACCCGTCCATTACTTTCAGCGTGGTACGTGTTCTTTTAAATAAGTTTCAACCCCTAAATAATAACCCATACATTTTTCGATATGTAAAGTATCCTCCTACCTCGTAGTACGAACTCAAATCATACTAAGTTTATTTTCAATTCATAGTTCCGCGGCTAAGATACAGACTGACAGACATACAGACAAAAATGAAAAAACATACAGTTTAGGCTTCATAATCGAATAAAGAGTAACTTCCAAAAAAACACTATATCCTTAATGTAAAGAATTTGGACCCATATCCCCCAGGAACCCTTTTTTTAGACAGACAGACAAAAATAAAAGAAAAACAGTGTTGGGTTAAGTTTTGAATATAGAACGGTCTCCAAAAAAAATTACATAATATCTTCAATTTACAGAATTTTGGACATTATCCCGCACGAACACTTTATTTTTCGGGATAAAAACTATCCTCAATTTTTACCCATTATATATATACTATGACTGTGCCATTTTTCAACAAAATCCGTCAAGTAGTTTCAGCGTGATACGTGTTCTTTTAAATAACTTTCAAGGCCTATCCTGCAGGAACCCTTTAATTTTTCGGGATGAAAAGTATCCTATGTCCTACCTCGAGGTATGAACTCAAATCATACCAAATTTCATTTGAATTCATTAGGTATTTTTGGCGTAATACACTTCCAAGGTACAAACAGACAGACGGACAGACAGACAGACAAAAAATAAAATTATATATCGTTTTTGGCTTTATTATAATATTTAAAACGGCCCCCAAAAAAATTTACAAAATATCTTTAATTTACAGAATTTGGGACATTATCCCGCAGGAACTCTTTATTTTTTCGGGATAAAAAGTTTTCTTAATTTTAAGCCATCATATAAACTATGACTGTGCCAAGTTGCATCAAAATCCGTCTAGTAGTTTCAGAGTGGTAAGTGTTTATTGAAATAACTTTCAACCACAATCCTGCGGGAACCCTTTCATTTTTCGGGTTGAAAAGTAGCCTATGTCCTACCTCGTAGTATGTACTCAAATCATACCAAGTTTCATTTAAATTCATTCAGTAGTTTCGGCGTGATGCCTAACCAAGATACAGACAGACAGACAGACAGACAGACAGACAGACAGACAGACAAACAAAAATGAAAAAAAAACAGTTTTGGCTTCAGTGTCGAATCTAGAGTAAGGTCCAAAAAAAATATCTAAATATCTTCAATGTACAAAATTGGGCCCGTTACAGTTTTATTATAAGTATATACTCGTAGATAGATTATACACTCTGTTGTTCACTTCGATTGCGTTATATTAATGAAACAATCTTGCTTCTTTTCCACCACTTTGTTTTTAAACTTTGTACTTGAAACACATGGTTGTTTAGATAACTATACAAATGTACCAAACTTGAATGTTTATATAGACTAACATATTATGAGTATTAAGCATTTTTAACAATATTACATTCATACGCGTGAATCTAAAGACTACCTCATTTTTAAATAGGTTATAAATTGGTTACTTGATGTAAAAAAACTATCTATTAACCTCTTACTGGTTTCTGCTCGCCTGGAATATGAAAATACTACTTGAAACTCGATTTCTCAATGTTATATCTCCAACCTCTTATGGGTTCCTGCTTTCTTTTTTTTGGTTCATTTACATTAGAATATTCGTTTAAACGACCTCAAATGTACCTTCGCAATTATGACTCTTCGCAGAAACGATCCTTCAAGGATGTAAGCATTCGATGAATAGATTTCGGGGAATAGACATTCGCATTCGAAGTTGACTACGTATCCCTGTACCCCAATTGTCGAATGATTGATTGTATGTATCTCAATTGTCGAATGAAGTAGTGTTGACCTCTAGCTTCAGAGATTATCAGGCCGCCCAAGGGCCTCGTTCTGGACTTAACGACTAAATCCAATTGTTAGCAACCGGGTCTGTAGGCTTAACGTTTGTTTTGTTGTTTGTTTGTCGTATGAGGTAGTGCTGGCCTCTGGTGTCAGAGTTTGTCAAGCCGCCCGAGGGCCTCTGATATGGCTTAACGACTGCTATTAATCAATAACAGCCGGGACCGACAGCTTAACGTGCCCTCCGAAGCACGGAGCGATGGTAAACCGCACATAACTCAGAAAAGTCATTGGTGCGGAGCCTAGCTTTTTGAACCCGGTATCGTTGGATTCTAAATTGCACTATAGAACGGTTAGGCCACCATCGCATAGGCTTAACGTAACAGTTCAGTTATGTATGGAGCTTGTGAGTTTTGTGATGTGTAGGTACCTACCTAAAGACTATTATTTATTGTGCTAACGATTCAAAAATTTCTGATATGAAAATTAAAAGCGATGCTTCTTATTTCCTTTATTTAGTAGGTACCATACTAATTTACCTTCATTTATCGCAATAGGGGTTATTTAGGGTTTTCTTTTCGTTGAACAATAAGAGACCGTTGTGTGAAGCCCTTCGTGTCAAAATGGAAGCCCCAACGCAAAGGGAACTACAGAATGAGTCGCCTTGATTTCACAAATTGAAAATTAAACAGAGGTGCTGGGAGAAATAAAAACGAACCGAAAATGTTCTCTAGTTTTATTTGTGGGTAGTACTAATGCTGTTATTTTAATACAACACGTACTTAAACTGATGTTCATATTAGTCCGGTCAAATTAGCAAAATTAATCACTTACATTAATAACAAGCTTTCCCGCCTGCGACTTCGTCCGCGCGGACTTCTATTTATCACGAAAAAAAGCGTAGAAAACACAAAAGATAAAAAGTTCAATCAAATCCAAGTTATCAAAATCCGTCCAGCCGTTATCGCGTTAAAACTCCCCAAATAAACAAACAAATAAATAAACAAACAAACAGACAACGTTTCACTTTTATATATTGCTATGGATTACCTTTCGCTCACGACTTCGTCCACGCGGACTACAGTTTATCGTGAAAAAAAATATCCTATGTTCTTCTAAGATATTAAAAACTAATGCAATTTATAGCACCAACGCTCTTTCTTTTTAACAGATTTGTTATTATTTATTTTCCATGGCAACCGTTCCTTACTGCTAGAAATCGTAATTTTCTAGTTTTCCCGTGGAAACTTACAATTTCCCGCGATAAAAAGTATCCTATGTAAATTTATATATTGTACAGTACCTATTTACAAAGTTTCATCAAAATGTAATCAGCCGTTTTCCTTACCTTCCTCTATGCCTGAAGCGCAGACTCGTGGGCGTGCATTCTCCCTATCTTCACTTATGGTGTACAGACTTGGTCTTTAACCTTTCAGCAAAGGTGGAACGTAGTATCTTGGGAGTCATACTAACTGACCGCATTAGGAATACGAGACTACGCTCCAAAACCAAAATCGCAGACGTTTCCCAGAAAGCTGCACAGATAAATGGGACTGGGCCGGACACGTCTGTCGTATGCCAGACCAGTTGTGGGCAAAAATCACAACCGATTGGGTCCCATCTGGAGCAAAACATCAGCGTGGCCGTCCCCTACGAAGGTGGCGAAACGAACTAGACTCGTACGTTATGGACTGGACATTAAAAGCATTAAACAGAAAATCCTAATCCCTAGCTAGGTACGAAATCGAACGGTCGCGGGTTCGAATCCTGCAAGGTGCAATCATTTCTGTTATGAGCAGAAATGTTTGTTTCCGAGTCATGGATGTAATATCTTTGTATGTTTATTCGTTATCTAGTGCCCATAGTACAGGTTATCCTAGTTTGGGGCTAGGTAAATGTTGTGGAATTGTCCAGAGTATATTATTATTATATATGATTTAATCATGGAAAGAGGGAAGGAAGGCCTTTGTCCAGCAGTGGAACGATTCAGTCTGATATAATAATAACTTTTAACCCAGAGAAATGGCTCAGCTATTACATTAAATAACACTTTTTTTTGTGACCTTTGAACATGAGCATAATAATATAAGCTTACATTAATAGCATAAAATAATACTAAAGTTAATTCGATATACCTCATCTACTACAAAAAACGTACCAGGAAATTTTGCCTAGCTGGAGCCGTCAACAAAGCAAATTATACAGAGTGTTTATGTTTATATTGAAAACTTAGGATGTTACTACAGGAATAAGCAAGCAGTAGATCAGTTTCATGCTAACTACGGTGTTATTATTTCGTTGCCCGTCTAGCAAATATCTTTACTGATGAATCAGTCAACTGCTTTCTATTAGACTGCCATTCGGTGCCTCCGAATATTATGTTAACCGACTTAAAAAAGAAGAGAGTCTCAATGGAATTGTTTTTATAAATGTTACCTCATATATTCGGAATTTCTGAACCGAATTTGTCCTTTTTTTATTGGAAAAGGTAGGTTTCGCAGGGGGCGGTCCCTTATGAAAATTATAACTTTTTACACGACTGCCCAAAAAAAAGGAATATTATGTTTTTAGCATTCATGTATGCATGTTGGTATGTATGTGAGTTTCTTTATTCCACCATAACTTTTAAATCCCTGAACAGATTTAGACGTATGGAGTATCTTTAGAATGCTTACGTAACCCGAGTAACATAGGTTATTTTTTTTTTGAAAACATTCAATATGACGGCAGTAAGTGGTGCCAACCATTTTAAAACTCGAAAAAAATAACTGATTTTTCTATAGCTCTTTTTTAGCTGGGCAGGCGTGTTTTTTTAGCTTTTAAGCTGGTAATTTAGTATCGTTTTGAAGTTTATTTTTTTGTTCAACATTATATTAATATGCTAATTGTTGATACGAGATGCAAGTACGCAAAACTCTAGCTCATAAAAATTGCAATGCAGTCCTGTAAAGTCTTACACGGCACTGCACTGTCCTCGTCACCCTGAAACTTTCGTGTTCCAGACACATTTTCTTTTACTACATTTTCTTGTACCTACACTATGCCAAGCCTAAGAGTAAATCTCTAGTTTAATTAAACCCAGTAAAACGCTTTCGTTTGAAGTTTACTTACTGTTATTATCTACTTATAATGGTTGGATCATACACGATGCCTCCCCTGAAGGGTGTTATGGCGTGACATAAAGAACGCTTTCATGCAAAGTGGATTTGTGAAAGTTTTCGCTTGAAATAATATTTGAATTTGTAATTTTGACGTCATTCTGTACGTAAAGAAAGATGGATGTTGTCTGGGCTGGAAACACGCGAGGGACATTGATATGGTGGCTTTGGAATGGTAACTATAGGTTTACTACACTGTAGGATTACAATGGTAGGATACAACATATTATTCTACTGAAACTACTAATAATCAAATTGAATGTCTTCCAAAGTTTAAGTTGTTTATTTATGTTTTACATTAATGATATATGTATTTATTGATTTATTTATTTTTATTCATATTTATCGTTTTGTATTTATATAACTACTAGCTGCGCCCCGCAGCTTCGCCTGTGGTCGAACTTAGCCAGTCCTACCATTTAAGAAAACCCTCCTTGTTGCATCTCTAGGACACCTTCACTTTGACACCTGCTACTTTGACACCTGTCACTTTGATGCCTGTTACTTTGACACCTGTCACTTTGACACTTATCATTTTGATAATTCTTTCAAAGCTTCATTTTTCTTCCTTATTTTGGTCCCATCCTCCTCCCCCTGGCCCCGTCCTCTTTAAAACCCCTACCAACAACCCTCAACCCCCACCCCGCCATGTCATTTTGACAAAGAATTTGCTAAAATATAGAAATGAAGATAAAACATCTTAAGTGTTTTTGCTCTCCTGGTACTTAGAATTACTTTTTTTTAATATAATCACACTATTTAATGTTCATGGGGAGGTATGATCATCATCATCATCATCATCATCATCAGCCCATGTCAGTCCATTGCTGGACATAGGCCTCTCCCAAAGCACGCCACTGAGCCCGATCTTCGGCTACTACACTGTCGAGGCGACTACTCACTTTTAATAACTTTTTTGACAATTTTGTATGTCCAACTTGATAGATTCAGGCGTTACTTTGCGGAAATCCATATTTAAAATGAACAAAATAAAAATATGTAGCTTACTTCCGCCAAAACTGTAAGTCAGACAAATGATAAATGGTAAAATTAACACAAGTAAAACCCCACGCTAAACAAAACCCTACCCCAGATTGAACTAATGAAAAATATAAATGAAAGAAAAGCTAAGGCCTGGAGGCCAGAAAAAAACACTTATATACAAATAATATATATAAATATATATACACAATAAAAAACCCCCAAGCTAAACAAACCCTACCCAAATACAAGTATCGAAACACTTATATATTCATAATATATATAAACCAGTGTCTAGTGCACTGGGTATTTGTGCTGATTATAAGCCCCTTTCAACATACTCAGAAGCACACTTTATTTTATGTTTTTATCTATGTATTCTTTTGTAATGTGTGTTGACTAAATGTTTTTTCTTCTTCTTATTCTTCTTCTATGTGTAGATGCGTTAGTACTTTTATAAGTAGGCAGTTATTTCTTCGAAAACGATGAAAAGTTTAATTAAAATTCCATAATCAAAAGTACCTATAGTACCAAACGTTCAGCTGTTATGGAGCACACATACTTATATTTTGTATAGGTACTTTCACATGTATTATATTAGTTAGGACTCTATTTTAGCAAAATACTAGCTGATGCCTGCGGCTTCGCACGCTTGGTCATTTCTCTAGGCTAAAAGAACTCTACGTGCTATTTCAGGACCAATATACCAATATGTTATCTAAATTCCTTCAGCCGTCAAAAATTTTTGTATCGTTTGCTACTTGGCATCTACTCATCAGATTGAGATGCCAAGTATGCCAGTTTTTAAGTCAAACCCTAAACTATCCAACTATACAAAACTGCGTCGCAATCGCTCGAGTAGTCTACGTTATGCGTGAACAAATATACAGACAAACTAACATACAAAAAACAAAAAAAAACAAAAAACAAATAAACAGACAGACACGATTTTTGAAAATGTTATAATCTTGTTCAGTAGCTTATTTCAGTAGCTTTTAAATTATCTTCATTGTACAGACTTTTTCGTTCTTATTGCTTTATTATACATAAGTATAGATGTAGCTAACATCAACTACGTTGTCTGAAATAACGCTCTGTCAGGGCAGGGCGGCGAACATTATCAAAAACTGGACAAGTGCGAGTTGAACTTGCATGGAGAGAGTTCTGTACGATGAATATATGACTATATAACTATTTTCAGTAATATTTTCAAAATGTAGTCTCAGTAGTTTTGGAGATAAGGTCAATTTTCATGTATTTTCTTATATAACTTGAGAAATATTTATTTTATTATCAAAAACTAGTACTTACCTCCCTTTCATTTGGTATGTCACACGGTACAGTTTGCAAAAAAATCCTTACACGCCTGTGTTTGACAAAAACCATTATTCCATATTTCAACTTGATTGGTCAAAGTAGATTCGGAGCAAATTGGCTGTGACAGACGGACCGACACACGGACACACGAATGATAAGGGTTAATTTTTGATTCGGACGTACGAGTCTTAAAAATATTTTTTAACAATGGCCCATTTTATGATATGTTGAAGTTTCGGGGCTCCAAAATTAACAATGCTCAAAATTATTATATTGTAACCCCATATTGACAAATGAATGCCTGCAGCAATCCACAA
This sequence comes from Alsophila aescularia, assembly GCA_946251855.1. Taxonomy (NCBI): domain Eukaryota; kingdom Metazoa; phylum Arthropoda; class Insecta; order Lepidoptera; family Geometridae; genus Alsophila; species Alsophila aescularia. The sequence continues at coordinate 17,630,349 of OX276380.1, read as the reverse complement.
AGGCTCGCAAGTTTTACCAAAGTAATTCCTTCTCTTAAATATAATAATAGACGATGCAATACATTTCTATTTCCAATTGGTATTTTTATACCCCACTTGTTATTCCGATGATGGACGATATGGGCGTTCTAACGCAACACCGTTTCCGCAGAAACTAGATAACTGTAGATATAAATCACAACAAATCGCGTGGAATTTGTCCCATGGATTCCGCGGGGTCAACGCCCCTTACATATTTCACCCTTAGTGCCACCCACTTCCCCGATGCAAACGGTGTATGATAAAGGGATAGTTTTTTAACCCTACGTAAGGAAAAGCTGCAAGGTTCGTGATGTTCTCTACGGGGTAGAAATTGCTTTTCGCATTTGCACTTTGTGCCAGCGTAATATTCAACTTAAGTTTTAAACAGGTGTAAGCGTTTTGCTTCAGGATGTTTGAGCTTCATGTTTATATGGTATAGTGAAATTCTGTACAGGTATAACTATTAAAATGGACAATCCAGGTGATATAATTTGTCTTCTGATTACTGCTTGTTGTCTGAATGAGCTTTCCATAAAATTCAGTTCATTATCAATGCAAAGATGCTTCTGCTTCACAAGACACGAACAATGAAATGTTCAGATATTTTAATTTATTATTGATTGTACAAGAGGACGTTCGGTTCAAAATATTTTTTCTCATTATATACCCCTTTTACAGCCAGGTGAACTATGTAGGAACAAGTTCACCTGGCCAAAAACAGGGCGTGATCTATACTTATAATAAAGCAATAAATACTAAAAAAACTGTACACAAAGAAGATAATTTAAAAAAAATGGTCAAGGGTGCTTAAAATAGGCTACTGAACAATAAAACAACATTGTTTTAATCGTGTCGGTCTGTTTGTCTTGTTTGCGCATCACGTAAAAGCTACTGGACCGATTGCGATGCGGTTTTCACTGTTGAATAGCCTAGGCTTGTCTTAAAAATTGGGTTACTTTGTATATTAATTCAATGATTAGATGAGGAGAAATCGATAAAAATATTTCTTGGCTGAACGAGTTTTGAAGAAATGTAGTATATTTTACTTTATAGGAACTCTTGGTCCTGGAATATCACATAAGTGGGCTACTTATTAATAAAATTACCACGCGGGCAAAGCCGTGGGTACAGCTAGTCACTTTATATATCGTTAAATTTGTTTCTTGGATGTACCTCCTGACAGGCTGTATTTTCGAGTGTATCTTCTCATAATCACTTTTTCACATTATGGCAATGATGCACAGCAATATGAACAAAATTGTAACTACGTAGACTATTCTAGTGGGAGTAAAATTTTTGAACAGTGCAGCCAGGGAGCGTCCACGAATTACACAGACAAAATAAACACATAAATTATAACATCAAAATTAAAAACCAGTGACAGATCTCTGTACTCTCATACTAAAACTGATCGCGCGTTCTCACGTGTCCAGTATCGAGTCAATTCTGTTGAGAGCAGAAAAGCACTGGTCTGTTGGCTATACTTAGAATAGCTGTCTGCCCTTTTGCTGTTGTGATCTCTTACTGTTCTGTCTTGGGAAGCGCAATCAAATTGTAGCAGTATTCTATCCACTGCTTTGCCTCATTGACCTTTATTTGAAACACGTACAAGAGAAGGCTCATATTATCCTAAATGTATTTTTTGTCTGATTAGGATAAGATATTATTTTCTTCCATGCTTCAATTCGATTGTAACGGGCGGTGGTAGCCTAGTGGTTTACTAGTGCGACTCAAAATCCAATGTTACCAGGTTCGGTCCTAGGCTCCGCACCAATTACTTTTCTAAGTTATGTGCGATTTTCCATCACTCCGTGCTTCGGGGGGCATGGTAAGCTGTCGGTCCCGTCTGTTATTGATTAATAGCAGTCATTAAGCCATTGGGCGGTCTGACAAACTGACACCAGAGGCCAGCTTTATCTCATACAAAAATCAAAACTACTTTGTAACAATAGATCTATTTGTTGGACGTTCATGTCAGTGGAATTGCATAACCCAATTCACACTTCGTTCAGCATTGCTTTTTATGAATGACAAGTAAGACAAGAATTGTTATCCTAACTACACACGCATATTTGTCATCTGGAAATAGTACCAAGCTTCTGACCCAAGTAATTCATGAATAAATACATGCTCCTTAGACTAGCGTCTCATAACCTAAGGGAGACATAAAAAGTGTCTTCAAAATATCTTCCGACGTGGCCCGAATACAGTAAGTATTCCAGTAGGGTTGAATTTTATGTGCCCTTTTAACGACATTTGTATGTTTTATTTAGGTTTCCTTTATCATTTTTCCTTGACATATTTTTTGAAGAGGAGTTGGTACGGGGAATTCTAAATAAGGGTTGTAGATCGTTACTGTGACATTGATACAATAAAGTAGAAAATGTAGCAGACATATTTCTCGAGTGTAGTTGAAAAGTTATAAAAATATTTGAAAACTGAATGTTGCAGAGCAGCGTTATACGAAACCGCTTTAAAAAATTGTAGGAAATCTCGCTTTCTTCTTTTTATTTTATTTAGAAGTTTCAACCATAAAACCATAAGATGGGCTTTGATTTACACATCATGGTGATGGCACCAAAAGTTTAGAATCATAGGGATAGAGTTTTTAAAAAGCCACAATGGAAAGCGTATAACCTGAAAATTTGATTTGATTTAACTAGATGATGACCACAACTTCTATCGATAAAAAAACACATGGTTTTCAAGATATTTTCCCATTCTCATTTGGTCACTCATTTCCAAAACATTTCAGAAAATGTTTGGAATCATTATTCTGCTTTCATCTTGTCTCTTTTCAATTCCTTAACTTTTATTATTCATTATCTTTTCCATGCAGAACCAAAATCAAACTTGTAACTTCCTGGGCGCTTATTCACTATGCCGCATGAAATTCCTTGCCGAAAACGTGTGACGTCAGTACGGCAATTGCCGTACGATTCCACGCAGATATCATAACGAGGCGCGTAACGTGTCTTATTGGCAATAGAGAATAATGGCCCTGGTATGCAGGTAATGTTGATTTATCTCTTACTATAACGTTATCGTTAATGAAACGTTAGAGATTAAATATGAATTAGATCCTTTTTATATTACAAATTAAATCAAACACTATACCCGACCATTAAAACGAAGAATGGCTGAAATGAAATTACAGCGAGATAAGTCCAACAGAGCTACCATTAAAGCTAATGTCGTTACCTTTTTTGCTGAACAACCATTTTTATTGCTACCCCAGATATGATGATACAGTAACATAAATTATTATATCGGTTTTGTGGCATAGGTTTACTATAAAATGGATATAAATTCCTCCTATTATGAGGACAGAGGGTGAACTGACTATAAAATTTGTCTGAAACTTTCCATAAAAGTTTTTCAATAGCCACTCAGACGATTCCACTTATTCTTTGAAAGATAAAATTTTACGTTTGACTATTTCGATTCAATCGAAAATGTAATAGATTTAGGTGACGTCAACGGAGATGACACTGTGAAGGTGAAACAAAACGATGACCCGAAAGAGTTTAAAATCTTGTGGGTGTAGCCTGGACCCCTCCCTTTCCAGCGGTAAGTCAGTTGTCAAGATGTTACGGCAGCAAGTCACTGACGTGGCGTGGTTTTTACCTTCGACCTTAAAAACAAGCAAAACAGTGGTCAAAGGCTAGCTTATTAAAATAACCGATAATTTGCTACATAACCGAAAAGTAAAATGTTATACTGCACCATTCTAACACAATATTAACATAATGAGTTTGCACATTTATCTGTATATTTTATTTCTTAAAATAAAGCCTTCTTACTGCAATTTATAGTATCTCTGTCCAAATGTAGTTAAAGCTTTTTCAATCAAAATAGACGGTAACTTAATATAAACTTGAGTGGGCAATTTACTTGCAAACTAGCCTGTAACAAGACCGATTGGCATTGTTCTAATCATCGATTAAGTTCGATAATAATAGATCCCATTTCTATTTCAGAGCCAATTAGAGGTATTTTAACATTCGAATGAATTGAATCGTTTTCTCGTGTAGTACTTATCTGTGATTTAGCCGGAAAGCGGAAAATCTCGCAGACGGAGATCGATCGAATACTACTAATTGAAGCTAACTTCTAAAAAAAGAGTTCAAAATATCAATTTAATACTATATTTTCATTTACTTAGAAATTATTCTAGTAAATTATAAATAAATTTTGCATATAATACGCGTAGTTTTCTATAAAGTAATTACAAAATTAAAGCAGCTGCTGCTTCAGATGCGATAAATTAAATGTTTATACCTGGGCGTAGCCTGGGAGCCCTGATATCTTCCACAAAGCAAAAAGTCACAAAACATGTTGACCGTGCAAACTGCTTTAATCACAAAACAATAATTTTTGAATTTTAATCAATGGGACAAGACTTGAATGTGACATTTTAAATTTTGTACCAAGTATTTATTAAAGTAAAACGTAGCCTATTTTAAACAATCTGTAATTTAAAAGTAAAAGAGTTCCGTTACCAATATAATCTTATCGGAATATTTTCTCGATTGTCTCATCTCTTAGTGGCTCCTTGTTGGTAACAGAAATATCTATCACTTTTTACTCAAGCGAGAACACCTAATTTTACTGGAATTGAAAAATGACCGGATTGATAAAAATTTACGACCCGGTTCCTATCTTAATCCACCGCTTACTGGCGGACTTTGTAATTACAGTAAAATGGCTGCATTTGCAATTAGGGTTGACTTTTAATAACTGAATTTAAAGTTAACGGCTAAAATAATTTTAATAATAATTGTTGCCCACTGTGCAATAACTTTTGTTTAAACTGTTTGTCGGTATTTTGTAAAGAAAGTAATGATATTTATATTATTATATATTTATATGTATTATTTATTTGCTAAGGCTAGGAAGTTTTCTTGAATCGGTTGTTTAATCGATATGACATACGGATAAATTTTTATATCTGAGTACTTCTTTTGCATAAATAAAAATGTTCAAAAGTAGGTCAGTCAACTCATTACAAAACTCAAATGATCAAATGAAAAAGAAAATTGTCTACATAAAGTTACAGCAAAACCTGACAAAGGAAAAACTTGGATAATTAAGAGCTTCGCATCATTACACTTCACGAAAATCCACAATTAAAAATTCAACATCAAGAAATAAAAATGATACTTAGTTCAGTTTCAATAAGTATCAAAGACTCGTGACAAGTCTCGTCTCGAATTCGACTTGTCGCTTGTCAATTAAAAATTGATAAAAGTTCGCGTCAGTCTGGCAAGTTTTTAATTTCTTCAGATCAAGTCAAATTTAATTAGTTTAACAAGAAAATACTCGTTTTATTAACCTAATCTTCTTTGAGCATTAGAACTTTAGTGTTTAACAATTCCTTGAAAAGAATTGTGAAACACAATAGATTTAAGTGATCATGGAATGTTGATTGAACAAGAAATTTTAGTCAAATCATTTTATTATCATCATTTTAGTTGACACTACACTTCTCTTCTACAAGAGCTTTTAGTGTCAAACTCGTTATTGTGTTCCAAATAAAATAAATAACCTGTCAAAGCAATATTAAATGGCATAACAACGCACGAGTTGCGCGATTGTACACTTGATAATAAAATAATTTGACTCAAATGTCTTGTTCAACCAACTTTCCATGATCTCTAACATTTATGAACCTGACTCTGCTTGCATAACCCTTAATCGTTGGCGTGGGTCAATCTTACCTGGACGGTGAGGGCATCATGAGAGAAATTGATATGAGTGCGTGGTTTTTTAATTACTTTCCGTCAATACGACGAGTAATCATCAATCAATAAGTCAAAAAGATTGATGGCCTGTAAAAACAATTTCGTTGCGATGATGTGTTTCGTTTAATATGACACTAAACGTATGCGATGGAGTTAACCGATGTCTCATAGTTATAATATACGGCCTCTAAATGTTACTTAAAAAGTGATTAGTTAACTTTTATGAAAGTTAAAAAGTAATTAACGATAAAGAGCCCCTACTGTCAAATTACACGCACCCATGTAATTATTTCAAGCGCATCAATCCCACGAAAACATTGTATTTAAATGAAGTATTCCAAATCAATTTAAATAAAAGCTTACTATGAAGCTCATCAGTCGAAACAATCGACGTTTATCAAGAGTCAAATCGCGATGGTCTGAGCGGTCGTGGCACAATGAAGCTTTAAATAACGTCTGCGGACGTCGGCGCGGCGCCTCAGTGACGTCGAGAACGCGCGTACATTTGGAATGACGGACAATACGACGACTCGGACTAGCCGCCACTTGCATTCATCCACCGACGGATTTCACCCGCGACGGCGTTCAAGGGTTATTCGACTGAGAAAAGATAAAGCTTTTTACGTGGGATAGAAATGTTACTCTATTAGAATATTTTGCTTGTTGAATGCACAATGTGAGGGTAATTTTAGTTTGGTTTGTATCAAAATTGAAAGTTGTATTTCATTGTGAACGCTACTTATTTATTTTAATATCATTCGAATATCGTGGTAGATGACCTTTCTTTCTAAAAAATGTTTGGAACTAAATTGATGATGATGATGATGATGATGTAATTTTCGAACTTTGTTTCATTCTATTATTTCCCAGGGTTATTTAATTATTTACCATGTTAATTATTTCAACAAAGCCAATTCTAACTTTCAATTTCTAGTAACCATACCATTATTATCATAATTACTTAGTACAAAACTTCAGCCAAAATAGATATTTATAGTGCTAACACATCAATATTAACGATACAAATTTTACACGATATAACGTGTTATGACGTTATAACATGACGTGAAATAACACGTTAATGACTAGGTCGGATGTGACGGCAGTTATGGTTATGACAAGCAGGTATCAGTTACGAACAGATTGTTAGTATCACCTTTCCCGTAATTTGGTAAATTTAATATAATTAATAGGTAATTTTAACAGTAATTTGAATATTTTACACATCAGTTTTAATTGCTGATGATGAAACATGTCTTTGAATGGAACATCTGTTATTGCCATTTATGTTTTTTTTAAAAGCTTTTATTTAACTTCACTTGTACTCGTATGCATCTATGTATCTATGTATATATATATATATATATATATATATATATATATATATCTATGTATCTATAAATCTATGTATATATGTATCTATGTATCTATGTATTTTGTCTGTCCTGGAACCTTGCATTGCAAATTTCGAGCACTTCCCAATTATGGTTTCACATGTCTGGTTTTCCGGTTTCTTTATTCCACCATAATTTTTAAATGCCTGAACAGATTTGAATCTTTGAGGCATCGTTAGAATCCTTACATCATCCCGAGTAACATTGTTTTTAATTTTGTAAATTTTGCTAGGCATTCATGTATATTCTCTTTTATTTTGATGATTTACTTGTTTATCAAGTCTAGGCAGGTACTTGGTATTAAGGCGGTAGCCAAAATTACTAACATATGTTAAATAAATTGAGCCGTGCAAAACATGTAAAAATCTGTATTTTATGTTGATTGTGACGATTTGATAACTTTTCAGATTGCCATACCTTAGTACTATTGAACTTTAGTAAAGTAATAGTAAAGTTTAAATACTTAAGTTCTTCACGTAGGATTATTAGGTACTGAAATCCGTTCCAGGTCGCCTCCACCATTGGGGATACCTACGGCAATAATCAAAGATTGACGACAACTGTTCCAGACAAGAAGCCGCAGAAGGCAAACAAGAAACGTCAAGGGGCAAAGCAACTACGCCGAGTCTCTGACACTTTAGAGACACGACCGTGATTGCGCGGCTGTCTCGACATTCTGAGATATTAGACTTGGTCTGTCGCGACACTCGGCCAGGGAAATAAAGACCGGGATGTGGCGGTCCCTGCTAGGGTTAAATCTATTGTTTAGCAGGAGCTAAGAAATTGCTTTGTAACATTGCTTTCGCTTTGTCTGAGACTACAGTACAAATGCTGGTGCATTAGAGCGAAAATGGGAAATTAAGTCTGTGTCGTTCCGGTCCTATGTACTTTCACGTATTTGTTTGTATAATAGAAATTAGAAAGATTGTATGCGTGTATGTTGAATGAGGTAGTGCCGTTGTCTTGTGTCAGTTTATTAGGCTGCCTAAGAGCCTCTGACGTGGCATAACGGCTGCTATCGACCAAGACCGACAGCTTAACGTGCTTTCCGAATCACGGAGCGATGGCAAATTCCCCAAAGTCATTGATGCCGAGGAACAAACCTATATGTGGAACCGTTCTATTAGAAAGAATAGAACGGCACGGTAGTAACTGAAAAGGTCATAATAATATAGTAGTCTTTACAGAAAGGTTCTCGAAAGGTGATCACGGACCGAGAGTCTGAGCGTCGGATAGCACCCCATGTATTGGACTGATGTCCTGGTGAGAGTTGCAGGGAGAAGCTGGAATCAAACAGCGTATTAGCTCTTTGTGGTGTTCGATGGGAGAGGCACACGGACATCGGAAAATCCATGGGGAGCCATGTTCAACAATGGACGTCTTGCGGTTTATAATGATGATGATGATGATTACAACAGATTAAAAAAGGTACCAATTTTTTCTTAATAACAGATACTAGATATCAGTGCTAACTATCACGCATGACTATTGAGAAGTAAAGAATCAAATCGGTCATATATACCTATACCTGATACTATATGTCTTACTTTGATTCTATACTAAAAAATAGGTAATGTTGCTGACGTATTAATTGCTAGATTTCACCATACCGTTGTTTCTTGAAATAAAACACGTACGATAAGTTCCAAAAACCAGTTCAGTATCTCTGAAACCGCGTCCACAACTTTCGCCTTCGAGATTGTGACTCCTTCTAGCTGGTTATTAATGTAGTTTTAAAATGTGCGCTCTAAATGACTTTACCAAGTTAAAACCGCGTTAAAGCTTGTCTTTGTGCCCGTGACGGCGCCATTTAAAGCAATTCATGAGGAATAACCTGAATTACTGTGAATTACTCGCAGGCAGTATCAAAAGAATTTTCTTGAAAACGTGGCTGAATGCGAATGTGAAATGCATGTTTGTGGTTCTTTCAGTAGGGTTACTCTAGCCGAGATAAAATAGACTATTTATGCAATGCTAGGCAAAATTACGTGCTCAATATTATTTTCACTTCTTATGCTCTTAAAGTTTTTGTTTATGCTGAGTGTAAGCGGACTAACTGCATATTATGCTCAAGTGAAAAAAAAGTGTAAAAAGGTGCGGGATTGTAGCTGTCAGCAATTATGTCATGAAGTGAACATAAAATAATACTTGCCTACTCATTAAACATTAAAGGAAAGTACATAACGCAAAGAAAGTTTTTCAGCAGAATTTGCCGCCAAAATCTATGCGAATATACTCGTATTTTAAAACGTATGACAATTTCATGCATTGGATTAGCGGAGAGTATTTACAATATACCTATTTAGGTAACTAATAAGTATAATATAGTATAATAAGTATAATTTATAAATCAAATTTAAAATAAAGAAGCTTTTAAGGGGGTTTTTTAATGAAAGACTTATTAGTTTTATTTGTATCATTCCAATGTCACTTTTTACGTATATAAGTGTTTTTTTTGATAGCATTTTCACATTTTTTTAGTGCTTTGTTATCGGTTTGTAAGCTACCCTGAAAATTTCAGCCGGATAGCAAGATTCCAGGACAGACAGAAATACATAGATACATAGATATATAGATAAATAGATACATAGATAAATACATACAAATAAAGTAAAATATAAAGTCGAATTTATATTACTCAGGTTACGCTGCGCCCCACGTTATTATTTTATTTTGTGAGTTTTGGTACATTGTCTGCATAATGGTTAAGCTTATTTACAATAAAACTGTTTAAATTAAAAAATACGTTTTTTTATATTTATTAATTGTAATGTAATGTATTCTACTAATGAAGCCCTTTCATTTGATACCCATATTGGTGGAAGAAAAAAAAAACGTAATCCGCCATTTTGTGTGCCGCCGGCCATCTTAAATTTACAATGATACATATACCTACAATGATATCTGATGACAATACATAAAAGTGTGTACCAAATTTTAGATTAATCGCTCAACAGGAATGGGGGGAAATTTCAATTACCAGATTTGACCCAAACAAACAAACATTGCAAGAAGCTAAATAAAACTGTCTAAGGAATGTTATCCACGACATCAATATCTACCCTCGCCATCGGCTTGGGCGGATAAATGTCTCAGGTAAAAAGGCTTGTTTTATACACTTGAATTAGAATCTACTATCTATGGACGACCGGTTGGTCTCGTGCCTAGTGATCCTAGGTACGTAATCAAACGGTCGCGGGTTCGAATCCTGCAAGGTGCAATCATTTGTGTGATGAGCAGAAATGTTTGTTTCCGAGTCATGGATGTTATAATATTGGTATATATATATATATATATGTTTGTCCGTTATCTAGCACCCATAGTACAGGGTATCCTAGTTTGGGCTAGATAATTGGTGTGGAATTGTTCCGAATATATTTATTTATTTATTTATGCATCTATGCACTCATCATCCAAAGTTAAGGAATATTTGGACATCACATTTCACACTGATATTACAAATGCAAAAGTGTGTTGGGTTGTATGTTTGTTTGTTACTCTTATATGTCTAGGGTACTTAAAATAAGCTGCTGAACAAGAATATAACATTTTTTAAATACGTGCCTGTCTGTTTGTCTGTTTGTCTGTATGTTTGTTCACGCATCACATATAAACTATTGAACAGATCGCATTGTGAATTTCACTGTTGGATAGCTTAGGGTGACTTAAAAACTGGTGTACTTGGTATCTCAATCCGATGAGTAGAAGCTGAGCAATCGATAAAAACTTTTTGAAAAACAGTTGCCATCACAGAATGGTTGGTGGTTGCCATGGAAACGAAATAACAAGTCTGTCAACCATGGAAACGAAATAACAAGTCTGTCAAACAACATCAATCAACATCAATAATCATTGGTGCTTTATTTACTTTTGCATTGGTTTTTAATATCCTAGAAGAAAAAAGATTGCTTTTTTTTTGCGATAAACAGTAGTCCACGTGTACGAACTTGCGGGCGGGAAAACTAGTAATATTATAATCTTTAAACGACAGATTGGCCTGATTTTTCAAAGATATATTTCAAGGACCGGAGAGTGATATATTATTATGCTTGCAATTGACATAATCATCCACGAGGGTGAATCCGCGGGGCCAGCTAAATACATAATAAATGTTATATTTTTCAAAAAAAAACGACTTCATAATAAAAATGTTATTTTGTAAACAACTACTAAAATGAATAAAATAATTACAATTGAGCCAAAACAGTATCACTTTTTCGATATTACCGACGTAATAATAATGCATAAATGCAACATAAGATAAGAAAGAGTTTTTTGAAGGCAGTGCCAAGCCGAGCCATAATCCATACCAATATATAAAAGTGAAACGTTGTCTGTTTGTTTGTTTGTTTGGGGAGCTTTCACGCGATAACGGCTAGACGGATTTTGATCAAATTTAAAATGGAGATAGCTTATACTTCAAAAAACATCAAAAAAGGTGCTATACCTACTTTTGCATTGGTTTTGAATATCCTAGAAGAAAATGGTTGGTTTTTTTCGCGATAAAGGTTTTGTTTTTGAAAAATACTTTTTATTTTTTATTTTTAGTGGCCTAAGCAGGCATCGGAAAGAATATATGCCAAAAAAATTAGTAGACACTCACTTACTTTAGACTCAAAGCGTTGGTAAATTAAAACCAAGGATGAATAAAACCTACACCAGTTGTTATATACAACTGAATTAGTTTTGACCATTTTCCATCATTTTGTTGTTGCATCCCTGTGACTAACTTCCGGCCCATGATTTTCAGGGTCTGGTGACCCTGAAAATCATATAACACCAGAGAACTCATCAAGACAAACCAAATGAGACCAAACTCGAAGGATAATTTTGTTATATAGTTCCTATGACTACCTTCCAGCTCCATCATCCCTGGATACAACATAAAACCAGAGAACTCACCAAGACAAACCAAATGAGCACAAACTCGAAAGGGTTCCATCATTTTGTTGTTGAGTTCCTTTGACTACCTTCCGGCTCCATCATCAGACCCTGGATACCACATAACACCAGAGAACTCATCAAGATAAACCAAATGAGCCCAAACTCGAAGGTGTTCCATCATTTTGTTGTTGAGTACCTGTGACTACCTTACGTCTCCATCATCATACCTTGGATACCACATAACACCAGAGAATTCATCAAGACAAACACAATGAGCCCAAACACGAAGGGGGTTCTATCATTTTGTTGTTGATTTCCTGTGACTTCCTTCCAGCTCCATCATCAGACCCTGGATACCACATAAAACCAGATATGATCTCATCAAAACAAACCAAATGAGCTGAAACTCGAAGGGATTCCATCATCCGATTGTGTAGTTCCTTTGACTACTACTACTACTACTACTACTACTACTACTACTACTACTACTGTAGTTTTTTAATTGTCATCAGACCTACACCCATGTGCAAAACTTCAGCATATTTGGACGTCCTTAAATTATTCAAAATTGACTTGCAATCGGGCCCTAAACATTGAAACAGTGAATTTATTGAATTAATTTTATACTTTGTGGCTTTTATGAATAAAAATATTTGTATTTGTAAAGTTTGTTTAAAACTAAACCAATTTTGATGAAATTTATACAGTACCACACTAGAGGTTTTCTAACTCAAATAAAAAAAAACATCGAATTCGGTTCAGAAATCCCAAGATATTATAGAATATAAACTATAAAACAAATTGATTTTCTAATAAAACTACAGAACCAATTTTGATGAAATTTATATGAGACTTCCGGAAAGTTTACACTTTTGAATATAAAATGAATCATTTAAATCGTTTAGAAATCTTAGAGATAAACACAACAAAATAAAGGCAATATAAACACAAAATCGAATGGATTTACTCAACCAAACTATTTATTCTCGAAAAACTGCAGTTTTAATATTGATACAATTTACATGGGACCACCTCGAGAGTATTAAATTTAAAACAAAAAAAAAACGGTCCGCAATTGGCAAAGATAACGTACGAGATTCATTAAATAAAACCATACATACAGCCGAACATATAACCGTCTCCTTTTCTGAAGTCGATTAAAAATAGTAAGTCTAGTTATTATTAGGATTACATCGTCAAAAGGGAACAAAACGGAACCCTTCATTAAAATAATATTTCAGTCTATCCGTCTCATAACATGAAATTGTAAGACAATGAAACATATATCTTAATCATTAATACGAGCCAAAAGCCAAAATACTTGAAGTACTTACACAAATATAATGATCGCTACCATCTTTATCTACCATTCGTTATCCTGAATGACGTTACACCCAACTTTTTCCCTTCCCTTTAGCGAAATTTATGTGCAAATATTTTGAAAGTCCATACATTAGTTAATGAATGCAGTCTCTTGGCAATGTGTACGCAGTCTTTAGCGCCCTTATTCTGGGGAATTTTAGGTTAGGTTACGTGAATTGATAACGGTTTGGCTGTGACATCTATTTAGTGTTTGTTTTTGTGATCTACCCGCACGAACGTGTTTATTGTTCAGATAAGTGATTTTTCCGTAACTGTCATGCAAGCACAAGAAGTGTTAGTGAATAACAGATGTAGCCGATTATCTTTATTGTAACAGAAAAGTTCCAAAATGTTTCGATTTATTGCATCTTTTAAACTGTCGCGATTCGAACTTATAATAATTTAAAGGGGACCTACGCCGAGGTAAAAATAAATTTTTTCTTGCGTGTAAGCCCTGTTTAAATCTTTACTTATAATAAATCAATAAAAACGAAAAAGTCTGTACAAAGAAGATAATTAAAAAAAAACAAACTAGGATACTTAAAATAAGCTACTGAACAAGAATGTAACATTTTTTAAATTCGTGGCTATCTGTTTGTTTGTCTGTATGTCTGTATATCTGTATGCGCATTACGTAAAAACTACATAGCCAGTAGATCATCTGGTGGCGATATATCTAACATTGCGCACTGCAGCATACTGCGCGTGCACGTCGCGGTGACCGATTGCGATGCGGTTTTCACTGTTGGATAGCTCAGGGTATGCCTTAAAAACTTGGAACTTAGAGTACTTGGTATCTTAATCTAATGAGTAGAAGCCGAGCAATCGATAAAAACTTTTTGACGGCTGAAGGTTTTTTATCAAATGTTGGTATCTTGGTATTTTAGGTCTTGGAATAGTACATAAAGCACTTTTAACCTAGACAAATGACCACACGTGCAAAGCCGCGGCTACAGCTAGTAATTAATATATGTATCGTTTTTTTTGTGTAGTAATTATATGTGTATCGTTTTATGATCATGTCGCTCCCAATTTGTCAACAACCATACAAAACAAGCAAAACAAGCTATGCCAATACAAGCATAGCGCAGGTAGTCCAATCTATGTCAAGTTAGTTAGAACACTAACTTTACATAGATTGGACTACCAGTTGGAATAGTACCCTACATTGCCCCATTGAAATCCAATGGATGGATTAAAATAAAGTGCATGACACTAGGCTGCTTCACATTACCTCTTAATTGCTGATACAAATTTGCAATTAGGTAGTTGCTTTTGCAATATCAAATCGAATATTGCTTATCAAACAACTTGCTTCTGAACCAGAATAAGTACGCCGTTATAATGGATGGCAGTGAGAGACTCACTTGACGCACCCCTGCATCGCCATTATACCATGAGCAAAGGCTTTACGTTGTCTAATTCACCCTCGATCAATAATTCGTGTATAATAGAACCTTTTAGGCAATAACAAAAAAAATGATAGTACCTTTAGCACGTCTACTCGCATAAAACGCCGCAATTTACATCATAATGAAAATAGGTTTTTTGAAATGTCTTCGTCATCATAATCATCATCATCATCGTTATTTTCCTACTGCTTGGACAAAGGCATTGTGGGACATAAATGATTATCCATCAATCTATTTATACTAATAAAGCAAAGAACGAAAAAGTCTGTCCAACGAAAATAACTAAAAAAATTACAAAGGTACTTAAAATAAGCTACTGAACAAGAATCTATCATTTTTTGAAATCGTGTTGGTCTGTTTGTCTGTATATTTGTTCGCCATCACGTAAAAAATACTGGGCTGATTGCAATGCGGTTTTCATTGTTGGACAGGTTAGGTTTTGAATTAAAAACTGGGGTACTTGGTATCTCAATACAATGAGTAGAAGCCGAGCAATCGATAAAAAACTAAACGAATTTGACAGCTAAACGAATTTTGAAAATATTTATATTGTACTTTATAGGTACTTTTGTTCCTGGAATAACCCACGTGGGCGAAGCCTCAGGCTGAGCTAGAAATTTGTAATTTCTTAAAAAAAACATGTTAACACTTATTGCAGTTAAGTTCCTAAATAGCCTATCATCTTCATCATTTGCAGCCACTACGCTCCCCACTGCTGGGTACTGGCCACTTCCGCTGTTGCCACGCCTTTCGATCGGATGCATTGTCTTTCCTTACACCCTGACGAGATCATCAACCCATCACGCCGCTGGACGTCCAACCTTCCTCTTGTTATTATAAATTCTATAATCTATTTATAATAACAATAAAATATGCTACCGTATAGAGGTTATTAAAGTGCGATGCTATTCAAAAGCTTTAAGACATATCTACGTGTAGGTAGTAAAATTTTATAGTACCATAACCAAATACTACGTGAAAGGTGGATAACATTTCACTTTGTTTTATTTTTATTGGTGTTTGGTGTCTTTGAACTCATTAAAAACCTTTTTGTTTGCATCAATATGTTAGAGAGTATGTTGTGGTTATGTTCTTTGATATTGGTGTAAATCTGTTCAAAGAAACGATATTGTGACAAGAAAAATCTGCTTAAAGCATAAGACAAGATTTTTACAGTGCTACAAGGATATTTTGGCACTTAAAAGGTAGTTGATGTGAATGACTTGTGAAAGTATGGTGGCGGCGTTAATTCCGAATTTACCATAAGATCCTTGTAGCACTTTATATTTAGCTTCATTTGTGTTTGTTACAAAAAAATAAAATAAAATAAAACTTGCGACAATTTTACTTTACTATGAAACTTAGAACACGTGTTCTGTCCGTATGACAATCTATACGTTTAATATAGAAGCAACAAAAAGTCTGTACAAAGAAGGTAATAAAAAAAGTATGGTCCCTTGGGACCTGAATTTAGCTACAGAACAAGAATATCAAATTAATAAAAATGATCTTTTTGTTCGCGAATCACGTAAAAACTGCTAGAACGATTGCAATGCGGGTTTAATTTTTGTACAGCTAAAGTTTTGATTTAAAAACTGGTGTATTTGGTATCTCAGTCCAATGTCCGCCTAGCTGTCGATAAAAAACTATTTGACATCTGAACGAACTTTGAAGTGATGTAGTCTCAGTATAATGTACTTTATAGGTACTTTTGGTCCTGGAATAACACATAGGTAACTTTAATCCAGGGTAATGACCCAAAGCCGCGGGCAATGCTATTGTACAATAATTAAGTTATTTTAAACCTTTTATCTTCAAACCTGATACGTTAATGTCAATTGTCTACACGTGAGACACAAGAACCCTCTGATTATGAATTATTATTGTTGATGTCAAGCAGAGACTTTGTCATCGAACTTAAATTGAACCACCAGGAACGAAGTGGGTTCCAACATCTCGTTTCTGTTCTATAAATTCAAACAGTTTAAATTAAATGTTTGTATCGATCGTTCAAAATTATTCTTTTAACTTTTGAAAAGTCTGCATTACGTAGCCCTAAAATTATAAGAATCTTTAAAATTACAGTTAAAGTTATGAAGATAATCTCAATTATTTGAGAGAATATAATTTTGTTTATACGCGGTGCGGACATACCTAATACCGAATGAGCTTGATTAGGTAAAATACTTGCGTAATTAGTTTATTTCAATGCTTTTCTTTCTATTTTGGCCACGTTTTCGTATTCATAAACTTCCTAACACTTCTTTGAAAGTAAAATCACACAAAAGTTTCATCTAATACAGTTGCTAGATCCAGTATTCATTTAAGTAGTTACAAAAAATACAAATAAAAAAATATGTAAAAGAATAAGACAATGGGCACAGATAATAAACAATAATGGGTTTAAATCCTGCCATCATCTCTGCCTAAAAGCACACTGAGCTCTGTTCAAGTTTTTAAATATATTATCCACTTTAAATCTTTAAATATAAATCATAAACTTAGTTTTTCTTAAATTTTTGCTGCAGTTTTTAGTTGGATTTGTAATGTTTAGCGGTTATTGACCTCATTTGGTTTAACATTAGGAATGATACGCAGAGGCATGACTGTGGTTTGGAATTCCGTCCGTAATGGAAACATATCATAATAATGCTAATATTAAAATAGTTAAATCATAATATTTTTTTTGTATCCCATAGATTTAAGACACAGTTTCCACTAAATGGATAAACACTAAATTCTTGACTTCAAATATTGACACCTCATTATTTGCACGAGCTATGCAATAGCATGTTAAGGTGACATTTTTAAACCAAGTCTTGCACTATTTTGTGACTATTTTCAGATTTTCATGTGTTCGGCGGCGGCTTGAAGTCAAACCAAGTCACGCAATCTAGAGGGTGGATGACCTTTAGGTAGGCACCAATGGCACCACCAACGTGTTTAAAAGTTCATTAAGTAGATGCTTCATATAGTGCTGTTAAGTTTATGCCTCTTTATGATACCATTGTTTATGAATACGGTGAGAAGATATAATCTTTAGAAAATATGGTCAGTGAAAATGCATGAAATCCGAAAGAAATTTGCGTATCACAATTTTCGTAATAATTCTAAATGCTTGTTTGAAGGATCATCATTATCTTTTGGTGTGTACAAAATCATTACTTTACATGCTTCGGCAGGAAAGGTAATTGCAGGTCTTGAATTGTATTCTAATTCATACTCTAGTTGCTATCTTTTTTTCCCCCCGCACTCAACAGTCATGTGCTATTAAAGTGCTTCTTTTACCATCCACCGTATTTTCCATTTAAAAGGAACTCGCCCTCCGCATGCATGTAATTTTCTTTTTCCCGTACATTATAACACATTATCACGTTACTGCAAATAATGCGTTAACCTTTCACATTGTGACGGAGCTAATGATGGTGAAAAATAAGCCAGGCTTAGCTGATGCAAGCGAGTCTACTGTAAGGGATGGGTTGGAGCTTGGTGGCGTTGTTAGCGATTAGCGATTGTATTTGTATCCGACTTATTATCAGCTTTGTATATATGTATGTCTGTTCTCTTGTGGCACTATATAGACCAAACACTTGGACCGATTTCGATGATTCTTACGTCAATCGATTTATCTTAATCTTGCAAGTGCTACTAAAGACATGATAGCAATCAAAATTTAATATGGCAATAACCAGGCCATATTGTAAAAAAGAAAAAATGAAAGTCGACGAACTGTATTAAGTGGATATCTTTGAAGAAGTGTTTGAAAATCATCTTTAGGTTTAATTTTAATTTCGAATGATCATTTAGGATCTATAACGATTTCAAGTTGTTAAGCAACCATTCTCACTTGAATGTATGCCTCTTTTTAGTTTTCTTTGCAGTCGGGATTTTGTGAAGGTGATTGACGTGCTTGTTATATTTTTCATATTATAATGTCTTGGGATGAGTGTTTTATTTTATTTAACGTGTATATGAGATTATTCCAGATAAAGTTGTTACCTTAGCGTTTTTAAATATCAATCGCAGACAATACCTACTGATTATATAAACAAAACTTTATATGAAGCAGTATAAAGTAAACAGGATCCTTTCAACTGATATATTGTTTTAATCTGAGCATTTTGCATACAACAATTCGAGGAGGCAATAAAGGAATTTTCAGTAATGTTAGACATTATTAAGTTTTTTTTGTATGATCAAGCTATAAATCGGACAGTAAGCGAGAAATCTAAATAATCTATTCCGGCCTGCTACCTATTTTATAGTACTACTAGCTGTGCCCGCGGCTTCACACGCGTGTTAATTTATCTAGCTTAAAAGTAATATATGTGCTATTCCAAGACCCAATATATTATTATTTGACGGCCGGTTGGTCTAGTGGCTAGTAACCCTGGGAACGAAATCAAACGGTCGCGGGTTCGAATCCTGCAAGGTGCAATCATTTGTGTGATGAGCAGAAATGTTTCTTTCCGAGTCATGGATGTTGATATTCGTATTATGTATATTTATCCGTTATCTAGTGCCCATAATCCTAGTTTGGGGCTAGGTAAGTGGTGTGGAATTGTCCGGAATATATTTATTTATTTATTATTATTTGACCAAAATTCCTTCAGCCGTCAAAAAGTTTTTATCGATTGCTCGGCTTCCACTCATTGGATTGAAGTACTAAGTATCCCAAATTTTAAGTCGAACTCTAAGCTATCCAAAAGCATTGCAATTGGTCTAATAGTTTTTACGTGATGCACGAACAAACATACAGACAGACAAACATACAAACAGACAGATCATTTCTTTTTAATTATCTTCTTCAGACTTTTTCGTTCCTATTGCTTTATTGTAAGTATAGATATAGACACAATAAACACAGAAACAGGCTCCACCCGCTATTCGCGACAATGAGCACCGCGCCCCATCTGGTAGGGTGCGTTACTGATATATCACGCGTCATATTTCCCGACAATATTACTGCGTGTAATGCAAAAATAATGGTGACTTTTCGTTTTGATACCTTGATATAATAATTTCCTGTGCTTTGCCTCTTTTATATAATATACCTTTATTTGTATGGTGAGTTTAATGGTGCACTATAAATGTAATCGAAAGGCTCAGTAAATGCACGAACGCATTAACCGGTTTTTGTACTGAGTTTTGGTAACCAAATGTACCGCGCGTATTGTTCCTTTCTGGACAAATATGCTAAAGGATTCCAGTTTTTCTATCATCAAAGTACCTATGTTAGCATAGTGAAGTCCCGTTTAACGGACACAGTATCCAGCAAAACTTAAAACTGATGACGCAATGAAAAGTTATTATAATATTCTGGCCGATCTGGTGTGAATCTATCAGATCAACTATGTGACCGGCTCTCCAATCTATACTATTCAAATCTTAATATTAAAAATACAATTATCTTATACCTATAACCGTGAAATACCTCTTGACTATCTGACGGACTGACAGACTTGACTGACTGATTGACAGACAACGCGCAGCCTAAACCAATGGACCTAGAGATATGAAATTTGGAGCGAATATTCCTTGAGTACCCTAGGTGCACTAAGGAAGGTTTTTTATAATTCCATCCGTAAGGGGGTGAACGGGGATGGTAAGTTTGCACGCGGGCAATACCACGGGGAGCAGCTGGTATGATATTTTGTTAAAAAAAAAAGTCGACACGGCACTAGAAAATTTAAAAACACTGCTCCGCATTGGCTACGCGCATTTTGATTAATTTGGTCCTGAATATCAGGATACTTTTCATTATAGCCCACGCGGGAGACACGAGGCACAGCTAGTCTGGTACAAAACATTTTTTTCATATTCTATGCCTATTTTAGTTGCAGGCCTATTTATTTTTTAACGTAATTTTTCTATGCCGGATGAATAATTCCACTGCTGGATATCTACGAGTGTCCCGAAATATTTTGTTTTGGTTTTCCTTAACGCAATACCTCTCAAAATTTACGTAATTGATCGTAGATTACAGAAATAATTTTAAAAATAAAACATTTCTATATATTTTGGGTTCTACCTTTCTTTAAAATTTTGAAAAGTTTACATTTTTTGGTAATATTTCGTTATCTTTAATTCGGCTCCTAAACTAAATATAAAAATATATTTACTTTTTGGTCTATTAATTTTTAATAAATACACGATGTTTCGATTTGCATGCAACAACACGTTACCAGCGGCTTCGAATTTGTTAAGTTTTAACCTGAAAATACCCTCAAGTTTCAACTTGTTTCGAGGACTTTCTTGACTTGACTCGCGAGTGTTTTCCTTTATGCGATAAAAGTAAAGTTGTGATTTTTATAGTATTAAAAGCAGATTTTGTGATTATTAAGTAATGAGTTCGAGGCGTAGTGAGACTACATATTGGGACCATACAAAGAACTTGACGATCGGCAGCTACCAACTATAGAGGACGTCATTAAATATATTTTATTTGTCAAGAACGAACTGAAATTGAAGTAGGTATAATGGAAAAGATCCATCCGATTCAGATATTTATGCGATTGTTTATGAAAAGATCAACAATATTTGGACCAAAGCTTCGATTCCAATCGTAACTAAGGAACGAGTTATTCAATTACTGAAATCTTATTTCGAAAAGTACCTCAATTTGAAAAGATACAAAAAAAATATACAAAGGCAAACGAAATGATAGTTTTTAAAACAAACTGAAGTGTTTTTTGGAGTTATCTGATAAGCTTTTCGACATTTCTGCTTGTAAATGCCATTCATTTGAATCTTGTTTGTGTTTAAAACCTAAAAAAGTTCCTATCAATTAGAGAAGTTTTTTGTTGGATCAAAGAAATTACAGGAAAATGATTATATGCGGTGTTGATAAGAAAGAAACGTCTAGATTCTTGAAATGACAGCAGAGACAATTTAAAAAGTCAGTAAGGGCAGCAAAACAGTCGTGTTCTTCTCAATAAATTGTGATGCAGATTCGGTGCGTGAATCTTCCCCAGAAACGTATCAAATAACAGAGGCATCCCTCGACAGACACACCATCGACTTCAACGGCGAATCGGAATACATTACCATTGCCAACAGTTGCTAAAGTCTGCGATAGATACGGTTTATCGACGCGATCTGCTGCTGCTGTTGCTTCTGCGGTTTTTGCTGACATCGGCTTGGTTTCTCAGAAGATTTAACTGTGGTTATTGATAAAAACAAGATACATAGGAGCTGTATCTAAAGCCTGGATAGAAGCTTCAAAAGATATTCGATTTATTGTTATAAAAAGTATTTACTTTGATGGAGGAAAAGACAAGACTCTGATAAATGAGAAAATAGGGGAGCGTTACCATCTCAAAGAAGTTTCAGAGGAGCACATCTCAATTTTAGGAAAACTTGGATCAATTTATTTCGGACACATAACGCCAAGTCGTGGCACTGTAAAGGGAATTATTACATCAATCACAACTTTATTAGAGGGTCAAGTTTGGAATTTAGATGACGTGATTTGCGTTGGGTGTGACGGAACTGCAACAAACACAGGTTGGAAGGGTGGCGTGATTTAATATTTAGAGAAGTATTTGGAGAGACCGTTACAATGGTGTGTTTGTATGCTTCATACCAATGAGTTACCCCTTCGTCATTTATTCTTGACATTAGATGGTTGCACTTCGAGTCCTAGAGAATATTACGGACGTATTGGAAAACAATTAGCTAATTGCGAAAATGTGCTGTTGGTCTATAACTGACCTCTACAGCGTCACCGGACGGTGGGGCGGG
This sequence comes from Alsophila aescularia, assembly GCA_946251855.1. Lineage (NCBI taxonomy): Eukaryota > Metazoa > Arthropoda > Insecta > Lepidoptera > Geometridae > Alsophila > Alsophila aescularia. Next base: position 17,607,789 of record OX276380.1, on the reverse strand, counting down.
CGCAAAAGCGCTCCGCCGCAATGCGTAACGCAGAAGGCGCACGCCAAAGTTAAGTTTGTGGCCACTTGCTCAAGGGCACCCAGGGGGTACGAACCTCGGCTTGGTCAGTTGCCATTGATTACTTGGGGAGTATCGAACTAAAGGTTCTTAATCAAGCAAAAGATGTCTTTTAAGGATGGAGCCAAACATTTCAACTAATTATGTGTTCGAATCGCGAAAGTTTAAAAGTTATAATTATGTACTCCCGATTTTTACCCGAAAATCTGAAATTTGTTGTGGATTCTGTCATCAAAAGAAATGCTTTTTCAGCGCACCCAGAAAACTTACTTGTCAGTATGTTGTTTGATGAGAGAGACCACATTCGGGAGCTGGCATTGCGAAGAATAATAAAAGCTGAAAATCTGAAAGTAGCACCATACGCAATATATTTAAGCCACCAAAAATGTATTTCTCTGCTAGAGATTACACCGAAACTATTGTGTGGCAGAAGTGTCAGGATACAGCACCGCCGGTTCTTCTACATATTTCTAATGAGGACCTTCAAATCATGGCAAAAAATAAGAGCTTGGAAATTGTTGACTTTCCCTGTCACACACAATCTGTAGAAAGATGTGTTAAACTGGTAACAGAGGTCTCACAATGTGTAACTGACGCTACTTCTAGAGATGGCTTTATAAGTACCAGGTTGCAATCTCGAGCAGAAATGGCAAATTTTGCACACAAAAATAAGTTTAAATTCTAAGTTTGTCATTATTTTGAGCTCTGTTTTGTTTATTTTGTTTTCTTGTACTTTCTTTCATGAATGTTAATAATAAAATACCTTTTAAACTTCATTTTTGTATTATTTTAGTCATACGGTAAAGGTATTTTAAAAACGAAAAAAGAAGTATGGTAGAGCCCTCAAGATGACACACTATTTTAGTTATTCTACCCTTTCCGTAATCTGTGTAAAATTAAGCAAATTTTGATAACTCTTGCGATAGAATAGGTCTAAAAGAAAAAAATCGCGGGACACCCTAATCTACATCTACTCTACACTAATATTATAAAGAGGGAAAATTGCAATAATAAAACCCGAGGTATTAAATTTTGCAAAAAACTCGATTATTTTGTATCACAAACAAGTACCTACTAATTTTATTTTACCAAAGAGTATATAAATAATACGTAAGATCACAAATAAGAAGGAGATACGCGTCTTTGTATATGGAACGTTGCTATGGAAACAAAATCACAGAACATCTAATAATCATTGACGTAGGAAATGCTTTATGCTAATAATACACGAAATAGTAACCGTAATTCAACCTCCTTGCGTTAAACAGAATAATACTATAGACCAAATGGTACGTGAGTATAAAACCTATGAACATAAACATTTTGTGTAAGAAATTGTTGTTGTTCTATTTGTCCAAATAAAGTACCTACTAATTTTATCTTTCTATATATCTACCCGTGCGAAGCCGGGGCGGGTCGCTAGTATAGTTGATATAGACTGGAGTTATTTTTTAGAAGAACAATAAGTGCTTGCGTGTCGTGAGAGGATATTCTAGCCTTTGGTGTCAGAGTTTGTCAGGCTGCCCGAAAGCCTCCAACATGGCTTTAAGACAGCTGTTAATGGATGGAAAACCACACATAACTAAGAAAATCCATTGGTGCAGAGCCTAGTACCGAACCCGGTATCGTTGGACTCTAAGCCACACTAGTAAACTGCTAGGCTACTATAGCTCATAGAAACACAGGTAGAAAGCTACAACAAGCTGTCTCTCGCTGTTTGCACCCAGCGGTTCCCAACGATTCATAAAAGTTTTGATCTACCAATGACACGAAATTTTTTGGAAAACTATAGATTCATATCTCCACTAGCTGCGCCCCGCGGTTTCATATGCGTGGGTTATGATGATGGATATGATGATGATGATGAAAAGTAATATGTGTTAATCCAGGATATAAGCTATCCTGGTACCAAATTTCATCTAAATCTGTTCAGCTGTTTGAGCGTGAAGGAGTAACAAACATACACACCTAAATATGAAAGATAGACGGGGGTGCTAATCGGTTTTTATGCATTTTATGATGTATTTGTTTATTGAGTTATGCATCGCGCATACGAAGTTTTCCGCTCGATAAGAGAGTATTAATTTGTAAAACTAAGCTCTGGCCTGTTTACGACAGTGGTTTCTCTGATTTATAATATTAGTGTGATTCCTGAAAAGCAAATTCTCCACGTGCGTGCTGTAGTGGTAAATAATAACGCCATCATTTTTAAAAATAAATAGATTGCGGCACGTGTATGTTTATTTATTCACGTAAATATTTTTATTTATAAGCCTACGTACGAGCCGGAACTCACGAGCTTGCCGATTGAATTTGGATACCTATATTCCGTGGAACACGCCATACAGGGAGGTATGATGAATTATGTTGCTAGAGGCTACTATTTCCTTCTCAAAATGGGGTGTTTTTGGAACTCTTTGAGTTTTGTTGACATAATATCGTTTGAATAATTCTTGAATGTTATAAAAAAAACAAAATCTATAGGAGCAATCTGTAGTCACCATCATTCAACCATCGTAGGCAAAATGGTTTTAAAAGTTAGGACTGTACCAAATAACAACAAACATTATATCGTTTTGTGGTGTAACAAGCTACTCGTAGGTAATTAGGGCCGATAAAACAAAACTAACCTAAAAGTACCACCTGCCAGCCTCACGGCTGGATAAGGGTTAACTAACGTTAAAAGGAAAAATATTTAAAAAACGTCCACAATCGGACTTGCAAAATGTATGAAGACAATTTCAGTTTTGGTTTCAATTCGACAAAAGGAAACTTTTTTTAAGTACTATATTGTTATTGGTCTCTATCGAACTCTACAGCTTCACCGGACTGGAGAATGCGTAACGCAGAAGGCGCAAGCCAATGTTAAAATTTTGGCGACTGTCTCAAGGGCACCCAGAAAGTACGAACCTCGGCTTGGGTGGATGCCTAGATTACAGGGAACGAACTGAATAACGAATAATGTAACAAAAGCATCCTGTCCTGTTTTGTTGGTAGCTATATCCTAGCAACGAAAGCATTTGACCATTATCTTGGACATCGAATGCACGTTGCTTATTTCCACAGAATAAATAATAGTACTACGTACTATGCAGACTCAAATAACAAAACTGTTGAATAAGCACATTTGGTCGAAAAACAACTGAAAAAAAAACCAAATCATTTGAATCAGATCTACAAGAACACAGCCTTCTAAAAGCGTTTGGTTGTTGGTTGGTGGATGTTTTTTTTTAATAAAAGTTTAAACCACCGATACATACGGGTACCAGGACTAAGAAGTGAACCGTAACGAATGATGTACATGATATTTAATTTTTGTCAAAAGACAGAGAGGGACACAGGTCACTCAGAGCAAAATCAGCAAAATTGATGTTTTCGTGATCTTTAATTCGCTATAACTTGTGATTTGTACGTGGCATATACGTTTCAAGAAAAGAAACAGGCGTGCGCCTCATAACAGCGCACCCGGTTTTTTTTAGCTTATGTCGGCTCTTTTTACATGTGTATCTGGCATCACCACCTCACAATATTAGAAATATTTGAAAGCAGACCCGACACGCAACAGCTTTGTTACGTTACCCTTGTATTTGTTATTCCCTAGTTTGATACCGCTTTACGACGTGATAATGAAGGCGTAAATTATTTTTGGACGTTGAGTGGTGAGTATAAACATAGCACTAAAACAAAACAATAAAGACGTTGAAGTTCACGCAATTAATTCCTTTCATAATGGTAGTTTTATGAAGCTGGCGTTAGCGCAATCGTGATGGAGCTATGCATATTTTTTAGCTGTTTTCAAGAGCGATGGTAGCCTAACGGTTCAATAGTGCAACTTAGAATTCATGGATACCGGGTTTGGTCCTAAGCTCCGCACCTATTACTTTTCTAAGTTATGTGCGTTTTTCCTTCGCTGCGTGCTTCGGAGGGCACATTAAGCTGTTGGTCCCGGAGAACACCAGAGACACTTGATACCAGAGGCCAGCACTACCTCATACGACAAATAAATAAACAGCTGTTTTTAAGGGTTCCGTACGTCTGAAATTTGAGGGTCACTTCAGGGGGACAAACAAGAAAGTTAATAAAAAAAGTTTTGCAAACTGTACCGTGTGACATATCAAATGGAAGGGCTTTTTTTTGTGAGGGGTCTCATTTTTCTATTATTTCATAGAATAGATGAAAATTTACGATTCCCCTCGAGATCTAGGCAATTTGACACAATTATCTATAGAAAATTGTTTTACTTGGTAAGTGCCTACTGACTTACTTTAGTCAATTCGGGGGTAGCAAAAACACCAAAAAGAAACTTTCTTTAAAATTTTATACAGATTAAAGTCGTTTTTTTTATTTAGTTATATTTATTCGTGTTCATAAAACTGTCCCAATAGTTAGATGAATGATTTGAGAACACCAGTTAATCTAAAACTAAGTCTTAATGTCTAAATGTGTTTTTGATGAATATATTATTAGTGTTTGTTTTTTTCTGAGACGTCTGAGAGTCCCAGTTATTTGGACTCAAAAACTTCAAAAACTTTGCCGTTACATTTAATTACCTAATTAGGTACATTAAATTTAACGGCGTACTATTTATAATAGCAGCGTAATACGTTTTTGCCCGAACACAATATTCAAAAATTTCAGTTTGTATCATGAAAAAAACGAAATATTCTCAAAAATACAAATGCGTTCAGCGAGTCGTCGATTTCAGCCAAGACAAAAGGGTTTTCCCAAAGTGCACTTCAGACTACGCATTTGCAGTATCAGCACTTGTCTTTATAGGTTCGATCTTCAGAGAATCCTGCAAATTGAATATTCTGAGACATTGAAACAATATCAACTTGCATTCGAAACGAGATCGATTTTCAATTCAAACTCAGTTCGGTTTTAGGGTCTGTATACCCAGTGTCCAGTGTTTATTGCAACTTTGTTTATCTGTCTATTTATCCATCCGTCCTTACGACCATTCGTCTGTTCGTCCATCCATCCGCTTGAAGGTAGAGCCGTCTAAAAGAAATGAGATATGGACTTTAACTTGATAAAGCATCTAACTATATTTATGGAACTAAACATTCGCCATTTGAAGGGCAGTGTAGTTGAAAAACAAGTTAGTAGCATATTGTATATCATAACGCGTGTAAACAATTCTGCACATTAACTTAAATGTTTATTTTTTATGTTAACGGACAAGCGTCAAGCAGTCAATGTGCAGATTTACTTGTTAATGTGCACATTAACTGATTTACGCACATTAACGATGACTTATATACATAGTTCACAGAGGAGGTTACAGAGGAACAGACATACATACATACATACATACATACATACATACGTAGGCTGATCAACACAATTCCTTCCGCACAGTCGGGTAATAATAGCTATGCCTCCGTTGTCATCGTGCCGTTTGAACATTTTCAACTAATAAGTGCAGCGCAGTGACACAAAATGAGTCCATCGAAACCAAAAATAGTCATTTCTTTCTTTCTTTCTTGACTTTCACTACTTAGATTGGAGATATTGCAAATCTTTTTTTGATTTCGTCTTTCCATACCTCCCAGGTACGCATCCGATTACACTTTTTTTGAAAGCTTTTATTTAACTTCACTTGTATGCATACTATCACTATATTTATATCTATGTATTTCTGTCTGTCCTGGAATCTTGCAACTCAAAACATTTCCCGATGTTAATCGGGAAATGTTTTGAGTTATATGTTTATATGTTTTGTTTTATGATTTGTTTTGAGTTGTGTTTTGTTTGATAGTTATATCCAGCTGAAACTTTCAGGGTAGCTTACAACTCGATGACAATGCATAGGAAAAGTCACACAGCATAAAAAAATGACATGTTATAAAAGCACATAAATGCATTTTTTATATTAATTCTTCTTATTTACTTTCTAAAATAAAACTATGCTACTTTTAACTAGGATGAAACCAGATGAAGCTTGGTAAACTTATCACTTTAACGAATTGAATCATCATAAAAACATTGAAACAATCCTAGAAGATTTTCAGTAAAACTTCCGAAACAATCAACAACAGCGCCTCATCAACGTCGGCCGTCCAACAGTCGTTTCGGACGCGCCGAGAGCGTAAGAATTAATGACGCCAATAAAATAAATGTGCGACATTCGTTTACACGTCCCTGTGTTTATGTCTCATTTAAGACGACATATACTTTTACAGCTGAGCCGTAAAAGTACAGTACTTTTGTGGAGATAGTGCCTCAGCTCTCACAATTTGTGGATGTTTGAGAAATTTGGCAATGTAGTTGTCACGCGCGGTCAATATGAGTATTTCATGTTACGCTGTCGAACTACGCTTTTTAAAATCTTTTATTTGTATGTGTCTGTATGTATGTTTGTTAACGTAAAATCTTTCAAGCTGAATTAGAACCACTTCCTCTTGTCCTACAGAGTTCAATTTTTGCATATTGGTTCAATTCAAATGACAATGTATTGTGATGGTAAGCATGCCCTGAATCGAAGTCCAGGAACAGATCCAGATAAAGGAACTCTACAACGGTCAACAGAAATGTCACGAAATTTTGTGTAGACATTCTATCTTGATAGTTAGTTTGAAGTTTTACCATGAAAAGGCTGCAGGACTCCGGGCTGGCTCCTGACTTGGGAACTCTTCAACGGTTAACATCATAGACACGAAATTTGATGTACGCATTAAATTATGGTTGCCAGTTTGAAGTTTTACTATGACATGGCTGCTGCACTCTAGGTTGGCTCCTGACTAGGGAACTGCTCAACGGTTAACAGCACAGACACGAAATGTTGTGTACCGGCTAAATACACGCGGCCCCTCCTGTTGCCAAATCCCCGGAGCTCCGATACACGCGGCCCCTCCTGTTGCCAAAATAAAAACTCTAAATGCACCTGGCTGCTGTGGCAGCCAGTTTTGTACAGAATTTCGATTAAAATGGATTCCCGCGTTCCTTATCCAATCTGAGTGTTTTATTCTTTTAAGGGATATTTTTCCTTTATGTTTAAACACTAAATAAGTACCTATAAACTTAGTATGTATAAATAGAACACGTATAAAACTTGACCTAAAATTTAGACGAAATTTTTTGAAAAATTTCTGTTTTTCAAATTGATATTCTGGTCACTTTTTGTACTAAGCTGTGTTGATATTTTAATGTTATTAGATAGCTACATTCGTGTAATATTTGAATAAAGCATAATAATAGGATGTCATCGATCTTATTTCCAAGATACAATATTTTTTCTGGAAAATCACCCCATTTTTGTCTTCATATTTTTTCCGAGGTTATATTTCCATAAATAATATTTTCTTATGTCTTTGGTTCGGTTTGTCAGTGGCAACATATATTCAGGCAACCACAGGCCAAGTTTTGTGCGATTGCGTCAAACCATTGAGCAAGGAATGGAAAATGAGTTTTACGGGAACGCAGCGACGAGAATATTTTCGCGCCAAATTCGACGTAGTGACTATTACTTATCCTGTGCCTATGTATACACATACCGTGCTATAAGGTTCAAAGTGGATCTACCGGGTACGCATTTTATTATGCTAGCCGGTTTGAAGTATTACCATGACATGCATGGTTCCTGCTCTCCGGGTTGGCTCCTGATTAGGGAACTCCTCAATGCTTAACGGAAAAGACCTGAAATGTTTTATAATTACGCATTCAATTGTGATAGCCCGTTCTTAGTTTCACCATGACATGTCTAAAGCAAAAGAGTTTTTTTTTTACTTATTCATTTTAAGAATCATGAATTAACATTACAAACAGACCATATACCATGTAACTGTATATTATTTTTATGAGTTCCCGATATTCAATACCTATGATTAGGTACGTATTCATGTTAATGTAAGTAATTTATTATGTTTATTGAACTTAGTGATTGAGATCAAAAAAAAGGTTGCGAATTTTACACGGAAGCAAATGCTGCTTAATTAATAAAACAAGAGAGGGAATATGTTGACGTTGACTGAGCGTTGGATCCCATATTATTATGTAATACTTTCGCCTGCGACTTCATCCGCGCGGACCATAGTTTATCGCGAAAAAAGCATCTTATGTTCTTCTATGAAGTTAAAAACCAATGCAAAAGAATACCACCAACTCTCTTGATATTTTTTACCAACTTTTTATTATTTCGTTTCCATGGGAACCGTTCCTTACAGCGAGTAATCAACATTTTCCAGTTTTCCCGTGGAAACTTACCATTTTCAAAAGGGGTTACGAGTAATTGTCTGAAGTTAAACTAGATATATTATGTCATTTCTAATTCACATCTCCGTGAGACTATTTTGATCAATTGAAATGACATGGGAACCAGTGTGCGCTACACATATTTCATGCTCATTGTACGAAGTCTAGTCACTGTTTTCCATTGCCACAACATGTGGCACGTTATATCATCCGGACTTAAGAAACCAATTCTTATGAAGCTGTTTAATGACACGGAATGACTGACTAACAGAATTTGCTGTTACTGTTAACGCCTTATTTACGAATTCAATTTCCTAGACAACTTTTTCTTAATATTATGTAGTCACAGGCTCGTATTTCCTTTGAAATTTAAACTGTTTTATCTTTTTCTATACATTTTTATGATGTGAGACTTTACTGTTATTGAATTCGAGAGTAGTTCGTATTGTTTTTCACTGGTGCTCTATTCGATTTTTATTTACTGTTTTCACTGCATTCATTTGTTTCTATTACTTTTATTTTGTCAGGTATAAAAATGTTGTAATTTTATCTCATTTTTATATGCAATGTTTTTTAAGTAATAAAAACAATCTAGACATTTTCCTTCTGACGGATAAAAAAAGCTTTGTGGAAGCAGTTAAATATCTTGAACTTGCTCTAAGACAAACAGCGTATTATCGAATGCACCATTGTGAAATCTCAGTCAGTTTGAGCAAACACATACAAATAATTTTCGGTGTAACTATTAAAATCTTTCGAAAGTATCAGGTCAAAAAAGGTTAAGAAATTAGACAGCTTTTATTCCGTTCATTTCACAATCGCTATCGCATGTCATAAATTAAAGCCGTTCATTCTAAGACATGTCACAATAAATGCCGTAAAACATGATACCTTCACAAAATGATTTACAGCACACAATTAGCGAGATTTGAGAAGAATCACGTTCGCATTAAAGAGCGAAATCGTCCATTACTATCGCGGTAAATATTTCGTCGGCTCGATGGGCGGCCGATTGCGCAATGGAAACAAAATGTTTCGCTTTTGATTTTGCTTCAGTTTCCAGAATATGCCGTGAGTCAGAGCAAAAATGGGGTATTAGTTTAGATCGTTAATGTCAGTGATGACACCTTGTGATCACTCAGTGATCATTAGGAAAAAATAATTTGTTTTCTTTTAATGCGCACAAAAAAGAATGCACAGGATTTTGTTGGCCAGATCTCGCTATCAGTTTCTGACATATTAAGGTAAAAAGGTCTTCTTCTTTTGATTTAGCTACTTAAGTTTATTTTATTCATAAAGTATCGATAATAGAGCGTTTCAGTGTATGTACATATGTCGACTAGTAGAGTTAGGTAGTGTCGGCCTCTGGTGTCATAGTTCTAGTGCCATCTTATGGTACCAGAACTATAGTTAGTAACTTTATGTGTAAACATATAACTTTATATAGCTATATGCTAGTCCAATATAATGACGTATCCTGGGCTATTATGAGACTGCCACGGTACTGCAGTGCGTCGAGTATGTTTGATGAAGCTGGGGTCCTGACTTTTTTGCAGTTGTCAGGTCGAGAGTGGCGTCTTTTTAGAGTCACTATACTCGAGGCTGGATCGTGAAAAAGTGCCTCAGCACTATTGTGTAAAGCGTATTAGCTAATTTTCTATTTTTCTATTTCTAGTTTTGACTGTACCATTTTACAGTGTTGGTTTCATGTTTTACTTTTAAGTTTATTGTACATTTAGATGGGTTGTGTGCCTGAGATAAAAGTATTTTTCTATTGTTATAGTTTTTCAGACCGCCCAAGGACCCTAACATGGCTCAATGACTTCTATCAATTATTATTGTTAGCAATTGGTACCAAGCAACTGTTCGAAGCTCGAAACATTAATTAATTGACAAATCCGCATATAGCTAAGTAAAATTCATTAGACCGAGCCTTAGGGTCGAACCAATTGTCGTTGGAATGCAAACACGACGTACTTTACCGCTCGACCACCATAATATATTAACGTTCCAATAGTCTAGTATGCATTCACTAACCATGCACTTGGCTTCACTATGAAGTAATTTCTGTTTTTAAATTATTTGTTTGCTAAACATATCCCTACCATTTCAAATTCAATAGCAAATCGGAAATAGACAAAATGCCTCTTCTTGCAAAACAACTTACCTAATGGGTCCTAATAAAATCGGGAATTATGCAATAGATTACCGAACAAGCTTGCTCTATGGAAAACAATAAACTAAACTAAACACACGGTGCACGATATCGTGTGAAACCTGGTGCAAAATGGTACTAGGCAGTAGGGATGTTGTAGAATCATTTGTACATTGTCGATATAAGCGTCTCGTCATCGATAAATAATATCGATATTAATCAAAATCATATTAATTAAATTCATATTGATAGCCATATTGTAAAATTCCAAGTTTTTTTTTTTGCCTTCGTATTTGGAGCCATACTGCAGCAAAATTGAATATAGTATATAGTAAGGATGATGCCCTAAACATTCAAATCTGTTCAGGTATTTAAATGTTATGGTGGAATAAAGAAACTCACATAGACACACACACGACCCCTGAAAACCTCCTTTTTTGGGCAGTCATCTATACTTATAATAAAGCAATATGAACAAAAAAGTTGTACAAACAAGATAATTAAAAAAGAAAATGGTCTTGGGTACTTAAAATAAGCTACGAAACAAGAAAATAACATTCAAAAAGAACGTGGCTGTCTGTTTGTCTGTTTATCTGTTTGTTTGTCTAATGTTTGTACGCGCATCCCGTAAAAACTACTGGACCGATTGCGATGCAGTTTTCAGTATTGGATAGCATAAGGTTTGATTTAAAAACTAGGGTACTTGGTATCTTAATCCAATGATTAGATGCCGAGCAATCTATAAAACACTACTTGACTGCTGAACGAATTTTGAAGAAATGTAGTAAATTGTACGTTCTAGGTATTTTTGGGCCTGGAATAACACGTATGCCCATACTTTTAAATGAAGTGGCCACACGGGCAACGCCGCGGGCATAGCCCTGTAATAATAAATCGAAAGAAATGGCATCCCTACTTATCGAGCCATCTAATCACATTCGTGGCGCGCACAGCATTGATATTGCGGTGTTGCCAATAAGAAAATTGCAGTTCTATTGTTTTCATAAGATCTTAGGATAGTGGAGCCTATGGTTACTTCAGTATGGTAATACAAGGTCGATTTATACCTTTTTTATCATTGTTATGGAACATTTTGCAAGTTGTGCCTTGTGCTCTTGTAGAGCTCGTCTTCTGGAACACCCCAATCAGATATTAAAAGGAATTGAACGTACTTATCAAGTCAATGATCTATATCTTCAAGTATGCAGTGACCTTTATTATCTCTCTTTCTCTCTCTATCTCTCCACTCTCTTTATTCATAGTTAAAGTAGAAGTAAAGTAAAGAAAAAATATATCAAAGCCACAAAAAAAAATTGCACACAGAATTGACACAAAAAGGATAATATAATATATTTAAGGGCAAAGGGGGTAAACTCAGCATGTGCGGCGTTCCCATTATCATGTGAACGCCGTTCTGTTTTTCAGCTAACCCACTGCTCGGACTACGGTGTTAGCCAAGGAAGTAAATGTCAGTAGCGGATTACATTCAAACATATTAACATTAGGTATTATGTCAGTGAAACTAAACAACTAAAATCTATTCTTATATTATCATATCTATACTTATAATAAAGCAATCGGAACAAAAAAAAACTGTACAAAGGAGATAATTGAAAAAAAAAATGTCTATGGTACTTAAAATAAGCTACTGAACATGGATAAATCATTTTTTAAATTCGTGTCTGTCTGTTTGTGTGTCTATCTGTTTGTCTGTATGTTTGTTCTTGCATCACGTAAAAACTACTAAACCATTTGCGATGCAATTTTCACTGTTGGGTAGCTTGGGGTTTGACTTAAAAACTGGTGTACTTGGTATCTCAAACCGATTAGTAGAAACCGAGCAATCGATAAAAACTTTTTGACGGTTGAGGGAATTTTGATCAAATCTTGGTATATTGGTATATTAGGCCTTGGAATAGTACATATAGTACTTTTAACCTAGAGAAATGACCACGCGTGCGAAGCCGCGGGTACAGCTAGTACATAATTATATAAACTAGTGGTTCTGTGAGCTGTAAACCTCGCGCGTACAAACTTTCTTGCAAACAATCCAGCGGTGCACAGTAGCGCCATCAACTTACCTTATTGTAACAATAACATTAACAACCAAGGTGCTCCATCAATTCCTACCTAGTAGGTAAGGGACTGATTCTACTGTGAGAAACCTAAAAATGAGAAATTTACTGCATTTTGATTTTGCTCATCATGCCAAAAATCTTCATCAGATCTTCACCAAATTTTTATGAGACTAACTTCAAGTAACTACCTTTCAAATGAAAAAATAACCATCGAAATCGGATTTAATATAACAGAGATTTTCAGAGCCCCCTTTTTACCCTTTTTTGGGAGAAATACCCCCTCCCCAATCAAAAATCATCGACGGCTAAAAATTCTAAAAATTTGCTTAACCTGTGTACCAAGTTTCGTTTAGATCGGTTGAGAAATGCAACCTGTAGAAGAAAGCAGCCGGAAATTCGGACATACGAAAGAACTTTTGCCGAAGCTGAAACAAGACGCTTCGCGCTCGCTCGGTCAATTATCTATACTTATAATAAAGCAATAGGAACAAAGAAGATAATTAAAAAAGAAATGCTCTAGGGTACATAGAATAAGCTACTGAACAAGAATATAACATTTTATAAATAAAATTTGAATTTTAAATAATATAAATTCGTGTCTGACTGTTTGTCTGTTTGCCTATCTGTAATACTGTAAATACTGTACCAATTGAGATGCGGTTTTCACTGTTGGATAAGTTATGATTTGACTTAAAAACTGGGGTTAAAAACTACTGTATATCTCAATCCAATGACTACAAGCCGAGCAATCGATAAAAATGTTTTTGACGGCTGAAGAAATTTTGATCAAATTTTGGTATATTGGTATTTTAGGTCCTGCATACAATATACAATAGCACAAATAGTCAAATAGCTACTATTAGTGCACAGTAGCAATTAATAGTAGTAATATAGTAACCAACAGATATGACCACGCGTGCAAAGCCGCGGGCATAAATACATCATCATTATTAAGTAGGTACAATTATCATAGTACACTAGATGTACCCGCGGCTTCGCACGCGTGGCTTCTTTTCTAGGTTAAAATACCTTTATTACTATTCCAAGACTTAAAATACCAATATACCTAAACAAAATTCCTTCAGCTGTCAAAAAGTTTTTATCTATTGCTCGGTTTCTACTCATCGGATAGAGATAATAAGTAGACCAATAATAAGAAAACCGCATCACAATTGGTCCAGTAGGTGATGCGTGAACAGACTAACAGCCAAATAGACAGACACGAATTTTATAAATGTTTTATTCTCTTTCAGTAACCTATTTTTGGTGCCCTTTTTTGATATCTTCCTTTTACAGATTTTTTGGTACTTATTGCTTTATTATAAGTATAGATGCCCTTCACTTTTGGGCAGAATAATAAAAATATGTATTTTTATATTAAATCATACCTATAAAATAGTACTGTGACATACCTACTGACTGACTGACTGACTGACTGACTGACTGACTGACAACGCCCAGCTTAAACCAGTGGACCTAGGTATTTGAAATTTGGAGGAATATTCTTTGAGTATCCTAGAGGTGAACTATAAAAGTAACTATAAACCGTAAATGTGAATATCAACTCCAAATAAAACAACCCTATCCTGCGGGGACCCCCTCTTTTTTTCTTTTTTTTTTTTTACCGGTATCAAAAATATCCAATGTCCTACCTCGTAGTATGAACTCAAATCATGCCAAGTATCATTTGAATTAATTCGTTAGTTTCAGCGTGATTCGCGTCCATGATACAGACAGACAGACAGACAACAGACAAAAAAGAAAAAAAAACGGTTTTGGCTTCAGTACAAATAATAGAAAAGCCTTCAAAATTTACTCAATATCTTCAATGTACATAATATGGACCCATATCCCGCAAGAACCCGTTATTTTTTCGGTATGAAAAGTATCCTCAATTTTCACTCATCATATAAGCTGTGCCAAGTTGCATCAAAAGCCGTCCTGTAGTTTCAGCGTGATACGTGTTCTTTTAAATAAGTTTCAATCTCTATCCTGCAAGGAACCCTTTAATTTATCGGGATAAAAAGTGTCCAATGTCCTACCTCGTAGTATGAAGTCAAATCATGCCAAGTTTCATTTGAATTCATTCAGTAGTTTTGTCGTGATGCGCGGCCAGAATTCAGACAGACAGAAAAAAAAAAAACAGTTTTGGCTTCAAAATGGAATACAGAACAGACCATTTTTTTTCTAAATATCTTCTATGTGTAGAGTTGGAACTGTTACAGTAATATATCAGACATAGATGTATCTGTATGTATCTGTAATTTGGGTATATTAACTAGAGACATAAAACAGGAAACAAAATATTCAAAGGGCAAGTCTGAAATGTGGGGATGCATGTAGGCTTGGGATATATGTATATTGTGTGTGTGTTTGTGTGCATATGTGCATGAGAGGGTGTGTGCGAGGGTGTACGAGCGTGCGTATGTAAGTATGTATGCGTAAGCGAGCGAGCGATATGTATGTTATGATCTACGGAAAGGTGCTTCCTCCATAAACAATACCTTAAGCAAGCATCTAGCCAATAGCAAATTAACCAAATGGTTAAAAGCTTTTATTTAACTTGCAATGTTTGTATGGATGTATGTTTCTTTAGGTGAAATCTTGCAAGCTGAATTAGAACCACTTCCCTAGGCAGAATCTTGCTTGAGAGGCCTACCACTACAAAAATCGTGTGAAAGGGTGCACCGTGTACCATATTATTAGAAGCAAACATAATAATATATGTTAATAATACACTAATAACTATAGTGCAAGAACTGCCTTGTCACTTGCTTAGACATTTTTTTACACCATTATATTTTAAAAACATCTCCCAAAAAAAAACAAAGGGTTACACGCAGCTTACACGTATTTAAATTGAAAGCAACAGTTTAATGCAAAATAAAGGAAAATGTTTGCACAACGTTCACAAACACTTATAATGACATACCATTAACACTTGCCGATGCATGTTTACTAAGGGGAATAAGTTCGTGCATGAACAAACTATATTATGTTTGGGAAACAGTGCTAGAAGGAAACGATGAACTATTTCGCTGGTAACGATTACTTCTATTTTAATAACTTTTTGAAGTGAAACGTCTTTAAAATCACACCAGGGTACCAGGACTAAAAAAAGAACCGTCACAAAAACCACCATTATGACATTACGCGTTTTTGGCTCCTTCTACCACAAATTAATGCTGTCTCATTTTAATTCCCGTTAGTGTTACTCATTAGACGACATAACCAAACACTCATTACACCTTTTATCTGCTAAACTTTATCACTCTTTGTACCACCAAAAATAAGGTTGAAAATACAAAATCAGCAGGTTTCAAAATAACATTGGCAGCTTGTCTCTTGTTGTAGTCATTAACGAGATAATTCCGCAAGGGATACGTTAGAAATGGAACAAACATGCCCGCCAAATTGCAAATGGGGAACTTATTTGCTTTACAAACCTCAATGTTTTTCTCAATGTTCAGTTGAGAACAGTAGTTCGGTTCCATTTCATTATTGAATTAATTAATTTATTGTTTCTTTTTTGTGTTAGCATATCAAAACATTAGAAAAAACTGGCCAAGTGCGTATCGGCTCGCATAGACTTAAGGCTCCGTAGTTAGGACCCTGAGCTACCCAAATGTGAAAACCGCATTGCAATCGGTCCAGAAGCTTTTACTTTATACGACAACAAAGTTGTAATTACAGTTGGATTAAGTATGCTCAAGCTCAAAGTCGCGCAGCGTGCAATGGAGAGAGCTATGCTCGGTGTTTCACTACGTGGTAGAATCCGAAACGTGGAAATCCGTAGAAGAACGAACCAATCTTACCGATATAGCTCTCAGAGTTTGCAAGTTGAAGTGGCAATAGGCAGGTCATATAGTTCGCAGAACCGACAACCGCTGGGGAATAAAGGTTCTCGAATGCGACCACAAACAAGCAAGCAAAGTTTAGGGAGACCCCCACACGATGGACCGACGACATTGTAGCCATCGCAGGAAGTCGTTGGATGGAGGTGGCACAAGATCACTCGCCATGGCGCTCTTTGTAGGAGGCCTATGTTCAGCAGTGGACATGACATACATTACATACACAAACACACATACATTACATTATTACATTTTTTTTCTTCTTGTTCATGTATGCCACCCTTTTTATTCATTGAAGTACTAACCTATACCTATGGCATTTATAAATAACTACATACTAGCTCTCCCGCCCGCGAATTCATCCGCGCGGACTACTGTTTATCGTGAAAAAAATACATGTTATGTTCTTCTAGGAAAACCAATGCAAAAGTACGAATGCTCTTAATGTTTTTTTGACATACTAGTTATTTCGTTTCCATGGCAACTGTTTCTAACAGCGAGTAATCAACATTTTCCCAGTTTCCCGTGGAAACATGCAACTTTCCGGGGTAACAAGTATCCTATGTTTATTCCAGGGTATAAGCTATATCCATTCCAAATTACATCAAAATCCGTCCAGCCGTTATTGCGTGAAAGCTCCCCAAACAAACAAACAATTTTTACTTTTATATATTGGTATGGATACATGTGCCTGAAAAAAATGGCTGTGATGTACAGACAGACGGACAGACGGACACGACAAACTATAACGGTTCCTTGTTTGACTACGGGACCCTAAACACTACTCTAAGTTTTCATTGTCATCATTTCGCGACAAGCACACGAAACCTAACATTAAATTTACTGCAGTATCATAAACAAACTTCTTTCTCAATATCCAGTCCCTGTCAGCTTACACCGAGCAGTAAATTCTAATCAGGTTTAATTTTGCATAATAAACTTCTGTAAATTATCATAATTCAGTATTAACGTTCTCAAATTCTAGTCAACCCTTGCCGCAAATAAATTTCATTACTGGAAATACGGCAGCCATCCTAATAGCGCACTCACAACACTGAACTGATAATTTGATATACACTTCACCTTAACAATAAAATATCAGATCGATTTACAACTTTATTCCTTTGGAATAAAACTCGTCTAATATAAACAGTAGATGATACAAGGGGGCCTAATGGAAGTGTGAAATACGATAGCGTTCGGGAGAAGACATTATTCAAATTTAGTTTTAGTTTTATTCTATTTTTACCCGATTGCGCGGAGGGTTTATGTGTTTTGGTTGTATGTATGTTTGTTTGTACGTTTTTAGGTGCGTCCTACAGCCAAAACAATTTGATGGATTTTGATAAATAAGGGATCATTGGATTCGTCTGGGTCATTTAAGTGATAGAGGATATCCGAAGTGTCAAGAAAACTTATATGGCGGCTTACAGATGCCATATTAAATTTCTGGCGGAACAAAAAATTACTAAAACCCATACTTAAGGTATGTATGATATTTAATTTTCAACAGGCCCGTACGTTATAGATTAAAAATAATAACTAGCTTATAAACTAAAAAAACACCTCTGCCCTACCAAAAAATAACGTATGTCAATAAATTATATACAGTTAGAATATACATATCTTGTAAAATTTGAAGTTTTTTTCGCATTTGAAAATGTAGCCATACTAGTGCAAAATAGTTTTTTTTACACACGCTTATTTTACTCGGGGGGTTGTACGGATTCTGCTGATGCCCCATACGTCTAAATCTGTTCAGGCATTTAAAAATTATGGTGGAATAAATAAATTCACATACATACTTACAAACAAACAAACATACATGAATCCTTATCACAATAGTTTGTTTTTGGGCAGTTGTGTAAATTTAAAATGATGTTGTTATGTAAATTTTAATTTTAATAAATAATAAATGTTCGGGACAATTCTCACCAATTACCTAGCCCCAAACTAGGATATGCTGTACTACTATGGATACTAGACAATGAATAAATACATAGATACGAATATTACATCCATGACTTGGAAACAAAAATTTCTGCTCACCACACAAAATGATTGCACCTAGCGGGATTCGAACCCGTGGGCGTTGGTTGACTTTGCAGTCAGTCAATAGCCACTCGGCGAACCGGTCGTCAAATAAATGATCAACGTTTTAGTAAAAATGCAGCGTAATTGAAATTTGCGATCATAGGTAAATATCTAACTATAAAAAATTAAGCTCTGCCTCAAAATAAACGCATTTTCTTACAAAGTGCATGTAACAAATTCTTTCTCACGTCAACTTATGTGTTTGTGTGAGACAAACACGCGTCTTTGATATCTCTATGTTTGTTAGCAAACATAGTTCAGCAGGTAAAGGTTGTGCCATTGCCGTGATGCCGTATCTGCCGTATCTGCCGTGATGCCGTATTGCCGTATCTGCGCTCTTTACTTTAGGATTTAATTTATACAACCTAATTAAGTTCAATTGTGAAATATTATTAATGTGAATGTTTTTAAAAGTCACAAAAAGGTATACGCGTTTCTCTGGAAGAAAACTTGAGTCCCCGGTTGACTATTTATAGGGCACTGTTTGTACCTAATTCTAACGGCTATCAGTTTTTAAAGCAGCCTTCAACCTTTTCAAAAAACGGTTTCCTTGAGAGGTAAGTCCAACAGACAGACTTTTTGAAACTAAACAAAACAGTAAACAAATCGAATTACTAAAGTTTTTGCGTATTTTTATGACAACTATCATAAATAAAACTTTTGCCATCAACAATGTTCACTGAAATGGTTGACAGTGACACCACAATTAATTCTCAACCCGTTCCGACTTCCTTTTCGGGGTAAATGGAGCGAAGAAGAACTTCTCAGAAGTTTTCTGCTGTGTCATAACATTTTTATGTAGTTTGGCAGAGCTTCAGCAAATAGCTTGTGTGACATTAAATACACCAACTTAGTATCTAACGGAGTATTTTAATGCTAATCAGATGTCGTTTTGCTTTATGATTGATCGATCAGTATGGTAAATGGGTTAGTAAAGACCAAATTTTACCAGCGAAAATAACAGATAAAAGTATCACAACGGAACAAACGTAGTAAAATAGTTTTTTAAGGTTTGTGCATGAGTATTAAAAAATGTAAGCTTATTGACCATTTACATTCCTATTTTTTCCTCATTAATCCTAAAGTGGTCGCGCAGAATACATGTGTAGTCAACACATGTAAGAAGTGATATTATACAGAATGTGTTTGTTTGCGGCTTTTGAGATTTTCTGTACTTTATGCTAAATAACAACGGTAGCCGATGTAGTAATGTAATGTATCGACATCTTCAGGAGGAAGTAGGAGATTATTTCAAAACTCAGTGGTCTAGATATGTAGTCCGCACGACCAATTACGCAAGTATTTTATCCCATAGAAATAATGTATGAGATAAACATTTTTTTTTTTATTATCTATCTAGTATTATTTTAGTAAATTATGATCTACATTGGCATTAGATAAAAAATATTGTCATGTTAAAAATGGAGAAAAATTTTGAAGGTAATAATTTATTGAAATTTAGTTATGTATTTACAAAAAAAAAATATTGAGCTAATTCAAGTTTGATACAAATACCAAAACTCGGGAAAAAGTATAGATTTTGTATATATTTATTTATGTATTTATACACTGGTAGAGATTCAGACATCCCCTAAGCTAAACTTAATTTCTTTAAATGTTATATAAACCTTGTTAGCTTCGTAACAAGGTATTTTTTCCCCTGGCATCTAAGCCTCACTCACTAAACTATCACTAAAGCCTGTCAGAGTAAAATCAACATTGTTTCCACGCGGCAAGAGTTCCGATTTGTTCAAACGCTGTCTCAGACTTTGTCCGAATTTATCCAAACACTGTTAGACGGCGTGTTAAAAACCTGTTTAATTATGTTATTTTATGCGGTGCAGCTTCAATTGACGTAAGTTTAGAATAGATGCCAGGGGCAAAATGACCTTGTTACAAAGTCGACAAGGTTCAAATTACATTTGAAGAAATTTAGTCTAGTTTAGTTTAGAGAGTAAAATTACCAAATTGCTGCCAATACCAGATTAAAATAATCGCTCTATTGAATAAATCAAAGTCAAAATGGACTACATATTGTAGTCCGCGCAACCACTATCGTGACTTTTTCTTGCGCGACTACTGTATGGTTAATCTTTAGGTACAATGACACTTAGAATTACCATAATTATAATTACTGTAAAATCTTACGCTGCGATTCTAAAGCTCCGTTACGATAAGTTGCATGATAAATAAAGTAAAAACTTTACAACCCACAAAAAAAACTCACTGAGAAGAATATAAACAGCTAAATGAATAAATTTCAGAGTTTTTCATTAGTAGACAAAATAACGTTGTAGAATTAATACTGAAAAGTAACAATACCTTTGCAAAACACTTCAAAAGTCAAAGTTTTTTATTTTTTGAATAAAATCCGGGTTGGGACTCTAACATCTTGTGTAAAAAATGGAAATGCATAAAAAAAATTATTGAAATGAAAATACTTTCATTAAAATAAAATTTATGTTAAAAAAAAAACTAGTAATAGAAGTCAGTGATTAATAGTCTACTGGGTGCAAATTAAATAAAACTTATCTAATCAAATCTGAAAATTAACCTTCAGGGAACTTCTTTTTTTTTTAGTATTGTTTCAAAGTAAGTGGCCGCCATTCGGAAAACGAAATAAAAAAAAATTGGTCCTGTCCAAATTCCAAGCTCTTCCAAAAAGTCAAGGAAGTTCTATGTACTTGCGTACAACTGGAACGACTTCTTCAAAGTAAAAACGGGGTATCGATTATTTGACCTTGAAAACGAATTAAAAAGAAAAAGAGACAAGGAAGTTAACGGAAGCCGTTATTGTCTCTTTCTTATTTATAGTGCCAATCTTAAGTGACAGCAAGTTTATTTTATAGTCTGTGCGAAAAATATGAAACGTTGTACGTGAGAGAAAGAGACTTCCCGCTTTCGTGAACGTTTCGGTACGACCACTTTTGATATATCATTCCATAGAGATATCATTCCAGTTGTACGTAAGTACATATAACTTCCTTGCAAAAAGTAGCTACAGTAACATAATATTATGTTACACGGCGATATTATTTCTGGCTGTTACTCCTTTATAAAAGTTAAACTGATTAAATAAACTTTTATTAAAACTTATTTCATTTCCAGTTGCTTGATTGCTTATCGTAGGAGGTAGTGCTGGCCAAAAGAATCAGAGTTTGTCAGGCCGCCCAGAGCCTCTGACTTCTATTAATCAATAATAGCCGAGACAGCATAATGTACCCTCCGAAGGTATGAGCAATGGAAAAACGCAAGTAACTCAGAAAACTCATTATTAGAAAACCATGGCCGTATAAGCCGTAGACTAGTGCGAATTAGAATCCAAAAAAACACAGCCGAACTGTGTGTCTTTGGATTCTAACTCGCACTAGTATATAAGGCTAAACTACGACTACCAACGCTCTTTTTCAAGTAATGATATCAAAGTAGGGAAACGTACTTTTTGGCACATGGGGGACCACGTCTTTATTACAACCTGTACAAGCCAATGATGATTGACCTACACAAGATTCAGTTATACCAATCTTAGAGTTCGAACGTGATCAGTCTTATTTGGACAATGTAATTGAAGCGAGCCACACCAATGCAAACTGGTATACCAAACAAAGAGCCAAAGCTCCTCCAATAGGACGCAGCAAAGGGAACACGGCGTAGTGTTCCAAGTCGTCAGATGGAACTCTCAATACTGTAGTAATCTCTTCGCTGTGTCGGTAAACAGGGCGGTGTGGCTAGTTTTACGTGTTTTTCCTCGATTTTATGCAAAATATTTCGTTTTTGGTACTACTCTGATTTGAAAAGAAAACTTTCTGTAAAAATGTTCAAATATTACGCCAATGTATATATATTTTTATTTTTTTTATTACGGACTAGGCAATCGTTTGACCACGATCTCACCTGATGGAAAGCGATGATGTGGTCGAGGTGTAGCACGCTTGCCTAGTAGATACCTATTCACTCTTGACTTGAACACACCGGGGTTATAATTTACCGGAAACACTGACGAGGGCAGGGCATTCCACTCCTTTGCAGTTCTTATAATAAATGAAGAAGCATAACGCTTCGTTCTTGTGCGAGGTATTTCAACCATGGAAGGGTGGCGCGTTGCTGATCGTCTAGTCGTACGGTGATGGAAAGATGATGGGGGAATCAGATTGTGCAGTTCTTGTGCACACTCTCCATAGTGCAATCTGTAGAATACCGCCAAGCTTGCTACCTCACGTCGATGCGCCAGACTTTGAAGCTTACTCTTTACCAGAGTGTCATTCCCAATGAGCCTAATAGCACGTCTCTCAATTGAATCCAAAGACTCGAGCTGATACTTAGCAGAACCGTCCCAGAGGTGGCAGCAGTACTCCATACAAGATCGGACCTGTGCTTGATAAAGATTGAAAAACTGTCCCGGTGTGAAGTACCGCCTAACTTTAGACAAAATACCAAGTTTTTTGCAGCTACCTTGGCTTTGGATTCAATATAAGACCCAAAATTCAGGTTTGATGTGAGTTCGACACCCAAAAGCTCCAAATGGTCGCCTATTGGTATTGTTACACTTTGGAAAGACGGAGATCAGTGTAGAGGACTCTTTTTAGCAGAAAACAAACACGCTTGCGTTTTAGTAGCATTAAACTTAACCAGGTTAGCATCGCCCCAATCGGACACGGCTTCTAAGGCTAAATTTAAATGGTCTACCATAGCCTCTCTCTGAAACTGGACAGCGTCACAGCTGGCTTGAGCATTGGAAGTGTATCTTTACAGTACTGTCATCAGCATACCCAAAGGTACCGGGCTTCAGAAAGTCATTAATGTGCAGTAAAAACAGTGTAGCCGAGAGAACCGATCCCTGAGGTACACCAGCATTGATAGCCATTTGATCAGACGAGCAGCCCTCTAAGACTACTCGAATAGATCGTTCCCTCAAGAAATCAAATATCCAATTGCATAAGTTAACAGGTAAACCATATGAGGGAATCTTGTTTAAAAGGCCATCGTGCCAGACCCGATCAAATGCCTTAGATATGTCAAGGGAGACGGCAAGGCCTCACCATGCATCTCTATGGCTTTGCTCAGTACGTGAGTGGCATGCGTATGCAGTATGTACCGGTCTACTAGGGATCTTCTCTCGCGAGAAGATCCCCAGTAGACCGGTTTCAGCGAAATCCGTATTGTTGGTCACTGAGAAGATCATTGTCTTCAAGGTATGCCAAGAGCCTAATGTTTATAACACGCTCTATACACTTACAGAGTAAGAAGGTAATCGAAATGGGACGATAATTGGCCGGATCAGCACGACTACCCTTCTTTGGTACTGGTTGTACATTGGCAAGCTTACAGCTCTTCGAACTTTACCTGAGTGAAGAGAGAGGCGGTACAAACGCGTTAAGATGGGAGACAATTCGGGCGCACAGTTTTTCAACACAATCGCTTGGATACCATCAGGACCACTGGCCTTGTTCACATCTAGAGCTTGAAGCGTTCTGAGAACCTCCTTCTGGCGAATGCAAATTTTGGGCATAAAACCCCGCAATGAGGAAGGCAGGAAGGTGTCTTGCCAGAAGCATCTAGATGCGAGGCTTCTGCAAAAAGAGAAGCAAATAAATTCGCTTTGTCTCCAGCAGTGTGAGCTAGTGATCCATCAGGTTTCAGCAATGGTGGCAGTGAACCGACAGAGAACCAAGATAATCGACAATAGCTCTAAGGATAAGCAAGCTAAAGTGGTGACATTTCCCGAAGAACTGATAACCGTTGGGGTAGACAATTCCTCGAATGGAGACCACGTTTTGGCAAACGTATTGTAGAACGCTCTGTGGCCAGGTAGAGTGACGACCTGCGAGAAACGACTGGCAGAATGTGGATGAGGAGAGTTGAAGACCAAGATCAGTGGCGTGTATTTGGAGAGGCCTACGTTCAGCAGTGAACAAGTAAACGCTGATGATCATGATGATGATGACAGTTTATTAAATATTTCGCTACCCATTTATCAATTTTATCGACACCGAGCCTCGTTTTTTGACATGATTAAACGGAGGGTATTGTGTTTATCAGCCTATGTATGTATGTATATCTGTTCCTTTGTGGCACAACATAGAGCGAACGCATCGACCAATTTTAATGATACGTCAAATGATTTGCGAGTGCTACTAAAGACACGACAGTAATCAAAATTCAATATGGCGACCACCATGCCACAGCAACTGAACATGAATATAAAATTTTCTAAGTTCGTGTATGTCTATTTGTCTGTTTGTTTGTCTGTATGTTTGTTCGCGCATCACGTAAAAACTATTGTATCAATTGCGATGCGGTTTTCACTGTGCTTAGGGTATGACTTAAAAACTGGTGTACTTAGAATCTCAATCCAATGAATAGGAACCGAGCAATCGATAAAAAACTTTATGAAGGCTCAAGGAATGTTGATCAAATGTTAGTATATTGGTATTTTAGATCTTGGAATAGCAATATAGTGTAATGCAGAGAAATTACCACGCGTGGAAACTGCGGGCACAGCTGGTAGGTAAGTATTTTTACAAAAAAAAAATTTGAATTATAGCAAAGATAATCTAAGATAAAAATAAAGAGACAGAAGGCTACTGTCTTACTAAAGCATTCGGAAACAGATCAAATTGAGATATGCCATGGTGTGTGATAAGGGATTTTGTCTCCTTTGCTCTTTAATCTGTAATCGGATGAAATCATATCTGAAGCACTAGAAGGAATGGAAGTGGCTGTCAGAGTAAACGGAGTTATCAATAATCTAAGGTACATTTATGACACCGTACTCATAGCCTGCAGAAGGATCTGCAGAAAGTACTGTACAGAGTTCACGAGCGCAGTCAGAGAGAGGGGTTGATAATGAATGATTCCAAAACCAAGTTTCTAATTGCATCTAGTAGCAAAGACCTAAGCCCCAGAATTAAAATAACAGGCTTAGATCTTGAGCGAGTTCAAACGTACAAGTATCTTGGCGCTTGGGTGAACGAAAAATGGGACATTGAACAAGAAATTTGAACCCACGTTGAAATCGCCCAAGCAACTCTGAAAAATATTGGGAAAGTTCTGTGCAGTAGTAAACTATCTACGGATCTCAGAGTGAGGATACTTTATTGCTACTTCTGGCCGGTAGTATTGTATGGTAGTTAAGCTTGTACGATCAAAGCTGACACCCAGAAACGTCTCGAAGATTGAGTTTGAAGATGTGGTGCTATCGTAGACTGCTCTGCTGCTACCTTCACATTAGACACCTTTTGAGTCCAGCTAATGTTAAGGTTCTCCAAAGCGTCGGTTAGAGTCGGAACCTACTTCAAACAAAGAAAGGTTAGGTATCTTGGACACATTTTAATACATAAGGGATACGTACCAACTTCTCCAACTCATCATGATAGGTTAAGCAGATGGCAGGCTACGTGTTGGAAGGACAAAAAGTCCTGGTTGCGCCACACCCATAAATTGACTAATGTGATGACTAGTATAGAACATCTGTTTCACTTGATGCAGGATAAGAAAGAAGTTCGCTGAGCTGACAGCTAACCTCCATTAGTGAAGAGGCACTACAAGAAGAATAAGAAACATAAGGAGAGAAGGCTAATGCCCAACAGTGGGATGATAAAGGCTGAAAAGAAGAAAAAAAGAGAATCTTTTTTGTAGGCAACAATATCTTGTCAAAACTTGTAAGGACCAACCACGTTCCGACAATGTTGCTTCAGTATTGTAGGTAAAACACTAATCTCGTCACTTTCTTTTAAGGATAAAATCGTGGTCCAACGCTAGCCTAGTCCATCATAAAAAAGGACATAATAATTTACTACTGGCAACACCGACCATGAACTACAAACATTCTAGACCAGCCAATCTAATTGGTAGCCAGTGGGGCGACACGTAGTTTGCATAAGCCCGGGTATAGTCTGTAGCTTTATTTTTGCACGTACTCAATTTCTCGCTTTACTGGGCGTCGCAGAGAATAGATATTAATTTACATGAATAAATAAAATTTGCATTAAGAGCGTCCAAGATGTTGGGGAAACTGTTACTTGAGTGCATCAAGTTGTTTGCTGTCATAGTGTAGCTAGGGGAGTGAGGAAGTTTTGGTTAAAATACTGGTTGAGGAAAACGTGTTGAAGAATAGAATTACTGTTTAGCCCACCGATTAAATAAGTATTTGTAGCTAATATATTGAGTCAGACTTATCCTTTGGTTAGTAGTTATATGTGAAACTATGGGTTGATAAGCTAAGTCAACGATAAACAAGCATTCAAATTGGTCAAAAAACATAGTCATGCTTGTTGACGATTATGAGTGCGGCAGTAAGACAAACAAACTGCGAAAACATTTTTCTGACTCCAGATGCAAGCAAATTCAATTTGCTTTATAACTTTTCAATTGATAACAACTTTTATTTGCTAAGACCCATAAAAAGGTAAATCATCAAACACCCGAAGATTAAAAATTAAACTCTTCAAAATTAGCAAACAAAAGTTTCAGCTAAACCAATAACATTTAATTTAACTCAGACTCGATTTTGAGATAACAATCAACCATTTTCAAGCACAACAAAGCGGTACGACCTTTATTTAAGTTAATTAAAGTCATGCGAAGACATATGAGCATTCTGGAATTAGTAGATTAGGAGCTGACGGTAGTTAGTCCTCACCACTTTTTTTTGGGTACAAAGCAATCTCACAGAATTAAAAAATTGAAGTGGGATTGGGCAGGCCACATAGCTCGTAAAACCGACAAGAGTTGGGGAAGAAAGTTTTTCGAATAGTGACTACGGACCGGAAGGCGGAGCGTAGTATGGCCCCCACAAGGCCGCTGATGATGATGACGATGATTTTTAAGCAAGGTACCCAAGTATGAAGATAATGGATTTACTAAGCGCAGGACAGGAAAAAGTGGTGAAAACTTAAAAGCCTACCTAGCAGTGGGTTAATGTGGGCTGCTATAGATAGATAGCATTGAGATAGTACAAGCAGCGTGTGACATCTTGTTTTTTAAGAAGGATGCGTTGAAATTGTAGAAAAACTGAAACTAAAACTGCCTGGAAATAAATAACTAAATATATATTTTTATTTTTGATTCAATTACATCCAGTAAGTTTCAACCTAAATATTACAAACTGTGACTGTGATAATAAATTCCACTACAGATTTACAAACCATACTAAATACCACTTACTAATGAAATCGTACAATTCATTCAAGATTTTGCCATGAAAAAACTGAATTATTATTGTTATTATGAACAATTATTATTCGTATTTTTACTTATTTCAACGGTGAATGTTTGAATTACATGTTGAAAAGTAAGTTTGTCTACAGTTGTTACGAATTCGGCTGTGGCAGCTCCTAGTCTAATATTGTCTAGTATTTATTAGTATAACTTAATTAAAGAAGTCTTTCAGTTTTTCATCTAGATCTGTAAATATTAGAAACACATTAATTAGAGCTTTTCTATTTATTTATTTTTATTGTATAATTTTATTTATCACTAGCTGCGCCCCGCGGTTTCACCTGCGTGGATTATGATGATGAATATGAAACGAACGGAACTTGTTTGGTTACCATGTGCCATGAGGCCCGCTAAAAGAGTGTCAGCGCGACTATCAGGCGTCATTTTTAACCGCATTTTGAAACGCATTTATTATTTTTATTTATATATAATACTAGATGTATCCGCGGCTTTGCAAGCGTGGTCTTTTCTTTAGGTTCAAAGTACCGTAATGTCCCAGGATCAATATACCAACATTTGATCAAAATTTCTTAAGCCGTTTAAAATACTTTTATCAATTGCTCGGCTTTTAACTCATCGGATTAAGATACCAAATAAACCAATTTTTAAATCAAACACTAAGCTATCTAACAATGAAAACCGCATCGCAATCGGTCCAGTAGTTTTTATCTGTTGCGTGAACAAACAAACATACAGACAAACAGACGGAAAAACACGATTAAAAAAAACTTGTTTAATAGCTTTTTTAAGCACCATAGAGCATTTTTTTATATATCTTCTTTGTACAGCCTTTTTCGTACCTATTGCTTTATTATAAGTAATTATGTATGACTGTGTCAATTTGCATCAAAAAATCCGTCCAGTAGTATCAGCGTGGTTCGTTTTTTTTAATAACTTTCAACCGCTATCTTGCGGAAACCCTTTAATTTTTTGGGATGATAAGTATTCAGTGTCCTACCTCGAAGTATGAACTCAAATCATACCAAGTTTCATTTGAATTGATTCAGTAGTTTTTGTGCTATGCGCGGTCAAGATACAGACAAACAGACAGACAGATAGACAATAATAAAAAATAAAACAGTTTTGGCTTCAGTATCTAATATAGAGAACCCTCCAAAAAATATTATTTTTTACTTCAATATTAACATAACTTTGGAACCATATCCCGCAGAAAACCTTTACTTTTTCGAGATAAAATGTGTTCTCAATTTTAACCCATCATATAACTTACGATGGTACCAAGTTCAAGTTTTGTCCATTAGACAATTATTACAATTATTATTATACCAAGTTTCATTTGAATTCTTCCAGTAGTTCCAGCGGCGTGAAGTGCGGCCAAGATACAGAAAGACAGACATACAGACAAAAATGAAAAAAAAACATACAGTTTAGGCTTCATTATCGAATACAGAGAAATATTCACATTATCTTTAATGTACAGAATTTGGACCAATATCCCGCAGGAACCCTTTATTTTTTCGGGATAAAAAGTATCCTTAATTTTCACCCATCTTATAGACTATGTATGTGCTAAGTTGCAACAACATCCGTCCAATAGTTTCAGAGTGCTACGTGTTCTTTTAAATAATTGTTCACCCCTATCCTACAGGAGGGTTCCTGCAGGATATGGGGTTTAATTTTACGGGATGAAAAGTATCCAATGTCCGTACCTCGAAGTATGAACTCAAATCATACCAAGTTTCATTTGAGTTCATTGGGTATTTACTGCGTGATGCGCTGCCAAGATACAGACAGACAGACAGACGGACAGACAGACAGACAGAAAGATAAAAATTAAAAAATACAGTTATGACTTCAGTATTGAATATAAAACAGCCTCCAAAAATAAATTATAAAATATCTTTAATTTCCAGAATTTGGGACATTACCCCGCAGGAATTCTTTATTTTTTCGGGATAAAAAGTATCCTCAATTTTAACCCATTACACAAACTATGTACATTATACATTACCCATTATACATTATACATTATATATGTTATTTAAAAGAACACATAGGTATCACGCTGAAACTACCGGACGGATTTTGTTGCATCTTGGCAAAGACATAGTTTGTATAATGGGTTAAAATTGAGGATACTTTATATAAAAATATAGTAAATATATATATATAACTTTTAAATAACTTAAACTTAACTTAATATATATATTTTATTTTATTATATATATATATATATATATATAAGTTATTTAAAAGCTATATATATATATATTTACTAAACTACTTATACTTTATTTCTAAAGGAAAAATCAATTGATGGCGTTAGCGTACCCGTAAGACGGACTTAGAAACAGGGAAATATTTGGATAAGGTGGGTGTAGTCACAGTACATATATAGTCCTAGGACTATAAATGTACTGTAAAATGTGTGTAGGTCATGGAAGCTGCATTGGTTAATACCAACGATGTTTTAATTAAAAGATGCGTTGTATCAAAACTAACGTGAGGTCAATGTGGTGTGGTGTGTTCCCACTCACATCAACGTTTATAAAATAGACCTAGTTGCACACTTAAAAATAAGACTACGTTGTGTAAACGA
Source organism: Alsophila aescularia (assembly GCA_946251855.1). NCBI lineage: Eukaryota > Metazoa > Arthropoda > Insecta > Lepidoptera > Geometridae > Alsophila > Alsophila aescularia. Next base: position 17,577,579 of record OX276380.1, on the reverse strand, counting down.
GATAGCAAGACTTGTGAAAGCGAGATATTTTATAATAGTCATTTAAAAAATACGACTATTATAAATATGATTCAATATATAACAGAACATACATTTAAAAAAATGCCTACTACAAATTTCATAAGACAGTAAATATATGCGACTGAATGAGTTTATAGTATATGATTGAATAATGTGCACAAAACAGACATTTAAAAAATGCCTATTATGAGTTTACGTACATTGATTGGTTTTATGTGTAGGGCTGGTCACATCTCTCGCAGAACCTTAAGCGTATTTAATATGCAGACATAAATCAATGTAATATCTAGTAATTTGTTCACTAGTTAGCACGAGCGTTAGGTATTGTCGTGAAATTGTCGCTTCTGTTGTACACTACTTTTTTGTTCTATGACGGAAGATACATGTCGCTCTCTGTCACACTTGTTGACTGGGATATTTTATATCGCACTCTAAGGTTTTGGTTTCGGTCAGAGGTTAAATATTTTAGTTTTTCCTGGAAAATATGGCAAAAATAAATTAAATAAGTAAACTTACGCATGGTAAGTTATCTCTCCTAGGCTTTTCGAAGTCTTGCTTGTGTAATTGCCACAGCGTCGGATAACACGTGAAGGCATTTTAATTTAATGAATACGCGCAGTGTTAGCTATCAACGCTTTCGTGAGACTAAGCTCAAATGCCACATTTATTGTTGCCGTGTTCAAGCGCATCACAACTCATCTTTCTCTTTTTAATATAACATCTTTGGTTAATGCCATGTGCAAGGCATGCGCGCAGAAGCATGGATGATGCCGGTTTGAGTCCCGTCTGTGATCCAAATTTTTCATTTAGAAGTTTATTAGATATTAGCTGTACCCGCGGCTTCGCACGCGTGGCTATTTCTCTAGGTTAAAAGTACTCTATGTACTATTCCAAGACATATAAAATATCAATATACCAACATTTGATCAAAATTCCTTTAGCAGTCATCGGATTGAGATACCAAGTACCCCAGTTTTAAAGTCAAACCTTAAGCTATACAACAGCATCACAATCGGTTTAGTAGTTTTTACGTGATGCGCGTACAAACATACAGACTAACAGACAAACAAACAGACAGACACGAATATTGAAGATGTTATAATCTTGTTCAGTAGCTTATTTTAAGTACCCTAGACCATTTTTTTTAAATCATCTTCTTTGTACAGACTTTTTCGTTGATATTGCTTTATGATATGTATAGATTTTGTTCTCGCTAAGCACGCGTTAATGCTAAAATCATAAATACATTAGATACTTTGTTACATAAGTTTAGGTTATACATATTTTCTAGTTCGTTTAGCTTGTTTACCAACTTCAGCCAAATCATACTTAACACCAGGTGAGTTATATATTTGGTCATACTCCGCAGCCAACCAATAAAACAATAAAGACGAATGCGATGAAGACGTCTCGATTGATACCTCGCTTGTCAAAATCGGATCAAGTTTTTTTTTAGATTGAACAACCTTCCTTTGCTTCGCCGTATTCGGGTAAAAATATATAGCCTAAGACATTATAAATGAAGACGAATCGATTGATACCTTGTTTGTCAAAATTGGACAAGTTTTTACTTTAAACACGTAACCCTTCCTTTGCTTCACCGTAGTCAGGTAAAAACAAAATCTTATGATACAATTTTTATACGAAGACAATTCGATTTATACACAATTTGACAAAATTGGACCAATAGGAGCGACGCTATGGTGGAACATCCACATACCCACATACATAGACTGTTAACCTCATTACTCATCATTATTATTGTTCGCTAAGTCATCACTGGTAAAATATCCCTTCTAATATATCTTGTAAAATGCTCTAACACTAAAACTCCTAAAATATAAGTGTTTAATAGTCAATAGCTACTCATAACTTTCTGCACAAAAATGATAGCCTACACTTTGTCTCTCCAAACTTACAACGTAATCTGACAGAATCCAAGGGTTCAATTTGTCATAAAATTTATTGCCGAGCCTCCGCCAGCCGCGCAAAGAGATTGGAAAAATTGTTTTCAGCTATTCTCTTATTAGATGTCCGGGCTTCGTCGACCTTTGTGCGTCTGGCCTTGGTTTTTTAGGGGTGCGAACCCTGGCCGGTTTGATATGATTAGATTTAGGAAAATGTACTGTAAGCTTCGTTTAAGGTCTAAGAGTCACTTATTTTGAGTTTCGTTGGATTTCTATTGTGTAGGTAGGTATTTGTAATTGTGCATCTTATATAACGTGTAAAAAAATCCATGCGCGGAAGCGGCTGACGCAAGCGGCACAATAGTCGGATAACGCATCAGGTATCCATAATAATATATAAAAGTGAAACGTTGTCTGTTAGTTTGTTTGTTTGGGGAGATTTAACGTGATAACGGCTGGTCGGATTTTGATGAAATTTGGAATGGAGATACTATGCTATGGCTTATACTATGGAATAATGGATAACGCATCAGGTATCCATAATAATATATAAAAGTGAAACGTTGTCTGTTAGTTTGTTTGTTTGGGGAGATTTAACGTGATAACGGCTGGTCGGATTTTGATGAAATTTGGAATGGAGATACTATGCTATGGCTTATACTATGGAATAAAGCATAGGAAACTTTTATCCAGGAAATTGAAATTTTCCAAGTGAAAACTGGAAAATGTTGATTACTCGCTGCATGGAACGGTTGCCATGGAAACGAAATAATAATAATTAATATCCTAAAAGAACATAGGATGCGATAAACTGTAGTCCGCACGGACAAAGTCTCAGGTGGGAAATCTAATAAATAAATAAACATAAATATATTCGGGTTAATTCAACTACTAACCAATTACCTAACCAAACTAGGATACCTTGTACACAACGGATAAACATACACAGTTACGAATATTACGTCCATGACTAGGAAAAAACATTTCTGCTCATCACACCACCGATTGCTGCGAGATTTGAACCCGCAACCATCAGTTGACTTCGCAGTCAGGGTTACTGACCACTCAGCCAACTGGTTAACTTTTGCATATAGTCCAAACGTTTATCAAGCAAGATAGTTATTTTTGTACTATTCTTTAAAAAGGGGATAAAACCCTTTTAAAGCACCACCCACCTATTTCACTCATGAGCCACGTCTGTAAGTTGTTTTCAAGGTTTATTTCAAATAGTCACGCAAGGAGGCTTGTCAAATTCTAGCCTCCTGAACAGGCCGAGTTACAAGGAAGATTTAGCACTATAGTCCACATACACACGGTGAGGTAGGTTATAGGTACAGAAGTCTGAGGAGTATAACTAGCCGCTGTGTCTTGCTTTTGTGGACTTTGAGAAGACCTTATACCAGGCCAGAGTCACACTCCGCAACAAGTACAAATATTAAACCTATACTTTGCAGCTGCAATATTGCGGTTAATAGCCTTTTCTTTTTCATTCATTATTAAGCATGGAATTCAGACAGGTATTATTCATCAAAGTGCAATACCTATTAAGTTACTGTTATGTTGTTTTTTATTGTAATGTGTTCAATAAAGAGTTATTGTATTGTTGTATTGTAAGTTATAATCAAATAATAAGGTACTAGGTCTATTCTGATAAGAATGTCATTATATGTAGTTAATAGAACTATCAACATTTATAATAATAAGTAAAAAAAAAACATTATTACATATTTTTTTATTCTGTTACAATATCTAAGTCACATCATATCACAGAATAATTACTAGTGCAAGTACCTAGTTATATCTTAATACAACCCTGCCAAGCGAATAAGTGACAGAGCGATTCTGAAACGGTTAGAGCAATGGAAGCTCTCGCGCGTTGTGATACGGTACATTCTAGCCTGCACGCAATAGGTGAGCGCCTTCTAGGTACATATAATTGAAAGATCGCAGCGCTGTGCGAGTTAAATTGCACTTTATTGCTTTGTAGCGAGAGTTGCTATGTATTTAAATGACTTTACTCAGTTATCCTTCTGTACTTGTACTATTATTTATTCTTGTTATATATATTTATGTGCTTTGACTCCCTTGAAACCTGGGCGGTCTTTGCAGCCGTGTCAGTGGACTGGTGATAAATCGAAGTGCTGAGACGCCACAACTATGAGTGTCCAAGTACGAAGCCAGCAGTCTAAACATATCCAACTGCGCAGGGGAGTGAGACAGAGGGATGTTATATCCCCGAAACTGTTCACTAATGCCTTGGAAGATATGTTTCAGACGCTGGATTGAAAAGGAATGGGTATCAATATCAATGGCGAGAACATCTCACACTTACGATTTGCCGATGATCGTCCTGATGGTGGAGTCGCTGCAAAACTTGCAAACCAATCTGATCAATCTAGATGCTTCTCGAAGCATCGGTCTCGATCTTTTTGACCCGGAACCGATTGCAGTCAATGGTGTACCTCTTGAAGTTGTCCAACAATATTTTTACCTTAGGCATATATTACAATTAGGTAAGAACAACTTTGAGAAGGAAGCCAACAGAAGAATTTAGCTGGGTTGGACAGCATTCGGCAGGCTTCGTCAGGTCTTCTCGTCGTCCATACCACAGTGCCTGAAGGCAATAGTCTTCAATCAGAGCGTCCTACGGAGCCAAAACGTGGACACTCACGGTCAAACTAGTCCACAAATTTAAGGTCGCTCAGCAAGCTATGTAGAGAGCTAGGCTTGGAATTTCTCTAAAGGACAAGATTCGTAATGAAGATATCCGACAGAGAACCAACCAAGGTAAAATGGCAATGGGCTGGTCACATTTCCCGAAATCCGATAACCATTGGAGTAGAAGAGTTCTCGAGTGGAGACCACGTTTAGGCAAACGTAGTATAGGACGCCCTGTTGCCAGGTGGAGTGACGACCTGCGAAAAGCGGCCGGAAGAAAATGAATGATGAGAGCTGAATACCAAGCTCACTGGCGTGCATTAAGAGCAGTGGACACATATAGGCTGAAGATGATGATGAGTTATTTCTGTGTGTATGATTCTAAATATATTATATCTATATAATTATTCAGAGACATTTGGAAAAGAAAATACTCACGAAATCTTAAAAGAGGTAATCAAAAATCTTGGCATGTAAGTTTAGTAGCGATGGTAGCCTAACGGTTACAATGACAACTTAGAATACAATGATACCAGGTTCGATCTTAGGCTCCGCACCAATGACTTTTCTAAGTTACGTGTGGTTTTCCATAGCTCCGTGCTTTGGAAGGCAAGCTAATAAGCTGTTGGTCTCAGCTGTAATTGATTAATAGCAGTCGTTAAGCCACGTTAAAGACTCTCAGGTGGTCTGACAAACTCTGACACCAGCGCCCAGCACTACCTCATACGACAAATAGATAAGTAAACTTCGCCAAAAAAAGGACGATGATAAGGACCTACCAAGGTGTCTATAATAATAATAAGTTATCTATATCTATTCATCCAAACCAACTCAACAGTAATACTAATAAGAAGAGAGAAAAAAGAAAAAATTACTCGTATTTTTTCAGTACCCATCAATATTTGCCCCTGAGGCTTCCACCAAATGCTCTTCAATAACAGCCCTGCAAGTCAGCATATGAATCGGAGACGTGTCATTCCATACAAGCCTTAACGTGAAAACCCTTATGTTTTACTACCGCAATAAAACCGTTGAGTATCCACACTAGGGTCCGTGGAAGCCTGCAGATCCAAGATACGTAACCACTTTACCGTATAAGGTAATCCTGCGACCGCGAATCGCCCTCTGAAATTACACTAGGAGAAGTTAATGTAAAGCTATGGCTTAAGCGGTGAAACAACGTCCTTTTGGTGGAGTAAATGATTTCGTTTGGTTTTATGTGGATTCCTTTGGTAAGGACTTTTGTTTGTTCCGTTTTGAGTCTGGCAGTTCAAATTGTAGATGTATAAAGTACACTAAACGGTTTGATAGAGCAATTTATGTTGTGCTAATTTGCCGAGTATCTGATTAAACCGTTTTGGTTGTGGTAGGCCTCTTTTGCAATAGTCTGTCTGGGGAAGTACTACAACGTTGTCAGATATTCACCTTTCTTTTTTTAAATATCTTCCGTATACGAGTAAAGCATTTTTCGTACTTACTGCTTAATTTATATGTATAGATAGATTAGGACGAAATTGATAAACAAGTTAAAATGTAAATGAAAACAGACTGAACCATAGACAAAAAGAATAGGTTTGATGCTAGATTTAAATCTTGATTCACCTGCAGCACGCCTGCAGCAAAGTACAAGTATAGGGACTATATTTGTACTGTGCTGCAGTGTGTTATGATAGTTTTGGAATAAGAAGAATAATCTAAGCTACGATTGAGCCTCAAGTAATGATCAGGTGATTAGAGAGCAAACTATACATGAGTGTCGTCCTAAAATTCGGGCCTAATTAGTTTGCTGAGTTGCGATCTTCACTCAAGAGAACGTCAATCCCAACATGTATCCCGTAATTATTTTGTGTTATTCGTTATTCATGTCCATTCTAAGGTTGTCTGGAAGACAGTGCAATAAGCGATATGACCGCCCATTGCAATTCTTCTATATTACCACAATTTTTAAAATAAAGTGTACAGTAATAGTAGTTTATAGAACAGTTACATAATGAGGGCTATTAAACCACGAGAGTAAGTTTAAATTTTTGGCGCTTTTTTTTCGCTGTGGCGAATTTGCGCGCATTTGGTCTAGCACGCGCCGCCCACCATAGATAATAAATGGCTAAAACCACGTAGCCTAAATGGTGCTTTTCTGGGAAAAAATATATTTTCTAATACTGTTTAGTTCAACAGTGTTATAATGTTTTTTTCTTATTAGAGACATTCAGTGCATAAAGTATGTCATTATGCCACCATTTTTGAGTTCATAATATGGATTTTACGATATGAGTGTAGATAAAGAGTTTAGCTATCTATCCATTTAGTATGTACATTCGATGTACAAAAAAAATCGTTATACTTTTGTTCACATTGTACCTACTTACTACTACCGTTTTTTACTTACATTTTTAAACCTTTTTGGTCTGTAAATAAGTAAGGACAATCTATCACGGAGTTACAAGGGGCTCAAACCTTGAGAGGCCCAGAATGTGGGTCAGATTCTTTGGAAGTTGGACCTTAAAAAATTGGTTTTATTCAATCCGTAAGCTCAAGGTACGATTATAGAGTAAATAGGGAAAACGAGATTTGTAACGTACGTGATGGATGCTTTTGACTTCAAAAGATTGGGTTTGTTTGTTTGTCGTATGAGATAGAGCTGGCCTCGTAGTGTCCGTGTTTGTCTCATAGTGTCCGTGTTTGTCTCATAGTGTCCGTGTTGGCCACGGGCCCCTGACATGGCTTAAGGATCAGTATTAATCAATAACAGCGCCGGACCACAGCCTCATGTGCTCTCCGAAGCACGAAAAAGAATCCGCACATAGAAGAATCATTAGTGCGGAGGCTTATGACCGAATCCGGATTCTATGTTGCACTGATGAACCGTTAGGCTACCATTCTTCTAAAAGCATGTACATCTATACTTATAATAAAACTGTAATAGGTCCAATTCTGTACATTGAAGTTTTCTTCTTTTTTTTGAGTCTTTTCTATGTTTGATACTGAAGCCAAAACAGTTTTTATTTTTCATTTTTGTGTGTCTGTCTCTCTGTCTGTCTATATGTATCTTGGCTAGGCATCATGCCAAAACTACTGAATGAATTAAAATGAAACTTGGTATAATTTGAGTTGATACTACGAGGTAGCACATCGGATACTTTATCCCGAAAAATTAAAGTGATTTCGCAGGATAGGGGTTGAAAGATATTTCAAAGAACACGTATCACGCTGTAACTACTGGATGGATTTTAGTGCAACTTGGCACATCTATCTTTACCTAAAAATAGGTACGAAAAAGGTTGTACGAAATAGGTGTGTAAGTCAAATTAATAATAAATATTCTAGGGTAGGGTACCCTAGGCCATATTTTTTAAGCTACAGATCATTCTTTTTTAATTTGTGTCTCTCTGTCTGTTTGTATTTAATTTGTGCATCACGTAAAAACTACTGGACCGATTGCTATGCGGTTTTTAATTTAGGATAGCTTAGCGTGTGACTTAAAAACTGGTGCACTTGGTACCTCAATTTATCGATTAAAAGCCGAGCAATTACAGCGGGTACAGCTAGTAATACTTATACGTAGACTTTTTTATGCAAACGTACTAATTTTTCTTTAGAAAAACACAGAAGTTTTAATGTTAATATTATAATCAGAAATTATTTAATTTTGAACTGGAATAAAGAAAGTTAATGGTTTGGCAAAATAAACATTAACAATAATATTTCTATGGCACAGAATATGTACTTACGAATATGTATAAAGTACTTTCTTTTTCGTATAAGTATAAAGTCGAGCAAGTCGCTCGCCTGATGGTAAGCGTCACACTAGTCCATAACATTTGCAGTGCCATCCAGAACTTTGGTTCCAAACGCGATACTGCACTGCGCTCGTCACCCTGAAAGACTTGTTTGTAAGTCTCACTACTGCTTCATCATCATCATCAGTCTATATCAGTCCACTGCTGGACGTTGGCTTCTCCCAATGAACGCCACTGAGCCCGATCTTCGGCTCTTCTCATCCAGTCGCTGCCAGCAGTCTTTCGCAAGTTATCTCTCCATCTGGCCGGCGGGCGTCCCACACTACGCTTTTCTGAACGTGGTCTCCACTCTAAAACTCGTTTTCCCCTACGGATGTCGGTTCTGCGAGAGATGTGACCAGCCCATTGCCACTTCAGCTTACTTATTCTCTGGTCTATGTCAGTTACCTTGGTTCTCTGGCGGATCACCTCATGCCGGATCCTGTCCTTCAGAGATACTCCGAGCATAGCTCTCTCCATAACTCGCTGAGCGACTTTAAATTTGTGGACCAGCTCCACCGTTAGTATCCACGTTTCGGCACGTATGTCATAACTGGTAGAACGCACGCGTTGAAGACTTTTGTCTTCAGGCACTTTGGTATGGACGACGAGAAGACCTGACATAGTTTACCAAATGCTGCCCATTCCAACTGAACCCAAATCGGCAAATCGTTGGTGAGATATATTCATATTTTATGTTTAAGCCCGTTATTTTCCAATCCAGCGTCTTAAATATATCTTTCAGGGCGTTAGTGAACAGTTTCGTAGGTATAACATCCCCCTATCTCTCTCCCCTGCGCATTTGGATACGTTTAGTTTGATGGTTCTGTACTTAAACGAACATATTCACGGCGTCATACAAGCTTCTCATCACCTCGATGTATTGCCAGTCCACTTGGCATCGCTGCAGGGACTCGAGCACAGCTCAAGTTTCAACAGAGTCATCTATGACCAGCCATATCATATGATAGAGTATAACCAACCCCTGTGTCTTGTTTTTGTGGTCTACCACAAAAACAAGACACAGGGGCTGGTTATACTCTTCACTCTTCTGTATAACCTGCCGCACTGTATAGATGTGGTCTATGGTGCCATAACCAGATCGAAATTTGGCCTGCTCTGGAGGCTGAAACTAGTCAAGTCTTCTCGTTATACGATTCGAAACTACTCTCAAAAACAGTTTATAGACGTGTCTCAGAAGCGAAATGGGCCTGTAGTTTTTAAGAAGAGTTGTATCTCCTTTTTGAAGAATAAAACTTCCATGCTTCTATTTCACGCCTTTGGAGTTCTCCCATCGTTCAGAACAATGTTAAATAATTTCTGGAGCTCTTGAAGTACAAGCTTTCCTACCGTTTTCAATAACTTCCGTTCCGTTTTCAAGTAAATCCGTCGTCCCAGGGGCTTTTCCATTTTTAAGCTCTTTGAGTGCTATCTCGATCTCATCTAGGCTGACTTCCGGTAGATCATCGGTGTAGTGGTGGATCAATGTGGCTCGGGAATATTAATTGCTAGGTTCGGGTCGTAGAGCATGAGAGTCGTACAGTCAGCCATAGAAATTTTCTATCTCAGCGAGAATATCCGGCCTTGAAGTGACGGTTTCGACAGATGATGTTTTTAGCTTTGTCAGATGGGGCCTCTTCAATTGCTGAGTGAAGACTTTGGTCCCCCGATTTTTCTCTATAGCCTTTTCTATGCGGCGTGTATTAGAGCATTGGAACTCTACTGCTTGGTAGTTGAATATCTGACAAAGTTGTGGTACTTCCCCGGGCAGACTATTGAGAAAGAGGCCTACCACAACAAAAACGGTTTAATCAGGTACTCGACAAATAAGCACTATATAAATTGCTGTATCAAACCGTGTAGTGTACTTTACTTTACTTTATACATCTATAATTTGAACTGCCAGGCTCAAAACGGAACAAACAAAAGTCCTTACCTAAGGAATCCACATAAAACCAAACGAAATCATTTACTCCACCAAAAGGGCTTTGTTTCACCGCTTAAGCCATAGCTTTCCATTAACTTCTCCTAGTATAATTTCAGAGGGCGATTTGCGGTCGCAGGATTACCTTATACGGTAAAGTGGTTACGTATCTTGGATCTTCAGGCTTCCAAAGCGGCACCCCATCACCCCTACCCTCTTGTAGTTCAGGCCTCTGACTACTCGACAGTTGTGACAAAAGTCGCACGACCCCTCCATGACGCCCTAGAGACATCTTGAGCGATCCGGACGATGAAATCGCTGCCGCAGTGTAGCAGCAATAGATTCGTCTAATCCGTCCTCACCATCTTTCAACACAATTAACACAGACACTGACCTCGCCAGCGAGGTTGAAGGTCTCGTAATTAAAGTCGATTTTATTTGCCTTCGAGTTTCTTGCCGATTCTTCTCAAAGAAGATGTATTCCGAATCGGTGATCAGTTATGCAAATAATTAAAGGGCTCCAGCCATTTCATCAAGGCCCCTTTGATCACTACCGAATAGTAGCGATCCAGGGGTGTTTAGTTAGACCCCCGTAATCAATGGCAACTGTCCAAGCTGAGGTTCGTACCACCTGCCTTGGGTGCCCTTGAGCAAGTGGCCAAAACTTAACTTTGGCGTGCGCCTTCTGCGTCACACATTGCGGCGGAGCGCTTTCGCACCCGCCCCACCTTCCGGTGACGCTGTAGAGATCAGTTATAGACCAACAGCACATATCATTTATAAAGCAAACAAACTTGGAAATGTGTTATACTTACCTACCATTTCACGGAGTATCCTTTCTTAACCCGAATTATTGAGCGAAAACCAAAAACACCAATATTATGAGCAACATTTCCGGGTGACGACGACAACGAAGTGCCGTGCTGCATATTATTCTGAAGGAAAGCACTGCAATGTGACGCTTACTAGCAGACGAAAACTTGCTTGTTTTTTTTACGGTGTACTTTACCTTTATTTTACCTGTCAATCTGGGTAACCTACGAGTACCTTTCTTATCTATATATTTTTACTTATAATCTTTCTATCTATCTATCTATCTATCTATCGTCTATACTTATAATAAAGCGATTGGAACGAAATAGTCTGTACAAAGAAGATAATAAAAAAAAAACTAGGGTTCTTAAAATAAGCTTTGCTGAACAAGAATATAACATTTTAAAAAATCGTGACTGTCTTTGTTTGTCTGTATGTTTGTTTATTCTCGCATCACATAAAAACTACTGGACCTATTGCAATCTGATTTTCACTGTTGGATAGTTTAGGGTTCGACTTAAAAACTGTTGTACTTGGTATCTCAATCCGATGATAAGAAGCCGAGCAATCGATAAAATCTTTTTGACGGCTGAAGGATTTTTGATCAAATGTTGGTATATTGGTATCATAGGACTTAAAGTATAATGCTCTCGAGCTTCGTAGAATGACGATATAATATGCAAGATTTTTAACAGTAGCTGGAAAAAAAAGAAGCTAAAGCCTGGGTCGTGATATACTCTGGGGGACGTCTATTACAGGTCTACTGGTACAGACCGATGATGAAAATTGTGATAAAAAAAAACGCATAAATTCATACCATAATTTCAACGAAAATTCTATTTTACGTGTGAACTATATTTGAAAAGTATGAGCAGTTTTATATAATCTGTTTCGATTTTTACCTGACTGCTTGGAGGGTTATGTGTTTGGGTTGTATGTATGTTATATATAGTTGTATTTATGTATTTTTTAAATATGAGTAATGTAAGTAAGTAAAGTATTATTTAATAAAATATGTATTATTATATTGTAATAAGTATGTATGTTAATTAACTATATTATTGTACCACCGACTGAAAGGTATTTAATCTCTGATTCTCTCCATACTAAGGTTGTCTGGAAGAAATCGCTCTTTAGTGATAAGACCGCCAATTGTACTCTTTAATTTATAAGTTGTATCTTTATTTATATTATTTTTTGGTGTGCAATAAAGTGTATTTGTATTGTATTGTATTGTATTGTATTGTATTGTATTGTATTGTATTGTATTGTATTGTATTGTATTGTATTGTATTGTATGATTGTTTGTTTCTTTGTTGATTTTGATAAATAAGTATCATTATATTTGTCTTGATCACAAGAGTGCTTTTATAAGATATATTATTATGAAGTGTTAAAAAAACTAATATGGCGGATTACATCTGCTATATTGTATTTCCAACGAAACAAAAAATTATCAAACCTATCGATTGTGGTATCATAACAAAGGTCTTTAAAAAATCATTTCAAAAATATATAATTCATATAACTAAAATGTGGCAATTTGTCTTCAAAGCTTCTTACAAAATGTTCAATTATAGATTATTCAAGTTAATGTTAATACTAATCTAATAAAATAATAAATATATATATTCAGGACAATTCCACACCAATTACCTAGCCCCAAACTAAGATATACCCTGTACTATGGGCACTAGATAATGGATAAACATACATAGATAAGTAAAATATGTCAGTAAATAAGAAATATTAAATTTATATAAATATTTGCTGCGCCCCGCGGTTTTCCCCGCGCCTCTCAGGAACCGTGCATTTTCCGGGATAAAAAGTAAACTTTGTGTTAATTCAGGGTATAAACTAGTTCTATGACAAATTTCATCCAATTACGTTCAGCCGTTTAAGCGTGAAGAAGTAACAAACATACACACACCCTTACATGCATACTTTTGCCTTTATAATATGAGTGTGATTATTTTTGCGGGCGTTCAGCTCGTTTTCAATCATTTAGTTCGCAGTAGGGCTTTTTATATCTCTAAAATAATTTAACTTGTCTTTGTTGAGTTTTTAAGTAAAGCAAAACGCAGACTGCAACCATTTGTCGTGGAAGAAAAAAGGAAAAGCATATTTAACTTGCCCCTAAAAGAAACATAAAAAAATAACAACCACCACATTCCCTCAATAATAATGAAGTATTTCTTCTAAATCCAGGCTTACAGAATCGCGCCCAAATAATAGCTTCTACCTCTAGAAATAACCAGGTTTGCCACCTCGTATTTTCCGTATTAAGTATTTTGTTGAAAGCCCTTTCCTTGCCCCAACCCTCTTTGTGGCGGATCCGATATCATCCCTTCAAAATTATGAAAGTGTATAAACATTTTCACGCCCTACGATTCACCCCCTCATTTCCACATTTTCCGTCTCAAAGTTATTATTATCAAATCAAGTTATAGATAGGCACAATACGATGGTAAAACAGTATGGAGCCTTGAAAATTTTGAAAAAGCACGCGTCTGGCACCGCAGAATTCACGAAACTTTCTTGTTCAGTTTGCTTTCTTAACTTTTACATCTATAAAATTAGATAAACATCAAGGAAAAAAATTGAATTTTTATTCTTTATAGATCCACACCAATATATAAAAGTGAAATGTGGTCTGTTTGTTAGTTTGGGGAGCTTTGACCTGATAGCGGCTGGATGGATTTTGATTAAGTTTAGAATGGAGATAGCTTATACCCGAGAATAAAACAAAGGATACTTTTTATCCCGGAAAATTTTAAGTTGCCACGGGACAACTCACTTACTCACTGTAAGGAAAGGTTGTCATCACAAAAGGTATGTTTTTTTTTTTAGAAAGGATATGTGCTGTTGGTCTATAACTGACCTCTACAGCGTCACCGGACGGTGGGGCGGGCGCAAAAGCGCTCCGCCGCAATGACAAAAAAAGGTATGTGGTTGCCATGGAAACGAAATAACAATTCTGTCAAAAAACATCAAGAGCAACACCTACTTTTGCATTGGTTTTTAATATACTAGAAGAAAATAGGATGTTTTTTTCGCGATAAATTGTAGTACGCGCGTACGAAGTCGCGGGCGGGAAAACTAGTTCAAAATATATCTCACCATGTAGCATTTTTTACTTTGAAACTCAGCTTAAGAATCATTATAGTAAATTATAATACAAGTGTGATATTTTTCTCATTAAACTCGAGCCTGTATTATTCGCGCGAGCCATGGAGTTGAGAGTGTAATGAATAACATACACACGCGTTTTATACGACGTTTTTCAACACACTAGCGAGAAACAAAACAGGCTTCTTATGTTATTAACTTTAATTATTGAAACAATTAGTGAAAGCACAATTAAATTCTTAAAACTATACTAAATATTGATTCTCTCTAGATTTTGAAGGCAACAGGCTATCTTTCGCGTTTTGTGCCTTGATTAGTATTTCCGGCAAAAATAGAAGTCGACATTTTTGATAGTAATTAACCACACAACAATTAACAAATATTTATGGAAAATAGCGCGCTGGTGTTCTTTATCCCGCTATTGATGTGCACTCAGTTATAAATAAAGGCACTGGCAAAAAAACAGGAAAAATACTTATGTAAAGGCTGTAAAAAAAATGACGGCAATTACTGATTTACCTTTGAACAAATTTAAATCAATTATCCATAAATCGTTATTATGGTGAGTTTTTTAACATGAAGAGTTTTATAAAATATCTTAGTTATAATCTAATATTTTTGTATCTTTAATTTGTGTGTTGTTTTTACTAATATTTTGACATTGACATAATATTTAATTCATCTATTACTTGTATTTGAAATGCATAAATTTGAAGCAATATTTGTAAACCAGCAATGGTAAAATATGTTAACGTATATAAAAATATAGTTTTGAATACGCAAATAAAGGTTGATATGTAGTGAACGAGTAATATTATTATATAAATACAAAAAACCCGACTGCGAACAAAATTATTGAATACGAGCTGACCGCCCGCAGAAATAATCACACTCATATCATAAAGGCGAAAATTTGTATGTATGTAAGGATGTGTGTGAGTGTTTGTTTGTTACTTCTTCACGCTTATACAGCTGAATGGATTTGGATGAAACTTGGTACGGGGGTAGATTAACCTGAACTTACACATAGTTGTAACCTGGATTAACACATAGGCTACTTTTTATCCCACAAAAAAGTATGGTTCCTGAAGGACGTGGGTGAATAGTATTCATATAAGGGCGCAGCTGGTATTAATATAAATTAAATGTTTATTTTCTACTTAACTATTTTACTTTACTTTAATAGTTGCAATTGCAAAATCAGACTATAGTATGTCACGAGGCGGTCCCAGGGTTTGGGTTTGTCCCACTAGTCCAGGACCCAAACCTCAGCGACACAGAATTACAGGAACAGGAACAATAGGGAGCACTTTGAGAATTTCGTGGTGATACAATACGGATCAAAATAATGTCTTATGTAGGTATTATCATATATATATAAATATATATCTATTTAAAAGAGTAATTCAAGTTGTTATAAACTTATTTATGAATTTTATAATATTATTTCGGTTTTTCCAAAAATCAATATTCGAATGATAGGTTATTAGTACTTAGAATCAATCAATGATGACCAACTATAAAAAATGAAAAGAAATGGATTATGAAAGAATTAAGAGATCAAAATGAGTATTATTACGAAAGAGGTTTTCACTTCGTCACAATACCCCGCCTCCCCGGAGTTTTTTTTTTTTTTTTAATGATGAAGGAAAAATATATTTTTTTGTAATTTGGTGTGTAAAAATTTTGATGTTATTGGGTTCCCAAAACATTGGGTTTATTTAAAAAAAAAGGAGAAAAAAAACTAAAGAAAAAAGAAAAAAAATAGTAGAAGTTAATAATAAAAATATAAATAATAAGAGTAATAAAGTTCAAATAGTAAAATAATTAATTTAAATAATGGAAATGCTGAGAAGTCTTTTTAATTTTTAGGTGAACATGTTTTTTTACAATGTCAATATACAATTGATTGGATTCCTAGATGCATTCAAATTCATAAATCACACATTCATTTATCATCATTCATAGTCCTAGATTCATTTAAATTCATAAATCACACATTCATTCATCATCATTCATAGTCTTATTCCCATTCTTTGGAAATAAAACTCATTTATAAGAAAGAGGAACCTTATATAATATAAAGGTTACTCGTGAAACCAATACAATATAGTGTAGGCTTATTTATACAGTCCCTATCCGCTGATTATGGTGATTATCTGAGTGTATGTGTGTATGTGTATGTGTGGTGGATGCGTGGTGTGTGATGTGTAAATGTATGTATGTGTATATTTATATACAATTAGTTTGCCAAAATGGCTAAACGTACCTTAGGGTACGACATGCCTGTAGCACGTATGTATGTACGTGTATGTACATAGTAAACGTTGTGTTAGAACGTTAAAATAATATAATTAAGGTAGGTATGTAATAGTATATTAACTATAAGATAATACTGGTTTTGTGACCTAGGCTTGGTTTATAGAGTAATCACATTTGCCGCTCTTTTCAGTGTTGGAAGTTTTGTGTGTAGGTGTAGTAAATAGTAATATATGGTACTGGTTTCGCTTTATGCTGAACATTATGAGTGTAAATTAAATAAATACATAGCTAACAAGCAGGGTATTAGCTACCATAAGTACCAAATAATTAAAGTATGTAGTAAGTAAAATAGCACTGAATAGCAATATGTAGGGACTTGAAGTCAATATTCATAATGAATCCGACAAGTTAATGAAGTGAATAAAAAAAATAGGCTAAAAATGTGGACATTACTCCGTAAAGGGAAATTATATTAAAATTACATTATTTACAACTTAAATACAAGTTTTTTTGTAAGTAGGGAACCTACAATGGTCATAAGTAGGTATTTAAATATATGGAAAGGTACGGGAATATGAAAGCAATGTAACTTTCATAGTACATAATGTATGTATGTATCCTGTTCAAATGTTTACGGGCTTTGAAAATCCTGAGTATTCGAGCTATCAAGTAAGGTCGATAACCTTGATTGTAAATTTTCAGTAGTATCTGTTGTATGGATCTCAGCATTTCGACATTTTAATTCATATATCAATTGTGGTTTATTTAGATGCGCAGGGTCCATTTTTATTAATATGAGACCAGCGAATAAAGTTAAGTGTTTACTTTGTAAGTAACGTTACGTTAAGTGCTATAGTAAAGCTTTAAAAATAGAAAAAATATAACAAAAAAAAATAGCGTTAATGCAACTATGCGTTAATGCGTCACGCATAATAACGCGTCAAATTATAGAGTAACTCGGAACAAGGCAGGTCAATAGTGAAATTCGGAACGAAGTCTGTATTAATGAAAATGTCTTACTTACATGAATGACTGGAATGCAAATATAAAATACACTTGAGTATAAAAAACTGTTCTGGGTTTGCCAAATAATCCAATCCAAATTTAAATCAAGCTGGCCTAGTGCCTTCTAGAATTTTGTGGGATCACTACTTAGAAAAAATAGCACACGGATTAACAAATTAATTTCACACTTTAAAATAAAAGGAGCTCGAAGGTAGGTAGAGCTGCGCTGGATACGGACACGTAGATGGCGCTGGCTGTCACGAGACGGTCCCAGGGTTTGGGTTTGTCCCACTAGTCCAGGACCCAAACCTCAGTGACACAGAATTACAGGAACAGAAACAATAGGGAGCACTTTGAGAATTTCGTGGTGATACAATACGGATGAAAATAATCTCTTATGTAGGTATTATCATATATATATTTAAAAGAGTAATTCAAGTTGTTACAAACTTATTTATAAATTTTATAATATTATTTCGGTTTTTCCAAAAAACAATATTCGATTGACAGGTTATTTGTATTTAGAATCAATCAATGATGACCAACTATCAAAAATGAAAAGAAATGGATTATGAAAGAATTAAGAGATCAAAATGAGTATTATAACGAAAGAGGTTTTCACATCGTCACAGGTATTTACATTAACTTGAATAATCTAACATTGAAAAAGTAGTAAGAAGCTTAAAAGTAAATTGCTACTCTTTATTTATAAGAATTATATATTTTAAAAATGGCCTTTAATTACCTGTATTTTGATACTTCAGTCGATAGGTTTTGGTAATATTTTGTTCCGACGGAAATACAATATGGCAGCTGAAAGCCGACATATTGGTTTTCTTGACACTTCATATATCCTATAGTACTCTCGTAAATGTAATGATACCTCATTTATCAAAATCCATCATGCCGTTTAGGCTGTAGGATGCGCTTAAGAAACGTCCAAACAAACAAACATATATACAAACAAACAAACAAACATACATATAATCCAAACACATAACCCTCCTTAGTCGGGTAAAAATATATATTTTGATGATAATTTTGATGATAGATTTATCATATGTAACCTAAAATATTTTATTTATTCACAAAAATATTTGTTTTTTTAGATATAAAAACTCGTTGGGGAGATTGTAAAGAAATTGTGAAGTAAAAAGAACTAGTGTGGTAATGTAAAGTAAAAAACACTAGAGTGTACTAAGCTGAATTATGAACCTAAATGCGTATCCATAAGAGTCACTTTACGAGCAAGTGTGCTGAAAATATTTTTTTATTGCTCAACAATTTTACCATCGACCCGTGCGTTATTCGCCAGTTTCCATACTGAAATACAAACTGTACGGAACTATAGATACCAAGTTAGATAAAAGTTGCATGTCTGTTATACTCTCCCCTACAATAATGGAAAAATGAGTTAGGTATCAAGATTCTAAATCATTGTTTTATGATACTATAATTGTGTTTCGAGGGGACTCAAAAGCAAGCTGAATAAATGTTGACATGTCTGTAGTAGTATTCACGACTTTATTTACGAGATTTTAACATTGAAGTTCAATAAATAATTGTTTACGTCTAAACATTTAAATACGATAAAATTAAAACAGCTACATAATTGTGTCACTGCTCGGTTCATTACTTGTAGAAGAAAATATATTCTAAATTATATCACTTTGCCGCGACATAAGTATTTATTTCGACGTAAATAACTAACAATTTTGAAAAATTCATCATATTTTGCTTTAGTTTTAATTTATTGGAAATAATACAGGTAGTTTTTTAAAAATGAAAGAATTTTGGAAGTGATAAAAATCCTCGTAAAATGGATTTACTAATAAAAAACTTCTGATTGAATTGTCATGAAATGTATATGAGCATATAATCTACCTTTTAGCTTATAATTTCGCAAAAAAATATCATTCATATCGGCCTAAAAATCTTAGAAGTAGGTAACAAATTAGTACGATACGATACGATGTACTTTATTGTATACCAAAAAACAAAAACAAATAATATAAAAACTTCAATTACATATTATGTATACAAAAAATATATTGAAATACTCCTCACGGTAGGTAATTTTAAATGAACAGACACAGACCCATTTCTTAGTTTAGGTAGTGCACTACTATCAACGTTGAATTTTCACTAAAACCTTATTTAGGTACCAACAAATTACTTTCAAATTCAATTCAAACCAAAAGACGGCGGGAGCTAGTGCAAACACCAGAAGACAGTTTACACAGAATTACCGAATACCCACAACTCAGAATTAATTAGTGTACGCAAAACACTGAATATTCTGCTCGCTCGAATGAAATTGATTGAAGGTAGAACAGTCTATATGCTATATACTAGTTGACACTTAACATGTCTATAAATAGCGTAGACTGGCATATATTTAAGTGTGTGCGGAAAAATTTACCAATTTTGTTATGTAAGTACCTAGTTAATGTGCCGTTTTGAGGGAAAATGTGAGCCCAAGCAGTGAAAAATATATTAATACTACTATTAATGTTATAACTGGGTACAAAACCGGAATCTTCCTAAGGTCAAGTATGTCCTAGGATTTGTCTATCACACTACGATGTTTCAACCAAATCAGAAAATCTTACCCATCACAATGGTCGAAACACCAACGAAGAAGACGACTACTTATTCAATAACATAAACAGCAATTACTGGGTTATTTAAACTCTCCTATTCGCGTCATGCCCTCGGTGCTAACACCGTGAGGATTAGGGCCCGTTCACACGTACCACAACCACACCACATTGCAGCGACAAAACGTGGTGACGCAGTGGTTACGTGTGAACGAACTCAAGGAAATCGGAGAGGAGTCATTGTAGTTGCTATTGGGGGGAAGGGCGCAGACGCGGGACTTGTGCGCACAGTGTCGTTGCGTCGACGCAACGTTGTGTTTGCGATGTGACCGGTCGCCAGTGCGTGGTGTCTCTGGTGGTTGCGTTGTGGTTACGATGTGGTCGGTATCACCCACGCAGTACTATGTGATGGCAAAATGTAGTCTGTTTGAATTAAACTAATCATTTTGAAACAAATTAGCACCCGCCCACGTGGTGTGGTTGTGGTTGTGGAGTAGTTGTGGTTGTGGTTTAAGTTTTGGTGTGGTTGTGTTTGTGGTTTTGGTGTAGTTTTGGTTGTGGTGTGGTTGTGGTACGTGTGAATCAAGCCTTTACGTCCGAAAACCATTCGAGTTTTACGACAAAATAACCCGTGATCAGGTATCTAATCAAAGCCCGTGAGTTATCAAATTATCAAAGCTTTATGTATTTGAAAAATGAATCACGCTCAGTAACCTGAGCAGTTTTTTCTGCATCTACATTAATATTATGAGGAAATATTTTATTTTTTTGAATTAGATTTTTAGTTAAATTTTTATAGGTAGGTATAGATTTTTTTGAATATTTGTATGTGTGTTTGTTTGTAATAGATAAACTCTAAAAACCTGAAAATTCACGTAAAGAAGGCTACATTACCAGCATGTCACAAGCGGAACATTTGTTTCAAAAAATTAAAGTTCCATACGAACATTTCTATAATGTACCAAGATAACAAAAATTGACATATAAAATACATTGTCTGGCGTGCGCTGCGAAAACTATTGATGATACTGACATAAAATAATGTACTACATGTTTATACACGTAGTATTAATCATTAACCACAAAAAAAGACCACGAGGCTATCTATATGTTGGAGATGAGGATACGTCGAGCGTACACAAACTGGACTCCGATTATTCTACCTATCTACATAACAAAATGATTGTGATTTCAGATTAGTAGACCGATCTTATTGTTTGTAACTGTTAACACTAAAACTGCTATTCAAACCAGTGTTTTCATAACCACCGTCAGTGCCTACGATTATCCAACTACATACAAAGCGCCCGCAACTATGGACTTGAACATCGGTTATCCTGACGAAGCATTGATCATCCACACGCTGCTTTATGGCATTCCTGACCATTCCTGAATAGGAAGAAAAACGTCCACAACACAAAATGCCCTGAGCATATGAAGATGGCAAATTATGGCGATTGGACATTTGAAGCGAAATAATGGAACACTTGTGTTGTACCGCTAAGTTCGTGAATGTCCGGCTATAAAAGAGGGTGTAGACTTTGAGCAGATTTTTCAAAGCACAGGATAATTGAGCCTACTGCATTATGATTTGATGAGTGTCACGTGAACTTGACCTTATAAATGAGGTGAATCATTCTAAGTATATTTATGTACCAAACATTCTTGCACGTGACGTGATTTACAATGAAAGTTTAGTCCCTACCTACTTGTCAAAACTGAATAGAAGATATTTTTCCAAACCGTTGTCTTGGGTACCTACCATGATTAATCCCTTGGCACAACGCTTGCTCCACATCGAATCATTTATTTTTATAACCAACTAACTATCCCGCCCGCGACTTCATCCGCGCTGACTACAGTCTATCGCGAAAAAATATATCTTATTCTCGTCTAGGATATTAAAAACCAATGCAATAAAGCTCTTGATGTTTATTGACAGACTTGTTATTTCGTTTCCATGGCAACCGTTCCTTACAGCGAATAATCTACTTTTTCCAATTTTCCGGGATAAAAGCTATCTTCATTCCAAATTTCATCAAAATACGTCCAGCCGTTATTGCGTGAACAAAAAAATAAACAGACAACGGTTCACTTTTACATATTGGTATAGATGGATAACTCGTATACAACGGCGCAGAAGAATATTGAGTCGGAAATGTTTACGTACCTACATTTTTGGTTGTAAATTCATGGATAATGTTTCTAGCCCTTTTAAATTAGCTTTGGTAGTTAATGTTGCAGCTACAATTGCCTACTTTTTTGTGAAACAAAGATTCGCGAAAGAATATTATACTCAGAAATATTTACCTACCTTAATTTTTGGTTGTAATTTTTTAGCACATATGACTGGCCCTTGTTAAAATCTGGTCAGTTCTTTAGATTTCATTATGTTTCTGGTGCCTAATAGTCGTGGTTTAAGTTTTAACTTACGTTACAGATTAAAGACGAGCATGACTCTTGAAATTAAATTTCAAACTGTTGACACCAGCATCGATGATTCAGATGCAGCACTGATCATCCTCACGCTGCTTTATGGCTTTCCTGACCATCCCCCTTTATAGTTAAGTCACAATAACCGATTCTTTGTTCAAATTCAAAACACTGTGTGGGTAATGTGACCGTCGGTGGCGGCAGATAAACTATTTAGGTACACTTTTAAACTTGTTTATTGGTGAAAAACACAGATTTAGTGGCAAAATTGATAATAAAAATGCGGTGCACAGCACGCGCTCGTATATTACCATCGCAGACTAGCTGGCGGGACGGCAGAAGGTCTCCCCGCTCACTTTTCTTAGAAATTAATTATGTTCCGAGGGTAGGACAGGCGGTAGGAAAAAATATAAAAATATTACTGGCTACCTACTAAATACAAACATTTAGAGTTAAAGAAATACGTTCAATCCGCCTGTCTCCCAAAATAGTCACATATCGTAATAATGTTAGATAAATTTACATTTTATTTAAACATTTGAGCGCGTCGCTAACACACTGGTATAGTCGCAATTTTGTACAAAGAAAGATTTAGCTAGCTAACCGTGTGAAGCACTGGTGAGTAACACATAAAGAAGGAGACGATCAGTTCTAATTTGAAATGTTCTTTCTTTTTTACTGGTTAAACGTTTTAACTTATTAGTACACAGGCACAGCGGGATAACCTCTCCATAATCATCCGCATAAGCGAGTATATTCCTCCTACCTCCTACCGTAGCTAAAAACTGAAAAGGTGACTTGAACATTACTCCAATCCCTGACAAGTTAAACTCAAGTAAACCACAGCATTCTTCAACGGACCCGTGGTCGTATCCCTAGACCAATTAGTAACTTGTTTCACCTTAGATTAGAACCTTCCTTGTAAGGTGTACGATCCTGAATAATTAATATACTCGTATATGGTAGCACCTAACATTATAGCCATTCTACCCCACCCATTTCTATGGAACATTACGTTGTGTCGGCAGCAACGCTATTAAAACTCATTTAGTGTACGTGATAACAAAGAACGGGCGCGGATATGCATCAATTTGCATAATCCATGCATCAAATTTCGTTAATTTTCTTTTAAAGCGCACCGGCAGATGCGGAGCGCAAACATCGGGGAGCTTCACGTTTTAGTACGAGATATGATGGTTACATAGAGTACGGTTTTTTAAAAGAATAAGACAATTTAACTACCCCCGAGATTAGTTAATCTTCGGACGAATAAATGTATGGCAATGCACCACTGGGATAGCAGAGCATCGATAGCCTAGCGGTTTACTAGTGTGACTTAGAATCTAACTATACCGGGTGCGGTCCTAAGGCTCCACAATAACGACTTTTCTAAGTTATGTACAGTTTTCAATCGCGCCGTGCTTCGGAGGGCACGTTAAGCTGTCGGTCCTGGCTGCTATTATTTAATAACAGTCGTTAAGTTATGTCAGAGGCCCTCGGGTTGCCTAAAAATCTCTGACACTAGAACAGTACTACAACAAGCAAGTAACTGGGATAACCTGGGAGTCTCATCTTCTGGCAGTACGTATGATATCGCACATTACGTCAATGTGCGATATCTCGTGCATGGTGCCCGAAGGGTTAAGGTAGGAGACTTATTAGGCAAGCTTGCGTGATCATTGAAAAATGTAATAAAAGGTCAAAATGAAATACAAAAACCCGATTACGAACAAGATTATTGAATACGAGCTGACTAAGGCGATTTTTTTATGTATGCGAGGGTGAGTGTGTGTGTGTGTATATTTGTTACTTCTTCACGCTTAAAAGGATGAACAGATTTGGATGAATTTTGGTACGGAGATATATTTGGATTAACACAAAGGCTACTTTTTATCCCGGAAAATGCACTGTTCCTGACGTAACTAAACGTGGACGTGGGTAAAACCACGGGGCGCAGATAGTATTTATATAAATTTAATGTTTTTTTATATACTTAAACATTTTACTTTACTTTAATACTTGCAATTGCAACATTAGACTATAGTAATTAAATTAACTTGAATAATCTTAAATTAAAAAAATTGTAATAAATTTAATGACAATAAAATTGCAACTGTTTAGTTATAAGAAATATATATTTTTGAAATGGTCCTTTAAGTACCTTCATGGTGATACCTCACTCAATAGGTTTTGTTATTCTTTTGCTCGGAAAATACAATATGGCAGCTGTAAGCCAATTCATCAATATCCACCTCGCCGTTTAGGCCGTAGGAAGCGCCTAAGACGTACAAACAAACAAACAATCAAACAAGTACACATACAAACAAACACATAAGCGTGCATTCGGGTAAAAATAAGAACTAAATCCAGTGCAAAATCTCAGATAAATACGAAATTCTATGTAGCCGTCAGGTTCCAATAATGAAGCCACTTGCTATTATTATACCATCAAGTTTTATGCTGTTGTTTGTACTTTTACATAATTACCTGTAGGTGTGTTTACTTCAAATGAAACGACGCAATCTTTCGAAAATAATATTTTTATATTTGGTTTGCCATCCCACTATCCGCCTACAGCTAACCAAGAACGTTCAGTGAAAGATGGACTCCTTACCACCAAACTTAAGAGTGAAGCATTGCAATGGCGGCTAGTGTGTCTATGTGTTACTCCAAAATACCAAATTTTGTTTTAGTTACATAGTTTTTTATCGATTGCTCGGCTTCTAACCATTAGATTAAGTTACCAATTACACCAGTTTTTATGTCAAAACTTCATTGCAAACATTTTGTAATTTTTACGTGATGCGCGAACAGATAGACAGACAGACACCATTAACTTCATTTTACAGAGCTACTAACGGCTTTATTTTTTTTACCTATAAAAAGTGCCGTGACATACAACATAGTGATTTGAAATTTGGAAGAAACTTTCTTAGAGTACCTATCCTGGAAGAGCACTAAGAAAGGTTTTTTTAATTCCATCGGGGTTGGTAAAGATTGCACGCGGGCATGAGGCTCAGTTAGTGTGAAATAAATTACGAGAATAGGAATTTTTATTACACAATTTTCGTGACAACTGTGACAAAATCAACGCGACTAGCATGGACGAGGTCTTGCTACGATGTGGCGGGCCTTTTTTGGTGTAAATGTGTGCGTGAGGCTGTTGTACTCGTAAATTTGTGACGAGTCCATCTTTTTTAAACGTTCTTGGCCTAGCGTTGCTAAAGCTTTGCCTTCAATTTATGAACTTCTAACCATTTTTCAATTCCCTTGGAAAGACCATATCGGGAAGACCATAAAATAACTATTAATGAAAATTTGTTAAAAATAAGTAACAAAAACTGATTTATAGGTAACTAACCTTAAGCAGAATGACCGGTGTCTCTAAATACCTAAGTGCAGTTGCACGTCTACGTTTTCCGACTAGATTTTTGCAGACATCATAATGTGTATTCTATTTGGCGCAAATGAACGTACGTATTGGTTTTTGTACGTCTGTCTGGATTTAAAGAAAGCAGTTTCATTTGAACGTTTTTTTTCCGAAAGAGAAAATTTCGTTGGAGAGATGGTTCGTGTGATATCTGTGTGTTTAATAAACACTTGAAATCGTGAATTATTTATGTGAAAAATGTAATCATCTATCTATACTTCTAGATCTATCTATCTATCAATCTATACTTTTATATATATCTATATATATTTATACATACTTCTATTTATATATATATCTATCTATATATACTTATAATAAAGCAATAGGAACGAAAAAGTCTGTACAAAGAAGATAATTAAAAAGAAATAAAAAGTACATAAAATAAGCTACTGAACAAAAATGTAAAAAAATAAAAAATGACCGTCTGTATGTTTGTTTGTTTCTCCGTCTTTATGTTTGTTCACGCATCACGTAAAAACTACTGGACCGATTACAATGCAGTTTTTACTGTTGAATAGTTTATGTTTTGACTTAAAATCGTGGGTAGGTACTTTATATTTCTATCCAATGAAAAGAAGACGAGTAGTAGATAAAAAAAAATTGACGACTGAAGAAATTTTGATCAAATCTTGGTATATTGGTATTTTAGGTCTTGGAACAGCACAAAGAGTACGTTTAACCTACAGAAATGACCACGCGTGCGAAGACGCGGGCATCAGCTAGTCTATAATAAAGCAGTAGGTACCAAAAGTCTGTACAATGAAGACTTATTTTTTAAATTGATGATTTTCTTTTTCAGTGGCTTATTTTAAGAACCCTACTTAAAATAAGCCATTGAACAAGAATATAATATTTTTAATAATCGTGTCTGTCTGTATGTTAGTCTGTATGTTTGTTCGCGTATCACGTAATAACTCCTAAACAGATTGGGAATGCGGATTATTTAAAAAGAATATGGTCAAGATTACACCAAATAAGCTACTGAACAAGAATATAACATTTTTTTACATTGTGTCTGTTTGTTTATTTGTCGGCATGCTTGTCCGCGTATCACGTAAAAACTACTGGACCGATTGCGATGCGATTTTCAATGTTGGATAGCTTAGGATTTGACTTCAAAATTGGGGTACTTGGTTGAATCCTTGGGGTAATTCGATAATTAGATGCCAAGCAATCGATAAAAACTATTTGACGACAGAACGGATTTTGAAAAAAATTAGTACATGTACTTTATAGGTACTTTTGGTCCTAGAATAACACGTAAAACACGTTTGCCATGTCACATTGACACCTGTCACTTTGACATCAATGTGACAATCCCCATACAAAATTAACAACCTAGATAGAACCAATTTTAGGTAATATTTCTTTTCCACAATCGTGATGAAAGGTCTGGTCTGTCTGAAGGATAGGATCCAGAACGAGGAAATCCGAAGGAGAACCAAAGTAACTGACATAGTTCAGAGGATTAGCAGGCTGAAGTGGCAGTGGGCTGGTCACATTTGTCGAAGAACGGACAACCGCTGGGGTGAAAATGGCCGGCAAAAACTGGATGAGAAGAGCCGAAAACCGGGCTCTGTGGCGTTCATTGGGAGAGGCCTATGTCCAGCAGTGTAAGGATACAGGCTGATGATGATGATGATGATGATGATGAAAGGTAGCCAAGTCCTTTTTTGTACCCCTGATAACGGGTGTGCAATATTTCATAAAGATCGGTTGAGTAAGGCGGGAAAGCGTAACAAACAAACAATCATACAAACTCAATTTCACATTTATAACATTATCTAAAGGATTGTCGTGTAGACTACGAAAATAAAAACAAACACAAAATCCAACACTAGGCAAGATGGCAGAAGCGAAGATCAATGGGTGACAAACTGAATACGAACGAAATCATCCACATCTGCGACGCAGTGGAAAAATAACGCAGTTAATAAGACCGACCGAACCTTCGTCTTAATCGACTCCTAGAAGGAGGAGGTTCAGAAGTTTTCCGTTTTTTATTTGTTGTGTGTTTGTTACCTCATATCTCTTAAACTTATAAACTGGGCCATTATTCTCTATGAACAGTCACATGCGTAACGCGTCGTGCTGTGGACTCGTTCGGAAAAGTACGGCAGTTCTCGAACATGCACAAACAATTCCACGCAGATATCTTAACGCGGCGCGTTACGTGGCCGAATGGCAATAGAGAATAAGGGCCCTGACTAGCGACCCGACTCGGCTTTGCACTGGTGAAATAAAGAAAAAAACTTGAGGTGAAAAATTTAGTTCTCGCACAGTCGACCTTCACTCTGCTTTGGGGAACGGCGGCTCGCTTCGCTCGCCGCCTCCCCACGCTACGTTGTGCTGTATTATTCCATATAACAAACATAATAAAAATCTCCGAAACGGCTGGACAGATTTTAACGGGACTTTCACTGGCAGATAGCTGATGTTATAAAGAGTAACTTACGTTACTTTTATTTTTGAAAAGTAGCGACTTTGTTTATGTATCGATTTAGACATTTTTATTATTTGAATTTCTAGGACCCCGATTAGATCCTATTTTTTGAACCAATTTTGGCTCAGTAGTATTTTGTAAATAACTATTTTTTTTATAAGTAAATTCATTTGGTTTTTGTTTTGGCACCGACTTCAAAAAACTCTTTATCTTTTGTTGAATTTTTGTATCGGTACATTTTTATTAATTTTGAAAAAGTGTTTATTTAAAGGTTTTAAAGGTCATTCTGAATACGAAGTCGATCTAATTTATTCTGGAAATTATTTTTAATTGTGTTCAATCAGCCGAGCCGACGCACGTGATGAAAAAATAAGTACCAAATGGAAAGTGAGAGGCCATGTTTAGAACAAAAAACATAGCTTGAAGTTTGAATATCAAAGAAACAAATATTACTCCGCATTTTCTCTACTACTCTACAAATGTACGTGTTTATCACGTTTCATCCCTTTTGTTTCAATACAAATTGTGGGATAGACGTTCGTGCGAGATGATTATATTCATTACGCTGCTAGCTCCTGAGAGCTGAGATAAATCTATGGATTTAGTGTCAATATTCAAGAAACGTCTTTATAAAAGAGGGCGCATGTATAAAGAGATGTGAAAATAGCATTATCTTATTTCTTCTTTATAATTTGTGCAAATAAAAATATAAGTTCAGATTTCTAAAACGATTGAATATATGTTTGTGAGTTTTTAGTCCAATAGGACCGTAGTCGGGTTTTAGTTTTAGAACTAATATTTTTATATAAATTATTTTAGTGTTATAATATATATATTTTCGCAATGTGCTAATAAACCCCTTTCTTTTGATTTGTGTCATAAGAAAAGGTCACACGGCATCATAGCTTTTATTTTATTTTATTTATTTTTGTCCTCACTATGTTCAATTTAATGTAACATCACATAGCTTATAACCAGCGGTCGATTAAGACTCTTCCAACGATACCTCAATTTTCAAATCATGGTGAGTCATTTAGAAGTTATGAGGAAACAGATGAACATACATATACATACATACCTATCCACATATACACATACCAGTTAAAATCTTTACCCTCATTTTTGGATCGCCGTAGTCGGGTAATAAGGCAGCATACATACTGGAACTGGACTGGAATGATACGATGGCAGTTAATTAATATTCATTACCCAGTCTTGCATAAACCTAGGAGGTAAGCTACGTGCATTGCGAAAGTTGCTTCTGCTATTGAGGAATGTGGTATATGTTTCGTAGGACTATAATACGAATGTAGAAAAACGAGGGTGAAAGTACTTTTTAAACACCATGTTTTGAAGAAATTATCGCGTCTCTTTGTGTTTGTGCAAATATTAAAAACTAGCTTTCCCGCCCGCGACTTCATCCGCGCGGTCTACTGTTTATCGCGGAAAAAACGTCCTATGTTCATCTAGGATATTCAAAACCAATGCAAAAGTATGTAGCACCAATGCTCTTGAAGTTTTTTGACTGACTTAATATTTCGTTTCCATGGCAACCGCTCCTTACAGACTTGCAAATTTCCGGGATAAAAAGTATCCTATGTTTATATATATAATAGTTTACTTTTAATTTCATATTTTTTATGTACTGAAAGCTAAAAAATAAAATAATATCTTACGGCGAGTCGAATTTCTATTACTGAGGTTACGCTACGCCTCACTTTTTTTTTGTATCTTTTATCGTATAAAAACAGTATATAGTTAAATATTAAAAACGGGACTTAATCGCGCTGAAAAACTTAATATTTATTTACCTCGACGTTTCGATCAAGTTGCATTGATCGTGGTCACGAGGAGACACAATCGAAACGTCGAGGTAAATAAATATTAAGTTTTTCAGCGCGATTAAGTCCCGTTTAAATATTTAACTATGAGTTCGAATCGCGAAAGTTTAAAAGTTACAAAAACAGTATAAACAAAAAAAAAACTTTTTTATTTAGTTATAACCTGAACCCCGCAACTTTGCACGCCTTCTCTCTTCTTGTCTCCCTCCCCCTCCCCTTCTTACCCCCCTTTCTTACCCCCGCCCCCACTTCTTACCCCCGTCCCCCCCTTTCTTACCCCCGTCCCATCTAAAACCATTAACCCATAAACCGCCCAACTAACCCCACTCTATTCATTCTTATGTATTATTTTGTGATTTAATTACATTTCCAATGCGCGAGCTACTTTTTCGAGACCAAGATGAACAAAAAAAAAACAACAAAATCAGTCAATCTGTTCTCGAGATAAGAGTATATCATCAAATACGTTAGTTAAAAATCCTTCAAAAATCGCTTGTATGCAGTAGCCATGTTCATGGTGAAGCTTCGAACCGGCTTTCACAATTAAATGCGTATACAAAATTTCGTGTCTTTTCTGTTACCCGTTGAGGAGTTCAAGACCCAACCCTGAGTGCAGAAACCTTGTCATGATTAAACTTAAAACCGGCTATCATAATAAAATACGTACACATTTTTTTTTATCTGTGCTTTTGACCGTTGAAGAGTTCTTTTATCTGGAAACCATTCCATGGCAAAACTTATCTACCATAATAATAACAACGGCTATCATAATAATATGCGTACACAAAATTTCGTGCCTGTGCCGTTGATGAGTTATTTTATATGGAAGTAAACCTGGAGGTTGATTCAGGTCATGCTTACCACCCCGAATGGGTTCCCGCCTTGTCATGGCGGGGGGGCTCTAGTAGCCGTGGTTTGGGACCCACGGTGAGGCTAAGAGGGGTCCAAGCGCCGCGGCCGCGCTGGAGAGCCGGCGGAACTGCCCCTCCGTTCCGGCCGGCTCTCCACTGCCAACTTCTCAGGGCTTTGACCCCAGAAGTCCTTGTAGAAGTGGCCCAGTAGGTTGCGGTGCTATATGGGCGGCATCGCAACTGAGGCGGGCCACGGTGTTGTATGGGCAGCATTGCAGCTGAGGGTAGAAAGACGGCGGGAGAGAAGGGACGGTATGGCATTGCGCCGATCTTCCTTCCTTCCGCGACCTAGACGGGGTCGCCACCGTTTGATGGTGGACGCTGTGGGGCTGCAGGGGAGAAGGAGTGCCGGAATTACGGTGCGCCGCTCTCTCTATCCTCCGCAGCCGAAGTGATTGGCGGTGGGGCCACTGACCTGATCCATCGCAGGGAGACGTTAGCCGTCTTGACATGGAGTCGTCTGGCGTCCATTTGCGGGTTGGTCTCCCAGGAGGAGGTGGTCCGCTCCAATCACTACTATATGGGCAGTAGTGCTTGAAGTGTGACGTGCTCCATGGTTTCCTAAATCTGGTGTCACTGCTCGGAGCAGCGCCGGATAATCCGCCAGTTGTTACTGCGGCTGTACTGGGTGGTGACAAAAGATGTGGGAGGCCATTTGGCCATGTAGCGTTGAGCTCAACGCTACATGGCCATGAGTCAGAGGAGGAATGTATTCTCCTCTGACCCTCCTGAGGCCTAGGTGGAGGACACGGGGGTGTCTTCTGCCAGCATAAGACCTCAAGGAGGCGCGCATGGTGTTTCTGAGCGCCCCTCGATGGCAGCCATGGGGTGGAGAATGACTTCATCCCCACTCCTACTGAGAGGGGTCCTCTATAGGACCAGCGCCGTCGGGGCCGCGGACGAGTGCGTAAGCGTATCCGTAGCCCTGGCACAAGGCGAAGTGTGGAACACTGTAGGGTTTTAGTCAGTAGGAGTCTGATATAACATCCACCTTGCTTCCCCCGCAGCTTGATGGGATCCATGAGAATAACCCAAGTAAAAAACATAAAATAAAAAAAAACATGCTAACCATAAAACTGCATTGTCAACTGCAACGGAACTGAACAACATGTAATAATTTAACCCCGTAGTATAAACGGAAGTAAGTGGTTTTCATTCAGCTTGCATGATTCGACCTAAACAAACATACATACATACATTGCAAGTTAAATAAAAGATTTCAACTTTTAAAAAGCTGTTCTATACAAAATGTATGAGAAAATGTTTTTCTTTCATAAATTTTATTGGATGTTTTAATAGTTATTCTGCTATTCGGGGTGGAGACAGATCCAATAAAGCAATGATCATACAAATCGGTCCAGCCGTTTTTATGTTGTGAATTATGAACTCCATCTGTTTTCTTTTTGTTTGTTATGTATATAAATAACTCGTGCAACAAACGATTGCGTGTTTTAAGGATCGCCAACGCCATCTAATTACATGCGATACTATAACCCAAAGAAGTAGATACGGCGAAAAGTAAATCAACGTAAATAAATTACAATATAAAAGCTTATTAATATGTTTTATTTACTGTGTTAAATAGGACATAATTATTTAATTTACTTACCGTCTCACTATTTACTTAGTTAGTATCTGCATGTTCAATATTCTGAGATGCATCTAATTTAAAAAATGTCTATAACTCCTTTTAGGATGATCCGATTTTTATTTAACAAAATACCTCCGCAAGACTCCGCAAATAGCATCAAAATCCATCCAGTGGTTTATGCGTGATGAAGTTACAAGCAGACACAAATTCTAAAAACGATGCTTTTGGATTCTACTTCTTTCATAGACTCAAATAAAAAAGTTTTTTCTAAATTATTTTTATTGTACAGATTTCACCTTGGTAACAGTTTTAATATATGTATATATTTAAAAAGGGTGCCATGTTCTACTTGTCAAGCCCTTTCATTGGATACCCATATTGAGTGGATTGAAAATAAAAAAGTAATCCGCCATTTGGCCGCCACTAGGCGGCCAACGGGAGACGATAATACACGACCAAAATAATGTACGACCAGTATTGTACAGCCAATATTTCACGGCCAGATATTACGTGTACAGCGATTCGTAATATTTGGACGGCTAATACTGGCCGTGTATTATTGCCCGTACAAAATCAGTCCGGGTTGATAATGCACCGCCAGTATTACGCGACCAATATTACGTGTACAACTGGATACGTAATATCAGCCCGTGCCGATTTTGTACGACCAATATTACACGGCCAATAATACGAAGCCAACCATAAACAAAGCTAGAATCACTCCTTGATGCGTCGCTTGTGTAGGCGAGTGTCGAAAAGAAAAAAATTGTCACAGAACCGAATCGGGAAACCCCAACTCCACATGGTGTTGTCTGGCCTACACTAGAGTGTTTTTAAAAAGCCGGAGGCGAGTGTTGGTACCTGTGCTTTGTTACGCAAGGGCGGAGGGGCAGCACTTCACGCAGAGCCGGAGCAATCACGATTCATAATCTGTGGTAAAAAGATAATGGAACGTGCAAACGAGGCTTTGACTATGATATTTCTATATTTTTATCTGTGATGTACACGTAATATTGGCTGTACATTATCGCCCGTACAAAAAGTGTCCGGCCTGTATTACACAGCCAATAATGCACACCCTGTTATTACATGTACATATTTTGGCTTCGTAATCCTGGCTGCGTATTATCGCCTGTACGAAATCAGCATGGGGTGATATTACACGGCCAATAATACGCAACCAAATAATGTACACCCTGATATTACGACGCCAATCCACGTAATATTGGTCGCGTATTTATAGGCTGTACATTATTTGGACGCTTAATATTGGCCGTGTAATATAGGGACTCCGGCCAACTTGGATTTGTTTTTTTCATGGTGTTCTGTATTCTACTAGTTAACCCCTTTCATTTGATACCCATAACGAAGGGGTTGAAAAAAATCTGCCATTTTTTGGTCGCAGCCATCTTAGATTTACAATGATACTGAATATACATAATTGTATTATCATCAGAACTAAAGGTGTGTATCAAATTACAGATCAATCGGTCAACAGAAAAAGGGGGTAAAATTTCAAATACTAGATTAGACCCAAACAAACAAAAAATAACAACAAAAAATGGCAAGCTACATAAAACCGTTAAACAATTTGCTAATTCTTGACGTTTGATCAATTTATATTGATCTTGGTCACGAGAGGACTGCTCGACCAGCGACCAGATTTATTACCTCTAATACCACAAAAGAGTAAAGTAGAGTCTATTATTATCTTTGAAAAAGTCTTTTTCTTTTTAAACATAGGCAAAAGAGGCCTTCTGGACCTTACAAACAGAATATTGCCAAAACTCTCAAATGAAAATTATTTTACCCTCGTATCGTCAATAGAAATCTCTTTCTACCAAATCCCTTTGATTTAATTTACTCAATAGCACCTATGTCCGAAATCATAACCTTCAATTCATTACAGTCCCGAGCCGACCCATACGCAAATTAGGTAAGGAAGATCATTTCCCGGAACATATATTATACCAAATCCTTTCAACTCGTACATAAAGGCCCAGTGCCACTTATATCAATGAAACGACTAGACATTTCTTTTCGGTCAATCGATCATCTGACGTCACGCATGGAGGAGGTTACGAGAACTTTTCGAGTTTCCGTCAAGGATAGATTACTGGGGGACTCTTCAGACCCAATTGAGATGGGTGGTATCGTATAGCGATGGGGATATGAGTGATCAATTTCGTGTTGGTTGAATCAGGGACTGTGATATTTTCGTGAAATTTGGAGTTATTAAAAGCTTTTATATAACTTGCAATATTTTTTATGTATGTGTTATTGTTAATGTTAAATTTTGCAAACTGAATTAGAACCACTTTCTTTTATCCTACGGCGTTGATTTTTTGCATGCTGGTTCAGTTCTAAAGACAAAGCATTTTTATCGTAAGCATGATCCAGGATTAGCTCCAGTAAAGAAACTATTCAACGGTTAACAGCACAGACAACAAATTTCTGTGTATGCATTTTATTATGATAGCCGGTTTTAGGTTTTACCAGGACATGGCTGCTACACACAGGGTTGTGGCCTAACTAGGGAACTCCTCAACGGTTATCAGCATAGACACGAAATGTTGTATACGCATGTAATTTTGAAAGCCCGTTCTAAGTTTCACCATGACATGCCTGCTGCATAAAAGTTTTTTTAATGATATTTAACTTTTTTTTAATGTATATAATTTTGAAAGTTTCAAATGAGGTAGTGCCAACTTCTGGTCTCAAAGTATTTCAGGCTGTCTAAGCATTTCTGAATTTGGAATTGCCACATACGCCAGCTTACTTTGTAACAGCCGAAATGAGCGCTTTCACAGTTGTAATAACACGATATGAGGACATATAATTCGAAATCTTTTTCTTGAGCTTATCTTGGAGAGTCACTAATGCTGTTACGCACAGGGGACGATCCGTTCATTAAATATAGAATAAAAACTAACTTTACTACTGCATGGTCCTTTTTAATACATAAATAGTCATGAACATTAAACAGAAACATACATTTGTAGGTATACGAGTTAGTTCTGTTAAGAACAGTGTTAATCATGATCAACGAAAAATAAGCTTTAATTGACCGAGCGAGCGCCAAGCGCGAGCGAAGCGTCTCCGTTTCAGCTTGGGCAATGCTTTCGTATGTCCGGATGTCCGGATCACGGTTCTCCTCTACAGGTCGCATTTCTCAACTGATCTAGATGAAACTTAGTCTTAGTCGTAGCCCTCTTTATGCCCTTTTTTGGGGGAAGTACCCTGGGTGGGTACTCAAAAATCTAATCTAATGTATACTAAGTTTCTCAGAGAAATTATAATTTCTCTGAGAAACTTAGTATATTTCTCTGAGAAACTTAGTATACATTAGATTAGATTTTTGGGTACTCAAAAATCTAATCTTATGTATACTAAGTTTCTCAGAGAAATTATAATTTATCTGAGAAACCTTATCTTAGTATATTTCTCTGAGAAACTTAGTATACATTAGATTAGATTTTTGAGTACCCACCCAGGGTACTTCCCCCAAAAAAGGGCATAAAGAGGGCTACTGAATATATCCGCCTTATTAGATCTGATTTCGATGGTTCTTTTTTTATTTAAAAGAGAGTAATTTTAAATTGGTCTCATAAAAATTGGTGAACATTTGATAAGGATCTTCGGCATGATGATCAGAATAGGTCCTCAACATGCAGTAAATTGCTCACTTTTAGGTTTCTACCAGTGGAATCAGGCCTTTACCTATTATTGATAGAGCATCTTGGTTATTAATGTTAGTTTTACAATAAGGTAACTAGATGGCGCTACTGTGCACAGCTAGATTGTGTGCAAAAAAGTTTGTACGCGCGAGGTCTATAGCTCACAGAGCCACTAGTAATAGTGGAGTAAATGAGCAATTTTAAGGCAATATTAAAAATTAGAATAGATTTTACGCGCATAGTTCTGCTATTGTCATAAAATCATGATTCCAACTCGTGTCATGTTAATAATATATAAACTCTTTATTGCACTCACTAGAATAAAAGTAACGAACAATACTAATAAAACCGTCCAAGTGCGAGACGGACTCGCGCGTCGAGGGTTCCGTACAAACTTGTAGGTATGTAAATAGCGGCCTAGTTTAGTTCGTTTATTATGGGAATCAAGTCTCAAAGACTTTTGAGAAAAGATTTTTAATGTAACTAAAAATTAACCCCCCTACCAATTAAAATTTAGTTAAACCACGTTTATTCTAAGCTTATACTAGGAATAGTTATGCTTAGAATATCCAAGGGATAAATTACTTACAAATAAACTTCGTCATAACTATTTCTCCGATTAGCAATACCAGCTTTTTAAAATGTAGTATTTCGTCTATGGCGCTGTATCTGTCATCATTCTGTCACTTTGACGTTTTTACTCGATAAAAAGCTCGATGGCAGGCGCTGGAGCATAGAATAACTTACTCTAGGGTTTGGTGAATGAGCTACCAAACAATTGATCTAAAAACATAACACCGCTTCTAAAAAAACAATATATAACACGAACCTCTTCCTCGCCTTACAAATCAAAAGGATATTCCCTGTTTTTGAATGTTTTAACTTTTCTTCTAATCTGTATTTGATTAATTATACCTATCATTGACTTGCTCTAGTTCAACAATTGCTCCTAATGCCATTGTAGGTATAGATTTCTACTTATGAAAAAATACTTATGAAAATGAATTAAAGAAGCTTTGCATGTAAATATAAACAAATCACATATGCGTTTTTGAAGTTATTCCGGACTTAAACTAGGCTAAAAGTAAGATTAACGCTAGTTAGAAGAGTAACGCCAGCGTTATGCTAGGTATAAGTTATTCCAAGTTTATTTTTTAACAATTTGCTTATTCTTCATTTATTCTCAGAATAACTTTTTAAACTAGATATATTTGTAAGTCCCTTAAGGTTTTTGGATTTTCCCCTTTATTTGTGCTACAAGACTGCTTATTGCCAAATTTAATGATTCTAAGTCCACGAGAAGTACCCTATAGGTTTTAATTCCTTAGCGATTGTTTAAATATTATGTGGTATAAACAGAAGTATCTTTTGATTGCGTTGACTTATAAGTCTGTTTTCTTCAAAGCCACAAAAGATTGCAGACTTGAGTATTTGTCATTATTTTGAAATTGATACCTTCACACTTGCCTTAGAAAAAGGGTCTTGACAGACAGACAGACGGACGGACAACAAAGTGATCCTATAAGGGTTCCTTTTGATGTACGAAACCCTAAAGATTACAATGAACGGATGCATCGTTAAAAACTATTACTTGCAGATAACCTTTCGATGGAGTGGATTTATTATAATACTAGCTTACCTGCCCGCGACTTCGTCCGCGCAGACTACAGTTTATCGCGAAAAAAGCATCCTACTTACGTTCTTCTAAGATATTAAAAACCAATGCAAAAGTAGACTTAGAGTTCTTGGTTATGGCCTCCGTAGCTTGTTGATATAATCTGTGGCACCATCGCTCTTGATGATTTTTGACGGACTTGATGACTTGATGGCAAATAAATTTGACATATCAAGTTTTTAAAAGCTTATGAAGAATATATATATAATGATTATCACGATAGACAGTTAACTCTTTTTTGCTCAAGAAAAGAACTGATAATGCAATATAAAGTCTGAAGTCAACATGGGTGACAACGCCGATGGAGGCCAAGGAAGAGCTGACGTGACGATCTGGATGCATACCAGAACTGATGGTCGGATGTGGAACATATCGCTATACATGGAGGCACATGAGGGAGACCTTTACCAAGCGGTTGGACAGTAAAGGATAAAAAAAAGGTACAAACTTGCTGAATACATGTGACGGAAAAAAGTTGGCTTCAGCAGTTCGCAGCCAGTGCGTGAATTATTTTATCACCGCGCGCCGCAGCGCGAGACCACGCTTCGTGTATTATTTTAATTTTCTCTTTACATTCTATGCCGAGTAAGTGTCTCGAGACTATGTAAGACAGTAATTTAGTCTGTAAAACGTATTAATGAGGCGTATCGTTACGCGTTTGTGTGCTGAACTGAACAAGGATTATAGGGATTTTATAAGTTTAGGTTCCTAACAATTGCACATTATTATGAGCTTAATATACTTGTATTCTGATTGTATGCATCTTACTATTTTCTTCGTCTTTAGTAGGAACTAGCTATGCCGCGGCTTCGCACGCGTTGTTATTTATCTATGTTAAAAATACTCTATCTGCTGTTCCAAGACCTAAAATACCAATATACCAACATTTGATCAAAATTCCTTCAGCCGTCAAAAATATTTTTATATCGATTGCTCGGATTCTACTCAACGGATTGAGATACCAAGTGCCCCAGTGTTTAAGTTTAATCCTAAACTATTCAACAGTGACTAAACTAAACTGCATCTTAATCGGTCCTGTAGTTTTAAAGTGAGGCATGAACAAACAAACAAACAAACAGACAGACACGATTTATGTTTTTGTCAAAGTAACCTAAAGTTTTTTTTAAATTTTCTTCTTTGTACAGACTTTTTCGTTCATATCGATTTATTATAAGTATAGATAGATAGATAGATAGATAGGGAAACATGTATTTTATGTTAGTCAAAGGAATCATTTCAGTGTGATATTTCATGATATGATAACCCACTGCATAATTTTGTAATCACAAAAGACACTATAATATTTTCAGATGGGTTTGTACCAATCAAACAACAAGAAATCCATCTGCGATGTGTATACAACGAGTAACTAGTTACCTATAGTACACACACCAGAAGCTTATTACGTTCCCACTGCTGGGATACAGACCTTACATCTAGAGAGAGAGAGAGAGAGAGAGAGAGAGAGAGAGAAAGTCATAATCTATCACCTGACCCAAGTGCATCGACAAGCTACTTTCCTCACAATATTTTCTTTCATAGTTCATGGGCGATGCCATCGAATTCCGCTCAAAGCTTTGGACTGTATGGGACGTGGTTTTGAACTGGGTGCCATTGGGTAGTAAGCGCACATGTAACTGCTCAGCCAACAGTACTCCAAATCCACTAGTACGAGTAGTAGAGTACAGTAGAAATAACTCGTTATGGAATCGAAGCTCAATCTCGCCTGGTCCCATTTATCGCAATAAGTGCTTATTCGCCATTTAG
This sequence comes from Alsophila aescularia, assembly GCA_946251855.1. NCBI lineage: Eukaryota > Metazoa > Arthropoda > Insecta > Lepidoptera > Geometridae > Alsophila > Alsophila aescularia. Next base: position 17,537,713 of record OX276380.1, on the reverse strand, counting down.
TTCCGATAAGGTTCGGCACTTGTTCCGATAAAATTCCATTAAAAACATATCATCATTGCTATTACATCAGTATGTATTTGTCCACTGCTTAACGTAGGACTCTCCCAATTAATGCCACAGAACCCGGTCTTCGGCTTTTCTCATGCAGTTTCTACCGGCCGCCTTTTGCTAGTCGTTACTCCACGTCTTGGCTGGTGGGCGTCCCAGTACGTTTACCGAACCGTGGTCTACACTCAAGGACTCGTCTACCTCAGTGATTGTCCGTTCTTCAATAAATGTGACCAGCCCACTGCCACTTCAGCTAGCTAATCCTTTGAGCTATGTCGTTGACTCTGTTATCTCTAAAAATATATTGATTCGCCATACACTGGCCTTTAAAACTTAGTACCATACTTTTAATGTCTGTCTGTTCGCGTATCACGTTAAACCTACTGGATTGATTGCGATGCATTCATCGTAAAATAGGTTAGAGTTTAATTTAAAAACTGGTTTACTTGGTATCTCAATCCAATTAGTAGGAGCCAAGCATTTTAGTAAAATATATAAATCTATTAATTTGAAAAGCGTGTTACTATGTTTTTAATAAAACTGCTGGACTGAAGGCGATGCGATTTTCACTGTTGGATAGCTTAGGTTTTGACTAAAAATCTAGTGACTTAATATCTCAATCTCAATAATGATATAATAATAATAATAATATATTCCGGACAATTTCACACCAATTACCTAGCCCCAAACTAGGATACCCTGTACTATGGGTACTAGATAACGGATAAACATACATAGATACGAATATTTAACATCCATGACTCGGAAACAAACATTTCTGCTCATCACACAAATGATTGCACCTTGCAGGATTCGAACCCGCGACCGTTTGATTACGTACCTAGGATCACTAGCCACTAGACCAACTGGTCGTCTAAATGAGTCGAAGACAAGCAATTTAATAAAAACTCTACTAATTTTAGCAGAGTGGTACTAAGTTTTAAAGGCTAGTCTACTAAAGGATCAATAACAATTCGCACTAGGTACCCCGTTGCAATTCTACACGGATCACATTTCCTGTTCATTTTTCCTCCTCATAAATCCTTGAGCTGGTGCACTTTATCCCGCACGTCAGGAATCCAGGGATGTTAAGCAAACATTGTGTGCTCCTGCTGATTTAATATGAATCGAGGTGCAACTTTGTTCCACGTACCTTCTCGGATCTGATAGAGTAAGAAATTCTTGCCATGTAGAGCTAAGACGCCTTCAGTAGCTCGATACTCTCGATATTTTATAAAAAATATATGTTTTTTTAAATCTTTCTGTATTGGTAAGAAGTAACACTCTTTATTATTGTAAGCGATACTGGAATTTTATGTGAGCTTTTTATATCTGCATAGAGCGAAGGATAGCGGATTGCCATAATTTCCTAAGTGGGGATAATTACGCGAAAACCCTGTACAATATTAAATACATCTAGCAGACAATAGTTTCTGAATGATCAATATGACTTTACTTAACAATGGGATTATAAAGGCTGAAAAGAAGAAAATAATAGTATGAGTGTGTAGGCATAGAGCTTAAAATAAATGAAAGTATATATATTTTATTTCTATACGTGGAGTTTGATTATAGGTAATACTAGCTGTACCCGCGGCTTCACACGCGTGGTCGTTTCTTTAGGTTCAAAGTACCATAATGTGCTATTCCAGGACCAATATACCGACATTTGATCAACGTGTCTTTTGCCGTCAAAAATACTTTTTTCAATTACTGGGCTTCTAATTGACGAGATTGATATACCAATTACACGTGTATATAAATCAAACCCTAAGCTATCTAACAATGAAAACCACATTGCAATCGTCCAATAGTTTTTGCGTGATGCGTGAACAAACAAACATACAGACAAACAGACAGAGCAACACGATTAAAAATATATAAATATTCATGTTCAATACCCTTTTTAAGCACCCAAGAGCATTTTTATATAATAATATATACCTTCTTTTTACAGCCTTTTTCGTACCTGTTGCTTTATTATAAATATAGATTTATGTCTGTGCCAAGTTGCATCAACATCAGTCCAATAGTTTCAGCGTGATACGTGTATTTTTAAATAATTTTCCACCCCTATCCTGCAGGAACCCTTTTTTTTTCAAAACGAAACGTAGCCTCAATTTTAACCCATCATATAACTTAAGACGGTGCCAAGTTGCATCAAAACCCGTCCAATAGTTTCAGCGTGGTACATGTGCTTTTAAATATCCTGAGACAACCCATTAATTTTTCGGGATTAAAAGTATCCAATGTCCTACCTCGAAGTATGAACTCAAATCATACCAAATTTAATTTGAATTCAGTGAGTATTTTCGGCGTGATGCAGCCAAAAGCTTGGCAGCCCAAGGTACAGACAGACATACAGACAAAAATTACAAAAAAAAACAATTTTGGTTTCAGTACGAATATAGAACAGCCTCCAACAAAAATTACAAAATATCTTCAATGTACAGAATTTGGACCCTTATCCTGCAGGAACCCTTTATTTTTTCGGGATAAAAAATATCCTCAATTTTCATTCATTATATAAACTATGACTATGCCAAGTTGCATCAAAATCCGTTCAGTAGTTTCAGCGTGATAAGTATTCGTTGAAATAACTTGTAACCCCTATTCTGCGGGAACCGTTTAATTTTTTGGGATGAAAAGTATCCCATGTCCTACCTCGTAGTATGAACTCAAATCATACCAAGTTTCATTTATATTCATTCAGTAGTTTTGGCGTGATGCCTAGCCAAGATACAGACAGACAGGCAGACAGACAAAAATGAAAAAAAAAACAAGACATTTCAAAATATCTTCAATGTAGAATTGGACCCATTACAGTTTTATTATAAGTACAGATGTATAAAAACCAGGAGCAGCTCATCATACTCCTACTGTACCTTATATTTCAAAATCTAGAAACTAAATCTTGTTTGCCTCTGTTCAGTTTTGTTCGCAGTCTGGTTTTTTATAGTTATTTTTAGTGATTGCACATGTTTTAGCAAATAAATGAATTTTCAACATATTTTAGACTAAGTAGAAATACCGTTGTGTTTAATCTTCTTATCAAACAGACATACGACATAATCTAAAGCTTGTTTGCCACTTTTTAGTTTTATTATGATAATTTATTGTTATAGCTTCCCTTATATATTTATGGAATGGTCTTTTAAAGACCTTGATTAAGATACCTCACTCGATAGGTTTTGGTCATTTTTTGTCTCCTCGGAAATACAAAATGTCAGCTGTGAGCCGCCATATTGGTTTTCTTGATTAGGATCCTATAGCACGATTCGTGATCAAGACGAATCCAATGAAACCTCATTTATAAAAATTCAACAAGCCGTGTAGGCTGTAGGACGCGTTTGTTTTATGTACAAACGTACATACAACCCAAACACATATCCCTCCGCAGTCGTTTAAAAATTAAATCGCAAAAAAATAAATAGATGTACCTACATTTTATGGTCGAACATGTTTTGCCTAATTAGGCGTTGAATGTAACACTAAAAGTCGATCAAAACCCTCTTTCCCAAAGTTACCACTTAAAATATCCCAATTCAGTCAGTTCTATTACATTTCACGTCCACGCTCACGATCGTAGCCCAGATTCGATTAAAGACAACGATCGCGTTTCCTATTAGGCTCTGTTGCAGCGGGCCATGACGTCACGCGCCACCCTGCGCAACCCTCGCATTTTTTCTTTTATTTTTAGGGCTCCGTTAGCAAACTTACAAGTCAAGGTAGCATTTTATTTTAAAGACACATCTCAAATTGCAAATTATCAGGTTCCTTTACGTATTTTTTTCTCTACTGAAAACGAATTTAACCAACATTCAACAGACTACAAAACGTATAAAATTTATAAGAAATAAATAAAAAGTGCCAGCCTACTTATTGTAGTCGGTTGGATCCTTTACTTTAAATAGAAGTATGTATTTTTACCCGACTGCACGGAGGGTTATTTGTTTGGGTTGTATGGATGTTTGTTTGTACGTTTCTTAGGCACGTCCTACAGCCTAAACGGTTTGATGGATTTTGACATATGAGGTATCATTGGAGTCGTCTTGATCACGAGATTGTTAAAGAATATGTGAAATGTTAAGAAAACTAATATGGCGGCTTACAGCTGCCATATTATATTTTTGACGAAACAAAAAATGACCAAAACCTATCGAGTGGGGTATCAAAATGAAAGTATTTATAAGACCAGTTCAAACATATATAATTCTTATAATAAAACAGTAGCTATTGTCTTTTTAGCTTCTTACAAAATTTTCTATTATAGATTTTTCAAGTTAATGTATATTGAAAAATCTAAAGCCCTATGTTGCAATTGCAATTACTAAAGTAAAGTAAAATATGTATGTAAAAAAGAAACATTAAATTTATATCAATACTAGTTACGCCCCGCGGGAATAAAAAGTAGCCTATGTGTTAATCCAGGGTATAAGCTACCTCCACTCAATTTTTTATCCAAATCCGTTAAGCTGTTTAAGCGTAAAGAAGTAACCACATAGACACGCACAACACACACACAACACACACACACACGCACACATACAATACACAAGAACCCTTCGATACATGCAAACTTTTGCCTTTATAATAGGTATTAGTGTGATTATTTTTGCGGGCGGTCAGTTCGTATTCAATAATTTAGTTCGCCGTCGGGTTTTGTATTTTTATAATAGTTTTACTTGTCTAGGTAGATCATTAATTCTGTTTTGGTATCAAGCAAGTAACAAATTGAACAAATCGAATATTTTTTTTATAGGAAAAGTTTGGATCACGGACGGGGTTTGAACCCGTATTCCGTGCCTCTACTCGGCACATGCCTTTACCAATTCGGCTACCATGACTATTACTATGCCATCCGAATTTCTCGTAAGGAGCTTTTCCATTAGGCAAGTCTTGCATGTAAGTATGACGTCATATTTGTATACAAGTTGTTTGCATTGGAAACATGTTTTCGAGAGTGTGAAAATTGCATGCAGGCTTTACTTGCATACAAGTGGAGATGATTACAACATGCGCAAGCAATTTGCAACTTGCATACAAGTTACTTTCATAATGGAATCGCGCAAGTAAATCAAATACATATATTACAACAACAACAAAAATGGATACCATCGTTGGAAAGTTAAAATTCGACCACGAAGAAAGTATCGAACCTGCAACCTCCACGGATAGCTTAGTAGGAAGTGCAACGGAACGGCATTCTGGTTGTCGCAGGTTCAAGCCCTGATTCGTGGTTGGATTGTTCTTTTCACAAATTTTACATAGGTTCACGGAAAGTATGCTCAAATGCATTTAATCAAAACTCAACAGTTGAATGCGATTCTGTTAAACATTCTGAGAAAGTCCCCAACACAAGTTCTATAATTTAACATTTATTTGATGTAAAGAACCCGACGTTTACATTTTCCGTTGCTCACTTGCCCAGTATATTTTTATTTTTTCTTTGAATTTTCCTCTACTCGAACTCTATTGCTGTAATTGGAGTGAGCTGAATATCGTGCTATTCAAGTTTGTATGACTTTTGAGTGCACTTGCAGTTTTGTAGGAAAAATGGCGGGAAAACCATCCGCTTATTTAGTGGTTTACAAATTGCTCGGGTTTCAGTGTATGTCGATTTCTGAAATTCATTTTTGATAGAAATATAGGGAGTATTATTAAAGGCCTCGGAAAGGAAAATAGTAGGTACTAGCTGAACCCACGGCTTCGCACGCCTGATCATTTCTCTAGGTTAAAAGTACTCTATCTACTATTCCAAGACCTGAAATACCAATAAACCAATCATTTGATCAAAATTCCTTCTATCGTCAAAAAGTTTTTATCGATTGCTCGTTATCTAATTTTCGGATTAAAATACCAAGTACCTCATGTTTTAAGTGAAACCCGTAGCTATCCAACAATGAAAACCGCATCACAATCGGTTCAGTATTTTTTCGTGATGTGCGAACAAACATACAGACAAATTAACAAACAAACAGACAGACACGATTTAAAAAAATGATCTATTTCTATTCAGTAGAAAAAAAAAGAACTAAATAAATAATATGTAGCTTACTTCCGCCAAAATTATAAGTCAGACAAATGATAAATGGTAAAATTAACAAAAGTAAAACACCACGCTAAACAAACCCTACCCAAATACAAGTATCGTTACACTTATATATTTATATACATATATTATAAATACACAATAATAACATATACCTCAATCCTTACTTACAATTTTGGCGGAAGTAAGCTACATATTTTTTATTTTGTTCATTTTAAATATGGATTACCGCAAAGTAACGCCTGAATCTATCATCTATTCAGTAGCTTATTTTAAGTTCCCTAGACAATTTATTTTTTAATTATTATCATTGTATAGACATTTCCGTTCTTATTGCTAATTAGTAAAGATTATACTAAGGGAAAGAAAAACCATTGAATAGCTAAGCTAAGTGGGAGTGGGCCCGAAAACAAAATTCGTGATGCGAACTGTTGCTAGAGTGTCAATCATAATTATGGTCATACAAGGTCAATGGGAGGACTACAGACGTAGTGGAAGAACGACATCAAACAACTGGTGGGCCGCAACTGGATTTTGAGTCTCTGACTGGTCCAAAACCGAGAGGAATGGAGAAGATTAATGGAGGCCTACTACACAAATCACTTGGTCGGAGAAGGCTAAAGAAGAAGAAGAAGAAGATTGGTAATATATTACTGTATATCTAAATTATTGCTATACAAGCTTTGTTCCTGTAAACCTATTACTACAGATATCAATCACTTCTATAGATTGTATATATAAATCACTTCACACTCTTGATAACAACTTTAGCTAATTATCTAGAACTACATCTTTGGCAGCTATAATTAAAAAAAACTGAAGTGTGCACACACATTTTGTACCTATTCTAAATCCCTTAAAATTCAAATTTCACATTTGCGTTTTAATTTCAAGTGATAAATTTAAGCTTGCTGAAAAAGAGAATTTTACGGAGTTGGATGCTTTGTCAAAGAGATGGTTTGCCTCATTTGTGTTGATTTAGGATAGTGTTGCCAGCATATAATTTGTGTGTGCATAGTTGTACAACTTTGTAGTGATTTCCGTGCGTGACGTCACTAGCCGTTCCCAACGGAAGACCAGCGCTGGTTGTTTTGCAACCAGCACTATGCTGAGTTGGGGCCGGATTGTATCAAAAAGACGATAATGTAGGTAATATCTATTTTTAATCTTATTTATCATTTGATTAACCTGTTTGTTTATTGTTTTTTTGTCACAATAAAGATATGTCTATGTCTATGTCTACATGAATAGTATGTGTTCCAGTTTGAATAACAATGTTTATGACGTGCAAGATTTTGCAACCAAAGTTCTTAGTGCAACATGACGCTAACTATCAGACGTGCGACCTGCTTGTCTTGCCAATCATTGAATTAAAAAAAAACTACAATAGAATAGAGTTCCAGAGAGGGCATGTTATGTTTAATGGGTTCCAGAGAGGGCATCAATCCACGCTAATATATAATATTGAAACGTTGTCTGTTTGTTTGTTTGTTTGGAGAGCTTTCACGCGATAACGGACAGATTATGATGAAATTTGGAAAGGAGATAGCTTATACCCTGGAATAAAGCAACGGATACTTTTATGCCGTATAATGGTAAGTTTCTACGGGAAAATGTTGATAACTCGCTGTAAGGAACGGTTGGTTGCCAAGGAAACGAAATAATTACAAATCTGTTAAAAAGTATCAAGAGCGTTGGTCCTTTACTTTTGCATTGGTTTTTAGTATCCTAGAATAACATAGGATGCCTTTCTTCGCGATAAACTCTATAGTATCGTTTAGATAAAAGCTAGTACTCTATAAAAATAAATAAAATTGAAGTGTCTGTAATGTAAAAATAACAGCTTTTTACTAAATGCATATGAAAGTGTATATGGTACTCATTATAAAAATGCCACTTTTTAACTTTTGTCTGTTTGTCTGTCTGTCTATCTATCTGTCAGTTTGTTCCGGATAATCTCCAAAGTGGCTGGACCGATTTTCATTCAACTTCCACGGGCAGATAGCTGCTTTATAAAGAGTAAATTAGGTTACTTTTATTTCCAAAAGAGAAAAAAAACCCATGAATTTTGACCACGTTAAATCTGCGGACAAAGTTAGTGCTAAATTAATGTTTAAATTATTATTATTGCATGCTTAGTGTCAAAAGCCTCCCTACCTTTTTTCGATTATTATTTGTCTATTCCAACGGTATACCACCAGTTCTTCGTGTGGGTGTCAAGCTTATCCTGCCATCTTTTCTGGTCTGCCGCATTGAATGACGTTTCAATCTGGGGGGACCAATTGCCGGGTAAGTTTTGCCCATAGATCGATCGACATGCGGCAGACATGTCCAGCTAAGTCTCAGTTCAGTTTTGTTGGGTCACATCTCTAATTTCAGTCTTCAAACGCAGTATAGTGTTCTTTATTCGGACAGTTAGTTTTACTCCGAAAATACTACGTTCCATTGCACGCTGGCATACCTCGAGGTCGGACTTCTGATGATAAATAAAAAACCAAGTATTCATTAATAAAACTTTCACGTTTCTTTAATTACCAAATTTTTCTATTCATTTATTACAATTAATTGGTTCATGTGGATACATAATATTATTACATTATTTTACAGACATCAAATATTATGTATAATGTTAAATATTGTGCTGATACTTCTTCTGTCAACCAATTTACTAATAAATAAATTAAGTCAATCCATATCGTTATTGGACTTAGTACTTACTTTTTATACGTAGATTATACACTTGGTTTTATTTATTTTAAAGGGCCAATCTCGTTCAAAGATATAAACCGACGTACCTTACAGATTACAATTAAAACAATGCAGCGCTGCAATAAATTACGTCGCTTTTACGAGACGCCATATAAATGAAGACATGCGAACGCCATTAGTGTTATTACAGTTTTATACGGAATTATAGCAGGTGTATCAAACGCGGGAGAGCTCTGGTGACGGGAAATCTCATTATAGATAGAGGCCCAAAGTACAGGAGACTATACGGAACGGTCAGTGTCAAAGTAGCCAGTACTTGTATACTGTTCCTGTGCCTTGTAAATTGCGAGTGACACGTCTTAAAATTCCTAGTGATATTTCAAAAAATTGGCGACAACGCATTTCATAAACAAATACTTATTTCATAATCAGCAAGAAGTACCAACGGAGACGTCTACTTAGTACTTAAATAATTATAAGCATCATGCCAAGGTCATGTTTGGGGAAGTGGATATACTCGTAGTTATCAAACCTATCTATAAAATTGAATATCCATTAATAAATATCGAAGCTCAAGGTTTGCCAGAGAGCAATGGAGCGTAGCATATTAGTAGTGTTATGTTAGTGTGTTATGTTATACGTAGTGTTATGTTAAATTATTGAATTTGAAATACAGCGTTGCGCTATAAAACTCAAATTGTTGATTTTGCTATAAAAGCCAATAAGCTAAAGTGGGACTGGGCAGGGCACGTTTGCCGCATGTCAGATGAGCTGTGGGCCAAAATAGACACATAATGGAGCCCTCATAAAGCTAGGCGATGTCGCGGCAGACCTTAGATGAGATGGCGGGACGATCTTGACCACTTTAATAAAGACTGGCCAAATATTTCACAAGATCACAATTCTGGAAGTCATTTATTTCAGACATTGGAAGTCTTTACCCAACAATGGAATAGTGCGTTATTAGCCTTTAGCCTGTATTACACAATACAGTAGCAATAGATATTTCATAGACAATACATGTTTTTTTAATCTTAACCATGCTAAACCGAAGCAATACCTGTCCTAAGAGTTAGTCACTTCTGACTTGCAACCTCTCTTCTCAGTGTCAGTGTCAGGAATTAGTTTGAAGATGATACTTGATTAGTTTTTAGAAAATGTTATTTTGAGAGCGGTTTAAACAGGACTGACATGAGAAAATTATAGTATAATACAGTATAATTATGTCATTAATTAATAGCGGTTTTGCAATCTGATGATCTTCATCCTCTATTATTATGAAGTTTAATTTTCATTTTGCCTTACTAAATAAACCACCTAGAAAGTCTTAATTTTTTAACTTTCTTTTTTGTGTTCTATTTTATTTTTGTAGTATTTATGAATATCTTATGCCTAGTAACGGAGAAAACTATTGTTATTCAAAAATCAAAATATAACCATCACTGATGGCAGTGTTTTTAGATTTAAAAGTTTTTAACTCTTTCGATTTACAAGTATTCTTACAATATGTTCTGTTTGAGCCTGAGACACATAATAATAAACACCTTGGCAATCTAGTTGATATACTAATAAAAAGTCAGTGAGATAGCTTTCTCAATGGCAGCAACCCAATTTGTATACATGCAATTTCGACCGAAAACTATTCACAAACTCAATTCGAATTTGGAGGAGCGCTTATTGGTATTCATAGGCGCTTGATGCTTCATAAACCTGAAGATCAATATGCGAAAGCCAGTAAGCAGACTGCGCTAGAGCAGCCCTGTCCTTTGTGCTTCAGTTCTCGTTATTTAGGCAACCATTGACATGTAAATCCCTCTAGGCTATTAAATTTGCATTCTAATTAAAACAAGACCGGTATTTGCTCCGAACAGAGTTTTTGTTTCTGAAAGCTAACATTTCCCTCCGATATTCACTATTCGTTGTCAATGGTAATGTGATTATTAAGTGGGTTGAAATTCAAAATGACTACGCTTACGGACATTCCAATACGCTACGGCTTTATTAAAATTTATCATACATACAACTGAGGTATGAATAAAGTATGAGATTGATTATAATATATCCGTATCGGTGAATATTTTCAATGTAATATTTTGAGTTAAAGATACAACAAACAACAATGAATCGTGTTGTTTTATAAGTGCTAAGATTCCTGTAAATAATTTTATTCTCGCTGACCGTTCGAGAACGTAGGACCCGACGCGTGGTAATGCATTATTTATACGACCTAACGCGACCAAAACGAATGCAGATACTAACGAAAAATAAGATACGGAGGCTGACTCTCCTTTTGTCTCGACGACAAAACGTGCCTTGTGAATAAATAACACAAATAAAAATCCTATAAATATTGAACAACCGTATATTTCACACTTTACCGAGAGCCCCTGTAACTGAGATATATTATGACACGGTTTTATGTCGATACTGGTTTTTGGGTGGCTGCGTTTTTATGTTTCTTTGTTTGTAACGAGATGGAACAATGCTGAAGTTCTAAATATATTTTTTACAGATTTAATCACCAAGTTTGTAGAGTAAAAGCTTCAGAAGTTGATTACATATGATATCAAGTGTATTTGTGAGCGTAACTTGAAGTTTTTGAGTGAGCGTTATTGAGTGATTAAATATTGATCCTGAGGCCCCATAGTCCAATAAAGAGTTCTTATCATTTCGTCCAGTCCGCCCGTCTATTCGACCGTCTGTCTCCGTGCAACTCCACAGCTTTATAATTTCTAGGGTTATACCATGAACCAACTTTGGTAAAATTTACTATCAGAATAGATACGTAAATTAAATGTAGACAAATAGGTATTGATTAAAAAAACATTTTTTTTAGGGTTTTAGGATATTTTAAGCGCTCCTTCTCTGTTCTGGTTTCTATGGATCCTCGCAATGAAGATAACTTGAGTAATCGATCACAAAACTTTTGAGCTTTCAAACATAAAAAAACACATCATAAGCGGTCCATTCGTTTTGGAACTTTGATTCTCACCCCCCTTCTCCCCCATTATAGCTGAGAACCATATCGATCACATGAGCTTTCAAATATTAAAAACTGCATCAAAATCGGGTCCATTTGTTTGGGACCTACGGTGCCACAGACAGACACACGGATACAGTAATCACTGTATCCGTGTGTCTGTAATCACAATACACACACAAACTTAGGACAAGAGAGGGTCTTTGGAGTTCGGGAGTTTAAAACGATGGCCATTATGCTATGAAAATAGATACCTGTTATTAAGTAATTGTCATTAAGTAATAGGAGCGTGGTGTAATGTATATTACAGTAGTATAAAAAGAACGTTGTAGTGAGGACAGATCCCGGGTGGATTTGTTTAGTTTCCGATCAATATTTCATCGTCACAGGCAGCCGGTCATCGCGTAACGTCACTGCTACGGAAAACTGGCACTGTGGAATATATGGAGAGGAACCTACCATTAACTACAATGGGGGATTTTCTGACAGCTCAAAAATCATTACTAAAAGATTGTAATAGATGGCGTTGACTAATAATGAAGTCAGTGTGACCTTTCAAGTATTTAATTGAACCTATTCGAAACCTATATTTTTGACGTGAGTGACATTTAAAATAACTTTTTGCAACATTAAACATCGTAATCTAATGTCGAAATCAAAATAAGGATCCAGACTAAAAAAAAAATAGTCAAATGTCATTCATTATTCCGTCAAATGTCATTCATTATTCTGGATCATTTAGTTAACTTATTTTTGTTATCATTTTTAAGACAATTAAATTTTAAATTAGTTATAGTGAAGATGTTGCAGCAAAAAATGTACCCAAAAATATGAGTCTTTTCGGTCTGTTAATTTTTGATTAATAATGTCAACTAAAACACAGAAAAAAACTTGCCACTAATTATTTAGTAACCAGAAATAGAAAGTTTCATACACAACTTTAAAATGTTTCATCATGTTTAATGTATAATTTAAATAACGAGACAAGTTCAAAAACTAAAACCCGACTACGAATGGGTAAAAAATAGCAGATACTCTTGCGATCAAGACGAATCGGTTGACCTCGCTTGTCAAAATTGGACCAATAGGGGCGACGCTATGGTGGAACTTCCACATACATACATACATACATACATACATACATACATACATACATACATACATACATAGATTGTTTTCATTACCCTTCCTTTGCTTTGCCGTAGTCGGTGAAATAATACTAGCACCTTTATGTAAATTAGTATCCTAATAAAATTAAAATTTAAATCGTGATTACCATTGAAATGTGATTACTGATTATCTACGTTACAAAATATTACTAATGTACAATTTCGATTATTATAATATTTTTATAAGGTCATTTCTACTTTATGCTTTCTTTTGTTCTAGAACGTGTGAATAGGGAATACGAATATGTGTGTATTGCAAAACTGCTGTTGCGATACATAGTGGTTATAAATGTTATAAATGACACCGTTTTGTTCACGGCCCTACGTTTGTATTTTCATGGCACAACAGAATAACGAGACTGTATTTTTACCCGACTGCATGGAGGGTTATGTGTTTGGGTTGTATGTATTTTTGTTTGTTTGTACGTTTCTCATGCGCGTCATAAAGACCAAACGGCTTGATGGATATTGATAAATGAGGTAAGAGTACGAGTATCACTGGATTCGCCTTGATCACGAGAATGCTAAATGATATATGAAGTGCCAAGAAAAATTATATGGCGGCATAGAGCTGCCATATTGTATTTCCGACGGAACAAAAAATTACCAGGTCCATAAAATAATATTTCTAAAATGTATAATTCTTATAACTAAACTGTAGCAATTGTCTTTTAAGCTTCTTACAAAATTTTCAGTTTTAGATTATTCAAGTTAATGTAAATATTATAGTCTAATGTTGCAATTGCAGCTATAAAATAAATAATAATATGTAAGTAAAAACTAAACATTAAATATATATAAATACTAGTTGCGCCCCGTGGTTTCACCCGCGTCCCTCAGGAATTGTGCATTTTCCAGAATACAAAAGTAGTAAGTAGTATTAACACATAGGTTAATTCAGTATAAAAGCTACCTCCATAGCAAATTTAATCCAAACCCGTTCAGTATGTACACCAATTTATAAGGTAAACCCTTATCTATCCAACAGTGAAAACCGCGTCGCAATCGGTTCAGTATTTATTACGCGATTAGTGAATAATAAATAACAATCAGACAGACGGACCATTCAAAAAAGCATTATAGACACTTTTGGTCCTAGAATACACATAGAATAATTTTATAGTCACAAATGATTTTCCAAATTGTATTATTGTATTATTTATCAATTTGTGAATTGCCTTTAAGTTATGACAACGAAGGTACCTAATTTTATATGAAATTGTATACTGATTACGTTATGCGTAATCGAGATAATTTTCCGACAAACTTAATCTTGCGGCTCAAAAATTGGCAACATAGAAACCCCCGTTGTAATTGCATGTTAGAGTAATTTTGGGGACCGCAAATTTACGTTTGCCAAAATTACCAGTATTAGTGGAAAGTTACACCTAATTGGACTAGTTATGTACAAAACATTGGGAAAGTTTGTTTCTAAACTGTTTGATATGGTTGATTTAGTTTGTTTTGTATCAAATTATGTACCAATAAAGGGAGATTAGAAATTCCCTAGTCGTTTAGATAATATTATAACTCAAATAAGCATACACTGGCCACTTAAACTGGCGTTCAAAATTCAGTACCTACCAAACTTTTAATGTCTGTTTATGCGATGCGATATTCACTGTAATTTTAAAAGTGTGGTACTCAGTTAAAAAACGAAAATGAAAATTTACAACATAATAGATACTATTTAAATATCAAAATGATACTTGATTTGTAAAGTGACTTTTACCACTGCAAGCTAAACCGACTTTGAGTAAATTATTCACACGAACGAGCACAGATACAGTAAGTAATGCACAACAGTGTTATGAAAAAAGACTACCATGCTTTATGAGATTATAGCAGTCGTAGCCTCGTACAAAAACTAATTCCATTATAAATCCCTAACTAAAATCTTCCTAACTTTACCTAACACCTAAACACCCAACGACGCCACCTCTGCAGTCCCAGAACTTTGAATAGTACAGCCATGTGCCGAAACTTTAATCTACTACTCGGGTTAACCCTCTGAATTTACAAGTTACTCCTAATTTCTGATCCTGATATCATACAGAGCCAGATTACAAGAATATTATTGGAGACAGTGTCTAAGATATTGTTATTACTTGAACGTTTAGGAATTATAACTAATTAACTCTAAGACAAGCACAAATTAAAAATGAATATAACCTCCGGCTTCCCACCGCCTATAATAGCTAGGAAGCATATAGATAGACATCAGTTTTCAAACAAAAAAATCGTTCCAGCTACGGTCGTCAGTGCCCCATAATCATAGATAAGAACCATCTCGTTTACCTTTCAAACATTAAAAACCGCATTATAATCGGTCCATTCATAGGTACCAAGAGACCTAGACGAGCTTAATAAATGGGCTTCGCGTAACTCGTTAATTCTTAACCCAGCAAAATCTAAAATGATGATCATCGGTACTAAGGTCCAAGTTCAAAAAGTGATGAACCATAATCCTAAACTAACTATTAATGAAATAGATATACCTATGGAATTGAACGCGAGAAACTTAGGCCTAATAATGGATAGCGAAATGAGGTTCGTTAAACATACTAATGAAAAGATTAAAAATGCGTTCTTTAAGCGTACAGTTTTATACACTATAAGGAAATATCTTTCAGAACAGGTCAGAATATTACTTTGTGACTCCATAGTGCTCTCTCCACTCAATTATTGCAGTGCGGTGTACGGGCCTAGGTTATGGGCTAAAACAGAAAGTGCCATCCAACGAGTGCAAAATGCATGGGCTCGGTTCTGTTTTAGTATACCTAGAAGAGAGCATGTTACACCCTACTTAGTTAAAAAAAGCATACTTAATATGAAGTCCAGAAGAGAGCTTCATTTAGCATGTACGATTCAAAAGATTTTTTGTTATAGGAAAACAGAATAAATTTTTGAAAAATTTACTTGTATCAAGGATGTTCAATTAAACACACGCTCTAAGTTCCATAATAGTCTAGCCATCCCCAAACACAATAGCAAGGGATTTAGGGGTTCTTTGAAATATAGTGCCTCAAATATCTGGAATAACCTCCCGCCACCTTTGAGGAAAAAAAATTGTATTAGTTCTTTTAAAACTACACTGAAATTTAACCTATTAGTGCGACAAAAACACAGTTTTGAGGCCACTTTTAAAACAAATGGCAGAAAATTCATGCAATCGTACACTTTCATGCAACCATACACACACTCATACGCACCCTCACACACACCCTCAAACACACACACACCCTCGAAACTCACACCTCTACATAAGTACTTACACATCACGCAGTTTTGAATTTGTTTTGAGTCGGTGGTATTTTGTAATTTTTTGTGTTTTATTTTTACGGTATTCTTTTTTTAATTATGTTTTCTAGTTGTAATGTAATCCGCATTGCTCATATTTCGGCAAATACCTCAGTCCGAAAAAGGGGTATATTTAAAAACAGCGCTGCGGACACATGAAAATGTGAACGCAGCACAAGCTGAAGATACCCAATTGGCCTATTATCTTCGATGTTTGTAGCTGGACGCATATTAATATTATTTTTTATTTTACTTTCCATATAATGAATTATTATGTATTTATGATAGTGGCAATAAATTAATTTTTCATTTTTTCATTTCGTTTACCTCAGCTTTCAAATATAAAAACCACCGCTAAATTTGCCCATTCGTTTGAAATATACGATTCTCACCACCCTTTTCGTAGCTCCCCTCTGCCCTCCCCTCTATATATAAGAACCATCTCGATCACATCACTTTTCAAACATAAAAAACCTCATCAAAATCGGTCTATTTGTTTGGGAGCTACGATCATCCCCTCCATTCGCCCCTCTTGCCCCTCCCCCATTATAGCTAAGAACCATCTCGATTACCTCAGCTTTCAAATATAAAAAACCGCAGCTAAATCGGTGCATTCGTTCGGATCCTACGATTCGCACTGCCCCCTCCCCCATCCCCCCTCCCCCTCCTCATATATCTAAAAACCATCTCGATCGCATCAACTTTCGAACAGAAAAAACCGCATCTAAATCGGTCCATCCGTTTGGGACCTACGATGCCACAGATAGATACACACACAAACACACACAGTGATACACACCCTAAACTTATAACACCCGTCTCTTTGTCCGGGGGTTAAACATATTTCTTTTATGACAGAGAAATGTGAAGTGTCAATACCTCCTCTATTCCTACATATTATAGTCGCTTGCGCAAAGTTTTATCATTATAACCGGTTTAACAGTATGCGAGTACTTGGTTTGGCGGTTTAGGGCCAACTTCACGCAAGCGATTTGTTAGTATTTATTGACAGAGCGAGCGTGAAGCCCGAGCAAAGCGTATCTGTTGCAGCTTCGGCAAAAATTCTTTCGTATGTTCGGATGTCTGTCCGATTTTCCGCTTGTTCTTCTGTACAGGTCGCATTTCTAACCGACCTAGACGAAACTTGATATACAGGTTAAGTGGATTTTAATTTAAAAAAAAAACGCCGGAGATTTTTGATTGGGGGGTACTTCCCCCAAAAAAGTGTAGAAAGGGAGGCTACTGAATATCTTCGACATATTAAATCCGATTTCGCTGGTTCTTTTTCTTTAAGTTAGTATCATAAAAAATTGGTGAAGATCGGATGAAGACTACCTATACCTACTAGGGAGGGATTGATGGAGCACCTTGGTTCTTAATGTTAGTGTTGCAATAAGGTAACTGGATGGCGCTACTGTGCACCGCTAGATTGTCTGCAAAAAAGTTTGTACGCATGAGGTCTACATCTCACAGAGCCACTAGTGATAGTATGTTGAATAGATAGAGAAAAGTTCAGTGTAAATATGGAAAAAAAGTAAGAGATATTTGAAGTTACTTCTATAGCGTTGTTACTTCTCAATGTCTGCATCCTATTCATTTAATAAGAGTATAGTCACTTGACGACATCTTCGCAAAGTAAGTATTTAGTAAATGTATTTCTATCTCTTTCCCTCCCCTAATCCCCTATACGAGTGATAGAGAGAGTTGCTGGTCGTGAGTTTTAGTTGTAGTTGTTAATAGGAAAAATATATAGACAAGGGCGCTATAGACTCTCTTCTTAAGTCGTTGATCAGATAACTTAATTTAAAAACATTAAAAAAAAACTTTTTATGCTCTAGTCATGTCATGATCAAACTTAGAACGGGTGACCACAATTAAATGCGTATACAAATTTTCATGTTTGTGCTGTTCACCGTTGAGGAGTTCCTTAATCAGGAGCCAATCCAGAGTGCAGCAACCTTGTCATGGTAAAACTTCAGACCGGCTAGCATAATATAATGTGTACAAAAAATTACGTATCTGTTCTGTTAACCGTTGAGGAGTTCCCTAGTCCGGAGCTAACGCTGAGTGCAGCAACCATGTCAAGGTAAAACTTCAAAATGGCTTTCATAATAAAATGCGTACCTACACAAAATTTCGTTGACCCTTGAAGAGTTTCTTTATCTGGAGCTGATTCTGGACGTCGATTAAGGTCATGCTTACCATAAAAATGCATTGTCATCGGAACTGAACCAGCATTCAACTCCTCAGGATAAGAGGAAATGGTTTTAATTCAGCTTGCAAGATTTGACCTAAACAGACATACATACATATATACAAACATTGCAAGTTAAATAAAAGCTTTAAAAAAATATGTCTTAACGTATAATTGTTATTCTTTGTGTATACCTAAGAATATCATTAACTCAGAATAGACCATCTGATCGAAGGGTTTTAATTAAAATCAGCTAAATAACGTTCTCACAATAACTAATTACGAATTGACTATTAGATAATACAGACAGATAATATCTACAGTCAATCATTGTTTACAGTCGGATAATATCTATATGTTGCACAAAGCTTAATCACTGTTAATGACAGTACCTTCCATGTTTATTTCTTCCTAACTATAGCCTATTCTGTTATGTTTGTGAGTAGCTACCGTAATCTTAGGATTGGCCATTATCAAGGTTCCATCCTTTGATCCAGTTGAAGTTGCGATCCTCTGACTTAATTGGCCTTTATGTGCTGTTTGTTGGACTAGGAAACTGAGTGTTCTGGAAATAGTTATACTCAAATGGTTTGATCCTCGGCCCTACGCTAATGACTATAATGCCATTCTTCGGAGGGCATGGTATTTGGTCCTAGTTGTTAGCAGTTTTAGAGCCACGTCAGAAGCCCTTGGGCAGTCTGACAAATTCTGACATCAGATCTTGGCACTACCTCATTCGAGACATATACATAGTCACATACCTATCTAGTACTACAGAATTCACAACTATTAATAACTACAACAGTCCGTATACACTATTATAAAGAGGCAAGATTTGTTTTTTTTGTATGTTTGTTTGTTTGTTTGTATGTGTATTTATTTGTAATGAATAAATAATGGATAAACTGCAAAAAAAAAGATATAAAAAAATATTTCATTTATTTAAAGCTACATTATCAGCGAGTAAGTAAGGCAGTATTTATTTTTCAAAAGAATTAGAGATCCCTGCGAAAATTGCAACTTAACCCAAGGTATCCAAAAATTGCCTATAAAAATGATGATTACAAGCTCTAAGGCTAAGAAGGTACGGAGTAACATGTCCTTCGTAGACGCCCTAGGCCTTCGTAGACGCCCTAGACCTTCGTAGACGCCCTAGAGACATCGCCTTCGTAGACGCCCTAGAGACATCTTGAGCGATCCGGACGATGAAATCGCTGCCGCAGTGCAGGCAGCGATGGATTCGCCCACTCCGTCATCTTCACCATCTTTCAACACAATTAGACACAGACACCGACCTCGCCGGATGCGAGGTCGAAGGTCCCGTAATTAATGTCGACTTATTCGCCTTCGAGTTTCTTGCCGATTCTTCTCGAAGGTGTATTCCGAATCGGTGGTCAGTTATGCAATTCATTTAAAGGGCTCCAGCCATTTCATGAGGGCCCTCTCGATCACTACCTAACAGTAGAGATCGAGGGGTGTTTAGTTCGATACTCCCCAAGTAATCAATGGCAACTGTCCAAGCCGAGGTTCGTACCCCCTGGGTGCCCTTGAGCAAGTGGCCAAAAACTTAACTTTGGCGTGCGCCTTCTGCGTCACGCATTGCGGCGGAGCGCTTTTGCGCCCGCCCCACCGTCCGGTGACGCTGTAGAGGTCAGTTATAGACCAACAGCACATATCCTTTCTAAAAAAAAAAAAAAAAAAAAAAAGAGTAACATGTTCCCGTGCAAACGTGGAAAAAAAGTGTGTCAAAAAGCACCATGAGCGTTACTGCTTTACTTTTGCATTAGTTTTTTTATTATCAAAACACGGGTAGAATTGTTTACAAATAAAGGGAACCCCGTACGAAGCCTACACTACAGGAAACACTGGCTATATTCTAGATAGATTAATCTAGAATTACGCCACTACCCATTACGATGATTAAAAGCAAACACAACTGCAACGAGGGACGAGTCAAACAGACACCATATCGGTTAAAATGCTGCCCAAATAATATACATGTCGCGGATTTGAACAGATTATCTATGACGTTTGCTGTCTATGACGTTTGTGTGGTGTTAGTACGAATAAATAAATTTCTCACCAAAAAAAAAAATTCCTCGTACATTCATATACATTACTAGCTGTACCCGCGGCTTTGCACGCGTGGCCATTTCTCTGGTTAAAAGAACTTTATTACTACTCTAAAATACCAATATACCAACATTTAAACAAAATTCGTACATCCAACAAAAAGTTTTTATTGATTTCTCGGCTTCTACTCAAAAGATTGAGATAATAACTTCACCAGTTTTTAAGTCAAACCCTAAGCTATCCAACAATGAAAACTCGCAATCGGTCCAGTTTTTACGTGATGCGTGTACAGACTAACAGACAAACACGAATTTAATAAATGTATTTTTTTTTCAGTAGCCTATTTTTAGTACCATAGATCTTTTTTTTTTAAATTCAATGCACTTTTGCCACCTGCCCTTCCAAGCATTTAGAAAGTTGGAAAAAAATGATTTTTCCTCAAAGTCAAAATATGCGTCTACTGCTGCTTTTTTTTCGTTTGTCGAAAATCTTTGAACTCTCAAGTGTTTTTTTAGGTTACGGAACAGAAAATAAACTTATGGTGCCAGATCAGGTGAATAAAACGGACGCGGTAACAGTTCAAAGCCACAGTTGTGGATTTCAGCCATTGACTGTACAGACGTGTGAACACGGCCGTTATCTTGATAAACCAGGACTTTTCTTCTGAGCATTCCTCTACATTTTTATTTTATTTCCTCTCGTAAACGACGTAATAAGATGCAATAGTAATCAGATTTTATAATCTGACCCCTTTCAAGATAATCAATCATAATCGCACCTTTCGAGTCCCAGAATACTGAAGCCATCACCTTATTTGCCGACAAAATCAATTTAGCCTTTTTAGGGGGTGGTGAACCAGGTCTTCTCCACTGTTTTGATTTGTGTTTTGTTTCTGGTGTACAGTAATGAACCCATTTTTTGTCTATAGTAACAAAACGATCCAAAAAAACATCCACATCGGCTTCAAATAACTCCAAACATTCGCGTGAAATAGTCAATCGTGTCCTTTTTTGTTCAACTGAAAGCAGTTGCGGAACCCACCTCGCAGGCACCTTGTGGAAACCCAACTCGTTGACTATGATGTTTTGAATTCGTTCATAAGAGATGCTTATAATCTCGGCTGTCTCTCTAATTTTTAATCTGCGGTCTCTCATTATTAAATAAAGTACTTTTTAAATATTTTAGTGGACGTCGAAGGCTTTCCAGAGCGGGGTTCATCATACACACTCTCTCTCTACCACGCTTAAATTTTGCAATCCATTTTTTGACGGATGAATATGACAGAGCAGAATCCCTTAATGTATTGACCATATGGATGGATCATAGATGGTTTTTGATGATAGCCCCTTTTTATGGAGGTACTTAATGACGGCACGCTGCTCGATTTGCTAATTAATGTGGGGAGATTTGATTTTTGGAACTGAATGGATCTGCGGCTACAAAATAGGAGGGTTTATGATTTTATCAGAATACCTATGTAGGCATGAATTAACGTATTTATATTCGACATTACGTAAAACTAGTGCACCTTTTAAAATGCACTTTTCGCTGTTAGCACGCTCCTGTTTATTGCATGTGAGCTTAGGTTTTGACTTTAAAACTAATGCACTTAAAAAAAAAACCTTTATACCTTGTATCTCAATCTGATGAGTAGAAGCCGAGAAGTTTATGAAAAACTATAAGAGGCTGAACGAGTTTTGGTAAATTGTACTTTATATTATGTACCTGGAATACAAAGACTATTTTTCCCCCAGAAATATGTCCACGCGGGCAAAGCCGCGGAGGAAAATATAACTAGGTAATCTATACCTAGATTATTTTAGTTTAAAAATATTAAAACAATCTATCTAGATATCTTACCTTTTGGTGTCAGATGGAAGTAAAAAAACGGTATACATTGTGAGTTTTTTGAGTTATTTATACACTCTGCAATATGTAGGGCTCATTTTGGCAGGGCAGGAATAAGTGATGCCAGGTGGCCCACTTATGGAGAGAAGCACGCAAGCACGACCGAAGAAAATAAACACCGAATGAAAATAAAACCGCGAAATCGCAAAAATGTAAAGATATTCACAAATGTTTGTTTAAACGGTTGGTAGCCAAAGAGAATATAATCACTTGTTGGAAGCATTGTCGAGGTTTGACATCAACATAAAAAAATACTAGAGAAAAGTAAATTTCAGGAAAACTATAGCTATTTTTCAATATGACTTATCTTTTGACATAGATTTTGGCATCGAGTCTTCCGACAAAAGCATCGCACGCTGCATGTGGGTTTGGTCTCATTCCCCAACGAAGCGCTATTTTTAGCGTATCCAAAACTTTCATATTGTTCACCTGCAAGCGCTGGAGCTCTCAAACAATGATTGCTTTTGATTTTCCAGTCAAATGCAAGGCAACCATTTAACCACCATACATACTTATTTAATACGATTTCTTTATTTTTTTGTCAGTTTGCAAACAAGAGAGCAATCTTGCGTTCTGTAAAATCGCTCGCTCGCCTCGCCTCGCTGTCATTAATAGTTTAAACGTTGCGGCAGTGTGAAACTTCGAGTGACGGACCCTGTACATATATAATTTTTGTTTTCATTTGTTAGTGCGGAATTTTAATCATGCAATTATTAACATAATGGGAAAGTTATCACGTGCAAATAAAACGGTAGTATCGAGAAAATTACCACGTGCAAATAAAACGGTAGCATCAAATGTGATACCATTAGATGTTCCGTAAAGTTTTAATGAACCCAGGAACTCAAATATGCGGGGTTACATAAACATCATTTACATTTACGTCTGAGACTTGATTGGGAACCAAGTTTCTTGAGATCTTAAGTAACAGTTTAACTTTGAATATGTTTACTTCTAAGCAACGAATAGGTTTCCTCATTAATAATTCCTGGAAAAAGTCTTGAATCCTCGATTGAACTAAAAAATTACGAATAAAACATGACCAATCAAAATCAACACATAGATTTTACCAACAAAAAACCAATTGTAATCTGGTATTCTTGAACAAACAAGTAATACCACATACAAATACGGCATGCGCTAGATGGCCCATGTCAAAAAGAAACGCGATGAGTTGGAGCTTCACAAAAATTGTATTGGCTAGTCTTAAAGCTAGATTGTTATTTTAATGAGTCGCCAAAATAAAATGGTATGTCATAATCAAAAACTAAAACTGGGAAATATATTGAAATTTATTATGTTTATCCAATTCTTTCGTTTAATTCCAGAGCCCGTTCCATTTTTTTTCAACATGATGACTGAACCAACTATAATTAAGCAGCTAGTAAGTAGAGCTAAATAAAGTAACGCAATACTTATGACATAGCTATCAGAATAAGCAAGTTGAAGTGGCAATATCCAGGCCACAAAGCACAACAAACTGATAGGTAATTATTGAAGAGGAAAGAATCTCGAGTAGCGACCATGGACTGGAAGATAAGATAGCACTCCATGAAGTGGACCCAGGACTTGGAGACAGTCACGGAAGCCGCTGGATCTAAACAGCGGGCAACCGATCGTTTAAGCGTTATAAGAGGCCAAGTTCACAGTTGACTTCTTCTTGCAGATGATGAACACGTCATACTAATAAAAAGAAAACTTAAAAATTAAAATGCCTTACAATCTATAAACAGCAGTGTGAGCATGGATCTTATCGATCGATAAATTTACCGATATATTTTTTTATCAAGTTTGACGTTAATGTTCGATAATACGAACTCGGTAGCACGGAACGCACTTTATTGACAACGACATAAATTCGAAAAAACATATTGAATATATCGATTTATATCGACAAAAGGAAGCATGAATCATATTTTTGACAATTGTTGTCGATATAATGTCGTTAGTTTTACCGAATTTATCGAATTTTATCGGCTTTCCAAAGTTACACGACAAACTTTTTTTTTGTAAATTCCTTTTCGGATTATAGGCCAAAAGGTGGAGGTGTCAGAACATCGTGAGGCGAGTTTCAGGGATGCCAATGATCCTTTCGATCTGGAAGAACAGCATTTTAAGGTTATTTTTAGAATTTATAAGGAAATTGCCCTCGCCCTCATTCAAGATGTTGAGGGCTTTTGAGAAGGAGTCGATCTAATGGACTGCCTGTGCATGTTGTAGTATCTACTTTACATAATAATACCAAAATACTTATTTACGTTTTTTCTATTTCCAGAAATTATCTTTTGTTGTGATTGTGTCTAATGCTCTAATTATTATGGTACCTACGACTAGTAGGTACTCAGTCTAAAAAACTACATGTATTATCATCATTGTTGTAGGTTCTAACTAAGGTTGATTAATCGTCTATATAATCAGTGGTATAGGTAGTCTGAGTTGCCATTTTGTAGAATAGTTAGGTAGAATTACCTTGCCAGTACCTTGCCGCGCACGCGCAGTATGCGCGCAATGGGGTGTGTAGCCGATATATCGCCACCCGATGTTCGTCGACTGGATAACTCGAAATAATAAAAGTCTGCCAAATAGTGACAAAACATATTTTTTGTCGATTAGTCGTCTATCTGATATATGGTATAGTCCACAAGTTGCCATTTTTTAAGTCGATAAACTTACGACGTGTTTCGAATCAATAAAATTTACCGAGAGGCTTGATTTATGTTAACGCATTTTGATAAAATCTATAAAAAAGAACTGTTTACCGATCGATAAATTTATCGATCTTTATCGATCGATAAGATCCATGCTCGCAGGCAGGGTTGAAATAAATCTTATTCCAGGTTACAGCAATTCTTCTTTTTATTCCATCATGTTTTTTGGAACTTCTAAAAGATGTTTGTTTTCCAATATATAAATTTATTTCTACATGTTCAAGCTGGGTTTTATCTAACTTGATATGAATCTGTATGCTGTTTGTAACTATCTTAGTTTTTGAAGCGTTTAACCTACGCTGATGCTTATCTTGTTAAGCTCGTTTATCATCTCTTTCAAGCTTTTAGGTAATTCCGAAATAGTAACTATTTCATCCGCAAATCAGACATTGCCAAGGTATTGGTTGGTTATGATGATTCCTTTCTTATTCCAGTTTAGATCTTTCATAATATATTGTAGTACAGCGCTAAAAAGTTTAGGAGATACAGGGTCCCCCTGTTTAACACTCCTGCGAATCTTAATTTCATAGGTGTAAAATACCTACCCTTAAACCCAATGAACTTACAAATTTTATAAGATGTGACAGTTTAAACAAGAAACTATCATTGCAATACTCAACATAATTAAAAAAATACATTTAAATATTACACAATATATCTGTATTCATTGTATTTAGTATTTTACCTGACTGAGGAGGGTGTGTTTGGGTTGCATGTATGTTTGTTTTTTGTACGTTTCTTAGGCGCATCCTACAGCCTAAGCTTTATGTATTTTTGATAAATGAGGTATGATTGGATTCGTATTAATAACTAGAGTGCTACAAAACTAGAGGATTTGAATCCTGGGATCCCGACCTCTTTTCAATTCCGAAATTTTCGGGATTAAGTTTTCCTGATCCCGAGATTTCCGGGATTGACATAATAAAAAATATATGCAAATTAGACTGCGTGAAGTGAAACGCTCAATACGTTTTACCCGTCAATATGTCAGCCATCTCCTCTTATCCGACAATTTGTCACTGACATTAGCCATCTTGTTTTTCCAGCAGATTTTATGGATATACCTAAGAGCTACAAATTGAGAAGCAGCCTTGATAATGAAGATACTGGACGCGTTGTTGTTTCTAAGATCATTTTCCCAATTAAAATTAAAACATTCCTTCTAGCTTAATTTTATTTATCATCATCATCGTCATCATCATCAGCCCGTATTCTTCACTGCTGGACGTTAGGCCTGCCAATAAAATAATAAATTATGAGACATACGTCATTTAGTTCCAAGCTAAATGGTGAGTTCAAAAAGCGCTCACGATATTCAACCTTGTTACGTAGGCACTTAAGTGCTTATTGCGGGTAGCGGGTGGCAGAGTGTAGGGGAGGTGGCAGGGGAGTATGTAACCTTGTAGCCTGGCCTTAAGATGAAATGTCTATTTCACTAAACACGCTATACGGCCGGCTAGTTCAGCGACTCGTCCCACAACAAAGTCGTCCCAATGGGACGACATACTGAACTTAAAAATTATTATATTTTCTGTTCAGTAACTCGTCCCATTGATTTTATCCCCCATTTTTTTCAACAATATCTATACTAAGTAATGTCAGCAACAAAAATGTTTAGAGTTTAATTATTAAAAGTTTATTAGTTAGGTTTCGTTTATTTGATTTCTTTAGTAACTTAATTTATTTAATGGAAATAGAATTGTATTACAAAAAGAAAGGGACAAAACTACTTTTCCTCACACTTTTAGACAAAGCATTTAAGAACAAGCTAGTTAGAGCTATATATATGTTACAACTATCACTCACGAGTTATTTCGTCGTACAATTCGACCGTTGTTCGGACGTTAACGACGTCCATGCTTAGGAGTTTGCGTAGTGAGGGCCAATATAGTTAGAGCTCTACGATAAAGATCTCATTGTATTGAAGGTAGAGTAGTGTGTAGTCGTTATTATCTGTATATTTGAGCAAAAATCTGTGCCTCCATTTAACAAACAGTGCAGCGTTGTAATATTTAATTATTATAACATTACAAGTAATAACACTTATGTCTTGATCTTATTTCTAACAAGTGCTCGTATAAATCAACTTTTGATTGTAAAAGTAAGCCAATAAAGGTGTTGATGTTTAAAATATTCACTTAAAATGCTAAAGACTCATGTTATGTTACTACAAGGCCAATATGAACTATATTTAAACTAGTCATATGTTGTATAAATGTTACATAAATGGTAGGTTAATTGTAGAAGTTATTTATTTTCATATCATGTTCATTCATATAACAGATATAACATATTTGTTTTGTCTTGCTAGGAGAAATTAGTTGTTTTAAACTATATAAAATTCTACATCTACACTAATATTATAGAGAGGTAAAGTTTGTTCTAATTTTGTTTATTAAAGCTAATCTCTGAAACTGCTGATCCGAATCTGAAAATTCTTTCACTGATTGACTACACTATTCCAGATGGACATAGACTACTTTATTCATCGCAAAGTTTCCGTGGGATTTCAGAAACACTACGGGCAGAGACGAAAGGCACGGTAACTAGTATTTAATGATATGGAATGAATTACTTAATAGGTAGAAAATGTCACAACCAGATCCCTTGAGTTCACATAAGCAAGATGAATTAAATTAGATTGCATCACAAAGAAGCAGGTCTCTTCTTCTTCGCAGAGCCTACCATTAAGTCGATTGAGCAGTTTGGCAACAATTTCTATCTTTTATTTATTGTTTTTTTAGACTGATTTTAAAATTAATTGTATTATAATGTTGATTTTTTGATCACATATGCAATTAGAGTGTAAAATAAATTATATATGATTTGGTTATTAATAGGTACACATATGTTATAAAAAAAACAGACTTTTATTAATCCTGCGCCCAGCGGTTTCACTCGAATATGTGTTTTTCTAGGACCTAATGTATCAAATTTTATCCAAATCCGTTAATATTTCTTCATAAAACGACCACCCTCATACTCCATTAAACCCTGAGATTCATTTTCACCCTAACTTTAAAAATGTATCTTAATAAACTTTACTACCCTTAAACCTTTAAATTACCCAATATTTCCTCTCAATTTCAAATCTCTAGGTTAATTAGCTTAGGCTGTGTTTTATATGTCAGTCAGTCAGTCAGTGTGTCACTGTTCTGTTTATAGGCATAGAAAATTAATCATTAAAATATTATGTTGTTGACTGTACTAAATCCATTCAGATTTTTAGGATAAAATCAATGGGTCGAGTTACTGAACCGAAAAATTACTATTATATGAATTTAGTAACTCGTCCTATTGGGACGAGTGTCTTGTAGGACGAGACGCTGAACTAGCCATACGACCGCGGCGCGTTTGCTCCGCCACGCGCGCGATTATCACTCATTGGTTCTCTCATGTTAAAATGCCTACTTTTATGTTTTATTAGTTATTTACTTTTCATATTGAGTGCTACTTATACATTCTGTTTTATGGACTGAGTAGGTACATAATAATAAGAAAAATATCAAATTCAATGTCACTGTGTATATCTATCAATATACTCATTGATCGTTTCAGATTTGTACATACAAATTCATAGTTACGTCACCAGTGCCCCACTGAACCGATTCTGTTTAATCAACGCTCCCCAGATTGGAACTATTCGAAGCGAGAACACCGGCTGACGAGCAATCTTCAACTAATATCCTTCGCGAGAACTCAATTACAATACGCTAGCGCCTTTAATTTCCTCGTGTAGTGGAAGTTTGCTGGAATCAAACAAAGGCCGTTTATGAGTTAACGTAACATACAATATTAGGTTTTGGTATGCTTAAATTGATACAAATATCAAAATAATGTTTAGAAGGAATTTTCGGTGCGCGTCTATTTGTTTGTCTGCCTGTATGACTGCGCTTGTCTTTTGAACAGTTTTTTTTTTTTTTTCCCACTGACGATACCATTGTTCTACGAGGTCAGAACTAATCCACCGCCGTGCGTGATGTTAGCGTGCGCTGCGTTTATGAAAATAAGGTACTTACAAAGAAAAAATATAATCCTCAAAAATATTTACAAAATTTCCCAACTATGTGTTCACCAAGCTAAAATATTTGTTTTCCAGTATACATCATAATTATTTTCTTAAAAACTCCCTTTTAAGTGGTTTCATTTAATTTTAAGCTATAGGGCCTGGATTAACACATGCGATATTTTTGTCATGGTCCAAGCCTATTATTAAGCTGTGGAGCGTAGATTATTTATAATATAAAATATATGTCAAACAAAAAGTACCTAGACTATTATATATTATTTTTATTCTACATAATATATATTTATTTATTTTCTTATTTTTCTACATTTATATATTTTTATTCTACACTCTGAAATAAAAGTACCAAAACTCAATGGTAACAAACTTATTAACTTATTTTAGAAGAGCTGTGCCCGCGGCTTTACCCGCGTTGTCATTTCATTTATATAAACATATTTAATTTTTTTTAAAAACCTTTGAATATTGTTGTTTGTGACTTTTTAGTCCACTAAGACCATAGATTATTTTAGTATTATTAGATACATATTTTTGAAATGAGTTAATTAAGCCCTTTCATTTGATACCAAACATGACATCATAGTTTTTTTTTGTTTAATTCATTCCTTTACGTCCTCTAGAGGGCGCCATATTCAATTTAATGTGATGTCACATAGCCTTTAACCAACGGACAATAAAGACGCTAGATGAGGGAACAGCTGAACATACATATATGACCACACACATACACATACATACATACATACATACATACATACATACATACATACATACAAACATACATACATACATACATACATACATACATACATACATACATACATACATACATACATACATACATACATACATACATACATACATACATACTGGTTAAAATTGTAACCCTCCTTTTTGCTTCGCCAAAGTTAGGTAAAAATAAGCCCTTACGTGTTACTCCAGGACCAAAACTACCTATAAAGTAATTTTTTATAAGTTTTTATCGATTGCTCGTCTTCTAATCAACGCATCAAGATACCAAGTAGCCCAGTTTTAATTCAAACCCTAAACTATCCAACAGTAAAAATCGCATCACAATCGGTCCAGTAGTTCTTACGTGATGTGCGAACAAATATACAGACAAACAGACAAACAGACACGATTAAAAAAATATTATATTTATGTTCAGAAGCTTATTTTCAGTACCTACCCTAGTTTTTAATTATCTTATTACAGACTTTTTCGTTCTTATTGCTTTACTATACTAGCTTTCGCCCGCGACTTCGGCCACGCGGACTACAGTTTATCGCGAAAAGAAGCATTCTATTTTTTGAGGACATTATAAACCAATTAAAGGCAGAGAAGCAGGAAAAGCAGCTATAGGTAGCTTAAGGGATAATAAGGATGTGAAACAGGGTGACAGGGAAAAAATACTCAATATTTGTACGCAATATTACAAATCTCTGTATGCCAATAACGATATGGATCTCCAACAAGCCACAGAAGCTTACTCGTGTTCTGAAAACATTCCACCAATAACTTGATACGAGGTTCATCGGCCATTGGTAAACATGAGTTATAGCAGAAGTCCTGGCGAAGACGGCATTACCACCGAAACCTTAAAAATTGGGGAACCAATACTTTTGCCAAAAATTTCAAATTTATTTAATTCATTTTAGAAACAGGTACTTTTCCAGATATTTTTTGCCATTCTAATATAATTCTACTTCACAAAAAAGAAGACAAGTCAGACCGAGGGAACTACCGCCCCATCCCAAGTGGAAACTTACCATTTTCCAGGATAAAAAGACACCATTGTTTTATTCCAAGATATAAGCGTATACGCTTTATCCATTCCAAATTTCATCAAAATTCTTCCAGCCGTTATCGCGTGAAAGCCCCCTAAACAAAACAAACTGCCAGTGTCACGAGGCGGTCCTAGGGTTTGGGTTTGTCCCACTAGCCCAGGACCCAAACCTCAGTGACACAGAATTACAGGAACAGGAACAATAGGGAGCACTTTGAGAATTTCGTGGTGATACAATACGGATGAAAATAATCTCTTATGTAGGTATTATCATATATATATTTAAAAGAGTAATTCAAGTTGTTATAAACTTATTTATGAATTTTATAATATTATATCGGTTTTTCCAAAAAACAATATTCGAATGACAGGTTATTTGTATCTAGAATGAGTCAATGATGACCAAATATCAAAATTGAAAAGAAATGGATTATGAAAGAATTAAGAGATCAAATGAGTATTATTATGAAAGAGGTTTGAACCTCGTCACATTACCACTATTCTATCACTGAACGTGAATTCTTAAGCGTTATAACAGCATTAGAGTATTGGCATTGCTACCTAGACAATGGCCAAAAGTTTACTATCTATACCGATCATTCTGCACTTCAATGGTTCTTACACTTAGATAATCCTACAGGTAGACTTGCCTGTTGGAGCATACGCTTATCAATGTTTAATTTTGACATTAAATATAAACGTGGCAAGGAGCATTAGTCCCAGATACATTGTCTCGTATTAAACCAATTAATGTGATTAATTATGATCCAATACAGACTTCTGATTTGTGGTACACTTCTGTATACTCCAAGTGTAGCACAAATCCCACATCAACTCCTGATTATATGATACGACACAATAAACTCTACAGGTACACCCATTCTAATACCCTCATAAACTCAGAATTAAGTTGGAAAGAAGTAATCCCATCTGAATTTCGTACAGCTATTATCGATGAAAACCATTCGTTACCAACAGCAGCTCATTTTGGCACTTTTAAAACATACCATCGTATTAAAGAAAAATACTTCTGTCCAGGAATGTACAAAGACATTGCCAGCCATATTTCCAAATGTGAAACATGCCTCGCTTACAAGCATCAGATTCAAAATACCATTGGTCTGATGGGTAAACCTAAGAACTGTTCTCGTCCTTTCTAATATCTATTTATATTGTTGGTCCACTTCCAAAAAAAACACGTAAACTTAATAGATTTATTTTTGTAGTCACATGTTGTTTTTCCGAATATTGTCTTATATTCCCCATGAAGCGAGCTACCTCTTCTGTAATGAAACATATACTTGAGAACTTAGTTTTTATGGTTTATGGTATTCCAGAGACCATAATCCTAGATAATGGCCCTCAACTAATTAGTCATGAACTCCAGGATTTATTTCAATATTACAACATACCAAAAATGTATTACACCCCCCGTTACTGTCCGCAAGTCAATACTGTTGAACGTTACAACAAAACAATTATAACAGCATTTGCTTCTTTTGTTGATAATGACCATCGTATTTGGGATTTATATTTAAATCAAATCCAATTTGCCATAAATTCAGCTGTTAATGAAACTACTAAATTCATACCAGCTTTCTTAGTATTTGGTCGCGAACTTGTAACGTGTGGTTCTGTATATAATACTTCGGATCTAACTGAAGAATTGATTTTTGCCTCACGTTGGGCGCCAGAACATACATATATTATGTATTATGAAAGTTACATTGCTTTCATATTCCCGTACCTTACCATAATATATTTAAATACCTACGTATTACCATTGTAGGTTCCCTACTGACAAATAACCTGTCATTCGAATATTGATTTTTGGAAAAACCGAAATAATATTATAAAATTCATAAATAAGTTTATAACAACTTGAATTACTCTTTTAAATATATATATGATAATACCTACATAAGAGATTATTTTCCGTATTGTATCACCATGAAATTCTCAAACTGCTCCCTATTGTTCCTGTTCCTGTAATTCTGTGTCACTGAGTTTTGGGTCCTGGGCTAGTGGGACAAACCCAAACCCTAGGACCGCCTCGTGACAATTATAAGTATAGATATATATTATAAGTTTAGATGGATATAGATAGATAGATTAGTATTGAGTAATAATTATGTATAACATCACTCTAAAGGCAGCAGGCTAAGAAAAAATAAGAAACAGTTCGTAAAAGAGGGTCATGTGTAGGGTCTGAAGGACGTTACGACGGCCAACATTTTTCCAAGTTCTACTGTTAACATTTTATCTGATTCAGTTGCCAGCTAATAAATTTCCTAAGTTCTTAAACAGTCTCTGTAAGTCTTTCAACCTCTGATACCAGCGCTCAAAGTTCGTCGCAAGTGAGGAACGTTGCGCCCCAAACCTTTATTCAAAACTAGCTAAGCCCGCGGCTTTGCCCGCGTGGTCATTTCATTAAAAAGTAGCCCATATTATTCCAGGAGTAAAAATACTTTTAAAGTACAATATGTGTATTAGACTACATTTATACAAAATTCGTTCAGCGCTTAAATAGTTTTTTATCGATTGCTTGGCATCTAATCATCGGATTTAGATACCAATTACCCTAGTTTTTAAGTCAAACCCTAAGCTATCCAACAATGAAAACTGCGTCGCAATTGATTGAGTATTTTTTATGTGATGCGCAAACAAACATACAGACAAACAAACAGACACGATTTAAAAAAATGTTATATTCTTGTTCGTTAGCCCGTTATTGGTACTTTATAGGTACTTTTGGTCCCGGAATAACACGTATGGGCTACTTTTAAATAAATTGACCACGTGGGCAAAGCCGCGGGCAGAGCTACTTATAAGTAAAGATAGATAGATGATAGGCACGTTTTCCCTTGAATTGAAACCGCTCCAGAGGAAGTGATAGGATTGAGTCAAACTATTTTTGACAACCCCGTAGCACAATTTTTTTTCTTTCTTTAGCTTTTCTATCTATTTCTTGAGTTGTAAGAGGTCTGAATCTTGTTAAGCCGTTCTGTGGCAATGAGTTTCTAGAAGTGTTGTGATAGCAGTCTGCCAAGAGCCAGAGGTTTTTGCCACCAAACGTTAAATAAGGATAGTAATTATATTTCTAAACTAGCTGTACCCGCGGCTTCGCACGCGTGGTCTTTTCTTTAGGTTCAAAGTACCATAATGTGCTATTCCAGGACCAATATGCCAACATTGATTTGCACGTGTCTGGACCGTGAGTTTCCATTCTTCAGTGATATTACTTATTCGTATGCATTTGCGTTCTTCTTGTTGAAAAACATGTCAATTTCATTGTTATTGCTTGTTTTGCCTATGGTCCTTGTTTGAAATGTATTACAACAACCGTCACACGTGATAATAGTTAAAGCTCACTCAATCCGTACGTTGGTTTTCCTTTGCTACAGAAACTAAAAGACTGTACAACTAGGTCAAGGCATTTGTTTTCAACATAAAACTAATTTATAGTGGTTTCTTTTACAGAATTGCCGTTGTTATGTTTCATAGCGGAAGATAAATCAAGAGTATTTTTAAAAGAGCAATAAACAAATAGGTATTTTACATTAGTCTTTAGATGCAATAACAAAATGGAAATATAGTTATGATTTATTTGCGTGGAATTAACTGAGGCTCGAAGGTCAGTGTTTTTGTGTTAAAAAATTGAGTTGAAAGATTTTATGAACATGTTTTCGCAAGTTCTTATTTTAGTAGTATGATTTATGTCACAATTTTTAATAAAGATATGAAAAGCTCATACTCAAAAATTGATTTCAAGAACGATGGTAGCCTTACGGTTTAGTAGTGCAACTTACAAGCCCATGATACCGGGTTCGATCCGCACTAATTAGTGCTGTTTTCCATCGCTCCGTGCTTCGGAGGGCACGTTAAGCTGTCGGTATCGGCTCTTATTGATTAATAGCAGTTGTTAGACCATGTCAGAGGCCCTCAGGCGGCCTGGCAAATTTTGACACCAGAGGCCAGCACAACTTCATACGAGAAACAAAAACAACATTTCAAAACATTAGGTATACTGCAACTAGTGTTTTCCAAAGATCTTCTTTTGATCTGAACTTAAAAGCAGTCTTTCTATGAATAAATGTTGATGTTCCTCCATAGCGTCGCCCTTATTGGTCCAATTTTGACAAGCGGGTATCAATCAATACGTCTTCATGTATTCTTCATGTTCATAGACTTTTTATACCCGGTTTTAGTTTTCCAATTTACACGTAAAACTTAAAATTAGTGTTTGCTGTGCCAAACAAATCCCGCCTCGGACAGTTTGTCCCGTTAGACCGTTGACTAAATGAAACACGTAATTTCCTCCAGATATCAGTACCAACAAAAGAACAGGGCCCCGATTCTGTTAACTATACCTAGTTAACAGAATCGGGGCCTAGTTTTAAGGCACGTGAGGTGAGGTACAATTTAAATAGAACATGCTATGGGCACAGTTTACTAAATAGTTAATAGTGTCGACCGGAATGAGCCGGAGGTCTCGATTAGAGATTTCGCTAGAGATAGTACCTACAGGCGCATCATACAAAGAATAAAACTAGATCCAATACACTCGTAATATTATCTTCAACGCTACTTACCTATATTTGGAAATAAGCTTATTTTTTTACCAGAGACTGCGCAACGCAAAGGCCCGGTAATGTGTTCATCAGCCTCTATATATATATATATATATATATATATATATATATATATATATGTATGTATGTCTGTTTCTTTGTGGCACTATGTAGACCAAACGTGTGGACCAATTTTGATGATTCTTACGTCAATCGTTTTTGTCCTTATCTTGCGAGTGCTACTAAAGAAATGACATTAATCAAAATTCAATATGGCGACAATCAGACGCCATATTTTATAGTAAAAAAGAAAAACTTGAAGGTCGACGAACTATGTCAAGTGAGGTATCATTGAATAGGTATTTGAAAATCATCTTTAGGTTTTTTATATCATATTTCATTTCGAATGAATATTTAGCATATATAATGAGTTACATTTGGCTGGAGTGAAGCATGATGATGATGATGATGAAAAGTATCGTATGTTGTATTGCAGGGTATAAGCTATCTGCATTCCAAATTTCATCATAATCCGTCCCGTCGTAATCACGTGAAAGCTCCCCAAATAAGCAAATAAACAAACAAACAGACAACGTTTCACTTTTTTATATAGGTGTGGACTGAAGTTGATTTCAAAGTTATATACGAATTATTATATATGGTCATCTCGTGTCCTATTCTTTATCATCATGAAGAGAAGCAGATAATCAAAACATAAACTGCCTACCAAACATTTCCAATAAGGAGGTTCCCTTCTACAATTCGCAATCTCGGAAAACACCTGATGTACAGTGGCAAAGCGCTAAATATTCCGAAGATAACGCCTACCAATAACAGCCTCCCAGACATATTCTCTCGATAGCAGATAACAATAGAATAAAACGCGCCTTGGGCTTTCTGTAACTGTAGCGTGATGTAATTTGAAAGAAGAGTCTTGGAGTGTTTTACGCACACATACAAACGAGTTTATAAGTAACGTAAGGAACATCATAATTATTTAATTCAGTAGAATTTGAGTATCCATTATCCATTACAAAAAAAAACGAAGCATACCCGTAGTCACGTATTTTTTTGTATAAACTTTGGTAAAACTGAGGTGTGCTGAATTAAAAGGAGTTGATTATCTTTTCTGGGTGGGTTTTCTGGTTTCATCTGAGTTGGGCAGCATTCGGCAAGCTTCGTCAAGTCTTCTCGTCGTCCGTACCACAGTGCCTGAAGACAAAAGTCTTCAATCAGTGCGACCTACCCTTTGACTATATATTACTATACTCAAAGGTCCTACCAGTATGAAAAATGTATCGCTCAGCGAGCTATAGAGAGAGCTATGCTTGGAATTTATCTGAACGATTAGATTCGTAATGAAGATATCCGAGAACCAAGTTAACCGATATAGCTATAAGGATAAGTAAGCTAAAGTGACAGTGGGCTGGTCATATTTCCCGAAGAACCAATAACCGTTGGAGTAGACTACTTCTCGAGTGGAGACCAGCCAGGTGGCCAGGTGGAGTGACGACCTGCGAAAAGCGGCTGGAAAAAAATTGATGAGGAGAGCCGAAGACCGAGCTTAGTGGCGTGCGTTAGGAGACGCCTACGTATAGCAGTGGACAAACAGAGGCTGATGCTGATTATGATGATTATGTTGATGATCTTTTATCCAAATCAATAACGAGAAGAGCAGGTCATTTTCTTGATGTTAATCGACACGCCTGGCCATAGTATCCATAACTTTGCAACTCTTGCAACACTGCACTGCGCTCGTCCCTGACAAAATGGTTTTTGGGTCACATATTATGCTTAGGTAGCGCTGGAACCATTTGCCTTCAAACATGAACACAATAATGCTTGTGCACTACTTACTGCCTTGCGGTTGAATATTTATTGTAGGTTCCATAAGCGAACCTTCCAGAAGAGGCCTACACAAATATCAAAATATAATATACAACACAATATCAACTCACTCATTCACTGTTTTTTATAGGTCTTCTTGCACTATTTGCAATTCTGTAAACGAATCCATTTCCCATAAAAATGTCTTACCTACTCAAGAGGTGCGCTTTTGATCTCCAATCAGGTATTGGGCACCATGTTTTTTATTGCCTGTTACTCCAATTTCTTGTGAACTGAGTAACTGGATGAACACAATACTGCGCCAAGAGGCCCAGCTAAACGTGCATTTTAATTACACTTCCTTGCTTCTGAAATTTATGCTAGGAGCAGTGTCGTTATTCTTAATGGATCAGATAAAGTCCTAAACGATTATTTTGCCGTTTTGAGTTTTCGTGATTGCGCCCGATAGTGTTTTGTGTGTGGGGATCCAGGAAGTTGAAAATAGTCCCTGTAAAACTTTAGAGATATATCTAAAGGTGTACTGCGGCATAAGTTCATAGTTCTATTGTTTAAACTGTTTTTGAAAAAGGAGAAGATTTTGAATTAGTTATAAATTTTAGTAGGTACATCGATACAATCAAAAAATCTAATTTTATACGAGTATTCGGTTTAAGCTAAAAAATACCTAGGTACAACCAATTTCTTATTAGGCCATCTCAAAAACCACCAATAAGACTAAACGTTAAACAAGAAATCCACATAATCCAACAAGATGATAAAAGGTCGCGTGAGTAAAACATCATCGCCAGTCGCAGCACGTTTTGCACCGTCCCTGTGACACAGCTTGAGATATAGAAAAAACGGTAAAACTTTCACATAATCACAGCAGTAAACTAAACAGTTACAAAGATCGAGTGATTTAAAAAAATATACTTAACATGTTTCTTAACAAAACAATAAAAATAAAAATAAATTCTGTTTCTCAAAAAAACAAGGAGCTGGTTACCTACTATCGTACAATAATTTATTGACATTGAATCAAAATGGCAAAATATGTCATTAAATTACCTACTTATAAATTTCTTATTTTCTGAAATCATAAAATAGTCTATTTCTAGAACGTCAGTGATATGGATGAAATTGGTTTTCACTTGAATATAGTCTTATAGTTATTTCGAATTTTTCGAATTAGGAACGTTTATGCTTATAGTGACCCGAAATCCTAACCTGGGACCGGGTTACGGCAAAAAAACATTAATATTTTTGTTCCCAAAAACAGAGGCCAGGTTTTATAAATTCTATGAAGTCTATTTCACATGATTTTGTATGGAACTAAAACTAGAATGGATAGGGTCGCTGATGATGAAAAAAAGGCTAATTAGTACACTAAACCATGTAGCCAGCTAATTTGCACTAGACCAAATAAATCCCTATGCGTTAAAAAACAAACAACGATCAACTTACCACTGAACAGAATATGCGAATACGCTTACCTTAGTGTGCGTAACTAGATTCAGTAAAAAACATATAAGCTCTCATACTGACAGACTGTGACAAACCTGAGAAAAGTCATTTATCAAGCGAGCGTTAAGAACTCTCGACGGGAAGAACTTTTGATACAGGATACGCTGGCACTAGACATTAATAATAAGGATATCGTAGCATTGGAAGATCTTTTTTGATGTCCTCTGAGTCTCTTGAGTGTTTTATCACTTTAGCTGGAAGAACTTTAGTTGAGTTTTCGTGACGTGAAGATAGCGACCCGAATAATGAACTCATTATATTTATTTTGTAGGCTTATGTTTGTTGACATGCTCTTGGGCTACTGATTTCTTTTACTCATAGAAAAACACACCAAAAGTGCAGAAGGCATCCAGAAAATTGTTAGCCAGCGCGTTTGTATGAATTTCCAGCACAATCTGGTTTCCAGAACTCGTCACCACTTTGGGCACCTTTTAAAAAGTTTGAAGTTACATCATAAACATAATTTGTTCAAGAAAAATTGTACCTTCTGTTTTCCCAAAGCTACATTTTGTTACAAAGATTCTCAAAAGAATAAGACAACTTATTAACCGTATCAAACCAAATATAACGACCCAAAATAAGCTCCGTATCTTTATTCCCTTGCTTGCCTCCAAAACTTGCGCCGTATTCTGTAACTAACTTTCAGTTAGACCCGTAAACGACTTTACGTGTTGAACAAGGAAATCAAATTATCAACTCCCACCAACTCCGCATCTCTTCCAACTCGTGCGAGATACTGGAATTTGTTGCCCGAATCAGTAGTAGCCCTCTATTTGAAAATTCTGTACGTCTCTTTGGACAAAAAATATGTGAAGGGGCACTACGCCAAACAAGCTTTATTACGTATCTTCACCAAAGTATGCGAGTAGGGAATTCAATAAGTGACAGAAAAAGAATTAAAGGAGGCTGCGGAAACATGCACTTTGTTCCCGTTCTGAATATTTCAGTCTCCTTTGTCTCATACGCTACGAAGCTTTCTCAACTTTTCCTTCAAAGAGAAATTAAATGGTCGTCATAATTGCATAACTCATTTCAAAATGTAGTGTCTCCGTGCCACGTAATGAAGTCGCCAGAATTGCGTTCATAAAGAATTCTCTTTTTCTCGTTCATCATTGGAGGAAAGACGATCGCGCGTCTATTATCATAATTTCGAGGCGGAGCGCAGGTTTCCTTTTAAACTCGATGTGGTGGCTCGATTAAGAAAACATTACATAATTGTGCGAGCTGTCGGGCGCACAAGTGGCGCCGTGCGAGGAAA
This sequence comes from Alsophila aescularia, assembly GCA_946251855.1. Lineage (NCBI taxonomy): Eukaryota > Metazoa > Arthropoda > Insecta > Lepidoptera > Geometridae > Alsophila > Alsophila aescularia. Next base: position 17,497,579 of record OX276380.1, on the reverse strand, counting down.
CGTGTAACTATGTGGGGGTGAGAGGGTACGCGGGGGGAGGCCAGAGGGGCGGTTATGAGCGCCACCATTCTCGCCAAACTGACGGACCGACCGCTTTGCCACTGCCAGTCGCGCACGAGTCACGATGAGGCAGACATGCGTCCGTGTCGCCTCTCCCAACGCAACTACGTGCTCCGCGAGACGTAAACAATACCTGTGAAGTTTTGTGACCACAATCGCAATATCTGCGTAAGATATTAACTCTAGTTCAGTGAACGTTATCAAGCACCGTTTTGTTAATCGGTATAGACAAATGTGTTTGGAAAATGTTTCAACTGCTGACACTTTTGTTTGTGACTTTTGGTGTTAATGCGGCTTATGCTCCAAGTGGCGTGGACAATTACTGCAGTCGCCTGGCTAAAGGTGACGAGGGTACCTTGTGCCAGGTGCGAACTCTCGATGCAGATGGATCCAGCCTGGCATCTGCTCCCACAGAGATCACTAAGAAGCTCAACGTCGAGTGCAATGAGCTCCTACTTTTCGAAAGTTTCCTAGAGGCAAACTATTTTCAAAGATTCCCTGCGCTTGCTGAACTAACACTTGGAAACTGCAAACTCCTCAGAATACCAGGCAACGCGTTCGAAGGCTTACGCGAACTAAGAAAGTTGTCGGTGCGATCTAAAAACCACGATTGGAGCCCCAATAAAAACTTGGAGCTCTCGCTCGGCACTTTCAACGGATTGCGCGAACTGCAGTCTCTAGACTTGGGACAAAACAATTTGAAAGTGATACCATCGGATGTTTTCTGTCCCTTAGATAATTTGCAAGTTCTAAATCTGACATACAATTGCATCAAAAGTATCGACCGAATTGGATTTGGAAAAAAATGTGGTTCCAGTTTACTTGGCTTAGACTTGAGTCACAATGAGCTTAAGTCTCTTTCTGAAGAGTCAGAAGTCACCGGATTGAAGAGGCTACAAGAGCTTAAGCTACAGCACAACAATATTACAGACATTTCTAGTGAAACACTTAATGAACTCATTTCGTTAAGAATACTAAACATTTCCTACAACAAACTGCAGTTCATACCGGAGGGCACGTTCTCTAGCACCAAAGAGTTGCGAGAGGTATATTTGAATAATAACTTGCTATTTGAGTTTGCCACTGGCGTGTTCCACCGATTAGAACAGCTGCTTGTCTTAGATTTATCTAATAATCTGCTCTCTAGCGCTCACATTGATGGAGGGACGTTTGTTGGCCTTATACGCTTAGTCATTCTGAACTTATCCAATAACGCTCTGACGAGAATAGACGGTAAAACGTTTAAGGATCTATTCTTCCTGCAGATATTAGATTTAAGGAACAACTCAATTGGTTACATTGAAGAAAATACGTTTTTACCTTTGTACAATCTACACACATTGAATTTAGCCGAAAATCGTTTGCATACTGTTGAAGAACATCTTTTCAATGGATTGTTTGTGCTTAGTAAGTTGAATTTAAATAATAACTTATTGATAAACATAGATTCCAAGGCTTTTAAGAATTGCTCCGACTTAAAAGAATTAGATTTAAGTTCAAATCAGTTAACTGATGTTCCTACCGCCATTTGGGAGTTATCTTTGTTAAAAACGTTAGATCTTGGTGAAAATCAGATAAGGGATATCAAAAATGGCTCTTTTAAGAACTTGGATCAGTTAACTGGCTTGCGACTGATAGATAACCAGATTGGTAACTTAACTGAAGGCATGTTTTGGGATTTGCCAAGTTTACAAGTATTGAATTTAGCTAAAAATAAAGTTCAGGCCATAGAAAGAGGTAGTTTCATAAGAAATAAACAACTAGAAGCCATAAGGTTGGACGGTAATTTTGTATCAGATATCAACGGAGTTTTTTCAACACTTCTTAGTCTATTGTGGCTTAATTTGTCTGAAAATCATCTAGTATGGTTCGACTATGCTTTCGTTCCAAGTAATTTAAAATGGTTAGATGTACACGGCAATTTTATCGAGCATTTGGGAAATTATTACAAACTCCAAGAGGAAATTCGCATAAAAACTTTAGACGTGAGCCATAACCGTATCGTTGAAATATCGCCCCTAGCGATTCCGAATAGCGTAGAACTGCTTTTTATAAACAACAACCACATAAACAATATACAAGTAAACACTTTCATGGATAAGCATAATCTAACTCGGGTTGATATCTACGCAAATGAGATTTCGCATTTAGATATTAACAGCCTCCGGTTGTCGCCGGTGCCCTCAAACAAATCCTTGCCTGAGTTCTACATAGGAGGAAATCCGTTTAACTGCGATTGCTCTATGGAATGGTTGCCATTGATAAACAATATGACTGCGTTGCGACAACACCCTAGAATAATGGATCTCGAAAATGTATTGTGCAAAATGACGCACACTAGAGGCGTTACTCACATTCCACTTAGCAATTTGAAGTCGACAGATTTCTTGTGTACATACGAAACTCACTGTTTCACACTATGCCGTTGCTGTGATTACGTCGCATGTGATTGCCAAATGACTTGCCCGTACAATTGTTCGTGCTACCACGATCCCACGTGGAACAAAAACGTCGTAGATTGTTCCAGTCAACGCGCTATCGAAATACCAGAAAAAATACCCATGGACGCAACCGAGGTGTACTTGGACGGGAACGCCTTTAAGGAATTGCAAAATTATGCATTTATAGGCCGAAAAAATATGAGATCTCTTTATGTTAATTCCAGTGAAGTTGAAGACATACAAAACAGAACTTTTGCTGGTTTATCCTCTCTCATTTTATTGCACCTTGGGAACAATAAGCTAAAACATTTGAACGGGTATGAGTTTGAACATCTGACACAGCTTAATGAGTTATATATGCAAGACAACTTTATCAGCCACATTGCGAATTCAACGTTTATGACATTGCATTCGCTGAGAGTTCTCAGGCTAGACGGTAACCGATTAGTAGACTTTTCTGTTTGGAGTTTGAGCTCCAATATGAACTTGAATTCGGTAGCTTTAGGCAACAATATGTGGTCATGTAAGTGCAGGTATTTACAGAGATTGACAACATACATCTCCGATAATGTACCCAAAATTACTGACATAGCCGACGTCTGGTGTTGGAACACTGAACGTAAAACATCACAAAAGAAAGAGCTCAATCTGAATGGTACAATTTGTAGCGACTATTACGCCGGAGATTCTGTTATAGATAACATGTTGGTCTCAAATTACATGCCCATGATGGTGACTACGCTCTCCGGATTCATGTTGATTGTGCTTGTCATCCTCGTGATTTTCTTATTCAGAGACACGATTCGCATATGGCTTTATACAAGCTGCGGTATAAGATTGCTTCCATTCACTGGAGCCTTCAATGACACTGATAAATTATACGATGCTTATGTTTGCTACAGCCCAAAGGATGACGATTTTGTTATTCAAACATTAGCCGCTGAATTGGAAAATGGGAGTCCTTCTTATCACCTTTGCTTACATTACAGAGACATACCGCAACATAATGTAGCGTACATGCAGTGCACGTTGCCTTTACCCGAAGCCGCAGAGGCATCCAAGCGTATTGTAATAGTATTGACCAGAAATTTTATTGAAACTGAATGGTCACGTTTCGAATTTCGGCAGGCGTTGCATGAAATCATAAAGTCTCGAATTTATACTTTAGTTTTAATAGAAGAGCATTCTGTTCTTCCGGAGGCTGAATGTGATCCTGATCTGAGGCCGTATTTGAAGACGAGCTCCAGGATAAGATGGGGCCAAAATAAGTTTTGGGAAAAGTTGCGCTATGCGATGCCAGACAATAGATGTAAGCCCAAAAAATCTGCCTATAGGAATAATATAAATTCATATACGATGAGAAGTGGTGTGCAGAATGGTACGATGAGATCGTTTTCATTTACGGAGAAGATCAGAGGACCAGCTGACGGGGTGAGCGGTTCACCAGAGTTTGCTGAATGTAGATCGCAGCAAGTTCAAACTTCTGCGTATAATCCTGATGGCAGACCTCCATCCGATCACATATATTCGTCAATAGATTCGGACTATTCGTCTTTAGAGTTAAGTGGCAATAATCCGAATAGGCGACCAAACTTTAGACATTGGCCTCCCCCGCCGCCTCTAATCGATACTCAATCCTCAGGTCAAGCGTACCTTGTCTAGTCTGCTCGCTTCTCTAACTATTATTTAAAATCATTTAGTCAAAGCTTCATGTGAATATTAACCGCAACGCGCGCTTTACCAAATAATTAAGATTTTTAAACTATTTTTGTAATCCTTCGCCCTTTCAAAGGCGTTTATGTATGTTGATGTAAATACATTCTTATAAGACTGCTGTAGTAATATGTGAATTTTGTATATATAAATGTAAATAGATGTCCATATAAGTCACGAGTATACTATTTATGTATTTTAATAAAGCCATTGTGATAATTTTTGCATAAACATATTTTTCATTTCAAAATCCTGAAATTATACCCAATACCGAGTCATATACAAAGTAACAACAAACCCACTTACATATACTCGTACATACAATAAAGTTAGATACACATCAAACATTGATATAGAAAGATTCAAGTGTAAATTGGATAAAAGAAACTAAATCCAAGGCCAAGGCCAATTATTACTAACTAGCTGTGTCCGCGACTTTGTCCGCGTGGATATTTATCTGAGTTATGATTACATCGTGCTATTCCAGGACCTAAAATACCAATACCACAGAAATCGGAACAATAATAGCAATACTCAAAATTTCGTCAGCCGTCAAATAGTTTTTTATTGATGGCTTGGCTTCTACTCATCGGATTGAGATATTACAGTCGCATTGCAGTCCAGTAGTTTTTACGTGATGCACAGCTAGTTATCAATAATTGAGTCTATGAATAAGTAGTAATAACTTGGCTATGTCAAATGTAGGGCAACGATTAGTCTAAAGAAGTCTTGTATGGACTATAAGAATAATAGTGACTTTTGCACTATAGTCTAAAGAAGGCTTGTATGGACTATAAGAATAATAGTGACTTTTGCACTATTATTCTTATAGTCCATACAAGACTTCTTTAGACTATACGATCGTTGCCCTACATTTGACATAGCCAAGTTATTACTACTTATTCATAGACTCAATTATTGATAACACGTTATTTGATGCGAGGTTAAACTATAATGGTGAAAATGTATGGATACAATTTTCTATTCTTAATTTTATCAATACATTTTTACCATAACATTTTAATTTGCTTAATTATGCATCATGCAATAAGCTCTTACTAATCCAATAATGTATAGCTGGTATTTTTATTAATTCGTGCCCTGCGTAATAATTGAAGCAAGAAGGTTTAGAAAACGACGGCGACCGCACCGTCAAACAAACGAGAGAAGCATAGCCACAGATTACCCCCTATGTTTTCCTAGGGAATAATCTGTTAGTATAGCCAAAGCAAATGGCGGCTGCTATGTGTGCGTGAGTGGGTATTTTGTGGTTGGTACACAATTTTATCACAAAAGATTGCACTGTTTTTGAGAACTTGACAGAAAAACACTAGGTACTAATAAGGTCGAGATCTAGCTGCGATGTGGCGGCCGATAGGCATAACATGTTTTTTTTTGTGTACGAGCCGATCGGCATATTTTGAGTGTTTCATTTTTGATTTGGCGGTGTAGAATCCGTATTTTATTTAAATTATTTATTTCTGATGCGAAAATCTGTAGGTATGTAAGTATGTTTGTTTCCTTTCAGGTCCGAAAAGGCAGCTGATGTGCGTTGATGTGTAGAGAGCTTAGAGATAGTATTTTCCTTGGGAAAACGAATATCAAAATAAAATGCGTACACAATATTTCATGCTGTTAACCGTTGAAGAGTTTCTTTATGTGGAGTTAACCCTTGGATGTCGATTCAGGTCATTCTTAACATAAAAATGCATTGTCATCATAAATGAAACAAAGTGTAAAATATCAACTACTAAAAATTTACTTATGTTTTTTTTAAATTTTACTGAAATTTTACTTCGGATAAGAGGAAGTGGTTTCTAATTTAGCTTGCCAGATTTGACCTAAACCATACCTAATGGAAGTTAAATGAAAGCCTTTAAAATATACTTAATACCAACCAAAAATAAGTACTAAACAAATAGTTACCTATCTTCCACGAAAATAGGACTCATGACAACTGGTTAATAAACCTAAAAATTATTAAACAAGCAACAAATCTTTATGTACTTAATTAATTCCTCTCCGTACCGCGTGTCTTATTATCTTTGTTCAACCTACTCATATTTAAATATTATTTTTTGGTTTTATTAAAATATGTACAAAAAATATAACTATTTATACAATTATGTAAACTATTGGGGTAAGCCACTGTACAGCACAGACTAACAATAGTTAAGGCAGGGCTGATTTACAGCATAGTTTTTTTGCAATGGGTGAACTCCAGTGTTAGTTAGACACAAAAAATAGTGGTAAGCGAAGCAGTAATAAAAAATAAAAATATACACATAAAAAAAAGGCAGCCCTACATCATTATGATCATAGAAAGATAATTAAATCAAAAACTAGCTCAACGTAATGGACATAAAAACTTTCACCATTGACTACAATATGTGTTAGTGTGTATGTGTATTTGTGTGCGTGTGTGTGTGTGTGTGTGTTTGTGTGTATCAATAGTTTAAAATTGTTCATTTGTATGGAAAAAAAACTTCTTGTAACATTTAAGCACAGTACACACACAAACCTTGGTTGCCACGCCATCGGTGTTAGTGACATTCCGTGCCATTTTGGTCCAATAGTGGAATATGTACAAAATTCCGATCCGAAAGTGCATTCCGATATGGGAATGCACCTTACCAATGCTCAAAGTTATTACAATTTTAAAACAAAAATAAAATAACACAGTATATTTTTCACCACTCTAAATATTAATTTAACAAAATCAGCCGCTGACACGGACGCGCCCCAAGGCAGGGATTATGAAAAAAGGCTTCTACCTGCACCAACTAAATCTGACAAAGCACCGGAGGATTTACGTGACCAGAATTGTGGTCATCCTGCGAGAAGTTTGGAAGCCTGCGGATTGTTTGGTAACGAAACGAGTCGAAGGAAGGTATGTAAGTGGAGCTTGATAAGATACAAATTCAATCTGAGGCTAGAGATAACAGGAGTATGAATTAACGGAACTTTGAAGTCGATACAAGAACCACTAACAGATTGTTCTTAGAGTGATGTTTTATTTTGTTTGTGTTATGAGATGACCTGATCACTCGCTTGATTCTGTTTGGCCTTCCCATAGACTCAAGATCAACTCTTGCATTGTCATTCTTTATAAAAAAAAGTTCTCCTTACTTGGATTAATACGGTCAGCATAAAAATGTCCCAACTTTTTTTCTTTCTTAATCTGGAAAATTGTATGTTTTTTTCCCGTACGTAAAATGAAAGTTGGATATGTTCAGTGGCATTTGTTGCTGACTATTCGTAATTTAAGTAGCAGAAGTCAGGTATTAAGAAAATTACTTACAGCAAATCGGATCGTTACAAAAATAGCCGAGGTACCCTACCTAGCTTTATACCTATCATAATCTCGAAGTAGAGTCGCCGAGGGAATTTTAAATTTTACTTTCTTTACTGTCCACAAAGACACCGCCTGCAAAATGACACCGCTGGATCTTGAAGTAGGTAATCTGATGAAGGTATTTTTCGTTGATAAATGCTACTTTTAGGTATAGGTTGGTAGTGTTTTTGAAGCGTGATTGCGGACAATTGATTCACTTCACATATGACGATACATGTAATATTTTGATTGATGAGTATACACTCGCACGTCAACCGATCGTTTTATGAATGAAACTACAATTGATCGTCGTAAACATGATGCGCGAAAGACGACGATAAGTATTTAAGGTACATGCTTAGAATTTGAAACTAAAAAAACTGGCTAACTGCGCTTTGAGGCTTCTGTACATTCAATAGATTTAGAAATACCTTATTTGTATAGCCTTATGACTCAAATCATGAAGAGCAAAATTAAATCAGTTAGTAATTCTTACAACAATTCTTCTCTCGTCACTATTGTAAATAATGCAAATATAGACAAAGAGACTCATTTCATGGCTGGTCCTACATGATCAACCAAAAACCAAAGCCCTAGAGATTAAACTATTTGTTTTATTTTTTTGGTTTTTTGTATCAGGAGAATGTGAATCACTTACTCAAGCTCATTAATTAGTGGCGTCATTTTATAGTCCTTATCATAAATTATGTTTACGATGTCAAACTCCACCATAAAAGTGTTGAGACACTGACCTGAGTGTGAGTCATGCGCCTCGGAAAGGGAACAATCCCACGGCACATTTATTAGTTAGTTTACTATTACCGCCTGACTTGAGATGTCTAGGCCGATGACAATTATTATTATTACTAGCTGTGCCCACGGCTTTGCACGCGTGGTCATTTCTATAGGTTAAAAGTACTATAATCTGCTATTCCAAGACCTAAAATACCAATATACAAACATATGATCAAAATTCCTTCAGCTGTCAAACAGATTGTATTTATTGCTGGGCTTCTACTCATCTCCATCGGTAAAGTAGTTTTTACGTGATCCGGGAACAAACAAACATACAGACAGACACGATTTAAAAAAAACATGTTCAGCTTTAGCTGAATGCTTACTTTATGTACCCTAGACATATTTTTTTTATTATATTTTTCTTTCTTTTTTTTATTACGGACTAGTCAATTGTTGGACCACGATCTCACCTGATGAAAAGCGATGATGTGGTTGAAGGTGTAGCACGTGTGACATTTATAAACATATCTATGATAATTATACGTACTGTAAGGTTATCAAAACCTAAGTTTTGTAATGTTAGCCTTCAGTTGGTCAGGTTTGTCGAGTAGGAGATAAAACTTATCTGCACCTAGTATTAAAAGCAAGTTACTATATACTATTTGGTATCTATAGTACCTAGTAGCTACAGCTACAGAATAAATAACTTAAGGAATATTTAATAAAAACAAGGAAATAGGTTTGCCATTCTGTATATTGTTTACAAAGAAACTGGCAAGACACCACGTGGCGAATATGTTTTGTAATATTATTAAACCAATAACTTTTTAGATAAATAGTTATTAACAATTTAAATGTGATAATTGGTTACAAACAAACATTTATATTTGCCTTAGTTACACTAGGCATAATAACTTCGGAAACAGCATTTAAACACAATCAAATGGATGATAATCCCGTTAACTATAATGTTATAGATTATTTCATCACTCCACAATGAAGTGATACACAATAACAACTACACAGTAATAATTACACGGTTACAAATAAGCAACATAACAGTGTAAAAGAAAAGCACTTAACTTGCCAAGGTCCTCTCGGTGCGGCGGCCACAAGAACATTAAACATTGGCATTTTTTGTTTTTTTTTAGAAATGACTAATGCTGTTGGCCTTATCGGCCTCTACAGCTTGAGCCGGACTTGGGGGCGGGTGCTTACAAGCACTCCGCCGCAATGCGTGACGCAGAAGGCGCACTCGATCGCCTGGATCGAGGGGGCCCTGAACAATGGCTAGGTGCCCTTTGATTGATTTTTATAACTGACCGCTGATTCGTAATACACCTTCGAGAAGAATCGGCAAGAAACTCGAAAGCGAATAATATCTGACTATGTGTTATGGGACCTTCGACCTCGCCGGCGAGGTCGGTGTCTGTGTCTAAGTGTGTTGATACCCCCTGGCGGGTTGCCAGAGGTGGTCGGATTGGGCGAGGCCATCGCTGCCAGTACTTGGACTGCGATGGCGTCGTCCGGATCGTCCAGGACATTTTATGCTCTTATTTTACGTTATTGTAATTTATCGTTTTGAAAATACATCATACATGTAGTTGAATCGATATTAAAGTCATTTTATTTTCACACATACTGTTGATTACAACTAACTTTTGAATCATCGTGTGTATAGTCATTTTATTTTCACACATACAATTGATACAACTAACTTTTGTAACATCGTGTGTATAGTCATGTTATTTTCACACATACTGTTGATACAACTAAGATTTGTATTATCGTGTGTATAGTCATTTTATTTTCACACATACTGATGATACAACTAACTTTTGTATCATCGTGTGTATAGTCATTTTATTTTCACACATACTGTTGATACAACTAACTTTTGTATCATCGTGTGTATAGTCATTTTATTTTCACACATACTGTTGATTACAACTAACTTTTGAATCATCGTGTGTATAGACATTTTATTTTCACACATACTGTTGATACAACTAACTTTTGTATCATCGTGTGTAAAGTCATTTTATTTTCACACATACTGTTGATACAACTAACTTTTGTTACATCTTGTGTATAGTCATTTTATTTTCACACATACTGTTGATACAACTAACTTTTGCATCATCGTGTGTCTATGTAAATATTAATACTACTTTATATTGAATTTAAAATTTGGTACAATAATCTATTGCTTCTTGTTTAGACGTGCTAGCAAGTCTCAACCGCCGCTTAGCACCTACTTGCATAGACATGTAAGTCCGTCAACCGCTGCTATTGACTTTGAACTTACACCAAACAAGTAACCGACCAGCGGATAGAGGTATCATCTATTGCTACTTGCATAGACATGTTGGTCCGACTCAACCGCTGCTATTGACAAGACCAACACCAAACAAGTAACCGTCCAGCGGATAGATATTTATGTATTATTTTCCTTTTCCATTTTCTTCTTTAATCAGCTTAATTATCTGGCAACTTTTTGTTTTTCTTTCCTGTTTTGTTCTCTATTTTTAATCTTCATAATTTTGTCTACACTAAGTTCCAGGTTATCATCAAGTTGAACCGAACCCCATTTCAATTATCCTTCACACACGGTATATTCATTGGAGTTTGGTATCCAGGTCAAAATTAAGCCTCACTATCCAATTGCATGACAAAAATCATTCAACAAAATTGTCTTTGACTAAACATAATTTCCTTTAACATTACAATATCAAAACAATATTTTATCAACATGTAAAACTGACTTTTACCCGCTTGACCAATCTGACATTTTCCATAATTATAGTAGGTGTAATAATTATTGCAATATTTATTGTATACTGTTACATCAAATTTTTAACTACGGTAGTTAATTTACTGGGTAAATCTGATACATAGGACTTTCAAAAAATAAATAAAGTGACACCTACCAGAACAGATTCAATCTAAATGTTCCTCAATCACTAAAAATATATCATATCGGCGAAATTTTGTGTGAAATTAAATACTATAACTTCGATTAGAGGATTTATAGAATCCTGCTTTGGGTCCAGATGTCCCTTTTGTTTAGTCCAAAATAAAACATGATCAGATTCATAGATTGTTGTCTTTGACACAAAAGGTTATATTTTATGAAAAGATCCATCAATGGACTCATTTATATCATCCAAAAGGAAGAAAACAATATAATACTTTTACTAGTTCCTTAATCTTAAGGAATAATTTATCTTCATCAACAACCTGTACGTAGAGCAAAAAAAAGTTTACGGACTTGGCTTTTTTTTTTCTTAACATAGACCGACAAATTGAGTAATGCAACGTCTTTAATATTTACTAGATACATTTTATAGCTATCAAAGTATATACAATAATTTGCCTTTGGAAACAAAAATTAATATTTGCTTGGTTATGATTGAGAAGATTTTATAATATGAATGAGTACTTTGCTTAATTGTTTCACATGATTTTGTTTTGACTCAAAGGATTTCCTCGATACTTTAATTTTTCTCGATTATGTTCGTGACAAACTGGACAGATTCGTTTATGACATTATTCAAACGAAGAACATTTTTAACCGCTAGTTTATATGTACGTAAAGGAATTGTCTCAATGTGCAACAACACCAAGAGTACCTTACTAAACATACAAATGTAATTAAACGAAATGTTACCCATAGAGACTAATTTAAAGTTTATAATATCTAGTACTGTATACATGATTGTTTTTTTTTTCTAAATGCCATTATTGTAAACAATAAATTACCCAATGTTTTTTTTTCTAGATTTTCCTGTTCCTACATTCAAAATGACTATGACATTTTGAATGGAAACATTGTAATTATTTAATTTAGTAATTGTGAATTATTGTTAAACTTTATTTTATTATTATAATACTTGAATTTTACTTTTTGACATTAATTAGTAGTTAAAGGTAAATATTTTTTATCATTTATTTCTAACCATACTATTTTATATTATCACATTTATAAATGCACACCATTTGTTATGATAGAATGTACCCGGTTCCTATTTATGTGAATTCTTACCATCATACTTTGTACTACCTACATACTAGTAATTTGAGTTTGTCTACTCAAGTGATTGTATGCCCCAAATGAACAAATTTGAGAGCACTAATACCATAACTATTATAGCAGCTTCAACAACATTAATTTATACGCAAATTGCTGTATACGTAACAAATAATATTCTGATTCAGATACCAGGTAAGCTAAGCACCAACATGATTTGCTCCAAGTATGTACGTACTTAACAGCTTTAATCTGAAGACTAAAGTGCTTTTGTATTTACTGTAAAAAAAATAAGGCTGGAACAAACCATAACCGAAGTAAGGTTTTTTAAATCCAATTATTTACTTAACCTAAAGTATAAATACTTTCCGAAATGGTAATAAAATAATATGGTAAAAGTGACATTAGCTTTAGAATAATAAACGAGTAAAACCCCCCTTTTTTTTTTAAAGGAGGATTATTTTTTGAAGTTGTATCAGTGAATCATTAGAAAGATTTTTATTAACCCACATATATTTTTGTTCACGAGTTATATAATGTATCATTAATAACGTTTATCAGTAATAAGTAAACTATTTTGGAAATTCAGTCTAGGTTATTGTAAGCATAATTATTTGGGACTTCCCTAACACCGTACTCAAAGTTTCATAACTTAGTTATCATATTTATTATACTGAGTCTGTCGATCTGGATGTACATAACAAAGCTTAGAATAAATATGTTTCAGCATAATCTAATACAGAAGTTCTCAAAATGTAGACCCTTCTTGCTTATTAAGCGATTATAGTGTGAATAGAAATACACAGATTTTAAGTAAACAACACAATGCAGACCCTTCAGGGGTCTTACCTGCCAGTTTCACAGACGTAACGCTGCTCCATCATTAATCATCATGCGTGAGGATCTCAGCGTACGAGCACCAGGATTTGGCGCCACTGCTGTTCGCAGCTGGTAGCACAGACGTGTCAGCATTTTTCACCGCGCTGCTGCCGTGAAACTTCGTGTATCATCCCTAGAAGTCTCGGATGGCAAGTACATTGTTTCTGCTAGTTTCACAGTCGTAACGCTGCTCCATCATCAATCATCCTGCGTGAGGATCTCGACGTTCGAGTACCAGAATTTGGCGCCACTGCTGTTCGTAGCTGGTAGCACAGACATGTCAGCATTTTTCACCGCGTTGCTGCCGTGAAGCTTCGTAAATCATCTCTAGAAGTCCCGGATGGCCAGTACATTGTTTCTAAAATTGATAACGGTGTCGTATTAGAACTTATTTCACGTAAATTCGATCCCACTTCTGATGTGAGATTTATAAACATATCTATGATAATTATACGTAGGTTATCAAAACCTAAGTTTTGTAATGTTAGCCTTCAGTTGGTCAGGTTTGTCGAGTAGGAGATAAAACTTATCTGCACCTAGTATTAAAAGCAAGTTACTATATACTATTGTTGGTATCTATAGTACCTAGTAGCTACAGCTACAGAATAAATAACTTAAGGAATATTTAATAAAAACAAGGAAATAGTTTTGCCATTCTGTATATTGTTTACTCATTTTAACACCGGATTCGGAATACACCACTATAGAAAGAAACTGGCAAGACACCACGTGGCGAATATGTTTTGTAATATTATTAAACCAATAACTTTTTAGATACATAGTTATTAACAATTTAAATGTGATAATTGATCACAAACAAACATTTTTATTTGCCTTAGTTACAGTAGGCATAAAACTTCGGAAACAGCATTTAAACACAATCAAATGGATGATAATCCCGTTAACTATAATCTTATAGATTATTTCATCACCATGAAGTGATACACAATAACAACTACACAGTAATAATTACACGGTTACAAATAAGCAGCATAATAGTGTAAAAGAAAAGCACTTAACTTGCCAAGGTCCTCTCGGTGCGGCGGCCTCAAGAACATTTAACATTGCCAACATCCGACGATGTCAGAAGTCATCCGAGACGAAGACTACCGACATCGTCCGAGCTATTTGAGTCGTTTGAAAACAGATCAACGAATATCTACCATTTACTTTATTAATTACATTAATCATGTCTGATAGTTGTATTGGAATACATTATAATAATTATGGCATAATAATACAGATGTTTCATAGTGATGGATGACATACATCGTAAGTTTACACGTGGTACTTTACTTTTCTTTAAAGTAGTCAATACTTAACAAACATAACATAACATTTACATGTACCAAGTATTATTTTTATACATTTCTATATTTACAATAAGTAGTAATCTAACACACGCTTGCCTAGTAGATACCTATTCACTTTTGACTTGAACACACCGGGGTTATAATTTACCGGAAACACTGACGAGGGCAGGGGTATCTTCTGTGTACAGACTTTTTCGTACTTAATGTCTTTTTGTAAGTATAGATAGATTATTATTTCTGTTCTTTGTTTATTCTTCTCTCATTCCCGAAATATTTAAATCGTATTCACGGGCTTTTGGTCAAAATAAATCAGCGTTTAGTTGATAAAAACATTTGCGGACTATCCTACACGTATTAAATATTTCTGCTTTCTGCAGCTGTATATATATTATACATATATAAGTTTGGGAATATCTATACGATGGGCATTATGTTAGCAGTTTCTTCATTAGATTTTATTTCGATTTACAGTACAGTCAGTAGGTATACATGTTTTTTTTTTCGGTGGCGGTGCAGCCAAGATGGGAGTTCGGTACAGCAATATCTACAAGGTAAACAGACTAATTTGTCTTGACATGTAGCAATTGAAGCATGAATGTCCGGTCTATTGTACTATACTGACTTGCCTGGTATATTGTCCTATCCCAATACAGCTTAAAATCACGGGATTCAAAGATAATTTCTGGTTTGTATTTATAAATAGCTTTGCCCGCGGCTTTACAAGCGTGGTAATTTTTCTGGGATATAAGGATCCTGTGATATTCCAAAACCAAAAGTAAAAAAATCATCAAACTTCGTTCAGACGTCAAATGGTAGTTTATCAATTGGTCGAATTCTACTCATCAGATTGAGATACCAATTACACCAAATTTTAAGGCAAATCCTAAGCTATTCAACAGTGAAAACCGCATCGCAATAGGTCTAGTAGTTTTTACGTGAATATTAAACTAGCTGCACCTCACGGTATTAGGTACTTCTAGAATCCTTTCTATCTTTAAAATGGTATCTTGTAAACCAGACTTCATTATTTGACATCACTGACAACTGAAACCTGGATATAGGCACACATATATCTTAGTTTCTAAACATATAGATACATTGACTCATGTCACATTGACAACTGTCGTATTAACACCTGTCATTGCTACGCTCCGCGGTGATTTTGATGATGACGTAGAGAGAGTATAAAAAAGAGTATAAAAAGGATCCTATGTGTTAATTCAGGACTTATAAAATACCTTCATACCAAATTTCATCAAAATCCGTCGAGCCATTTCAGCGTGAAGAAATTACATACGTACATACACTCACTCTCAAACCTTCGCTATTATAATATTAGTTTGATATAATCGCTCAGGCAATGAATCTCTACAATATTATACAGCACAGACAAAGCCAACCGAAAAAAGTTATTTTTACATATTGGGTACTACTTGGTGGTAATAAATCTGCAATCGCTGAGCATTTCCTCGAATCGGGCCCAAATCACTGGATAGAACTCCATGACCCAAAGATCCTCTCCACGGAACGTCACTACTACTCCAGGATTGTACGTGAAGCGGTAGAAATCAAAAAGTATCCCAATTTCAACCGAGAGGATGGTTTCAAGTTGGCTGCGTCCTGGAATATGTCAGAAGAAATCTGCAGATGTCGTTAGTGTAGTGTGTCGTGACAATTCTGAATTTTTACAAAACCAAATGCGGGTAGTTGGAGACAACGCTCGCCATTCTCGACGCTGACACCCGCTACTTCAGTCTTTTCGTGACCACGATCAATGCAACTTGATCGAAACGAGTCGAGATAAATAAATATTAAGTTTTCAGCGCGATTAAGTCCCGTTTAAAAATATAACTATGTACTACTTGGTGTTAACCAAGAAGGTTTAAAAATGGCGGAGCCTTTACCGACAAACAAAAAAGTGAAGCTTAGCAAATGGCGACTATGTATGCGTGCGTGAGTGGATAATTTGTGGTGTTTGTTACACAATTTCATCATAAAAGACTAGATTATTTTTGTTTTTCCGTGAGAACCTAAGTTCAATTGATGTTAATTGATAGATTAAACAAGATTAACAGGATCGAGATCTTGCTGCGATGTGGCAGCCAATCGGCTTAACATAGTGTAAGTGTTCACATATGCATAAAGCTTATGCATACGGACATTGGATCGGCATATCTTGGGTGCTTCACTTTAGATTTGGCGGTGTTTTTTTTTTAATCTTGTATAGTACTAAACAATGCAAAATATCTCAAGAAAAATGACAATCAATACTATACCACTCAGTTTATAACATTTATCGGAGTTATACTTCTTAGCAGGAACATGAATTTGTACCTTATCCAAACTAACTCCACCTTTTTTTTTAACCTTCTTGTTCTACGTATACATAGAGTCAAAAACAGAATACTCAATGTAGAATACCTCACGGCCCATTTATTTTGTTAAGTCGGTCAACAGCGGATTAGCATCGAGGGATCTAATTGGAGGTACCTACTCCTCAACATTTGTTATGCAAAATCAGACTCTACAGTCGGTAGAATGGTATCAGTATGGATTATTTAGGGGATTATTATAGACTGTTAATAGTTTGGTAAGTTTACTCTATTTGTAAGCTTTGGTCAGCTGTTATTGGACGGGATAGGTCATTAGCCTCATCGTAGTGACGTCATATATAAAACATACTGACATACTGACTGACAGAAAAAGACAGCCTAAACTGGTTGATTAGAAATTTGGAGGAGATATTCCTTTCGTATCCTCACTAAGGAAGTATTTTTGAAATTCCAACCCTAAGGGGCTGAACTGGAGGGGTTGTAAAGCTTGTACACGGGGAAAGCTGCGGGCGCAGCTACTGGCACTTAATTTAAGGAACCTGTAAGGAGTTTTTGTCTCTAATGACTATATTGGTTGTTGTCATGATAATATCGCTGGAGTTATTTGAACTTAAAGATCGCGTGAGATGCAGTGACATCCGCAAGAAAACCAAAATAGTAGATGCTACAAAAATGGCACTGTGCTTGAAATGGCGTTGGGCTGGACACACGGCAAGAACTACGGATAATAGGTGGAGTGAGAGGATGTTACACTGGTACCCGCGAGGTGAGCACCGTCCACCTGGGCGTCCACGCCGACGCTGGGCAGATGACATCGCAGCCGTTGCCGGGGTCACGTGGACGCGCTTGGCCCAGGACAGAGACGAATGGCTCAAGATGGAGGAGGCCTTTGTCCAGAAGTGGACATTCCAAAAATAAAATTGAATAAGGAAATGCATGATACAATAAATAAAATACTACAATATTTTAAATCTTAAATTTAATTTACATATATAGGTACTCAAATAATAATACAATTTATTAAGATATCTGAATTATATATAATTAATTAGATTTAAATGAGTAATAATTTTATGCAAATATTAAAATAAAACAGTGTATTGTTTAATTGTACCTTAAATTGAATGATGGATATTATGTAATAAGAATAAATATGTACTTCAAATTAAAAACGAAATATAAAATGCATGTTAAAATAGTAATTATTTAAAACTTATAAATTATACATTTAGGATAATTGTTTTTAAGGTATACGAAAATTTGTTTTAGTAATGTATACTTTATTTTAGTTATATTGTTCTTGGAAATAAATGGCTTTTATATATCCTCACTAAGGAAGTATTTTTAAAATTCCAACCCTAAGGGGCTGGACTGGGGGGGTTGTAAAGCTTGTACACGGGGAAAGCTGCGGGCGCAGCTACTGGCACTTAATTTAAGGAACCTGTAAGGAGTTTTTGTCTCTAATGACTATATTGGTTGTTGTCATGATAATATCGCTGGTGTTATTTGATGGTTCCTTGTTCTAGCTCTCAATGAGTCATCAGCTCCTGATGATGCCACAAGCAGAGGCGAAACACTTTGTCACCTGGCAGTTTAGTTGGTAGAAGAAATAAGCCTACCTACCTGGCAATGGCGTTAGGTATCAAGAAAAGAAGGTATAGAATAAGTAACTACTGTATATTTAAAAAAAAAGGTAACAGTTGAGATCTCAGGAAGAGAGTTACAGAAGGTGGTCTGTGATATTGTTCCTCACGAATTGGGACTTAGCTAAGAGGACGTGCGTGGATAGGCGTCCCGCGGTGTAGAGGGTGCAGCGGTAGTAAGGGTGCAGCAATCATGTTGAAGATGCAGCAGCCGTAGAGGTGCAGGAGTGGTGAGCAGAGCAGCTCGCGGGAAACTGTTGTCCACATACCCGTCGTCGCGCTCCGGTGGAGGGTTATACCTCTAAGTATCGAAAAAACCCCTGGAAAGGTCGAAGTAGACGCCTTAGTCCAGGTTCAATAGGTCTGGCTGCCGTACATCACCAGGCTTTCATTCCGTGGAATTCACAATGCCAGACAAGGCCTCTCTTAGTTAAGCCACAAGGAAGTAGATATGGCAGCCAGTATTGTACAAAAGATTGTCATCTATCTATCTATATATATATACTTATAATATAAATGTAACGGGTCCAATTCTGTACATTGAGGATATTTGTTTAAAACTGTTTTTTTTTTTCATGTTTGTCTGTCTGTCTGTCTGTCTGTCTGTCTGTCTGTCTGTCTGTCTGTATCTTGGCTAGGCATCACGCCGAAACTACTGAATTAAATTAAATGAAACTTGGTATGATTTGAGTTCATACTACGAGGTAGGACATAGGCGACTTTTCATCCCGAAAAATGAAAGGGTTCCCGCAGGATTGGGGTTGAAAGTTATTTCAAAAAACACTTACCACTCTGAAACTACTGGACGGATTTTGATGCAACTTGGCATAGTCATAGTTTATATGATGGGTTAAAATTAAGGATACTTTTATCCCGAAAAAATAAAGAGTTCCTGCGGGATAATGTCCCAAGTTCTGTAAATTGAATATATTATGTAGTTTTTTTGGAGGCCGTTCTATATTCAATACTAAAGCTAACACTGTATTTTTTTAATTTTTGACAGTCTGTCTGTCTGTCCGTCTGTCTGTCTGTACCTTGGCAGCGCACCACGCCGAAAATACTTAATGAATTCAAATGAAATTTGGTATGATTTGAGTTCACACTTCGAGGTAGGACATTGGATACTTTTCATCCCGAAAAAATCAAGTGTTTATGCAGGATACAAGTTGGCACAGACATAGTTTATAAGATAGGTGAAAGTTATGGAGAAATTTTGTCCCGAAAAAATAAAGGGTTCCAAATGAATGGGTGTGGGATATGGATCCAAATTCTGTACATTAATGATATAGTGTTTTTTTTTTTGGAAATTACTCTATATTCGATTATGAAGCCTAAACTGTATGTTTTTTCATTTTTGTCTGTATGTCTATCAGTCTGTATCTTAGCCGCGCATCACGCCGCCGGAACTGGATGAATTCAAAAGAAACTTGGTATGATTTGAGTTCGTACTACGAGGTAGGGCATAGGATACTTTACATATCGAAAAATTTATTGGTTATTATTTAGGGGTTGTAACTTATTTAAAAGAACACGTACCACGCTGAAAGTAATGGACTGGTTTTGATGCAACTTGGCACTGTCTTAAGTTATATGATGGGTTAAAATTGAGGACAAGGTACGTTTTATCCCGAAAAAGTAAAGGGTTTCTGCGGGATATGGGTCCAAAGTTATGTTAATAATTAAATAATAAAAATATTTTTTGGATGGTTCTCTATATTCGATACTTAACCCAAACTGTTTTACTTTCTAATTTTGTCTGTCTGTTTGTCCGTATCTTGACCGCGCATCGCACCCAAACTACTAAATGAATTCAAATGAAAAAATGCTCTTGGGTGCTTAAAAAAGGTATTGAACTTTTTTTTGTTAATCTTTTCTTTCTTTCTGTTTGTCTGTATGTTTGTTTGTTCACGCATCACGTAAAAACTACTGAACCGATTGAGATGCAATTATCATTGTTAGATAGCTTAGAGTTCGATTTAAATCTGGTGTAATTGGTATATCAATCCGGTGAGTTAGAAGCCGAGCAATTGATAAAGTATTTTTGACGGGTGAAGAAATTTTGTTCATATGTTTGTATATTGGTCCTGGAATAGCACATTATGGTACTTTGAACCTAAAGAAAAGAACACGCGTGCGAAGCCGCAGGTACAGCTAGTTTAAATTAAAAGTTACAGGAAAAGTTCAAGTGTGAAAGACCAGAAGTGTCGGACATAAGTATACAGATATAATATGATGAAATCACGATACTATAAAAGCGGTATAAAAACCGGTACATACTATAAAAGTCAAGTCATTGCGAAAGCGTTTGCTGGTATGACTACATTCAATCAACATGCATATTTGATCGTATTAATCTTCGCAATGACATGCTAAATTTATTAACTACAAGAAAAGTTAAAAATGAATAAAATCAGTGAAATTTACCGTTACTAAATTTAAAATGGTACCGGGCGATATTCCAATTTAGGTATGCAATATCAAAGCCTGCACAGTTAGTGGCACAGTAAGGAATTACACAAGATTAGAGATCAATATTATCATCATCCATCAGCCGGGGATGCAAGAATAACATACAATAAAAATACTCCGGAACAATACGGCTGATAGCCGATAGCCAATAGGTACAAGAAATAATAATTTACACAATATCCGGAAAACTTTTGGGGTTTTCCGGGGTTTTCGCTCACTAGACTTGATTCACAAGTATTTATAAGAATTATGAATGATTTTGAAGTAATTTTGTCCAATGTAGATGGAATATGCTTTCGACGACGTTGAACGAAAGAACGAAGCCAAACCAAGACAAACTATCACATACTAAGTAGTCATACTACCTAGGTTTTGTGTATGTCCAAACCCAGCATGTTTTGGTTGCGTCCGAAATTAGATCTGCGGAACTATAACCTATCTTGTTTCAATCAGATCTTCATTATAAATATCATTTAATGCGGTGCGTTGGAGTCGATATTGCCATGAAAATCTGTTTGCAACGAGTCATATTGGCTTAGTTGAACTACAACAAACGTGAGGTGAAATAAAGTGTTACAACATGTATTGCTGTGGTAATTCTAACATCAACTTTAGCGTTAACTCTATGGATTAAAACTAACATGGTCACAACACACAATAAGTATAAAG
The DNA here is from genome assembly GCA_946251855.1 of Alsophila aescularia. Classification (NCBI taxonomy): domain Eukaryota; kingdom Metazoa; phylum Arthropoda; class Insecta; order Lepidoptera; family Geometridae; genus Alsophila; species Alsophila aescularia. The sequence goes on along the minus strand of OX276380.1, from coordinate 17,475,957 downwards.
ATAAGAAACGGGATATTTACCATGTATACTATATATATTCTTTCCCCTTTATTTCGGCACTGTTGCAAGCGCCATGATCACGGATAACTGAAGTAACTGCAGATGGATTCTTTTTACGAGCAGACAAAATAATCTACCCTCTTTCAATATCAATATTGGGAACTCAATACAAATAGTTTCCATGGTAAATGTCCCATTTCTTATTTTATATCAACTCGAGACCTCATAGTTCTCATTCCGATTCTCCCCTTTCTTGCAGATACTTTATTCCGATTATGGTGGTACTTCTAGCAAAATCATTCTGTATTAGATAGCTTATAAAAAGGAGTTGTAGACATTGTTAGAGACTATAACTTCGCATTACAAAATATAAATTTTCCTCGTCTCTACACTTACATCAATAGAGTTATAACAACACAATAACTTTAGATATCATTGCGCCGGCGACGCCCACGTTTGAAGACGTTACATCAATCCCATTGCAGCGACACCCACGTGCATTCGACGTTTATTATTTTCATAACACTGCCAATTTTCGTCTATTAGAGCTACACCTATAAACTCTTTCGTAAAGACAGTCTCCGTGATGTAACATTGAGTGTATCAGGAGTGTAAGTCTACTGCTACAATGACTCAGATATATATTATTTTCAGCTATAATAATCTATAATCTTCTAAGTTTAAAAAACAAAGTCGGGCTATTTAAACCATTTATAACTCAAGAACGGCTGGACCGATTTCTATGATCTTTGGTTTTTTGGCTCCACCGAATAGCAGAATAACTATTAAAACATCGGAAAAACATAATAATTAATTCTCTCATATTTTGTATGGAACGGCTTTTTCGCGGCTTCATCTATGCATTCCTAAGCCATTGAACAGATTGTGGTGAAACTTCGGTAGGGTCTTCTGATGATGCTTACGAGGGTTTATGGCTGAAAATACATCCAGGTTTGGAAAAAGAATATAAGGTTTTTTTTTTTTGCTAACTCGTTGTCAAAAAACATCAACAAATGAATGTCAGAAAAACAAATGAACATCAGACAACAATAAAATGGAATGTCAGGAAAAGTGATAGTTGTAAAAGTGGTTTGTGGGAGGTGGGACGATCGGATGTTATTGGTAGAGGTTTTAGAGGGGTCGAGCATGGGGTCAGGAAAGAGGGAGAGGGCCGCTGATGGAAAGGGTGGAGGGAAGGGCGGGAGGGGGAGGGGTAAGGGGGAAGCGGAAAAAGGCAAAATTTAGACCCATGCAAAGCCGTGGGTCGCAGCTAGTATTGAATAAGAAAGAAAATCCTTGAAATATTTTTTGTTTTCATTATTTAACTAGCTTTCCCGCCCGCGACTTCGTCCGCACGGACTACAGTTTATCGCGAAAAAACCATCTGTTCTTCTAGATATTAAAAACCAATGCAAAAGTAGAGCACTAACGCTCCTGATGTTTTTGACAGACTTCTTAGTATTTCGTTTCCATGGCAACCGTTCCTTACAGCGAGTAATCAACATTTCATCCAGTTTTCCCGTGCAAACGTGGAAATTCTCCGGGATAAAAAGTATTCCATGTTTTATTCCAGGGTATAAGCTGTCTCCATTCTAAATTTCATAAAAATCCGTCTTGCCGTTATCGCGTTAAAACTCCCCAAACAAACAAACAGACAACGTTTCCCTTATAGACATTGGTATGGATTGTTTATTAGCTTTAACTAATATATCTTTGGGCGGAAAATCGACATCTACATTGTAAGATTGAGGGCTGGAATGCAAATGTAGTTTAGAAAGCCCACATATCAGGTGAAGCGACGATATGCATGCAGGCGGCGGCTGACAGAAACTAGATGAGAAGAGCTGAAGACTGGGCTCAGTGGCATGCATTGGGTGAGGTGTATGTTTAGCTATGGACAAACACGGGTTAATGATATGATGTTTTAGAATGATGATTAAGGAGTATATATTTGGTCTACTAGCAAAGGTGTATTCTGGGTTATGGGCAAGTTTACAATTTTTCTATTTATCACATTAATTGATAACTAATCAAATAACTCAACGACTCCTACAAACTCTTTTGGACATTTGATACCCACCGCAATGTTAGATTGAGGAGTGGAATTAGAGAGTATTTCATACCGAGTGAAGGAAATAAGAACATATCACATTTAGGCCTCTTGTACAAACACGTTTTTTTTGCCGTGAAAAACTACTGTCGATTCGCCGTGTGTAGGCACGGTCTTCAGTGGTGTATGGATAATTATGGAAGCTTGTTACGGATCACAATGCGCAAACGGTGGCGCCGCCGTGCTGTAGTGCCACAGAATAAATAATAGTACAAATACAGAAGAATATATGAGAGAAGTCATTTAAATACATAACGACTCTCGCTACAACGCAATAAAGTGCAATTTATCTCGCACAGCGCTGCGAGATTTCAATGATATTTACCTACACGGCGCTCGCCCATCGCGTGCAGGCTAAAATGTATCGTATCACTAAGCGCGAGAGCTTTCGTTGCTCTAACCGTTTCAGAATCGCTGTCACTTTTTCGCTCGGTAGGGTTGTATTAAGATATGACTAGGTACTTGTACTATAAATTTTTCTGTGATATGATATGACTTAGATATTGTAACAGAAAAAACAAGTACGTAATAATGCATTATTTTATTACTTATTGCTATAAATTTTGATAGTTCTATTACATACATATAATGACATACTTGTCAGAATAGACCAAGTACCTGATTATTTGATTATATCATAATAGGTATTGCACTTGGATGAATAAAGGCACCTGTCTGAATTCCATGCTTAGTAATGATTAAAAAGGAATGGCTACCTACGTAATCATATGTCGGTATGTAAGTATTGGTAAGTAGGTATTTTACGAAACCTGTCAGACCGAATGTTACGCAGTACGTTCTAGGTCTCTTCTTGGTACTCATAATTAAAAAGCGAATAAATTTTGACAAAAACTTTACGAACGTAGGCACTTTATTGATAAGCACACGGCGTGCGTCTCATCGAGCGCACGATTGACAGCCTACTGAATTATCCCCAATATTGCGGCGTCGAAATGTAGGTATAATATTTGTACTTGTTGCGGAGTGCGAACGGCCTGGTAGTGCTGGTAGTGCCGCCGTAATCAACCGTAGTTTATACAGCAGAAAAAGTGCGTGTTTAAGAGGCCTTATTAATCAAAGAAAATAACGATCGAGTGTACTGATGGTATTTTTCTAATGGTTGCATTCTAAATTCGGTTGTGGAGTAAACTTTCATGACTGCCCTATTTATTGAGCCTCATCATCATCATCATCATCATGTCAGCCTTTAGAAGTCCACTGCTGAACATAGGCCTCCCCCAAAGAGCGCCATGACAAGCGATCTTGTGCCACCTCCATCCACCGACTTCCTGTGATGGCTACAAAGTCATCGGTCCATCGTGGGAGGGGTCTCCCCACACTTCGCTTGCTTGTTTGTGGTCCCAATTCGAGTTCGGTCGAGAACCTTTATTCCTTTAACCTTCGTTCTTCTATTGAGCCTAAGTGAATAAAAATATTTGATTTCATTTGACGTGATCAGTTGCCCAAGCAAACTCAACGACTCAATTGAATAATTTTTTAATACTCCCGTGAAACTTCAATACCCATGCAGTGCGCTGGAAAGTTGTCTAGTTGATAAGCTTATCGTATTTCCCAGAAATGAGTACTGCCATATTTAAAGTTCACCTACCGAAGCCTTCCAGCAGTAAAAATGTAAAGTGAAAAAAATACGACTAAATGGACTTCAATAAATTCCATTGTTTTTTTTACAATTCCAACACCAGTAGCTTTCCTAGAACACATAACTGAAGATCGTAAAACCCGTGCAATGAGGCTTTATGAGTCATTGTTAGTGCCTATTGACATAAATACAAGAGGGGTAATAAAACGCGGCCTTAGAGCCACGTGGAACAAGCCCTAAGTACTCTGAGCCTCTTGTTATACTTTTTTGTACCGTAAATATATGTATATTACGCAAAACAGCAGCTTTGTGCTTACTTTGTTGGATTTGTTACTTGTCTCGGCAGTAATCATGTTTTTTTGTTTACCTTATGACGACTATCAACTGCGATTACTTTTTGCTTATTTCTCATGTAGGCAATCTTAATATTTTGAGATTAGAATATAGCCAATATCTATACATATAATAAAGCAGTGAGTAACAAAAAGTCTGTAAGTACCTACAATTCTTTGTACGGACTTTTGGTTGCACAAAAAGCTATCTTCTGATAAAAATATCTCTAGGGATACCTAAAATAAGCTACTGAATAAATATAATTTTTGAATCCTTTCTGTCTGTTTGTCAGTTTGTATGTTGGAGCATCACGTCAAGCTAATGGACCGATTGCGATGTGGGGGGTTTCATTGTTGGATAATTCAGCGTTTGCTTTATAAAATTGAGTACTTGGTATCTCAATACGATGAGTAGAAGCCGAGCAACCGATAAAAACTATTTGTCTGAACGAAGTTTTAAGAAATTTGGCATATTGGTACTTCTGGTGTTGGAATAACACATAGGATCTATATATCCCAGAATCATGACCACGCGGGCAAAGCCGCGGGCATGGCTAGTCGGCAATAAATATTGCCGTTTACTTGGTCTAAGCTGCTTGAGATACGAGGACGTTATAAAGGTAGGCTAACCAAACGACGATCCTGGAAGCTACTCCCAGCACACTTGTTAACACGCGCATAGCTTGATCGCACCTAAGTTCATCACCATCAGACTCGACACGATTAATTTGACCAATCTCCCTTCATGTCCTGACTAAGTTGGCGGCCTGTTTACGAAACGGACACTAGGGACAATTTTAGACCCTTAGACATATCTGAACACCCACGTAGTGGTTACTGAAATACCGTATCGGCAAATATTAAATACAATCCGCCATCAATGTCCTCAGATTTACTACTTATCATACTCCATAATTACTCAAATTCAAACCACCGTTTACGTCCCACATTAAGTTTACCCAAAGCCGCATAATTATAACCACATTTTGTCACAAATAGATTAATGCCAGATATTAATCACAGTATAACAGGACAATTCAAGGATTTCCAAGACAAGATATATTTATCTACAAACAGAACTGATTGATTACAACTGCCGTGCCTAATGAGAATTTTGGTATGAGCAATTGAACTAAATGCTAGAATTTCTGTTACAGTGTAACTAAGACGCAGTAATGCAGATTTTGTCGGTAAGGGCGTTCTAATGCGCAAACGTTGTTTGTTTGTATTTTGTCGGTATTGTTGGCCTATGGTGTCAGAGTTTGTCAGGCCACCCGAGGGCCTCTGACATGGCTTAGCGACTGTTATTAATCAATAACAGCCGGGACCGAAAGCTTAACGTGCCTTCTGAAGCACGGAGCGATAAAAAACCGCACATAACTTAGCAAAGTCATTGCTGCGAAGCCCAGGACCAAAAATAAATGTGATCTTTATTTATGGTCCTGTGCGAAACGTTTTTTTTTTTAAGTTTGCACATGAACATCCATGCTGGATTAAGGCTTTGTATCATATTGAATTGACGATAGTGACAAGAGTGGATGCTATGTTTCGTCTGGCATATTATGCATAATAGTAGGGGGACCTGTACAAAACCGTGTACTGGGGTAGAACCGTACAGCATGTCTGTTCTTGCCGATAATTCAAAATTTCCCTCGCGGACTGTCCTCAATGGCGTCCACCAATAGGATCTGTATGCCCTCAGACACTTGTCGACGGAAGAACGCGCGTTATTATAATATTTAATTATAGTGTTTTTCTGCCGTTTCTATGTTATTTTTGAAACTCGAGCAATAATAATAAAGTTTAAGTATACTGCAGGTAAGTCTTCAATTATCTATTTTAAAGTGTTTTGTGTAATTGGTCTGGCTATGGGTTGGAGGAGTTGGATAATGGCGAGTGTAGGAGATGCATTGGTTCAGGTTAGTTTCTGGGGCAATATTGTGTATATACGGTTTTGCCCATGTATCGGGGCAAAACCGGTTTAAATAGAGATTTAGTTATATTTTGTTATATTTGATTAATATTATATGTTAGAATAAAGAGGATGTGATTTTGTCCCTTGAAACAAAAGTAATTAAAAAAATGATTTTGGCATTTGTCTTTTGAAATAAATTATCTACATGCAAATACTGTTAGCTATACGGTTTTGCCCTGGTCTCCCATGCCTGAAAACATAACTTGCCAAAATATACGGCTGCATTGCTTAGCCATGATTTGATATTTCATCGAAATTTTGGATTTGTACTTTTTTTAGTGTGGCCGAGTGGTGGTATATTGTCTTTTTAATCCAAAAACACTGGGTTCGATCCTCAGCCTCGCATCATTGACTTTTAATAAGTTATGTGCGGATTTGCCATCGCTCTATGTGCCCGTGTTTCAAAGGGCCGTGTGCTCTTGGCAATGGCCATTGTCCGATATACATACTACTTTAATGAGGTAACATTTGCTAAATAATACAATTAGCCTCAAAGATATCGGGTCGGTTATAAAAATGCGATAACTTTCAAAATGTTTGAGCAACCCTTTTAAAATAAAAACTAAATTGTAGTTTAACAACATAGGAAGAAGGAAAATCTTTTTATTTCTTTTTGGTGATAACTAAAACACACTAACTAAAAACTATAAATCCATACCAATATATAAAAGTGAAACGTTGTCTGTTTGTTTGTTTATTTGGGGAGCTTTCACGCGATAATGGCTGGACGGATTTTGATGAAATTTAGAATGGATATAGCTAGAATAAAACATAGGATATAATAACCTAGAATAAAACATAGGATACTTTTTATCCCGAAAAATTGAAAGTTTCCGCAGGAAAACTGAGAAAATGTTGATTACTCACTGTAATGAACGGTTGCCATCATAGAATGGTCTGTGGTTGCTACGGAAACGAAATAACAAGTCTGTCAATAAACATCAAGAGCACTGGTACTATACCTACTTTGGCATTGGTTTTTAATATCCTAGAAGAAAATTGGATGTTTTTTTCGCGATAAACAGTAGTCTGCGCGTACAAAGTCGGGCGGGTAAACTAGTAAAAAATAAAGTTGATTTTTATAATTTAGCTTCGGCTCATAAATCTACCAAACTATATAAAAGCTGTTTTAACAGCTGTTATATACTAGATTTCGAAAAATGTGCTAAATGTGAAATATTACATATTTAGCACATTTTTCGAAATCTAGTGAGAAATGGTCACCTACTTTTATTCAAAATGAACTTTATAATCTTGAACTTTTATGACTTTTATTTAACCACTACAACATTGTCTATAATACAGTTTTTACTTCATAAACTAGTTCCAATATTTAGGAAGTAAATCAGGTGTTTGTTACCGACCCGCTTACCAACCCGCTTAGTGACCCGGTTTTTTTGCGGTCCTGCGTATCTATCCCAATAATATGGCTCTGTCTCAACATAATCTTGTGATCATCTTGCATGGAAAAAAAACTTGTGTTCGCAAATCGTCCAAGCTTACCTTCTGTTTCATCAACGTACCTAGGTTTCTGTGTTTGTAATTCTCGTATCAACAATAGAGGCTCTATGTTCAGTGAATTAATTTCACGACTCAAAGCCAATGTAATCGTCACGAATTTCAGTTATACCCAACCATGCATTTAGATGGGAATATAATGAATTGCTTCTTGTTTATCGATATTAATTTGTGGGCTTGAACGATGCCATTGTCTGATGTTCTGTCTGTGCCTATAGGTATCGCTGATAAATTTTAAAGCAGTTCGTTGTTGACTGTAATTTTTGTATGCCTCTTACGCAAGTGTCCGCCTGGGGAAATACCACACTTTTGTCAGATATTCAATCCCCAAGCAATAGTTTGTAAACGTTTCTGTATTTTGATTTGTCTTGACGACAAGGGTGACGAGCACAATGCACTGACGCGCAAGATTGTGCAACCAAAGTTAAGGGTGGCACTGCAACTGTTATGGGCAGGCGTGACGGTTACCAACGTGAGCAACCTGCTCGACTCGTCACTCAACGGATTAAAAAAGAAATATAAGCCGGCAAAGTGTATGTCAGGCACGCATAGACTTAGGTTCCGTCACAGGTTCCGTAGCCAAGACCCTAACCTACCCAACTGTGAAAACCGCATTGTAATCGGTCCAGTAGTCTGTACGTTATACAAAAGCTGTATTTAAGGATGGATTATGTTTCTCACTATGGAATTTGTTCAGCATTGATGCGGGCATAAAATACGTTATCTTGGTCAGCTATATCTCGTACACTAGTAAACCCTACATAGCCGTGTTTTTTTACAGTAAATTCATAAAGCTCTGGTGATCTAGTATTTCTTTTTTGTTCTGTACTTCATGAGTATGAGATGGACATGCCACATAAGCAATCAGGTCACTTAAGAGCTAAATTTTTGTAATATATTTGTCCACTGCTGGACGTAGGACACTCCTAGTGCACGCCAGTGAGGTCGGGTTTCAGCTCCCTCATCCATTTTCTTCCAGCCGCTTTTCGCAGGTCATCACTCCACCTGGCCACAGGGCGCCCCACTCTACGTTTACCTAAACGCGATCTCCACTCGAGAACTCGTCCACCTCAACGGTTATCAGTTTTTTAGGAAATGCGACCAGCACACGGCCACTTCAGCTTGCGGATCCTTCGATCTATCAGATACCTTGGATCTCTGCCTGATATCTTCAAAAAGATACTTGTCCTTCAGAGAAACTCCAAGCATAGCTTTCTCTATAGGCTCTTAAATTTGTGGACTAGCCTATCCGTGCGTGACCACGTTTCGGCTCCGTAGGTCATGACTGGTAGGTTCACTCAGAGCGTCTTACCGTAGGACGCACTGACTGAAGTGTTGTGTTTGTTTCGGGTGGCCTATACGTTAGCCCGGGGATTCTTCGCACCCCCTGCTCTGCCATTTCCGTCACTTCCAACGTTGTCAGGACTATCATGGCGACCGGGAACTGGGTATAATAATAATAACCTGGGTATAATAATAATAACCTGGGTATATTAATAATAACCTTATCGCCTATAAATACCTATAAAAGTGCCAAATTTCAACATTGTAGTGGTAATAGTTTCTGAATAAAATGTCTGTGACATACAGACAGATAGGTGGGCGGACAGATGGACATGACGAAACTATAAGGGTCCATTGTTTTACTACGGAACCCTAAAAATAATTGTTTTTCCTCTTGGTGAAAATCTGACCCTTTGACTACTTAGTTTTTTTTTTGATTTGAGAACTTTGGCCTACTATTTACAAAATTTCCTAACTAGTGCAGATTTTCAATGTCCTGTATTTTATCATTTTCAGAAATTATGTTACTGAGAATTGAGTTCTAATAAATTTAATTTTATTCGTCAGTACTTTTAGAAACTGACACATCCCTAAAATGAAATAGCAAGGCCTTTATGATTTAAGAATCCTATCACTATTGTGTTATATTGTATTGTCATCAAAAATAACAACCATTATTAAGTAACCAATACTCGACTCGACTGCCAAGCGTCAATCATTACCATTGTCATTAACCAATTCGTGTACCATGATTAAAACTTTGCGTAACCCGATCTGTCTCAGAGATTCACTTTCATTGGTTTCTCTCTGGCTTATTTTATTATTAGTCCCTTACATAACCGTCTTATTCGTGACCTCAGTAGCTAATCTATTGTTGTTTAGTGGCTCAAGTCTCTGGTTCAATATTATCAACATTTAAAGTTCTTCATTACTCTATTGGAATTCGATTTAAACTCATCAATATCTTCATTTTTGTTACGAAACGGTGGGATTGGTGCTGTTGACTTCTTTGGTTACTAGTGAGGTTAAAGACGTTTTATTTTTGGTTGGAAAGAGAGCCCTTAATGTCTAAAAGTCCACTGATGTTCTGCAGGATACAAAGAAGCATAGGTTATTTTTACATGACTGGGCAAAAAATGAGTGTAATGTTTTCAGGGTTCATGTATGTATGTATGTGAGTTTATTTATTCCACCATAACTTTCAAATGCAGGAACAGATTTGTATTTATGGGGTATCGTTAGAATCCTTACAGCATCCAGAGTGACATTAATCTATATTATTTTCTGAAAAGTTCATTTTATGGCAAGGCTGTCGTGTTTTTTTATCTTACTTTGATGATTGACTTGTTAGTTATAAGTGAGGTATACGGTGTTTTCTGTTTGAAACAGACGCCTTTATTTAATTCCTAAAAATCTACTGATGGTCTGAAGGATACTAAGGCTACTAGTACTAGTGAGGTATGCGGTGTTTTTTTTAGTTTTAAATAGACGCCTTCAATTAATTTCTAAAAGTCCACTGATGGTCTGAAGGATACAAAGGAGCATAGTTGTTTTTTAGTTACTAGTGAGGTATGCGGTGTTTCCTATTTAGTTTGAAACGGACGCCTTCAATTAATTTCTAAAAGTCTACTGATAGTCTAAAAAAATACAAATAAGAATAGGTTTTTTTAGTTACTAGTGAGGTATGCGGTTTTCTTTTTAGTTTGAAACAGACGCATTCAATTAATTTCCTAAACCGCACATAACTTAGAAAAAACATTGGTACGGAGCCTAGAATCGAACACGGTATCGTTGGATTCTAAGTTGCACTATTGAACCGTTAGGCTACCATTGCTCAACTACCTCATTACGACAAACAAACAAAAATGAGTGAATAAACCAGCCAGCATCTCTATCACTATGGCGTAATCACGCATTCATTCATTAGTCAGAGAGCTAAGGCTTTTATTGAACACTTTAATTACACAATGGGGCAACACTTCATTAAATTGTCACTCACTCGGGAATTTTCGTAATGAACTCCATTGCGTTACGTAACAGTGACGTTTTGACACGAATGTGACTTATTGACTTGGAGGTTAAGGTAATGTTATAAGAAATGGATGCTATTGTGTTATAAGTTAGTAAATATTTTTTATTGAGTACATTACATTGGAAGGCTTGGCAAAATGAAATGTTACGACTTGAATTTGTTTCTGCAGGATTGATCTAGGATTACCACGAAATGATTGGAACTCTTGAAAGGAGTTGGATCACGACTAGCGGTAGAATATTGGGATAAATAATTAAATATTAATTTAATGAGTTCTTAATTTAATAATGAGTCTTTTCCAGACATTTCTTTAATCCGATAATATGTAGTAAAAACGTGGAAATTGCGTTGACTAGACCAGCGTTGTGTACTCCTAGAAAAGGAGGAAGTTCTACTGTTTGTTTGTTTTCTTATGAGGTACTGCTGGTACCAGAGTTTGTCAGGCCGACCGAGGGCCTCAATAAGGCCTGTTAATAATTAACAACCGGGACTTCCAGCTAAACGTGCCCTCCGAAGCACGGAGCGATGGAAAACCGCATATAACTTAGAAAAGTTATTAATGCGGAGCCTAGGATTGAACCCGGTACATATCGTTGGTTTCTAAGTTTCACCATTGAACAGCTAGGCTACCATCGCTCTGTTTTAGTAGAAAGCAAGAAGCACTTGACAATAAAAGTAAGTACCTTTAATGTATTGTAGTGTAGGTTTGTATACCTACTACTGAGTAACGAAACGGTATTTCCCTTGGTAGGTGGCAAGCGTGACGTCAATTGCAGGGCCTCTTAGATCTTTGGGCAGCACTTGCCACCCTAAAACACTAACATTTAAAAAATACTCGTGTTGCCGTCCTTTCATTCTTTTAATTCTCTCATAAAATAAATACCGTACGGGCGTATTCATAAACAAATGCGCGTCATGAGTTTTTATTAAAAATTCCTTTAACAATTTCAACTCAACGGCAAGTGGGTCAGTTGAGTTTTACATAGTTTGCCCCCGAGTGGGGTGGTCACACGTCCTGTTTATATTGGACAACGTAATGTACAATTAGAGCTATATAGATTAGAAGGAGTTACGACTAAATAACCGACGTATGTAGTGAGTCATATGTACGTCATAGAAAAGCCTACGTAAGGACTACGCACGCACTAATACTTTTGTTAGGGGGTGGCTTGTATCTAGATACAATATTGATTGGCAAAATGCCACCCTTTTATGGTAGAAACCACGCATAAGAACGAAGCATAACACTTCTTCTTCGATTATTAGAACTGCAAAGGAGTGAAATGGTTAGCTATCGTTAGTGTTTCCAGTGAATAACAACCCAGGTAAGTCAAGAGTGAATAGGTATCTTCTACTCAAGCGTGAATCTCCTTCGGCCGTATCATTGCTTTCCATCAGATGAGATATTGGTCAAACGTTAGCCTAGTCTGCCATAGATATAATATACTAAAAGTCATCCAGTATGTATCGAGCAAGAAGGTTTAAAAACGACGGAGTCTATACCGCCAAATCGAAAGTGAAGCAACCTAGACATGCCAATGCGCTTGTACGCAGAAGCTTCACGCACACACACTTATAATATATAGCCGATCGCCCGCTACATCGCAGCAAGATCTCGACCTAGTAAGTCGTGTTAATTTTGTCAAGTATTCGCGAAAAATCAAAAATGGTACAGTCTTTTGCTATGAGATTGTGTATCAATCAGAAAACACCACAAATTATCCACTTACGCACACTTACGTCACTCATTTGTTTGGCGGAGTGGTCTCTGTCATTTGTCAAACTTTCTTGGGAATTAGGGTTTTAATATTAACGGTTGGTGTCAAATAACTCGTATCCTATTTTTCAAGTTTTACATACCTAATCTCCACTTAGGTATGTCAATCATATTTCTATCATAGCTAATAGCTTTGATAGAAACATAACAGATATAATTGTATATTGTTTTTAAACTTCCAAATGGACAAGATTTTGCATTCGACTGGATTTTATTTGATAGTGTAGACCCCCAGTGAACACACTTTCATATAAATTACATCGAAATTGGTCTAGTAGTTTTGAGTATATAACTTAAGTTGTTTTTGTCACTGGATTTCTCAGTTTCTCTTCGTCATGGCAACCCTCTTTCCGTACCGTACTAGTCCGCAAGCCCGCAATGAATGCCGAACAGAAAATAGTTCAAAAGAGAGAAGTTAATCCTTCGGCATCGCTCCAGGCTCTATCTCGGCTAGTTCGGATTTCAATTATCCGATTTGTTTAAATAATCGAGATTCATCCGGACGTAGTAGGCCGGATTGTTGAAATGTAAACCGGATCAGAATGTATGGGAAAAGGTTAGCGGGTTTAATTTAATATGGAAGAATCGCAAAAGAAGTATATGTATAGTTATAATCAGCATCCCTTTTAATAACAACAGTAGTTAACTCACAGTTAAGTAAAGTGAAGTAAGAATATGTACTAAGTTAAGTGTAAATTAAAATTGACCGGCTGTGTGTGTATGGTGATTATTTGGCACTCGCTAATTATAAACTTATCTATCTATCTTTCTATACTTATAATAAAGCAATAAGTATGAAAATGTCTATAAAAGGAAAAGGTAATTTTTTAAAAATGGTCGAGGGTACGTAAAAAACCTACTGAATAAGAATATAACATTTTTTTAAATCGTGTCTGTTTGTTTATTTGTTTGTCGGTATGTTTGTTCGCGCATCACGTAACAACTACTGAACCAAGTGCAATAATATTTCACTGTTGGATAGCTTAGGGTTTGACTTAAAAACTGGTGTATTTGGTATCTCAATCCGATGAGTAGAAGCCGAGCAATCGATAAAAAGCTTTTTTACTGCTGAAGGATCTTTGATCAAATGTTTTAGGTCTTGAAATAGCACATAGAGAACCTACTTTTAACCTAGAGAAATGACCACGCCTGCAAAGCTGCGGGCATATCTATTAAATAATATTTATTTAATTAAACAGTTATTTTAATCCACGTTCATACATTTCAAGCTGATTATTTTTGCATCTGTGTCATCTCAGTCCAGTCTCAATAGCCAAACTTGTTTGTTCAACTTGGTACGCACTTGGAATAACAATCCTTTGCCAGTTTTCATTTCAGAGTGTCCGTGACAATCTCAAAGGATTGTATGCGAGGCGTGGCTTCAATAGAGGACATCTGTTATATTAAATTAAATGTCTTCCGGTGGGCGGTAGAGCTTTAAATAGGGCTTGATGTGTGGAAGCACAATCTTGATTTGCAAGGTAGGTTATAAAGATGTCTTAAATAAGCTAAGATTGATATCACCTTGCAGGATTCGAACCCGCGTCCGTACGATTTCGTACCTAGGATCTCTAGCCACTAGACCAACCAGTCGTCAAATCTGAAAAAAAACTGTCCACGAAAGAGGTGGTCATAATTTTAACAGCGTATTTATCTTTGTTTGTTCCAACACAGTGCTTAAACTACTGCGCCGATTTCAACTTTTTGATTTTAATTCGACTCTATTGTCCGGGTGACATGGGCTATGTTGTGTAAAAAAAACAATTTGGCATCCGTGGAACTCCAAAAAGACATGGACTAAAATTAGGTATAATCTGATTCCATAACGATGAGTATCAAATTAAAGAACTTTAAAAGACAATTTCAAAAATATATAACGCATGTGGCTACAAGGTATAATGTACCAGACGCACAAGGCACGGATAAAAAAATATATGTTCAGTTGCTTATTTTAGGTCCCCTAGATTTATATATAGAATATGTCGGATAATGAGGACGTCGAGCGTAAACAAATGATGGTTGTTACCTTGTCTACGTTCAGGTGTAATCGGCGGCGGTGCAAATAGAGTGACGATGGGGGTTCGGAGAGAACCATGGAGCAGGGTGGTCGTGTCGCACGCGCACGTTTGGAATACCGCGTTTTCTCGACTCGGATTATTCTACCTACCTACATAGCAAATTAATGTGATTTGGAATTAGGAGACTGTTCTTATTGTTTGTGTTCACTGTTCAGTATTTAAATCAAACGTGTGATTCAAGCCAGTGTTTTCATAACCGCCGTCAGTGTCTACGATTTAATGAACCTACACATAAAGCGCCCGCAACTATGGACACCAACATCGATTATCCTGAAGCAGCATTGATCATCCTCACGCTGATTCATGGCCTTCCTGACCATTTCCCATCAGATAGACTTATATATTTATTATCTTCATTGCACCCACTTTTTGTTTCTTACTGCTTTATTATATGTTCAAGTATAGATAGATTCTCCCTAATTTTTGGATTACTACTTACGTGACATTGGCAGAAATTTTGTATAGCAACCCCACGAATGCCATAAAATAGATAGGTTTGCATCGTAGGTAATAATATATATATATATACATTTTATTACCTACGATGCCAACCTAACAAGCTCTAACGAAATACAGGCAACAAAAGATCACGAATAAGTAAATGGAATTTCGCATAATGAAAATGAGATGGCGAATAATGTTACCATTAAAGACGCTCAACTAGCCGTGAATGAAAATAATAGGTGCCCAGGAAAGGAGCGCGAATTCTATTATAGTAATTAAGGCCAAACTACCAGAAAATTTCGTCCCCGAACAATGTTTTTGCGACATCGTTAAGTAAAGTCTCAGACATCGCGCCATTGTGAGAGTAAAACCGTTTATTACGACTGTAATTTATGTTTTAGGCTTTGTAATATCAGTTGATTTAACTATAACAGAATGGATGTGTTGAGTTTATGTATAAAGGTTTCAGTGATAATACTTGTTTTCCACTGGCATGAACTTCAACGTGTCATTTGTAACTTTCTTGATGTCTACAATAAACCACTCTTGAAATTAAATCCGTTGCAAAACAGGAGTGTCCAATGTTTCACTCTCCTTTTCGAGTAATTGCTAGATACCCTGCTTTTAATCATTATTGTATTAGCAAGAAGTATAATATACTAGCTGCGCCCCGCGCCAATAGGTTTTTATGCATTTTTAGACGTTTTGTTAAGACTGTCAGTTCTAATGTGTGGAGTTCTGCATCAATCATACGAAGTTTCCGATCGATAAGAGAGTATTCATTTTTTAAATCTATGCTCTGATTGGCCTGTTTATGACAATAGCTACACTTTTCTGATTTATCATAATAGTGTGATGTCTTCCCAACTATACAGAAATCCGCATGCTGAGCAAAAATGTGCGTAAGAAAGTATTTTTCTCACTCCTCACATGACCAAAGTCATTTTAAGATGTTTGCCGATTTTTTTGTGGAATTTCCTGACAAAAGTTAAGAAATTCAAATAGATTTACCATAAAAAAACTATTCAATGAATTTTCATGAAATCATTCCAAACGTCCCTATCAAATAAAACGAAATCGCCCAAATTGGTCCAATACTTTTGGAGAAATCTGTATAAAATACATAAAATTACAACTAAACGAAATTCTCTTCATTCAAAGGTTGTCTGCAATAAATAGCTTTAAGGAATAAGACCGCCCTTTGTACATTTTACTCGATATATATTAGGTTATAAGTTACTTATTTATCTACATCTTTATCTACATAAAAAAAAACAATTTAAACGCATTGACCGGAGAACCTCTTTTTTGATATAGGTAATGTAAAAACCTACAAAATAATTATAACCAAGTACCAAAGCAACTCTATTCATGTGATACTGCTCAGCTGACATGGTTTTTACTTGAAAACAACGTCCCTTTGTCAAAAACGTGGGGTGTCAACTTCACAGGTGTGTCCAAACGATAACTCATTCTTAAAATAATATAAAAAGCGTATCTTGTCGGGCTGTCCACACTTGGGTAATATATAGCCTTCTTCCTTGATTCCAGGTAGGATGGTGAAAGTCACAGTTCAAACAGTTGACAATGGGCAAATAAAGCCGCCCCTACATCTCATTTTGTGACATGACCCATTTTTACCCCATAAAATTATTCTCGTTCCCATAAAGTTTGTTATCATTGTCTGTTTGAGTTTTTATTACCAGTCGTTTGCTTCTCGTTGGACTTGAGAGGATAATTTTTTAACTTGTTTTAAGGTGTCTTGGGTATTAAAAGAATGTTGTTTGTGCTTTTTGTGTAGCTTTGTAACGTGCTAGCAATGAGCATGGCCGCTCGTGAGCAGTTACTCAAGAAAGTTCCAAAAACTTCACATTCCATTCGTTCAATTGGATTTGATCAAGAAATTAATACACTAGATTAAAAATACCTACGTCAAATAAATAGATCTCAATTTGAGCACTTATTTGTATAATAAGCGCATCGACTTTTGTTTAAAAATTAATCATATTCAAATGTAAATTTACAAAGTTCATACCGTGAAAAATTAGGGTACAAATATTCATAAAAATGTTCACTTTGAACTTGTGTTGTTTAGATTTTAACTCATGTTCTTTTCTGTCATAAATGTTTATTTTCTAACACCACTCGCCCATCTCATTTGAATATTTTAGTTTCATTAATGAACTCCCAAATTGCATTCAACTTAATTGTTGTCTTATTTGAAACAATGAAGACGTTAGTCATTTGAATGAAGAATAAAACGTATCGTGTGAAAATCGTATAACTTTAAGCTTGGTTTACATTTCAGATGAAACTCAACGAGAGTATTCTCGTCTATCAACTTCATTATAGTGCCTGAGATATTCAGTGAACTCTACTTAGATTATAGGCAAACATTAAATAGTTTCTTAAATCGTTTGCTTTTTTCAGTTTAATTATTTTAATTCAGAAGCCTTTGGGTTAAAAATTACATGTAAAATTAATATTACGTAAATATTTAAATTTGAATTTTATTAGAACTACAGATTTGTGGGGCTTTTGGCATTGCTATTTATTCTGGTACTTCTTTCAACATCGTATTAAAATAGAGAGTAGAAAAACCAGAACTGAATACCCGAATACTACAGGATTATCCTGAACAAAGTTATTGGACAATAATAATTGCTCGCTATAACTACAATTTAGTTTCTCCAACAGTGCCACTACCAGTGCGCATTTGAGTGAATTTGTCATGTGTTTTGTTTGTCTACCCGATTATGGCATCTTGGAAAAATAGTGAAATTAAATTATTCTCTAATAGTATTGTAACTACGATCCTTTTTAGGGTTCCTAACAGTAATATTAATTCAAACTGAGACAAAAGATTCTCGTCGTGAGGAGTCACCTTTAAAATGCTACTATTTAAAGCGGAGCTGGGGCATGTAATTTAATACTTTCTTCTTTCTTAAATGTTGCATTCAAAGAAATAATTATACGGTAGTGCGTAACTGAGGTTTTTTTGACAGCTCAAAACGCGTTCGGCAAAACATTTGTTAGACGAAAAACGTCAATTTTATGAAGTATGTCTGTGTTCTTTTAGGTAAGGTACTTACTCTTGATAATAAACAAATAAATATATAAATTTCATTAAAATTTATAAGCCCTGTATGTTAAAAGCCTTCAAGTCTAACTAGTGTTGCCTAAAATTGATTAGACAAAGCATACAATATTAGGATAAACAAGTTATGCAAGTAAAGGAAAAATATGTTGCTACGTTAATTGTTGAGTTTTAATACGGTTTTATTAATATCACAACGACAAAACTGTAAATAATTTGTATATTATGATGCGCCTGTTTCAGGTAGAGCCACAGAGCATCACGGTATTAGTATACGCATTTAAATTCGCTTTAAACGAATTAAGTTATTGCTACCTAAACATTTATTTTATACTGTTAAAGCCTCCGCATATTATTGCCTATGTTAGGCGCGCCATTATACCTAGCGGCACGTAAGTCTAGCGGTGAACTAAACGTGGCGCGGATCTTGGCACAGTCAAAATTTATATAATGTGCTAAAATGTTGAATACTTTTTATCCCGAAAACTGACTGTGCCAAGATCCCCGCCACGTTTCGTTCACCGCTAGACTTACGTGCCACTAGCTATAGGTAGGTCTAGGTACTGATTCAACTTCAAATTCATAATACATTATTTAAGCTACCGAGATTAAACTCTCGATCACGTCCGTATGTATACGATATTGATCTTCGCTCTAAGGTGTGATCCTGTTACATTAAAAAATTGGGGATACATGTCCCAGTTGAACACCAAAAAGTTAATATTCGCAGGACCGTTGCCAAGCTAAAAACTTGACAAAACAAGTGCCACGAGATGTCCCTATTATTTTTGTAGGGCATGCATATTTCGTGGGCTGTTTATGTAAATTAATTCATAATAAATATTTTGATTTCATGTTAACGAGTAGTTTGAGTTGGATGCCGGCTCGTTGGAATCTCGTTAAAGCTGAATATAAACGTGTATTATCATAATATTGTTATTTACTGCAAAACCCCTTTATAATAATGTGCTGAAGGCGCTCTTTATGCGTAAGTGCGTTGGTAAATATCCGACCTAAAATAACAAAATGAACAATGTTTTGTATGGAGCCGTTTCCGTTATCTGCGCTGAGAAGGGTTTTCGTTATCTTGTGCTGGGTTTTCAGATTCGTGAATGGTTGGTCTTGTAGCTCTACTGGGTTATCAGTTTTAAGCAATATATGAATTCTTAGCAGGGGTGTAGTATCAGATGCTTAGATCAGAGGTATCATCGCAATTTCTCACAAAACCATATATATGTATGTATCTCATTCATAACACTGTATCTGAAATCTAAAGAGACAGAGTGTAAACGGGTGGGCGTGGCGGCTGGCGAAATTTGGCTAAAATTGTACTGTAGATTATAATTTGTACATTTACCAAAAAAAATGCATTTTAATTAAGTTGACGATTAAGTGAGTTTAGTCAACTTTTGAATGAGCTTGTATGAAAGCGCAATGCAAAGCTGTTGTACTATTTGTAGAGGCGCAATTTTTCCTTCTTAAGTTCGAATGTGTGGGGTGTTATGTGAAGTTTTTGCAAAATGACAAAAACATGAATGCGAAATATTATACACGGGGCTTAAAAAACAACGGACGTTGAGATTGACAGACGCGCTTGTTAAAACTTCGATAATGCCCTTGCACAACGATATTTTTGTTATTATTCGGTATTTTTGTTAGATTTTGAAGGAATTTCTGTTTGTTATGAACAATTTTTGATATCTCAATGTTACAAATTCGTGAGAGTTTGATTCTTAAGCTATATTAATTACGTATGGAAAATATTCATTCATGAGAAGTCTAGAGGTCGCTATGATGATAATTATGAAAAATTTCCTATCTGTTATTTCAGGACCTATAATATCTACTTACCAAATTTCATCAAAATCCCTTGAGCCGTCTCAGCGTGAAGACCAAACATACATACACATACACATTCACTCACTCACAAACTTTCGCATTGTTGTATAATATTAGTAGAGTTATTGTCAAAGGGCGCCTAGCTAAGCTGTCATATTTAGGTATATAATGTTATGTATGAAGATAGTTATGTTTGTCATATATTGTGGCCAATCGGTTACTGAAATAACACCCACTTGATCTGAATAGCTCACTTTAAAAAATACTCAACACCCCCAACTCATTCAGCTCGTATACGAACGTGAACGGTTCAAAAAAACACATTTGAAGTCCTTCGCTTGGTCAAAAAACGTGTCGTGTTGATTCTACAATCAGAACCCGCTAGGCATGGTAAACAGAAACTGTAAACCAAGGTCCTACAAGGATACGGGTATCGATCCGTCAGGCAAAGCATCAATCACGCTGAGCAAACATCGAGGCCATTATATTGGGCAAACATCAGACTTCTGGGCATTATAGTTGTTTCTTATAAACTTGGACTGTTTGACTTCTGGTTGAGTGTTTATCTTGAAGATAGAAAGGAATAGACCGCAACACGGCAATCGATTATACTTTTTACCCGACTGCGAATGGTTATGTTTTTGGGCTGTATGTATGGATGTTTGCATATTCTTTGGCGCGTCCTACAGTCTAAATTGAATGATAGATTTTGATAAATAAGGTATAACTGGATTTATCTCTTCAGAGAAAAAAAACGACTGCGTACAAGACTAAAAATAGGCCAACAAGCTTTCGATCCTTGATTATGAAATATTAGATGCAGTCGGAGGCATAAGGAGTAGCTCACCAGGTTCTACCTGATCCCTTCAAAGGAGAAATGAAATGCATGATACCTCCCCCACTGCATCTTATATTTCAAAATCAAGAATCTAAAACTTGTTTGCTTCTTATTAGTTATGTTCGCAGTCTTTTTTTATAATAATTTCGTTTTTTAATTATATATATATATTAGCGTACCCTTTGCCCTTTGTTTGGGACAGCAGATAAATATAGTGGAGATTGAATACATAAGGTTTCGATAGTGATATCAAATTAGAAAGGATTTTTAAAATTCTTATTCTATCAATTTATTACTACACTTTTTATTTAATTGTGGCTTTTGCGTCAGCAATGATTGCAACTTCACCAATTGTCAAGTTTTAAGATATTACAAGTCGTATTGTCTCGTCACAGTCAATTATCAAAGTCACGAATCTATAAAATGCTGGAATTTCTACTGAAACTTCCTCTAGCCGTTTTAAAGACATTACAAAGTGCCAGGTTCTTTTAATTGTTATTTTTGCCTATACTCACGCCCGTTAACAAGCATCTAATGGTTATTATCCCACCAAGACATTAACGTTCTAAAAAACACAAAATTGATGAAAAGTTAACAACATGACAGTTTGAATCCCTTCAAAAAATCACAACACTTTCTGGAGTTCTCACAAGGGTCAAATTTATGGTAGTCTTATGTCAATAGTATCCCTACTCTTTCCACAGAATCACGTGTTGTGCAGTATCGAACACTTTAATCACGGTAATGTTATCTATAACATTACCGTGCTTTATTTGTTCTAAACAGTGAAACTCGTAAACAACAGTGTTGAAGGATTACGTAGGAAAAATAGGTAGAACTAGCTTAAAAGCTAAAAAAACACGCCTGCCCTGCCAAAAAGAAGTTATGGCTATCGAAATAAGGTTGTGCATCTCCGCTGCACACTTTTCAACACACACACTTCATGCTGTTAGTTTCAGGTTCTAATCTAATCATCGCATAGTCAATTTTTACCCGACTACGGCGAAGGTGATGAGTGAAATTTATGTATATCTCTGTGTCTATCTTTAAGCGCTAAGACAGTCCAAAGTACTACAATAGTTTTAATTCAACTATAATGTGTATGTTTTCTAACTGGTAATTACAATAAACTATTTCTTATAGTATCGTTTCGTATGTATGTGGGTACATGAATGTTCCACCATAGCGTCGCCCCTTTTGGTTCGATTTTGACAAGCGAGGTATCAATCGATTTGTCCTTAGGTTTAGAGTGTCATATTTTTACCCGACTACGGCGAAGCAAAGGAAGGGTAATGTGTTCAAACAAAAAACTTGGGCCGATTTTGAAAACTGAGGTGTCATTGGATTCTTCTTCATTTGTAGAGTGTCATAGGCTGTTTTTACCAGACTACGGCGAAGCAAAGCAAGGGTTACGTATTCAATTTAAAAACTTGTTCTGATTTCCACAAGCAAGGTATGGATCAATTCGTCTTTATCGCAAGAGTGCCATAAGCTCCTTTTTTCCCGACCGTAGTTGGGTTTTAGTTTTTGAACATAGGTCTTGTTCCCATCACTACTGAGATCCAGTCCTTATCTCAATGAATATAAGGCTCTGATATAGATATCTCAGGACTTATCAAATAATAACACAACAAAAATAAAATTGCTTCTCAACTCAACCAAAGAACAATTAAAATCATTACTAAATCAATTGGAATTCTCAATCAAAGTGGAATGAACATCAACATCGGAACTTGGTTCTGTATCGGAATTGCTTTCACAAAGTGAACTTCACTTCAGATATAAGTCAATACGGCACTCAATCAATTCTAAAGTTGATTCATTAAAATTTGCTAACTCATTTGATTGAACATGAATCGTTTTCACGCAGTTGAGTTGGAATTAATTAGTGACTTATGAAATGAATATAAGAACAATTGCAGCTGTAAAGAACTGTCAGATAAATAAATCTGCAGTCACTGAGCATTTGCTCGAATCGGGCCCTAATCACTGGATTGAACTACAGTGATTAGGGCGGACGACGAAGGTCCTCTCCACGAAACGTCACTACTACTCCAGGATTGTACGTGAAGCAGTTGAAATTAAAAAGTATCCCAATTTCAACCGGAAGGATGGATTCAAGGTTGAAGGCTGCGTCCTGGATCCCATGATAAGCAAGTGTTCTTGTCGCAGTTTATGTCAGAACAAATCTGCAGATGTGGTTAGTGTTGTGTGTCGTGACAAAACTGAATTTTACAAAACTAAATGCCGTTAGTTGGAGACAACGCTCGCCCTTGTCGACGCTGACACCCACTAATTCAGTCTTCAGTCAGTAGTGACCACGATCAATGCAACTTGATTGAAACGTCAAGGTAAAAAAATACAAAGTGTCAGTGCGATTAAGTCCTGTTCAAATATTATATAACAAATATATATACGGTGACATTCTTTTATCCTCAAAATTTTTTCTAGAGGGTATTATCCTGGAAGTGATTTCCTATGTTTTGAAACGACACAATTACTTTCGCGAAAGTAATCTCTTGATTCAAACATACGCATTTCCAAATAAACTGTACCACAACACAAATGACAATAGAAATACAATCAGACAAAACACAAATAACAAACATCCACAATAAATAGAGACATCCACTAATTATAACAATTTAATGTTTTCTTTATATCTCACCGACTGCGTTGAGAGTGGCTTTGATATATTGTCACGGTCTAGTGGGCCTAACATTTATGGATTCATGATAATCATGCCCAACGATGAGAAGAGTCACTAATTTATTACTGTTTAGGACAAAATAGTTTTAAAAAAACGTGAGAAAATATTCCCTCATTATCCACATAAAAGAAACAATCGTAACAATACGCAAACAAGGAATGCCATTTTCAAATTCCACCACAGACTATAAAAAATGTAGACAGTCAAACACAGAAACAGTGCGTTGATCTCAAACGGAGCGGCGCCGAAGCGTATCCGGCGAATAATTAAAAACTTTAACCAGAATCAGTGAAATGTGGTAGAAGGAAATAAATTTTCTAACCGAACGAACACTTTCATTTTTGTCGTCGAATTGGTGATTTAGGTGCTTACTCTCGGAACTTTTTAACAGCTGTCAAAAACACTTGTGGGTGGTTTGAACTCTATTATTAAAGTATTAGGCATTATAGGTTCTTTCATGATAATTTAAGTGAGTATATAATACAATGTAACATGTTCATATATATTTTTAATGAAGCAATATGTACGAAAAAGTCTGTCCAAAGAAGATACATAAAAAACTACTTAAAATAAGCTATCGAATAAGAATTTATCATTGTTATAAAATCGTGTCTGTCTGTTTGTTTGCGCATCACTTAAAACTACTAGACTGAATGCAATGCAGTTTTCACTATTTGATAGCTTACAATTTGACTTAAAAACTCGTGTAATGCCAAATAATGTTTGACTAAATGTGGTATATTGGTATTTTAGGTCCTGGAATATTATTATAGTACTTTTAACCTAGAGAAATGACCACGCGTGCGAAGCCGCGGGCACAGCTAGTCGAAATATATAAATGTAATGTGGAGTGTTGTTGGTGATGCTGTTTATGGACTACCTACAAAGTTTTAAGTATTTCTTGTTTTGTTTTAGCTACTTGGTTTAATTACATGTTCTTGGTTTTGGTTTTGGTTTTTTAGTAGTAGTAGTTTGTTACTAGTATTATGTAGCAGAATGGCCTTTTGCTGCGTTGGTTTTGTCATAGTCCATTCTCACACCTTTTTCTATACTCTCGGGCTTGAGCATAGTCTACAATAAGTGCAGACTGGTCAAATACCTTTGGAGTTTAATTCGATTACTGTTTGATATGCTTAATTGAAAAATAAATAATATTAGTGAATTTAATATTTACAAAAAAAAAACATAGAACAAACAACCTTAGGAGAAAACGAATTCTAAACGAGGAGAACTGAAAATCGAGCTCAGTGGCGTTTACAGGAGAGGCAGCAATAGACGAAGATAGGTTAATGATGATGATGATGATGGTGATGATGATTAATATTTTTATGATAGATCAGCCAAATTGGACAAATCCGTGACTATCCTGAGTAATGAAACTCTGTCATTTTCTCATTCAACTCAAGACCACATAACTATTACTAATGCTGCTAGCATCAAAAGTCTCAGATCAAATCTTTAATTTATTATAACTGAAGAAGATATTTTATTCCATTTTCAATTCTTTAGCCTTCAAAAGGTATCTTTTATAAAGAATTTCTAGAAGATAGTTAAAGTTATAACTTAATCAAAAGGAAATTACCAAGGAACCACGGCTCTTGGTTGAGCTCAGTCAAAGAGCCGGGTTTCGAATATAATCTCTTGGATCTGCAAGATAGCTGTGGAGAGCTGTATTGATGGGACTAAGCAGAAATACTGTTGCGATTTGGAATATTTTTTATTCACAATGAGGAGATATTTGTTTTTTTTTCTTTTATATTCACTCATATCCCAAGGATTCCTAGGCCAGCCGGAATGATTTAATTGAATTTGAAAAGGTAGACTTTCTCCTCTGTGCTCCCATAAAAAAAACATCTAGATTGGTAAAGCAGTTGTTTAATAAATTCATCTGAGCTCGTTAATAGACTTGGGCGTTACTATACGGAAATCCATATTACAAATGAACGAAGAATATACATGTACTTCATCCAAATATTTTCTTCTTTCATTTTTAAATCCATCGAAATAATTATCTTGGTTTTTAAGTACCCATATCGCTTACCCAGGTTTGCTGCGTTTTAAAATTTAACACAGAGGTATCTATCTCTCCATATCTATACCTATAATAAAGCAATAGGAATTAAATAGTATGTAAAAAGAAGATAATTTAAAAAAAAAAGTCTAGTGTACTTAATATAAGATGCTGAATAAGGATATAACACTTTTTTCAAATCGTGTCTGCCTATTTTTCTGTTTGTTTTTGTTTGTTTGTCTGTATGTTACTTCGCGCATCACGTAAAAACTACTGGACCGATTGATCTTCACTGTTGGGGGTGCACCTCGCGTTGCCTCAACCGAAGAAAGTGTGCATTAGGAAGGACGAAAGCTCA
This sequence comes from Alsophila aescularia, assembly GCA_946251855.1. NCBI lineage: Eukaryota > Metazoa > Arthropoda > Insecta > Lepidoptera > Geometridae > Alsophila > Alsophila aescularia. The sequence goes on along the minus strand of OX276380.1, from coordinate 17,449,954 downwards.
CTAAAGCCTCTCTGGTCCGGGAACCACCAGTAGTCCGGGTATTGAAGATGAATACATGAATTGAAAAAAAAAACTGTTAGGGACAAAGAAGAACTCCGTTAGCTTACTTCACCCATTTCAAGAAAATAAATGAAACCCGAGGGTAGACTTAGGGGACGCGGTAGACTCACCCGATATTTGAAAGAAATACAAGAAAGAAAAAATATTTATTTCTGACAACACACAACATTAAACATTATCAAAAACAAAAAAAATAGGAAATTAGACAAACTAAAAACAAAACATAATGCTGTGTGTTTTCACAAACAGGTCCTGACTCAGCAAACGCAAAGGTCAAGGCCTTGGGACTGATTTTCTGTCGGAACCTATTTGTGACATCACGAACGCAGAGTGGCACAATAATACAAACACAAAAAAAATAATTAAACAAACACCTAAAAATAAAACAATAAAATTTATATATATATATATATATATATAGTAAAAAAATGACATCAGAAATGCCACTTAATACAGGAAACTTCAAGAAAGTCATCCGTGTCGTTTGGTTTGGGAAGGATCGTTAGTGGCAAACCTCGGCTCCCCCCCCTTCCATCATCGTCATTTGGGGTTATTTCAATGCTTGTTTCGTCCGGGAAGCAGTGCGTGGCTATAAACACGCCCGCCAGCGATGCTTGTTTTTGCAGTACAGACGCCCTCTATAGAAATAAAACGACTTTGTGCCTGGGTTGACACGTGGTGCTAGGCCCCATCCATTCTGGCTGTAAATATTGTTGTCATTATGTACCAGAGGCAGTTTCGCTCCGAACCAAAATGCCTTTCTGTGAGTTCGACGTGGACAATGCGGCATCTGAGAAAGGGTGTTAGGGAGGTACGCCATGCGTCCGCAGCAAGAGTCCCTGGTGCTCACGGGCCCCCGGCACGATTTTCAGAGGTAGAAAAAGAGGGCTTCAGGTCCTTCACCTCGCTTTAAATACCAACCCTCTCCATGTTCCTCTCGACTTTAGGGAGCCAAAGAGGACCAAACCAAATTACCCTTGGGGAACGCGACCACTCCAAGATCACAAACCACCCTTGAAGTGGGTGAGAAGAACTCAAATCGTTGTCAATGTGCTCGAGTAGTTTTTACGGGAAGATTCCTCTAATGGACCAAGCCGATTTTGCTTGATTATCTACAATTATTTGGATTTGTTAATCTCCAAGCTTCCGATATCTCCCTAATAATCGGGAGCAAATTTCCCTTGGTATTCTTTTACCTTTCAAAGTGACGTGATTTTTGTCAATTTGACGTTTGTCATTTTTATTTCCTCTACCGCTCCGATGGGGCAATTACTTATCTATGGTTCAAATTATCAAAAAAAAAACAATGTCTATCATTTTTTGTGAGAAATTAGACCGATGAGGAGAAAAACAAGATCTTATAATCTGACTGAGATACCAAGGACCCCAGTTTTTAAGTCAAACACTAAGCTATCCAATAGTGAAAACCGCATCGCCATCGGTTCAGTAGTTTTTACGTGATGCGCGAACAAACATACAGACAAACAGACAGACACGATTTAAAAATAAAAAACTTGTTCAGTAGCTTATTTTAGGTCCCAGAATAGCACATAGAGTACTTTTAACCTAGAGAAATAACGACGAGTGCGAAGGCGTATGTACAGCAAGTTTTTAAATAAAAGACTGCTTTTCAAATACTTTGAACATAGAGCCACAAGCGTAGTTACATTGTCAAAATGTTAGTTATAATAATTCATTTACAACGACCTTAGCTAATTCTATCCAGCGAAGTCAACAAGAATCCAGACTGATTGCACTGTATAATTTATTCTGTGGTCTAACTTCAAAATAAGTATAAACTTGTACCTAATTTAGAGTCAATAAATCTTTCAATACCAATTATTGAATGAGAACTACATGCCCATGTGATTGAGTGTTTTACTACATTAGTTGTGACTTTCGGCTTTCGTTATAAACTATTTAAATTGTAGGGAAATTAAAATTAGAGGTGACCACCCAAGCTTGTTTGACTATTCTGTTAACTCGGTTCAAGATTCGCCATCGGTAGGTATTTATGTGATACAGGTATAGACACTCCCCGTGTTACCCATGATGAGAGTGAAGAAGTCGTTAAACCTTGCTTTGTGCTTTATTCATGTGGGTTCAAATCTCAGGGTAAGTCGACAACAAAAAGGAGAAGGGTTCCAATAAGACTGTGTGCCTTTTATCTATACTAATATTATAAAGAGGTAAAGTTTGTGAGTTTGTGAGGTTGTAGGGGGTAATCTCTAAAAATACTGAACCGATTTTGAAAATTATTTTACCAATAGCAAGCCACGTTATTTGTGTCCTAGGCTATATATTAAAATGAACACGCGTGCGAAGCCGCGGGCATCAGCTAGTATGTTATAAAATGATACCTCATATCCTAAGATTTATGAATCAGTTTGGGTGGTTCTATTTTATTTTGAAAGAGCTTCTAGGGTCCCATATAAATTTCATATAAATTGGTTTAGTAGTATTGTTTTATTAAATCAATTTCAAGACAACTTTTTGGAAACAACTTTTTTTTGTTTCAAATATTTGTGGTTGAAGGCGCAGTGGCCTGGTATCGTACAAATATTTGTGGTTGAAGGCGCAGTGGCCTGGTATCGTACAAATTGAAGTTACCAAGTATCTGTAGACTGTAGTGCCTTACACCACGAACGTAACGATTAACGAATAACGAACGACGATGATGAATTTAGTAATGAATTCTGGTTGCATATTCATGCCTTCAGTTATGTATAATTAATTAGGTACATTGCGGAATTACAGTGTAAATTGTGCATAGTGATTACCACGTATATGACACCTCATTTCATTCGTTTAACAAAAACTCTTCGCAAACGTAACTTATTTGCTAACTCATCAAAAATCTCGTTAACAATGCTTGAAATTCACGGTGCATTAACAAAACAAACAACATAAAGGTGCGTACACATCGGATTACTGAATATCGTATTACAGATATAATTGGTCGGACCTTCACCAATGGGCGTATGGCTAATGCAACAGTTTACGCATCAGCTAGTCTGCAAATTGGTGCAGCTTTGTCGGCCGGCCCGGCCGTGTCGTCGGCCAGTGCGTGTGCAGGCTTATAAAGCCCAGAATGAATTGTCGAGTGCAGCGGTTGGGAGAAGCGATGTTGCACTTGGCATTGCATGTTAATGGAACAATTTATGCTATACATACAATTATGAAGAAATATTAACAAACTATATTGATATTTTCTGCTTTATTGTGAGCAAAAAAAAAACATTACTTAAAACGTTAATATCGATTCTTGTAAAATAAAGCAATATTATTTAATTCTTCAACTACAAAGTCTTTGATGGACTCGACGCCTCCATAAAGCATTCAACAACGATTCGACATAATCCCGAGGATTCAACTGTTTTACGAGGATAGGCCCACGCGGCTTCTACAGGTTTTGCCTTAGATTTTCCGTGATATTATCGTTATGGGAGAAAACGTTTTTACCATACTAAACCATAAACAAAACTGTTTTTTTTTAAATTATCACCTGATGATCTACGTTTATAGCTTATATGTATTAGATTTGTCTTAGAACAATGTCTTTACATAAATAAAGTTTTATTCTAATAAGAAAAGAACACAGTTTCAATAGAGATGTACACACATATCATCTAGTTCACTAAATTCACAGAAAACGCTCTCGCTCGGTCCGTCGCCATCACTTGTCCACCGCATTCAAGCATTCCTCAGCCCATAGGGCAACGGTGGTTTCGTTTGGTCCACTTCAACCAGTAATTAATTTAACACCGTGTAAATGTGTCCAGCGTCGGATTTTTTTACGCGAACACGCTTTATTTATTTTGGGAATAAATAAAGCGTGTAAATAGGTTAAGAGTGTGTGTGTGTGTGTGTGCGTGTTTTACTATACGAATATTTTAGGTTATCGAGTGACGTTGATATTCTTTTCATATTATTATGTTGGTTAAATTTAAGTAAGTACCTAATTTATAGTGTATGTCGCCATTGGTCATTTGGGAAGAAATTTTTGCACGATATGTAATCGAAAAAATAATTACAGGGTAATGTTCAAAGTGGTTTAAAAAAGGCGGAGTCTACACTGCCAAACAAACGAGCATAGCAATGGGGGAATTCCGACAGCAGATTCAAAACATAATAATTACAAAATGACTCAATAGATGGCGTTATAAAATAATGAAGTGATAAAAAGCTAGTAGCCAACTGCCATCAAGTCAAGTCAGTCACCGTCACCATCCTCTTTGACTGTTACAGAGTACTATCGGCACGAATGCGAATATAGTAGTAGTAGTAGTAGTAGTAGTAGTAGTAGTAGTAGTAGTAGTAGTAGTAGTAGTAGTAGTAGTATACCATTACAGACCTAATCTAGTGTTCTGTGGCTACTCTCCTACTCGTATTACCATATTTTTTAATCGACAATCCAGGCTTCACATGGCTTCACATGTTCAATTGCTTGAATCCACTCTGATCGACGAGTTTCAGCTTAAGGCAAATTGAACGTTCCTATTTTAGTGCAGAAAGCTACAACTAATGCAAGTGGAGCCATTTTTAAACAGAATATATATATTATTTACTTTCAAGAGAGGCAATAAACAAATTATTTTTTAGTTTGGATCTTTATTTTGACTGTGAAATTAGACCATGATGTCTAATGTAGCAAAAAGTTATTGATATCGCCACTCACGTCAAAAAAATTGGTACCGAATAGGTTGCTCGAAGGGTCACACTGACTTCATTATTTGTCAACGCCATCTATTACAATCTATAAGTAATGATTTGTTGAGCTGTCAGAAAATCACCCATTAATGGCGGCTGGGTATGATTGCGTGAGTGTATAATTTGAAGTGTTTTGTGATATACAATTTCACTCAAGATTATTTATGCATTATTTTTGCTTTTCCGTGAGAACTTGACAGACTTATCACGAGTAACAAGGTTGAGATGTTGCTGTTATGTGGCGCTGATCGGCGTAACAGTAAGGCGTGAGGTGTAAGGTTATGCGCGTGCGTACGAGCGGATCGCATATCTTGGGTTCTTTACTTTTAATTTGAAGGTATGGAATCCTTCTTGTTTAAAACATTCTTGGTAATGTTATAAAACCACCGAGTATATCCTTACTCAGTACTTACACTGACTACGTATAGCATTGTTTAATGGGCAAACAGATACGATTAAACAAACAGAAACAACACAAACTTATCCTATCTTCTTTATATCTATCTATGTATACTTATAATAAAGCAATAAGAATGAAAAAGTCTGTACGAAGAGTACTTAAAATAAGCTATTGAACTTGTTTGTTTGTCTGTATGTTTGTTCGCGCATCACGTAAAAACTACTGGACCGATTGCTATGCGGTTTTTACAGTTGGATAGCTTAGATTTTGACTTAAAACTGGGGTACTAAATATCTCAATCTGATTGAGAAGCCTAGCAATCGATAAAAAGCTTTTTGACGGCTGAACGAATTTTGAAGAAATGTAGTATATTGTACACTACACCCATATCTTAAAATCCGGATTATGAATTCAAAAATGGTGGCATAATGACTTCCATTACACACGATACGTTAGAGACGTGATGATAAGAAAAAACATTATAACAATGTTTTTGAACTAAATATTGTTATAAATATGTTTTCCCTATATAAGCAACGGTTTGGCTCAGTACTACGAAGGTTTTTGACATTTGTTATCTATTTTGGCGCGTGTTAGACCATAGGCGCGCGAATTCGCTGTGGACTAGATTTTTGCGCCATAATTTACTTTACATTACCTAACCAATTTAATGTGTTTTTAAATGTTTTATCCTGATGTGTTTAAGATGTGTCAAAGATGTTAAACATGTTAACTCGTGAGGAGAATTTGACTCCACCTGACATCACGGAAACAGCAACGAACATGACGAACGAGCTTTTACCAGCAAAGTCAAGAAAATATTAAGTTTTTTTTTTTTTAAAGTAAGTTCCTATTGCATGAGTGTAGATAAAGTAGTCATACATGAAACATACATGAAACGGTACGTAGCTGGTATTAAAACCCTCGAGTGACTACGGCTTTCGAGTACTACTCGCATTAAAAAAACTCGCCTGTGGCTCGTTTTTTAAACTCACTCTCATGTTTCAATACCCCTCATTATGCAACCGTTTCATAAACTAATATTATAGGTAGGTACTTTTGGTCGTGGAATAACACGTATTTGCTACTTTTAAATGAAATGACCACGCGGGCAAAGCCGCGGTCACAGCTAGTTTTTAAATAAACAATCAGAGCTTGATTGCGGACATTACTGCGAATACCATCCTTGTATACCATTAATCCCATGAATTTTAAAACGAAAACAAACTCGTAATCTTTTTATTAATGACCTGTTTCAAATTTCATTGTCAGTATTGTGATCGTTATAATATAACTAGCTTTCCCGCCCACGACTACGTCCGCGCTGACTACAGAATATCGTGAAAAAATAATCCTCTGTTCTTCTAGGATATTAAAAATCAATGCAAAAGTAGGTACAGCACCAACTCTCTTACTGTTTTTTGTACAGTCTTGTTATTTCGTTTCCTTGGGAACTGTTCCTTACAGCGAGTAATAAACATTTTACAGTTATTCCCGTAGAAACTAACAATTTTTCGAAATAAAAATTATTCTATGTTTTATTCCAGGGTATAAGCTATCTCCATTCCAAATTTCATCAAAATCCGTCTAGCCGTTATCGTGTGAAAGCTCCCCAAACAAACAAACACACAAAGTTTCACTTTTATAATTATATTGGAATGGATTCTTTACAATCAATAAAACGAATCATAAAAATCACAAAGCTTTCCATATTCGTAAGGTAGTTATAGTTTTACCTATTTTCATAGTCAAGATACAATAGAAGTATATGAAAGAGTATTTGCGAGTTTTTTTTGTATTTGTTTTTTTGTTGTATTTGTATTTTTGAGTATTTTCGTGTGAATGAAAGTGGGTAAAATATTCGCAAGTTAACCACACCGAGCCCACGATGTATTCAAAGAAAATCTAAGTAAGGTTTCTTCACTAAATCCAATGTTTATTTACGAATTTAAAGCCAAGAACAAGATTACTGTCAAAAAGTTCCTAATCTCTTCTAAGCTTAAAAATACCACACCAAAAACCAACGGTAAAAAAGGGTCCTTTCTATGGACATCAAGGATAGCAAATTTCAATGGAATTCACTCCTTCAAATCTAAACCAGATATACGAGGCCAGTTCACAAACCAGTAACTGGCTTGTTAATGGGTTTTTATTTTAAACTAGCTGCACCCGCGGCTTCGCACGTGTGGTCGTTTCATTAGGTTAAAAGTACTCTATGTATGATTCCAAAACCTAAAATACCAATATACCAACATTTGATCAAAATTCCTGCAGCCGTCAAAAAGTTTTTATCGTTTGCTCGGCGTTTACTGGTCGAATTGAGATACCAAGTACACCAGTTTTTAAGTCAAATCTTAAGCTATCCAACAGTGTAAACTGCATCGCAATTGGTCCAGTACTTTTCACGTGATGCGCGAACAAACATACAGACAAACTAACAAACAAACAAACAGACAGACACGAATTTAAAAAAGGTTTTGTTCTTCTTCAGTAGCTTACTTTTTACCATTTTTAACTTAATTATCTTCATTGTACAGACTTTTTCATTTTTATTGCTTTATTATAAGTATAGATGATTGTACTTGAACGTGCTGAGTATACTGTAAAAGTTAATTGTAGAGGCTAGTTCAATAAGTTCTACATATAGAGTATTAGTGGTTCTACATCAAGTCAATTTGTATAAACAAATTCTTAAGCCATTGTGTATTCTTTGCTCGACCCCTGACAACACATTACTGGATTCATAATTGTGTTTTTTACCCGACTGAGTGGAGGGTTTTGTGTTTATCAGCCTGTGTATGAATGTATGTATATATGTCAGTTCCTTTGGGGCACTATATAGACCAAACAGATATACCTAATTTGATGATTCTTACGTCAATCTATTTGTCTTACTCTTGCGAGTGTCACTAAAGACATGACATCAATCAAAATTCAATGAGAAAACAACCAGACGCCATATTATAAAAAATATATATATATAAAAAACTTAAGTCTATTAACCACGTCAAGTGGTGTATTATTGAATAGGTATTTAAAAATCATATTTTTTTATTTCAAATGACCATTTAGGATCTATAACGATTTAAATTTGGTTAGCAACCATTCTCACTTATACCCCAGAAATTTCAAACATAAAAACACTTTAATATATTGAGTTAGTCTTCCAGACAATTCTCAACACTCTCATTCTTACCTTTTGTTTTATAAGTCTAGAGCAGCTATTGGTATCTCATCCACACCTTTTGTTATCCGACTACTAGAGTCGCAACTGCAATCGGTTCAGCACCCTTGAATTAAACAACTTTCACAATGTCTTATAAATAAAAATATGTAGTTTTGGTTGCAGTCTGGTTTTATTTGAAGATGTTTGACCGTACTTGTTTTGTGACTGGTATTTTTAAAACATGGGCCGACATAAGTCAGTGTAAGTGGTTCTCTCAAGCGATTCACTAGCTTCCGGATACCTGATGATTTTACTAAACTGACTTGTGTACATACTGCCTACGTGTACAACATAAACTTAAATTGAGCAACGGAACCTCCCTTGCACTCAATTAAAACACGTTTAAGGGACCATACGCACCTGGCCGCGATAAACATCGTAACTATTGTGAAACCCGAGAATTTCGAACCTCAATTTTGACAACAAAAAGGCCATAATCGATTTTGGACACACAAAAGGGGCATTATATTTGACAATTCAACTGCACAAACGTTGTTTGCGGTAGAGATTATTTCGGTTGAAATGAATGAAGGCAAAACACGATCCGAATGTTGGGCTGTAATTGAAATCCGAAAGCCCTTCAGGGAGGGTTTCTTAATTTTTTCTCGGATATTTGATAGGTTCGAGTGTTGCTTAAGAATCAGTCTTAAAAAAGCAATTTGATTTTGATGTCTCGTAAACTTTATAACAATAATCTCATTCAAAAAGAATTGACAACAGAATGACAGGCGGAAGCCTCATTATATTTATGACATAGATGTCAAAACTATAAAAACTGAGTTCCCATATATTAAATAGGTATGAAAGTAGACGCTTGAAGTACTCACATCGCATCATCTTTAATCAAAGAAGGGCATTAACCGAGAGTATCGAGACTGACGAGCGCGTTGCTAGTAAATATTTTTACTAGACAAAAGGTAGGCAACAAAAAGTATATAACTTCTAGTCCTATCGCACGTTTGCAGGTTCTATCACAAATATTGATAACTCGTTAGTCCATGCTTGCAATACGACTTGAGATACTCGATCGATAGAGCGGGTAAGCCAGAGCGGTTAAACACTAAAAGCATCTGTCCTTCGTAAAAAAACGAATTGCATCACCTTGCAGGTTGCGTTTATACTATTGGTATAAACGTCATCACAAAAAAAAAACTTTTTTAACGAAAAATCGCTGGTCATTGTCTTCTAAACTAAAACATATTTTAGCCCTCAACCTTTGTGGTCTATTGATTAATAACCAGAAACAGGAAACGCATGGTAAATGGTAATAGAAAAACGAAGCCGCGGGCAGTCGTCATTACGTTACCATCTTCACTTATAGAAGGGTTGTGTAGAAAACAATGATTAATTATTGTAATTTAGTCCATGTCATCGGAACCTCCACAAGGTTTAAGCCACAGCTTAACTAAGCAAGCAGTAGGTATCTCTATAATACTAAGAACTATATTCAGAAGCGTTGTATTTTGTTGAACGTGTAAAATGTTCTGCGCTATTATAGGTACTTACAACTTTTTTTGTGACTTTCAATAAACAGATCCACAGACAGTGCAAATTACTAAAAAATCAAGCTTCAGTTATACTTCATCTGCCGGTATTCGCAAAAATGTACGTGTTGTCCTGTACAAAAGAGTTTTGGCTTATTCGGTATAGTTTTCAGAAATTTTTTGGTTTTTATTTTTGTTTTGTTTTGGCTTGTCTTTTGACTGATTTCCATATAATACTGAATGGACTGGTGGTTTCTCACAATTTATTGCGATTGTCGCAACATATTGCGCATTCAAGTCATTGGGATCCGTGCAGCAAACGCAAAGTATTTTGCCTACTGCTTTTATTTTCCTACATTGCGGACTGGCCCTCCCCACAGTTTAATCTTATGCCAGGTGATGTTTATCTGATTGTACGCTGTAAAAGGGTTTAATGGACATCACGAAAAGTAGTAGTTAGTTTTGGAAATGTTTAGCTATTATGCTTGATGGCTCATTATCGGGGAATTTCTTAATAAGAGAAGCTTGTCTTCAATACTGCGCAATTGGGTTTGTATTAATTTAAATAACTTTCAACCGTCACTATCACCACACCTACACCATCCACCATCACAGCATCAAGCTCGAATTCTAGATAAACATTTTGTGAAAAAAGCCTTCTTATTATCTCTGCTTTTTCGCTGATGAGCCACGTCTATAAGCTGTTTTCGAGAGTAGTTACAAACCGTCTCGCTCGTAGATTTGACGACTTTCAGCCTCCCGAACAAGCTGGATTCCGGAAAGGCTTTAGCACTGTAGACCATATCCATACGCTTCAGCAGATCATACAGAAGACCGAAGAGTATAATCGGCCACTATGTCTATCGTTTGTGGACTACGAGAAAGCCTTTGATTCATTCGAGACCCGGGCAGTGCTACAGTCATTACAGCGGTGCCAGATTGATTACCGGTACATCGAAGTGTTGAAGAGTTTGCAAGTTGAAGTGGCAATGGGCAGGCCATAAAGTTCGCAGAACTGACAACCGCTTGGGAATTTAGGTTCTCGAATGGCGACCACGAACAAGCATGCGAAGTGTGGGGAAACCCCCCACACGATGGATCGACGACATTGTAGCCATTGCAGGAAGTCGGTGGATGGAGGTGGCACAAGATCGCTCGTCATGGCGCTCTTTGGGGGAAGCCTATGTTCAGCAGTGGACTTCTAAAGGCTGACATGATGACGATGATTATCTCACTCTGCCGGTGATGACATCCGACACTGAGACGTGGTCGCTAACTATTGGTCTCATACACAAGATCTAAGTCGCGCAGCGTGCAATGGAGAGAGCTATTTTCGGTGTTTCACTACGTGATAACTGTTCACCTCTGCACTGGAAGATATATTCAAGCTTCTGAACTGGAACGGATTTGGTGTTAACATCAATGGCGAATACATCACTCACCTTCAATTTGCTGATGATATAGTCATCATAGCTGAAACCCTGGAAGACTTAAACACAATGCTCAGTGACCTCAATATGGTTTCCCAACAGGTGGGTCTTAAAATGAACATGGGCAAGACGAACATCATGTCAAATGCCCTTGTCGTACCCATGCTGGTTTATGTTGGGAACGATCTTATCGAAGCTGTTGATCACTATGTCTACTTGGGTCAGACGATCCAACTGGGTAGATCCAACTTCGACAAAGAGGTCAACCAATGAATTCAACTCGGATCAGCGTTCGGGAAATTACGCCATATGTTCTCGTCGCAGATACCGCAGAGCCTCAAGACGAAAGTTTATAATCAGTGCGTGTTGCCTGTGATGACATAAGGCACTGAGAGGTGGTCGCTAACTATTGGTCTCATACAAAAGCTCAGAGTTGCGCAGCGTGCAATGGAGAAAGCTATGCTCGGTGTTTCACTCGGTGTGATAGAATCAGAAATGAGGAAATCCGTAGAAGAACGAAGGTTACCGACATAGCTCTCTGAGTTTGCAAGTTGAAGTGGCAATGGGCAGGCCATATAGTTCGCAGAACCGACAACCGAAAAAAAAAGGTTCTTGAATGGCGACCACAAACAAGCAAGCGAAGTGTGGGGAGACCCTTCACACGATGGACCGACGACATTGTAGCCATCGCAGGAAGTCGGTGGATGGAGGTGGCACAAGATCGCTTGTCATGGCGTTCTTTGAGTAGGCATATGTTCAGCAGTGGACTTCTAAAGGCTGACATGATGATGATGATGATGATGACTAAGTGATAAAATCCATAACGATGAAATCCGTAGAAGAACCAAGGTTACCGACATAGCTTTCAGAAGTTGTAAGTTGAAGTGGCAATAGGCAGGCTATATAGTTCGCAGAACCGACAACCACTGGGGAATAAAAGTTCTCGAATAGCGACCACGAACAAGCAAGTGATGTGTTGGGAGACCCCCCACACGTCGGACCAACGACGTTGTAACCATCGCAGGAATTTGGTGGATAGAGGCGCACATAACCGATCGTCGTGGCACTCTTTGGGGAGGCATATGTTCAGCAGTGAACTTCTAAAGGCTGAAATAATGGTGATGATTCTCTGACTCTTGCGCATCTTTATGTAAAGCTACGGCCACCTGATGGCACCGAGCGATGGCAGTCTAGCGGTTTACTAGTGCGACTTAGAATCCAACAATACCGGGTTCGGTTCTAGACTCCGCACCAATGACTTTTCTAAGTTATGTGCGGTTTTCCATCGCTCGTGCTTTGGTGGGCACGTTAAGCTGTCGGTCTCGGCTGTTATTGATTAATAGCAGCACAGCACAACAGTCTGTTAAATTTTTGGTTTTATTAAGTGATAAATAGAGCTAATGAGATGAGAAGCTCAACTTTAGCCACAGATCTTAAACCACTTAGTAGTATTATTTATTCTGTGCTTAGTGCCAGACTTTAGCATATAGTGTTTTTTGTATCAACTTTGCTTGGACTTTGTTTGCCGCAGGTTAGACAAACATGGCGAAAGGTTGTTTGTAAGTTATGTTTATTGAAAACATTTTGTTTCTAAATTTATGAATACGCAGTCCTATAAGTTGAACTAGGTATTGAAAACCTTTTTAAATTACGTACAATCAAACTATAAAACGTAAAATTATTATAAAAATACTTAAACCCGACTGCGAACTAAATTAATGAATACTAGTGACCCGCGCTCGGCTTCGCACGGGTATAAAGAATGATTAAATAAGTAGGTACTTTATTTGTAAAAATAGAACACTACAACAATTTCTTACAAAAAAAGTTTATTTGCACAAATTAAAACTTAAGAACAATTTCTTACACTAAATACTTTATTTACACAAACATAACCTAACAACAATTCCTTACAACCGTAGTAATATTAGGTAATCTGTGCTACTACTCCCGTATCCAGAGAGTATATTGAACAAAGAATATGGTTACTCTCTACCGAGAGATATTGAATAACGGGCCCGTTTCTCCTATTTAGTTTGTGTTTCCTCCTTAGAACAACCATAAACTTTATTGCATTGTATTCTCTTTGCTAGGTATAATGTTTTGTCTCTAATGTTATTCTGTTTTACGCCAGGAGGTTGAATTACGATTACTGTTAAAATGTTTAACGCCAGTAAGCATAATTCAACCTCCTTTGATTTAAAAAACTGGGTGGGAAGTAATCATAATTCAATCTTCTTGGGTTTAAAAAATGTCTACGCCACGTCTAGAATTTTTGAATCAGGTTATTATTTCGTGTATCTGTTCTGTGATTTCGTTTCCATGGCAACGTTCCATACACAAAGTAATCGAGTTTTTTTTTAAATTGTACCTCGGTTTACATTATTGCAATTTTAGAAAGGACTCAAATTTTTTGAAAAATAAAATACTGCTCGTGTTACATTTTGATAATTTAGCTTTCTATAGGTGAAAGTTTTTTTTTAATCGGGTCTGTATTTTTTGAGTTTATCCATTACAAACAAACAAACAAACAAACAAATCTTTCCTCTATAAAATATTAGTGTAGACGAGCTGACCGCCCACAAAAATTATCATACTAATATTACAAAGGTGAAAGTTTGTATGTATTGAGGGGGTGTGTGTGTACGTGTGTAAGTGTGTGTGTGTATGATGAATACTTACGGATTTGGATATTTTTTTGTAAAACTAGCTTATAGCCTGGATTAACACATAGGCTACTTTTTACCCGTATAAATGCACGGTTCCTGAGGGACGTGGGTGAAACCGTGGAGCGCAGCTAGTATTGATATAACTTTAATTTTTCTTTTTTACATTCATATTTTACTTTATATTAATAGTTCAATTGCTACATTATACTATAGTATAATACACTAACTTGAATAATCTAAAAATGTTTTTTTTATGAAGCTTAATCGATCGATACTGTTCAGTTATAAGAATTATATATTTTTGAAATGTTCTTTTAAAGACCTTCATTTTAATACCCCACCCGATAGGTTTTTTAGTAATTTTATGTTTCGTCAAAAATAAATTATGGAAGCTATAAGCAGCCATATTAGTTTTCTTGACACTACGTATATACTGTAGCATTCTCGTGATCAAGACGAATCCAATGATACCTCAGATGTCAAAATGTATCAAGGCATTTAGGCTATACGACGCGCCTAAGAAACGTACAAACAAACAAACATACATACAACCCAAACACATAACCCTCCGTGCAGTCAGGTAAAAATACTTACAAATACCAGTAATTATTTGAACAATTTGGTCCACTTGAAACCTTTACCTTTTTCAACAATTCCACTAATAGTTAAACCATTGAAGCTCACAAAAACCATGCAATTTCCGCTAAATGAACAATGGTACCAGTTCGGGTTCAACATAAAACAGTAAGGACCAGTCAGATCGTCATACACAACTATTAATTGTATTATTAACAAGGTGACTTGAATCTGATGACTATCTCAGTTTATTTTAATTGATGGATTATAATTATGTTCTATACTAGAATGTAAGACGCTTACTGGTAAACAACTCATACTCAAGAACACGTACTGATTGTGGGGACTGGATCAGCCTAGTTTCTTTCTAGCATTCGTTGTTATACCAGACAGTAAACAAGGTAAGAAAAAAAAACTCTACTGCCCTGACAGAAAACAAACTTTTCTAAAATAAATTAGTCTATGTCACTAAGGATGATGTAAGGATTCTAACGATACCACGTACATCCAAATCTGTTCAGGCATTTAAAATTTATGGTGGAACAAAGGAACTCAATACATATATACATGAACCCTGAAACATGAAACTCCTTTTTTGGGCAGTCTTGTAATAATAGTACTTTACACCTTTATTTTAGTCCCTGTATTGCCTGATTGTTAAACATCTCTATGCCATTATTAAATTTGACAATATTAGGTACTTATATTATAATTGAATGTATATTCTGCAATGCGGCCTTTAAAAAAATACAGATACCTACGGAAAAAAGAAAATTTACGTAGATTCTAAGTACTCTCTTCTCTAGGCGTATTTCCGTATTTCTGAAGCACTGGTAGAGTACGAAAGCTTTATTGCTTTCATAGTAACAAAATACTCGTACCTTACTAAAATCAAACAAGACATAAGTACAAAAACCAAAACTCGACTACGGTTGGATAAAAAATTGCCTATGTCACTCTTGCGTTGAGGACGAATCGATTGATATCTCGCTTGATAAAATCGGGCCAAGTTTTTAGTTTGAACACATAACCCTTTCATTGATTCGCCGTAGTCAGATAAAAAAATTGCCTATGACTCTATACCTGATGATGAATCAATTGATACCTCGCTTGTCAAAATCGAACTAATAGGAGCGACGCTATGATGTAACATTCTCATACAAATATATACTGTCAAACTCATTACTCACTCTTTCCTTGCTTCGCCGTACACGGGTAAAAAATACGAAGAAACAAGATCAATGTGCTCTTACTGTATACTACTGCGTGGTACGGATGTCGCACAAAGAGGAGACATACATCAAACAACAAAAACAGGACTCTGGACGGGCGGAGCGGCGGGCGAACACTATCATTTACACAACTATTTGTCATCGAGATTCGGGGAGGTACTTTAGTGGGTTGTACTAATGGACCTTCGCAAATATGTCACTTGATTGTCAACTTTCTAGACAGAATTTAATTATTATCAACCTTACATTTCCATTGGACAGTCTTCTCAGTATATAAATGCTTTTAATATAAATAATATAATTTCTGACATTTGAAAATAATAGAAAGAATTAACATATTTGCAAAATAATGACGTCCCCGTAGAGTTTCTTGGTGCTTTCTTCTCTAACGGGCGTATTTCCAAAGCACCGGTAGAGTCAGAAGAGTATTTCCTTTTCCAGTGTGAGAATTAACTCTGTTGGCACATGAAAGGGAAATTTCCTTTTCAAACTTAGTTTTCTTCAATTTATTGATTTGATCTTTTTATAATATTTTATGTATATCTCCTTGTTCATGAGATGTTAATTTTGATTTGTAAAAGTGCTGTTATTTTGCCTATTTACACTAAAATAATTTCACTTTGACTTTAATTAGTTATTCTGTGGTATAAGCTAAAACCACCAGTCTACCCTAATGATAATTGGAGGTTGTCTTGTCACGTGTCTTGTTCTTGAACTTAGAGGTTCTTGTACCTACTCTATTGATTCTATAGGGTTGTTTTCCTTGAAAGTTACCGCGCAAAGCCAGAAATAACTTAATTACCTATCAAATAATTATTAGTCACCATTATAGTATTTCATCAGACTGTAGCATGCTGTATGACAGTAATACAGTTTGTAAGTGCAAAATAACTGCATTCGAGATCAAAGCCGGCGGTACCACCCTCGGAAACTGGATTAACGGCTGTCAACCTGATGAACGACGTGCGTAAGTTACACTACAATGAAATGTGCTGAGCGTCCCATTTACCTCCACTTTACCCCCCAGCGTCAGTCATGCGGTCATTTCATTAATTGGGATATTTTTTGTTTTCCACGGATGTCCACCGCAACATAAAGTATGTACTAACTTTACAAATGATAGCGTTGCTTTCTCACAGCTTATCTAAACTGACACTGTTTTAAGATAAGACCATTATATTCTGTTACTTATGGTTAAAACGATTAAAATAAAATTATGGGTTAGTAGTTAAAAGATGCACAGAATATAATAGAACATACAAGTTACGTTTTAGATAATATTAAAATAATTTAATCTCTTTATTCATAAGTCACAGCATGTAATGTTCCTATATAAATAACAAACTGACGTCAGTGTCACTTTAAAAGCTATGAGAAATCACGCTCTATTATTTGTAAAGTTATTACATCTAAGAAGCATCTTGATCACAGCTTTCAAACAGAAAAAACCGCATCGAAATCGGTCCATTTGTTTGGAAGCTACAATGCCTTAAACATAGTCTATGATAAAACGATACATACATACATACCGACATACACACCCTAAACTTATAACACCCCTTTCTTTTGAGTTCGGGGGTTAAAAATGGGCACGGTTAGTGCTTGTGAAAACAAATTCCAACGTAGTTATTTACGTCCTACTAAAAAGACCACAAAAGTAACATAATTTCCCAAAAAAACCCACAAATGTCTAAGCAAAACTAGGTAATTGGATTATGTTAGCTACATGGCAAAATTCCTTGTAATTTCATAACAGAAGGATTGTTGTTATATTTGTTTTTATATAGATAAACTTGCCATATGATAATAATGATAAAATATAATGTAAAACATTATTTTTATAAACGTATTTACGCTTAGGTAGGTACGTATTTCTTTATGAGAAAAGTATTAGTATTTCATTTACGTAAAACTAGGCGTGATACCAACATACCAACTGATTTAAAACGTTGATATAAATTTTTAAATTTCAATTTAGATAAGAATAAACAAATATTTGATATAGATAGGTTACCAAAACTCAGTACAAAATCTAAGGCTCCGTACACCGCTCGCGGTTTTTATACTGAGTTTTGGTTGCCACAGCGACCGTGGTGTATTGAGCCTTTATCAAAACTTGCTTCAATTGATATCGATCAGATATTTTCAGTCACTTGATATTTAACCCACCACTTAGCTAGTTACGAAAAATAGTTATGAAAACGGTTTGTGACGTGAATTTGACGGCTAGTTCATCGACTCGTCCCACAAGGCAGCCGTCCGGATGGGACGACTGCCTTCTGGTTATTTCCTGGTTCTGTGATTTCATATTGTGTTGTTTTCGTTCTCCAACTAAAGACCCCAAAGTTGCTTGGCACAAAACTTTATTAAAAACGTTCGTTTGACAGCGGAAAAGATGTTTTCAAAGAAACGCTTTTGGTTTTCTACGCTGTCAAAATAAGCGCAATATCGATTCCAAGTATCTACCGGAAATAAACTATATCCTTGCCGTTGAAATGATTATCGTGATACGAAATGAGAGGTGTGGGATCGAATGAGATAGTAGAGACCACGGTAGGTGTTAAAGTCCAACGGCCTCTGACATGGCTTAACGGCAGCTATTCATTGTTAGCAACCGGGACCGATGGCTTAATGTGCCCTCCGAAGCACGAAATGGTTCCAAAACCGCATATAACTTATTAAAAGCCAATGTACTGGGGCCGAGGATCGAACCCGGTGTCGCAGTCAGTGGATTGCAAAGATCACACATTTCTGCTTGGCTACTACCGCTGTGAATTAACCAAACAATATGTTTGTAAGTTTCAACCTACCTACCGCAGACAAATGAAGATCAAAAAATCCTTACGGTTGCAAAAAGCTAATTCGAGATACTTTGTCGACAGCATTAGTTGAGGACAGCAGTCGTAGTATTGACGGCACCAGACTGCGAGTCCACACAGCAGACGGCGTGTTGACGCGTCGGCAGCGTGCAGTTTTCTGTATAAGGCCAGCATTTATCTATCTACTTAAATGAGTCACCTTAAAGATGAGTGGCCACTGAAAGTGAACCTTTTAACTTACCCTTTGTTAAATAAAAGTGCTTATATAGTAAACTTATTCTAATTGTACAGCATTAACGTGTTATTATTTTGTAAGGCTGACAACGTAACTGACTTTTTATATTCGTGGACCTCGAAAAATAACATGCTACCACAGAATAAACTGATATATTTTTATTGATTCACTTATTCAAGAAGGTATCTATCATGCACTCAATCTATACATATAAAAGAGGACGTGACATAACTTCTGACTGACATACAACGGACAGCTTAAACCGATGGACCTATAGATTTGAAACTTTGTAGGAAATATTGCTTGAGTATCCTAGAGGTGCACTAAGGAAGGTTTTTTTTTTAATTCCATCTTTAAGGGAGTGAACGTGGGTGAAATAGTATACACGCGGGTGAAGCTGCGGGTGTAGATAGTTAGCCATACTGTACTTTGAAATGGTAAACATTATCACGAAACGCATCTTTTATAAGGAATAGGCTGGAGATCTGAGAAATCAGACAACTTTGATATGTTAATACTATGTATCAAATCAAATAATACTAAGTACTTATATGTCAAACAAAGAATAGACCGAGCGAGCGCGAAGCGCGAGCAAAGCGTCTCCGTTTCAGCTTGGGCAAAAAAATGCTTTCGTATGTCCAGATCTCTGTGGCCCTATTACAGAACTTGGTTACAATCGGATTATCACTTTCTTCATAGCAATTTCGACTCTATCGCAAGGCATTAGTGATAGCGATATTGACAATCCGATTGAAGCCAAGTTCTGTGGTCGGGCCCCTGTTCTCCTCTACAGGTCGCATTTCTCAACTGATCTAGACGGAACTTGGTATAAAGGTAAACGTATTTTACGTTTTTTTTTTGTCGTCGGGGATTTTTGATTGGGCTACGGAATATATCCGCCTTATAAGATTCGATTTCAAAGGTTCTTCTTTTATTTGAAAGGTACTAACTTTAAATTGGTATCATAATAGTTTGGTGAAGATCTATCTGATGAGGATCTTCGGCGTGATGAGCAGAAGAGCTCCTCAAAATGTAGTAATGTAGTAAATTTCTCACATTTAGGTTTCTACCAGTGGAATCAGCCCTTTATCTACTAGGTAGGGATTGATGGAGCACCTTGGTTATTATTGCTAGTTTTACAATAAGGTTACTAGATGGCACTGTGCGCCGCTAGATTGTTTGCAAAAAAGTTTGTACGTGCGTGGTCTACAGCTCACAGAAAAGAAAAAGAAAGAAAATATTAAATTGAAAATTGGTTTATATATAACCAAATACATACATATTAATAAGCACAATTATAATAAAAGGGTTACATAAAAAGTATAATAACCACAAACAAAGTAGTTAGTTTACATATAACCTCCAAGCTAATTAAGTACTGTAAAATCATACGTGTCTAAAACGTTTAGCATGGATAACCACCGCCCATTTGATGTTGTTCAAATGTTCACATTATTTAACTAACTAAGCGTAAAGATGCTACTTTTGTGTTTTTGTTCTTTTTTGTTCTCAATAAGGAAACCCATGTCAATTTTTCACAAAGTAGTCAGTACTAATAAACATTGAGACCTTTTGTCTAAATTCTACAGTTCATAAGGAACAAACATTACACGGATGTAAAAGCACATCGTGTTTAAATATATAAAAGAACAGTTCCGTCACAAACGACAAAAACTTATGGTTTTACATTTATGAACAGTGAATAATTACGACACGCACACTGACTAACGCACACTGATACACTGCATTACAATAGGTACAATGAATTTTCCAAATGGACTAATTGGACTATTCTAGTATCATGATCGGAGCCTATTTAAAATATGTTCACTTCTGTGATCAGATTCTCTTCTAAAGAGGAAGAACTATGCTTGCTTGAAACACTTGAAATTATTATACGAAGAACTCATAAAATAAACATCTAGGTAACCATTGAAGCGAAAATTGCAGACTTTTTGTTACCATTAATTGATGATAGTATGGTGAAACTAGTTGAACTCACAATGAGAAAATTTCTCACATTTAATGTAGTAGGCTGAACTAGTATAGAGCAAGCAGCTAAAAACATGCAAGATCAGCTACTGTCGAACAATAATACATTTTAATACACTCAGAGCATACCCAACTTATATACAATCTTCCAAGAATGAGGACCCACTGAGTAATACAATCGAGCGTTGCATTTTAGTTATGTAAATACACTATTGTCTAAGGAATTTTGGAAGTGTGCCACTGTACACCGTCTTTTGTTTATTTAAAGACACAGTAGCGCTCAAAGCTGGTAGGAACTACAAAAGTTGTAAAATAAAGCCGTGTCTTGCCAAAGCTGGAATTAACAGTTCACAAAAGCACCATGCAGTGTATCCTGGGTGGTGTAAGTGGACCAAATTCGTTCTAATGGCCCAGAAAGGCATGACGAACCTATTGTTAGTCATTATTGTGAAGCAAATCTGTAGAAAGAAGAGATTTATAGATTGTTTTTGGATTGAGATGATACTGTTCTTATTCAGTTTTGAATTGTTGCAAGTGTCTTTGTTTTTAGCTCGTGAATTAGTTGAATTTATTTAATATAATGTGTTTAAAGAATATAGTATGTGGAGCAAAAAATTTCCAAAATGTTGTTACATAGATAGCCAAATAATCATATGCGAGTACATTGACGGTCATGATCATGACACGTTACCAAGAAATAATACCTAGGTAGGTACGTATTCAAATCATGCTCATCAATGCTCGATTACAACATAATTAAGATATTTCTTAAACGAAAGAAAAGTTCACAGGAAAGTAAGAAACACAAAATTCTCTTACACTTCCCAATCAACTGCCATTAATTGAACTTAGCGACACAAAGTCTGACTAGTGCGGTCAAAAGAACTGATAAATTGTTCTACTGGGAACAGACGATATGAACTGCTAGGTTAAGAGTAAGGCAAATAAATAAATGAAACTATTTCAATAAAACCACAAGTGTCCTATTTCGGTAGATAGGTACATTTCATTCGGCGGTCCAATACCAAAGATTTTACTCCACCCTCTTTTATTGAGCATAAATTAACGCAACAACCTCACAAAATAATTAAGACAGCGTAATAATTAAGCTGTGGAATGGTCGCGCGTCGTGGTAATGCTCCATAAACAAACACAACATCTCAATATAAGGAAAATAAAAAGCCATGGGACATACCTGAGCGATGAGCACGAGCAGCATGACAGAAGTGGGAGTGTCTCCAAGCATCAAACGCTGCCTGTTGGTTTGTGAGCATAGAGTCACTTGAGCATCAGCAATATTGATTGGTGGGTGCAAAACTATCGCCCGTGCAACTGTGGTCCATTCCAAATACGAAGGCACATAAGTTAGGTCACATTTATTAAGATATCACTACAAAACTCTCAAATATAGTTGTGTTACGACATTATTTATAAGTTGAATTTTCTAAATAAAGAAGAAATAGGTACTTCAAGATTAATTGTCTACAACTACTCTAAAGAACATTAAAATAGGCCTGTCCAAGTGCTTTCTTATTTGGAACAGACTATAGCGCAATTCGTTGCAATCAAATATATTGTTTTGCTATATAATTTAAATTCAACTCAATTAAATTATTACATGTATAAAATTATTAGATATACATTTTTTTTTATCAAATATATTGTCATGCAAATTTTGAAATGGGGATTTGATTTCATTTAACTTGGTAAAAATAGGCGCCATTTGTATTTAATAAAACTGTTGTTAGTAAAATAAACTTTGTATAAATGAAAATCGAAAATGAGTTAAGATAAAACCCAAAATCCACATAATAGCACAAATAAAATATTTTATGTATGTTACGTCTAAAACAAAGTCTTCTTACTGCGACACCACTATGCTCGTGCTTGGCAGTTCCATTGGTCGCATATGTATACTCGAGGCTTAAAGCATTAACATAAACATCAGTTCGATCGACTCCACTACAACCATACACTCTCAGTTTGAATACATTACGAACCACGTTGTTTTTTATTAGCTCAATAATTTTAGAATCAAACTGTTCTCGATTCAAATATCTACGCATATCGATTCTTTTTCTATTGTTTCTATCGCTTTTTCGCCGCCTTTTGATTATTGAACTCGATAGACACGTACTAGTTGGTCCTTGGATCGTAAAAATCGATTAGTTTATTCTCTTACATGCTCGTCATTAATGATCGGATAGCTTCGATGCATTTTTATAGCTCCGCCGGCATATAGCTTAATGGCATTTTTTCGTTAGAAATGAACAGTCGTAGAAACTACTTCCTTTTCATTGACTTCGACAATACTAAAATAGGAATTGTAAAATCTTTTTGAAACATTTATACCACTTAAAAGTTTTCATAGTAGTAGTTTTAGTGTTCACTAACAATAATTATATAAATCAACTCGTAAATCGCTAAAAAATTCAGTAGCAATTATAAAGTACTCTGGTGGCAAAAGCAGAATAATTAAATTGGTTTGCCGTCCACCTGAATGCAGTCAGTAAGTCAAGATTTGCTATAATATTGGTTACTGATTTTAAGAATTGGAAGGATGTTCCTCCCGTTATTATTTTACTAAAAGAAGTGGCATCTGTATTACTTACTTATCTGACAATATATCTCAAACTTAAAGAATACTCATCTTTGGCCACATTAAAATAACGTACAATTTAGTTAACACTACATTTATCATAAAACGTTACCTTGAATAGTAGCCTCCGAATTCACAGGGTCAATATATCTATTTCGATAGGTCGCTTATCAGCGGCATCTAATGATCGTCCAGTTTATAATAGCCGGTAAGTGTCAACCTAATGAGGATATACACCAAGTTTGTACGCGATAAATTATAGAAACATCGAATAAGCGGTATATTAATTGTACATTTGTAAACGTCAACACTTCTACAGTGCGGTGGTAACGTGAAAGCATCATAAGGTATTTTGAGACTATAAAATTAGGTAGGTGTAAATTTTTTGTTGCCTCGGGCCCTCGGGCTATTTTAGAATGCTATGTGAATTTAAATTTGTTTTCTAAAAGCTTTGGAACGGTTGTTTTAGCTAAAGAATTGGGTGTATTGTCGTGACGTTTTTTTAAGCAATTAAATGTTTTTGTGTGATTTGCTGTAGGCAGACTGGGTGGAACTGAAGCTTTTGTTTATATGTATATTTTTTGGAAAATGTATCAAAAAAACAAACAAGTGAATGTACTTTATTTGACAGAATAATATTATCGAGTAAACATGATACTTGTCTGTGCTCCATGATTATTAAGAATATTATTTAACTACTAGATTACCGGGGAAGTAGATGGTACCTACCCGGAAAAATACTTATCCATAATATTGATCAATATCGAAATTCAAGGACCGAAAGATAATTGTTTAATGTTTTTTACCTAACTAAATTATAATGATACACATATAATTTTACATTTCAAATATAAAAAAGCAAAAACCTAAACCAACACAACCAACATAAACAATTAAACCTACACCTAAACCATTAAACTAAACTAATAATCTAAAAATAATTGGTGTTCATGTGGCATGGTTTCAAGAACGCTAGCTGCATTTCCGCGTTGAATAGCAATAGCTATTCTCTGTGCGAGAAATGAGCCAGATCTCTTGTCACCAGCGACGTCGATAACGCGGGGAGAAATTTGCTTAAAAAAATGTTTCGTACTGGGACCCCATGGACCAAATGTTTCAAAGCCAAGCGGCACAAATATATAGTCGCTTGAGAGCGATAAATACTTGCGTCGCTTGGCTTCTTCTGCGGCCTCCGCCGCGGCTCCGGCCCTCAAGACTGACCCGCTGAGACGAGAAGGGGCTAACGTATCAACACAAGTCGCGTCCCATACGAGCCCAGGGGGCGCTTGCCATCATCACGCAATATCCCTACTGGTTCTAGTACAGAAGGTACCCCTTTAATGATCTCATTGATTGAGCCGTGGCGGTAAAACCTACCAGCACTTCGTTGGCAAGAAAGTCCATGGAGTCCGTACCTGTCAACGTCGCTGCCACATGAACACCGATGACGTTCGACAATAGCAGCACCTAGACGAAGACCGGCGGCGATCCGGAAACTGCCATTGTCAAGCAGGGTTCCGAGGTTCGCAGATGGAAGGGCGTGCAGCCACTGTCCCGATTCTTGTTCCGAGACTGCAAGAAGCCTTGCACAGACATTATAACTGGATAAATTTTGAGCCAAATCTTTGGAAACTCTCTGCACCAATGAAAAGATAATTAGAAATATATATTTTTAAAAATGTTTTTGTTCAATGTTTTTTTATCTATGTTTTTTGTAATGTGTGTGTAGAATAAATGTTTTTTTCTTCGTTTTTTAATCTTCAAAAATATTCATAGAATTGAAACACCTATTTATAGAAGTTATAGAATAATTACTGAGGAATTCAGTAACTGTTCTATAACTTAGGATAGAGAGAGTGAGACCGCTATGTCCAACGAAGTGGGAAACAACTTTTTCTTCCCAATGGCTCAGTTGCAATAATCTTAAAATTTAATGACAAACAATACCTCTCCATTGAAATACCAATGTAATTGCCACATCTTACTGGCCATTCTTTCAACTTTTAACTTAACGCGTAAACTTGGCAAATTGAATTCCGCCAAGAAGATTGACTGACCACAAATTGGGGATTCGTTGTCAAGGGAGATAACTTTGACAAAACAGAAAGGCAGATATGTTGAGGATCCTTGCTAAATGGCATTCAAGTATCGAGTCCAATAGACCCAGTAAATCAATAATTATTATGGTTGCTTTCCTACTACGCCAAGCTTAAAAATGCTATACTTAGTTTGTTATTTATAGAAAACATATTTACGTATTTTAACATTGAATACGTCCGCTGAGATTCTAGTACAACGGGAAAAAAATATTTACGTTGGTACTTCCAGACTAGTTGGTAATACCACGGGTAAGTCACCGTATCAGGATCTTTAATTAAGTCAGTACTTATTTAAGCTAACCTAAGACACAGAATATCCTAAGACTCAGCTTGTAATCTCTATTTTTCCAGCCCGAGTGTTAGTTTGTAATCTCTATTAAAAATTCAGTGAAATTTTAACGATCAAGCTCTGTATTGCTTATCAGTGTAACGTGTCTTTGTAACTTATTCAAGGGAGATAACGTCTCTGGAATCTCATTACTGGTAACATTCGTCCCGAGGGTAGTAGATTCCTTTACATGTTGCGGACTTGGGTGCAGGAATCTTGAAGGGGATACAGATTGTTCAAGTTTCGGAAACTTATACAAATAGCGTTGTACAGATTGTAACTACTAGTCAGTTAGTTGTATGGAACGTATTCCGATGCAATTCAGTGTAGGTTTTATTAATTTCGTAGAGCTACTGCTTATCCATAGCTTTTCAATCTTCTAAGCACAAACATTAGAACCTTGGCCAGCAATAGTCGCATAGTACTGTGGTATCATGTGTATAAAACCTGATGCAAAATTGTGCGAGTGCAAACATTTTTGACTTTCTCCTGGTGCGGAAACATATATCTGATATTATATGGAGTTAGAAGGGGATAGATATTGTTTTATAATTGCCTCATTCTTTGCTATTTGTATAATATCAAACATATTGTATCAGGTGCTTTCTACCCGAACCGACTACAAGGTTTTTTTTACATCAGGTGGATCTAGAAGATCCGATACCGACGACCCGATAGCCGCACCAGATAACTCTTACTTTTTCATTATTCTGTCTAGTACAGTATAGTCATATTCGATGGTTTTCAAAAGTAATTTTGTATGAGTGCCGATAAAAATCCCAGCGTTCCTAGAAATAGTAGTTTATGTTATCGATAACAAAACACCATCAAAAGGAAGCCAGAAGCGTTATATTCAAAATAAGACAATAAATATAAAAAAAATGTGAAATCTGTATGAAAACACCACGCCATTAAAGATACAATAAAAAAAATAGGCAGTTGATATCGATGTCTTTACAGTCCTAGAGATGAATCGATATCATGATCTTTCTGTGCGTATGTCAGACTTTAAGACCTTATAATTGATACCCATCATTTTAATACATAATACGAATTGGATTTAGTTACTAGGTACTTCATTAAAAGATTAGCCAATTCAGTAAATAAACAAGCATTAGAAATGTTTGAATGAATCCCACCTAATTACAAACCTTTCAACCAGGTCTAATCGACATTCAGTAAATAAACAAGCATTATAAATGTATGAATTATTCCCACTTAAAAACAAACCTTTCAACCAGGTCTAATCGACCTGATAACGCATATCTAGAAAATTTAGCGGCAGGTTCATTAGATCCTATATAGTACCAAAGGAAAGTCAGCAGATCAGACCAACGGCAACGGAGTGAACGTGTTAACAATGGAAAAAAAATTGCTGAGCTCTAGCTTTAATTGGTTGTATTTCACGTTAAAAACTGTTACTAGCTACGTTCGAACAGTTTATAATGTGGTATTTAGTCAATCAAATAGCCTTCAAATATTTTTGTTTATTTTCTGTAGAAAAATGCATGAACGATTTAATCTCGCAAACAAATAAACACACTAGAAACCAAGCAGCGCGTGGGATTCATGCATTTTATAGGTTCAAGTTATATTGGTTATACCTACTCCGGTTTAACGTGCATGGTTTTGGAATTATGATGCTTTTAAAAGTAAGTTTTAAAATATAGTAGATATGCTACTGGAGCCCAATTTTCATAAGAATAGTTAAAAATAAGATAGTATTTAATTTATGGATAACTAAAGCAGGAACTCACCAATACATGCACCACTGTTTTTTTAAATACATTTTCTAAGTTTGTTAATGCATTGTTAATTTGGCGAGCTCCAGCCTAGGACATTATAAAACGTAAACAGACAGTTTTCATATAATAAGAGTCTATGTAGAAATATTGAATTAACCGCAAACTATTAAGGCCCCAGCCGGCGGCGAACGGAAAATTAAAAAGCATAGCGGAGACCGTTTCCTAGCCATTCTTTTTAACTCCCAGCGAGCGTCTCGATGGACGAAGCGAAATCATTAAAATTTCCACTGCAGAACCACCCTAGCAGATTTATTGATATTTACTCCTGCCACGCCTCTTTACCCAAGGTTAAAGTAAAAAGACGGTCGAGATTGAAGACAAAGTCCTGACGGTTTGGAGTTATATTTATAATAACTTAATGCAGACTAGCTCGTTTTTTCTGTCTGGGGTCAGAGTTCCTCAGACCGTCCTAAGGGCTCTGGCATGGCTTAATGACTGTTATTAATGAATAACAGCCGGAACTGATGGCTTAACGTGAGCTCCGAATCTTCCGATGGAGGTATGAATATGGAGTGATGAAAAACCACACATAACGAATAGAAAAGTCATTGGTGTGGAGCCGAGGACCGAATACGGTATCGTTGAATTCTTAGTCGCAATAGTATACCAGTATAATCGGCTACCATCACTAAATAACCTAGATGTTCTCAAATATAACAGGATGATTAAGTATCTTCATGGAATTTGCGGTGACTCATCATAGCATTATTATTATTTCAGCCTAATGACGACAAAACGCAAACTCATTTTTGACCATTTTTGTATTCCTTCGTAAGCATCATGAGTTTAAATAAATTAATCACTTTAAGAGTGATTAATTTGTTCTACTCCTTTAGATTTTTTATTTATTGTGAAGCATTACACAATTATAAAAAATAGAAGCGTTCTTTTTCTTTTGTACCTACCACACAAGACGTTTAAGGGTATGCAATCTTTAAAAGTTTTTCTTCTTTAAAAGATCAATCTTCTTGAAGAAAAATATCGTAGCCTGTTATGTACTAAATATTGGTATTTTCTGGCGTAGTCTATTATCTTTTGCATTAACTAACATTGACGATCTCTAGAGATTTGTAGTAGATAACCGTATTATTGTAATTTTAGTTAAGTAAATACATACAGCCCTGAGAAATCCTTGAATAAAACTAATATAAATTATTCAATGGCCAAAAATAAGTAGGCACATAAATATGTTTTGGAAAATACGAAGTCACCAACTAAATTATGACATTACGGACTAATAGAGAAACGGAAATAAAACCCGACATAAATATTCCTTAATCCGCTTAGCATTACGTTAAAGTAAATAGGAATTAGGCATACCTACTGGCTGTCGCAATATACAACCAATGTAGGATAAGTTAAATATTATTCGTAGAATGTATAAATCCTATCAAATTTCAAAATTAAAGTAGGTATATTTAGAAAGTTACTAAATGTTTTTGGTAAAGCTATCTTGATACTGTATTAAACAGCAAACATCACAAAAATATATTGTGTCATTTATAATGTCATAAATTTTGTTTAACAAAGTCCTGAAAGTATAAAATGTAATATTTATTTTAAAGTTATTTAACACAATTGATAATTTTTCACAAATATATGGATGAAGTTACACACAATAAAGTATTTATACAAATAAGGTACTTCAATGAATGTATATAGGCATTTTGGAATATGTTATGCAACAGAAATAGTAGTACATGTTACATTCATACATTGCTCACGATCATCATCACGGTCGCGATCTTCTATTTTGTGTTGTTTATACTTATAATAAAGCTGTAAGTACGAAAAAGTCCGTACGAAAAAAATATTTAAAATAGATGGTAAAGTACCTAAAATAAGAAAATAACTTTTTAAAATTCGTGTCTGTCTGTTTGTCTGTATGTTTGTTTGTTCGCGCATCACGTAAAATATACTGGACCAATTGAAATTCTTTTATCACGGTTGGACAGCTTAGGGTCTGACTTAAAAACTGGTGTAATTGGTATCTCAATCCGACGAGTAGAAGCCGAGAAATCGATACAAATATTTTTTACGGCTGAATAAATTTTGATCAAATGTTGGTATATTGATATTTTAGGTCTTGGAATAGCACATAGAGTACTTTTAACCTTGAGAAATATCACGCGTGCGGAGCCGTAGGTACAGCTTATTTGTTATATAAACAGATGGAATACTAAAAATGTTGGTTTACATATTACACTTATTTATTTAACGTAGAGTAATCCATTTCCAGCACACATACTATTCAAGTAGATTCTGATTGGCGACACAACCTAATGTATATGGAATAATATTCAAAGAACTAATAAATAAGGTACTATTAGCATAGCAAATTATAGAATACGGTAGAAAAATGATATAAAACATATTTACATATTAAATATTGTTTATAGGACTACTGATGCTATTGATGGAGCTAAGAACTTCTTTGCAAAACTAGATCAGGTATTTATTAAGATTTACATAAAATAAGTATTTAATCTGATGGTTATTGACAAAAAGATTAGATAATTTATTTTGACTAGTTTAGGTAAGTACCTATAGTATTTTTTATGTTTACACGCTATCATTTTGATCATTGTTTATTATATAAAGCTAAAGTAAAACAGTAAATAATGGGCGTTACCATTTGGAAATTATTGGGTCCGAAAAAACTTTAATCTAATAGCAAGATATTTCTTCTTACTAGCACGGATAAAGTAATTATGTTATTAGTACATACAAAAACAAAATATCACAAGCTATTTTACTAGAGATTTAACTTATAAGAAGAATGTAAAACGCGAAGTATTAGAATTATTTATGCTACGATGTGTTTGACATTATCACAACTAACTTAAATTTTCGATATAATCCGCAAACCCATAACAAAATACAAATATATAACTCAGTTTATAGCCTCTATTAACAATCATTAAGCTATCGCCAAACCTTCTTTGCGTGGGCGAGCGTGAACACAAGCAAGAGACGAACAATTTATTGGTTTTCAACGTATATAAATTGCTAATTATCTTTGCCGATCAAAAAGTCATAGAAGAGATTAATGTTGGAGTATTAATTCAATTTCGATGTGTTAAAATTTAATATAGAGTTGTCGCCCGCCTAATTTTCGTTTTCACGTTGTCGACACGTTGTTATATTGGTTCCTATTCGTTTGGTCCATTTCAACTAGAAATGTATTTTGGGCAGGCCATATTTAAAATAATTTGGAAATAATTACGAGTATAACAAATCAATCTTGAAGTACAAAACAATGGATACAATAAAATCTTCTATGATTTAAATTAAATGATGTGGTATATATACTATACTCTACTTTCTTTGTCATTTTAAGTATGATTTAACCAACATGCATGTTATGCTTGTGATTCTACTCATACAAGAAATTAAAATAATAATGCCAAATTTAACTCTAATTGATTGTGGATTGTAACTTAACAGGCAATTGAAACAAGGTTGTAAAAGTTGTAAACTTCTCCCAAATAATAGAGTAGGTGCGTCTTAATTCAGTAAAATATGATGAATTCATCTTTTTCTTTGAAACAATAATTTTGTGTTTGATTAATGACATATTACTTCATCTCCCTCAATATGGCATCAAATGAGAAGGCTTAACTAGTAAAAAAACAGTCATCATAATCAGTCTATATTACTCTATATCTATCCACTACTGGACGTAGGCCTCTCCTAACCCACGCCACTGAGCTAAGTCTTCAGCTCTCCTCATCCATTTTTTTCCAGCCGCTTTTTGCAGAGGCCGTCTCTCTAACTGACCACAGGGCGTCCTACACTACGTTTGCCTAGACGTGGTCTCCACTTGAGAACTTGTCTACCCCAACGGTTATCGGTTCTTCGGGGAATGTGACCAGCCCACTGCTACTTTAGGTTGCTTATCCTCTGAGCTTTGTCGGTTACCTTGGTATGACGAACTCCAAAAAGTTGTGGGAATTCTTAGGAAGAAAGGCTCTACATTTTTTCAGCCGCAGCGTACGGGCACGACGTCTAAAATCTCGGATGAGGCTTTTCGGTTAATGTACTAGCGACGGGAGCAACAGCAAGCGACAAAAAAGCGGTCATCATTTTGGTCAGAGAAAAGGGAGTTCAATAAAAAGATCAGCAAGCTGGTGCGACCGATGCTCAAATACACGCCGAATAGAAAAGGGCAATAGAGTAAAATCGGGGGTCAAAAGACTTCACTAAGAAATTGAGTAGATCACATCTGACGAAGCTCAAGACAAAAAATGGCACAACCATCGTTTCTAAGCCAGAGATCTTTTCTGAGATCGAAGACTTCTATGGCCGATTGTACGACTCGCATGCTTCTAGACCAGAACCCAGCACAGAAGATTTCCACACAATACTGATCCGCCACTATACTGATGAACTGCCTGACGTCAGCCTACACGAGATTGAGTGGCGGTCAAACAACTTAAGAATGGGAAGGCCCCTGGTGAGGATGGTATAACTTCGAAGCTCTTTAAGGCAGGGGAAAACCCGTACTTGGGGAGCTTTAAGGGTTATTTAGCACCATTCTTAACAGTGGGAGAACTGCAAAGGCGTGGAGTAGGAGCTTGGTTGCACTCTTCTTTACAATTGGGGATAAAATCTTTTAAAGAACTTCCGACCTATTTCACTCTTGAGTCACGTCTATAAGTTGTTTTCGAAGGTTATCTCAAATCGTCTCGCAAGAAAACTTGATGAATTCCAGCCTCCTGAACAGGCCGGGTACCATAGACCACATACACATAGTTAGGCAGATTAAACAGAAGTCTGAAGAGTATAACTAGTCCTTGTGTCTTGCTTTTGTGGAATATGAGAAGGCCTTTGACTCCGTTGAAACCTGGGTGGTTCTGGAGTCTTTGCAGTGTTGTCAAGTGGACTGGCGATACATCGAAGTGCTGAGGTTTCTGTATGATGCCGCGACTATGAGTGTCCAAGTACAAAACCAGCAGTCTAAACATATCCAACTGCGCAAGGGAGTGAGACAGGGGGATGTTATATCCCCAAAACTGTTCATTAATGCCTTGAAAGATATGTTTATGACGGTGGATTGGAAAGGAATGGGCATTAATATCAATGGCGAGAACATCTCACACCTACATTATGATTTCAATCTGATTTCTAGTCACAATGTCAGAGCTTTGCCAAGTCCACTTCCTCTGGGGTTGCTTTTTGAAGAAAGAATTCTTCAAAAATAACTTCTCTTTTTCCACAAAGTTAACTAGCATTTGCCCCCTGTGATTCCTGTCCCCATAACCGTGTGGAACTATTCTCGATTCACTGCAAATTTACTCCCACTTTGGCGTTAAAGACTTCCATGATAACGTTGTAATGGGCCTTTGTGGTGTCATGTAGCGCTGAATATATATCATCAAACATATCTTCTACCTCATCGTCTGAGTGTACTGAGGTCGGAGCGTAAACCTGTACGACCTTAAGGTTATGCCTTTTGGTCAGCTTAAGAATCAGGTTCGCTACCACACTGGATATTTTTACAACATTATCAATGACGACCTCACTGACGAGGAACCCCACGCCATCCTGAAACTGCTAATTGCCCTCTCGGAAGTAGAAGAGGTGGCCCTATTCTAGGGTCATTGTGTCATTCTTCACTCTCTTCAGACTTCACTTAACCCTAGAATTACGAGTATGCCACCTGATCTTTGTGAGCTCCGTCTCGATTTGAGCCATGTGTTCATCAAGCTTAATCGTTTGTCCATTTTACAAAGCCAGGGTCTTTTGTACGTAGCCAGGGTCAAAAAAAACCGTTTGTCATTTTTTTCTTTTTTTTTCTTGTTACCGAAACTGAAACAAAATGAGCAAGAGTTTTAATTTAAACGCCGAACGGAAACGCCAAACTATAAATTAGGTATTTGTATAAAAATATATCTATGTTAAAAAATACTGGCCAAGTGCGAGTCGGACTCGCGCACTGAGGGTTTCGTACAAACTTAAATTTGCCGTTGGAAAACTGTTGTCCCCATACATTGGTCGCGGTCAGTATACCAACAGCATTTTTATCTACTAATTTACGTTTTCAGATTTTTCTCATTATTTGTGCTTTTAGACATTAATTGATGCCAAATTTCATGATTTTAGGTAGATTTTAGATCCTGTAGGTTCTGATTCCCTTGCGAATGTCAAAATATATGACATAAAAGGCCGTATCTTTTGATAGCGTTGTCTTAGAAGTTTGTTTTTTCCGCAGCTCTAAAAGATTGCAGACTTGAGTAATTTATATTCATTTCTTCTTGAACCTAACGTTTTCGTAAGAATTGTTTTCGGACAGACAGACAGACAGATAGACAGACAACGAAATAATCCAATTCAGGTTATTTTTTTTCTTTTGAAGTACGGAACCCTAAAAATATCTGAAATTCTATTAATAATTGAAAGCAACAGAATCATAATGTCCACAAAAATGGTTAAGTTATTTGTTGTCTCACTGTTTGGGGTAACCAGTTAACATTTTGCTATGACATCCGCGCATCTGCTTGGCAGCTGTTCGTTTGTCCTACTTTACTAAAACATGTGTTGTCTGCGAAGTAATTGTGAGAATCTATTGCGATTTGATTTTAATATGCTTGTTGTGGTTTTATTGGATTTCAATGCTTTGATCATAATATTGGTAGCATGGATCAAAACATTCTTCGATGACACCAGTGTGGTTTGGAATCATAAATGTCTGACTTTAGGTGTCTGCATTATTTTTTATTTTAATTTCTAATCACCGAAGTTAAAAAAACTGCATTTCCTTCATAATTCAGGTCTTTATTTTATTTCAGTCCTATATGGACTATATGTGTGGCAATAATGTGACAAGCCTTTATAGCGCGGACAGCAAGGGCTGCAATGATGGCCAAGCTTGAAGGCCGAGAACTTAACTAAGCAAAGCTCGAGGCTATCATAGCGTGGCCAGCAGTGCAGTCATTGCGGACCAAGGCTTGTATAGTGCTTTACTCACACAATGCGAGGAATTTAAATAAAACTAGCAAACTGATTAAAAAAGTAATCTAAAAACCAAGCGTTTTTTTTTGTAAATTCATTGTCATCGAGTTATGAGCTATCCTGAAAGTTTTAGCCGGATAGCTAATCGGAATGAGCTAAAAATTTGAGCTGGAAGATTCCACCCAGAACGACAGACAGACAGACAGAGAGACAAACAAGAAAGTGACTTAATAAAAAAGTGGTATATAAAAAATAGTTTTGCCCATGCATTGGCATACAAGGAGTAGCAAAAGAGACATTTTAAATTTCTTTCCACGAAAATAATAATACAAGCACACACATTTTGGACATAAAATATTTTTTCACTTTGTTATTTGATCGTGTACGAGCCGAGCCATCTTTCTACCATTAGCCCAAAACAACATTCCTATCATGAATTCGATAAAGCAATTAAAAACCAATTCTCACAGAAAACAATAAATCATAATAAACACAGAAACCCGTTTATCAAACTCAAGTTACAACAAAATCTAAAAAACTTACAGTATTTCACTAAACTTGGCAATAAATAACAATCCAAGAAACATAGTTCATAATCCCAAACCATAGTTTATACGCCAGAACCATAGTTCATACAAAAATCTTTAACTTCGTATATTAAAATTGTTAAGATTTGTCTAACATACCAGTAAATTACCTCCCAGTGCTTATGCGAGCGGACATCGGATTCAACAATATTAAGCCTGACACATTTTTCATATAATTTATCTGGAGATTCTCGCATGAGACGTCGTCGGCCCATAATTTAGAAGACGACAGGGACGTATGCAGGCGGTAAACAATGGAGTACATTTCAGTGTGAAAACTGATGCTTCATGATCATGACGCATTATGTAAGTAGAAGTAAGCATTTATGTAGCAAAATAAAGTCGCCTGTTCAAGTGGATACGACTTTAAGTTTAATAACAGTTATTTAATCGTTTTTCATCGGCGTTGTCGTTTTATAAAAGTGTATTATCGGCATTCTAGTCATGTCTATGTCATATGATTAAGTTGTATATTTAGGTCAAGTAAATGTTTATACAACACCATTATACGACAATCTTATAGTGGTTTAGATTGCAACATCTATAGGGCAAGTTCACACGACGTTTTAGTTGTCATAATGACCAATTGGTTAAATAAACTATTATTATTCGACATTCAAGTCACTGAATTATTATAATATGCAATGATCATGTCTTAGGTCTTAGTTTAAACTTCTATTTAATATGCTATATGGCTTTTTAGTCGAGTGAAACACTTTCATTGAATAACAGTTTCTACGTCGACTATTGTAAAATCTTTAAGAATTTTACGAGACTGCTAAACAACAACTGGTTGTACCAGTATAAAAGACTTTGACACTATTACCATACAACATTTTTAAGAACATTATTTGTGACAATTAATAAGTAGAAGCACTGAATTGCACCTTTATGTAACTTGTATATAATTTAAGTTCTCTTTGAGATTATTATTTATACCTTTATAAAAATATTTCCTAAAAATGACGGATCATCTTGATTGACGGGTTGTTCAATTAAAATTTAATAATTCTGACCAAGTGTTTAAGAGTTGCATTCTCAAGAATAATTCCAATGCAATATCGCATAAGCATTTCGCTCGAGGGATATGACTTTTATACATATTAATTTGGTATAAAGGTCACCGTCATTACCTTAGGTCACGTAAAGGTATTCATCATAGAAATAAATTATTTCAACATTAAATTATTTATTTAGATAACTGAATTTCAAGGGTGCATTTAAAATATCATCGTTTTTCTTAATACATTGTCGATACTTGGATATGCATTATGGTAAAATAGACCCTCCACAAATACATAACTGTACATCATAATAATATTAACATATAATAATAGTCTAATCGAATTACTAAGTTTTTTGAACTACGAATACAGCATGCGTTATCTGAATTCAAATTGAATCCACAAGTATACGGGATGCCCCCTAAACCAATCCTTACTCCGACTTCAGCAACTTTGCTTACAAACTCCAGCACAATAAAGCAGTATGCAGCGACATTAATTACGAGTTATCGTAAAGCATGGGGAGTCGTCACACTGCTTGTTTCCTGCAATAAACACGACATGACACCCTATAGTCTAGAGTCCTATGTATTCACCCAGCTATAGTCCCGAGACATTGATGTTAGTCCATTTGAGTTTATAGTTCTTGACATATTTTATGGTATCTATCAGTTGAATTTAAATTATTGCTAGCATGTTCAAAACTATTGGAGTGATGGTTACTTCTTTGGCCGAATGAATAAATGTCACCGTACATGTGATTTGTAAATGCAGACAATGTTTATGTCGTGAAACGTCTTTAAAATCATACCGATACATACGGGTACCAGGACTAAAAAGGTAACAGTTACGAAAAGTTCTATATCGTCTTGCTTTCATAACTCTGTAACTATAAGCTCCAGAGATTTAACGTTGGTGTAATTTTTTAGCTTCTATAGTCAGCTCGATGGCGAAATAACAATTTATTGTAAGAAGGTAGAGGAGCAGCACTCACAGAAAAAAATATGCAAAATTTATGTTTTTTTTGATCTTTCATTTAGTATATCTCGCGATTTGTATGTGGTGTAGACGTTTCACGACAAACAAACGGATGGGCGCCCCGACACAATCCCTCCTGATGTTTTTTTAAACTAGTTCCTACCTAGTAAACAAATCATACATGCCACCAGCCCTATAAAAACGGTCACCTTCATCAGTGGACATCAATGCATCACCAGTGTGGAAAAACTTAAACAGGCTCCGTACCCAGGCTGTTCGCTGAAGAAGCAACTTATGTAAGAGGGGCATGATTGACCAATCAAGGATGCAGTGTGCACCTCCGTATATACCATGACGCATCTTCTGAAGTGTCCTTCATATCCCAACCACTGTACAATGGAGGAACTGTACCAATGCACTGGCAACGCTATATTTATTCTGTGGATGTAGTAGCAGCTGCCTAATAGTTTATGTGGATTTAAAAATACTTTTAAACTGTACCATCAACACGAATAAGTAGTGCACCACCAAGAACATTGCTAATTAGCTGTAGTACTGATCGTGTATGGCCCTTTTAACACTGTTTTTGAGGCTCTATCCGCGGAAGAAACCCGACGAAAGCACATTCCACCATTTTACAAATGTATTATAATATCAGTACCACGGTAGTGCGTCTAACTCATTACGTAACTAGATCTATATTCATAGGACTCGCCGGTATCTAATTAGCTAAATTAGATCCAATTCTCTTAGATCTAATTAAAGAAAAACTTCGCAGAATGTCCAACTAGAAAATTATATTTAGATACCTACAAGAAGGAGTAAAAGAAGTCGGAGTCTGCATCACGAAACAAACGAGTGAATTATATGTGGCTATTTCAAATGGTGGCTGCGTATGTTCACACACAAATACGCACGTGGATAATTTGTAGTATTTTGTGGTTGAATTTCATACAAATTCATCACAAAAGACTGCATTGTTTGTGATTTTCCGTGAGAACTTGACATATTTAACACGACTAACAAGGTCGAGATCTTGTTGCAATGTGGCAGTAGATAGTAGAGCATAACATGGCGTTAGGGTGCGCATTAGGCTTCTGCGTATGAGCGGATTGGCATATCTCAGGTGCTTCACTTTCAATTTGTTGGTTTTGGATATATTTTTTTAAACATTCTTGATTTCAATACTAACAGCTGCAGACTACGGCTAGGTATCCCACTATCAATAATATCTTCAGACATTTGCATGTTCAAGGCACAAAGTAGTTGATTTGAGTCATTACGGATAGCTTTAAGTAACGATGCCAGTTGTGATTTATCGTGTCTTATGGATGAACGTTTTAAAGAATTACCTGCCTTATACCTAGTGTGTTATAATAAAGGTAGAATGATTTTTAACTAGTACGGGCCTTTGGTACGTCAAGCTTAAAAATTAAATTAAATTCTACATCAAAACAACATGCATTTAAAAAATGTATGTACTTGACACACTAATGGATGAAGTTAACATTATATGAATTTAGACAAGCTGGCGTAATTTCGCGGCTGCACTTTGTACTCTTATCTTCTTATTTTCTATATCACTTACTGTGATCTTATCAGTGACGTTTAAAATTTGTAACAACTAAAAAAAAAACACATAACACATAAAAACAAAAATTACTTTGATTTTACATGCCTTGTGTCGGAAATATATCCAACATAAGTTCTTTACACGAATTAGGCTAAAGAAATTAAGATGATTAGAGGTACTAAGTAGTTACCAAAACATTATGTTTTGAAGACACCTTTAACAGAAATTTAATTGCATGTCAGAGGCCCTCGACAATTAACAAACAATTGCATTTAAAACTGAAATTTTTGAAGACATTCTTGATTGTCTTAATAATAAACCGTACGAAATTGTTATCATGAAAAGTCTGCAGCTCTCCAGCTTTGACACGTGCCTATTTCTGGCATGCAAAGTATATCAAAGGCCTCTCCATCTCGACCAATCCCTTCTATATATGCGTGTTTTATTACATTAAATACTGCCAATTCAAAACGCTCGCGGCTCGATGTCGCACTTGGCTGATTAATAGGTGGATTATCCAAGATTATGTTTGGGGTTTTATTGGTTTTTGTATTTGATTTAGTTTGGATTTATTTTCAACAACAATTCGAGGTTCGTTTCGTGTAAAAGTGAACCGGTCGTTTATTATGGTAGAGCTCATAATGAATCCAATTCTACAGGATTGTAACCGATTACCAAAAAAAAAATTGCTTGCCAAAACGGATAAATGCTCTTTGAATTGAATTCATTAAGTTTCTTTAAATTATAGAACTTGTTGAAAATAGTTAATTACTAAGGATTGAACTGGGCTTGAGTAAGTAATCATGAAGACTAAGGCTTCTCTCCCACCTTAGCTTTCTTGCTTTTAACACGTCGGATCTTCAACGCAATATGGTGAGCATTTACCCGTTTTGGTGAGCATTTCTACGTATTGTTTTTTTTTTTTTGTTTAATTATGAGATTTAAATGGAGCTGGTAAGACACATGACTAGAAGTAGTGACGATAGGTGGACTTCTGGAGTGGTGGCCGGGACAGAGGAAGCGAAGGGTCGGTAGACCAGCAGTGAGATGGACTGACGATATTGTAAAGATTGCGGGTGAAGCCTGGATCCGATTGGCGCAGGACCGAAGCAAATAGCGTGGTAAAAGAGAGGCCTATACCCAGCAGTGGGAAGACAAAGGCTGTGGATGTTGATGATGATGTAAATGACTATTTTGCATAAGGTTTACTGTGAGTACCAATTCCATCATATTTCTATCAGTTTAAATAATAACTTGAGCCAGCAAATTTATTGGACCTAATTATTTGATATGGCAGTGCTGTGCAAGGCCTCGGAGTACAATATTGTACCGCAATCGTTATGGTAATTATTTACATATATTTTTTTAATAATAATAATAACAATTGTGAGCGGTGGTGGACGAGTGGTTAAATCTGCAAAGTGCGGTTTGGAGCCCACTGTCTAATATAGTAAGCAATTTGCCATTTTCGAAGCCATCGCTCAAAAAAGGTAAAGGAAAATGACAAAACACCTCAATATTCAAGGCAATCCAATACCCGGACTGGGCTGCCGTAGTGGATTACGGCTCATTTTTTTGTCTGAGAAAAGGACTTTGTCACATCAGTGAATATGTGATAAGAATGATAACATCTATCTATATCTTATATCTATCTATCGCTATCTATTCTATAGGTACTTATAATAAAGCAGTAAGTAACAAACAGTCTTAAAAAGAAGAATATTAAAAAAAAACTCCCGTCTCGAGGGTTTAAAATGAGCAACAAAATAAGATTATACTATTTTTAAAGTTCGTGGCTATCCGTCTATATGCTCGCACATCATGAAAAACCTACTTAGCCGATTGTGATGCGGTTTTCACTGTTGCATAGCTTGACTTAAAATCTGGTAATATTGGTATCTCAATCCGTTGAGTAGAAGGTTTTTCTTCCGATCGCTTCTAGCTTCCATTCAAACTGGATTCTACTATACAAGTACTACCATAAAAACTTTCATTAAGTTCTCACAAGTCTTATACAAAAACAGGTTCAAAGGTACATTATTCAAAATTATAGCTGCCACTTAGTTCTTATAGCAATATACCTAGGGATATAATCTCGCATCATTACTGCGGCTGCCCGATGTAAACATTCAGGGACATTTTTTCAATTACTCCACCGAGAAGGCAATCAGATTTTCTTGTGAGAACGTGTAATTTTTATTTCAACTTTTTATTTTTAACAGAATTATTATCTCCACGCAAGTAGTAATTTCAACACTGATTCGGCTTTTTTACTTTTTTGTATCATTATTTGCGTAATGTCTCTACTTCGGAGAGTGATTGTGAAGCACGAGTTATCAGTATTCACCTTACCTTTGTAACACATTAAAATTGGGAGAGGCTTGGACCTGTGACCTCTGGAATGCCATCCTGTTGCTCTCCAAAATGAGTTATCCATGCCTCGTAAGTTTAATTTTTCCATCCGTTGTTGCATTTGACGTGCCAACTTCTCTCCAAGTCGAGTCTGGCTTCATCATGGTTAATTTTTCCTCTGTCATTATAATTTAACGTATTATTACTACTTGTATAAACTTATCCAGAATCAATTGAATTTTTTTTTATTTTTACTACTGATCATGTTAAAAATATTGCCAATTTGATAACATAGCTTAGCTCATCTAGTGGCTGACTTTGCTATTATCAAATTCATAGTTAACTTCAATCATATTTACATAAACCAGATTTTATATAGAACCACACTGAAAGTCAAAGTCTGAAACATAATCCAAATCAGTTCAGGAATCCTGGAGATATGAGAGAAAGTTCTCAAAAATAATAACAGTCGTATTGTGACGTCGTCCTTTTTGAAGTTTTTCAAATGCAAATGAGGAAGATACCTTTTTTTTGGAACCCATGTCACAAACTACGATACGTACCAATACGAATGAAAATATAAAAAAAGTAAATAAAAAAGTTTGTTGAGCAAGTGACACTAGTATTGGCAATAAAAAAAGATTTTCTGTTCTGATTTAATCCCAAGTAATCGTGGCTAAAAGCAACTCGCAATGCAAAACAACCATTGCGCACAACTCCTGATTAGTTCAATTCAGACCGTACTGCCAACGAATAACAATGCCCTAGATACAAGTGCATCTACCAACTGTCATCCATTTGCAACAATTAGCCATACTGTTTCAGTTAACGAACCAATTGTCCCTTCGATGTAATGAATATTGCTCAAATGATCATCTTTGTTGACAACGGGAGATCTTAGAATATGATTCCTTAAGAAAGGATACAGTTAGAATTCATTAGTCTCACTTGAGTGGTGATTGGTGATGAGGACTAATTGGGTTGTGACAAATGTAGTGAGTTATATTCTAGAGTTAAATGCAATAAATGTTTGATACATGTGTGGTCCTTAACCAAAAATATATTGAGAATTCTTATAGGGGCTACACAGAACCTTAATGCTATGGCGCTGCTGTCAGTATTTTTTTTTATTTGAATGAAGTTTGAAATTAATTTATTTTGAATTGAGCTTAAATTAAGTACTTCTTTTGTTTTGTCTAGCATAGTTACTCTAAACTTCAATGACCTTTTAATGTTAATACTACCCATCTATGTTTATAATAAAACTGTAAGAGGTCCAATTCTGTATATTAAAGATATTTTGATATTTTATTGGAGGGTACTCTGTATTTTAAACTGTAGCCAAAACTGTTTTATTTTTGTCTGTCCGTTTGTCTGTATCTTAGCCGCGCATCACGCTGAAACTGCTTAATGAATTCAAATGAAACATGGTATGATTTAAGTTCAAACTACGAGGTAGGACATAGAATACTTTACATCCCAAAAAATTAAAGGGTTCCCGCAGGATACTGGTTGAAACTTATTTAAAAGAACACGTTCTACGTTGAAACTACTGGACGGATTTTGATGCAACGTGACACAGTCATAGTTT
The DNA here is from genome assembly GCA_946251855.1 of Alsophila aescularia. Classification (NCBI taxonomy): domain Eukaryota; kingdom Metazoa; phylum Arthropoda; class Insecta; order Lepidoptera; family Geometridae; genus Alsophila; species Alsophila aescularia. Next base: position 17,407,251 of record OX276380.1, on the reverse strand, counting down.
ATATGATGGGTTAAATTAAAGGTTTACTGCGGGTTAGGTGTCCAAATTTATGTTTATTTTGAAGTCATAAATATTTATACCTATAATAAAGCAATATAAACTAAAAGTATGAACAAATAAGTTTATATAAAAAAGGTCTATGGTACATAAAATAAGCTACAGAATAAGTTTAATTTTAATTCATAATTCACGTATGTCTGTCTGTATGTTTGTTTATTCGCAAATCACGGTAAAACTACAGTACCGATTGCAATGCAGTTTTTAAGTCAAGCTTAGGGTTTAACTTAAAAACTGGTGTAATTGGTATCTCAATCCTATGAGTAGACGCCGAGCATTCAATAAAAATCTTATTGACGGCTGAAGAAATTTTGATCCAATGTTGGTATATTGATATTTTACATTTGTTGCCCGTGGCACTACCAGTATTACTACCAGTACGGGTAAAAAAACACGTAGCACTACCACAAGCCATCCAGTAGTATCTCGGGAAGATTTTTTTACCTATATTACACTCTTAGTCGACATTTCATAGTTTGACACCTGTCACTTTGACGTCAGTACCATTAAATAATAATTTAGGTCTCGGAATAGCACATAGAGTACTTTTAACCTGGAGAAATCACCACGCGTGCGCTAGTATTAGAATATAATTCTTAGTTTAGTTATATTTTAGTTTTAAATTTAAGTAATCTATATTTTTTTTTGTTTTATGATACATTTCGAAAAATAAAACTTCAATGTGTTACTTGCTTCTTGTTTGAAACACCTGTTTAATTTTAATAATTTCGTATTAAATGTTCATTGTCTTGTTATGATTTTAAATTTGAATTTTACGTTAATATTACTGGGTTCTGGGCTTTTACATCCAAAAGTTAACACTCCATATATCTTTGCCCTCAGACCATAATGCGTGATGATTTTTATCGCTTCATAACTCGTATATATGTCCAAATAATTTATGATCCTCGTATGTTCATCACTTCTATTTTTATCCTTAGTTAGTGCTTGCTCTCACTATGCCAGTACAATTTTATAAATTTAGGTAATTTATAAGTGGTTTCCACTATGTCACATTTAAAATATTGTTTACAAAGATAACTATGCTATAAAATGCTTTTAAGTTCAACTACCTACCTCAAAATTTAAGGAAATATTTAACACCCCACACTGGAATAGTGTGGTGACTAGAGTAATATGATATTATCATAACCCACTAGTATTTATTCGGGGAAAAAGTATGAACCATAATTATGATACATACTCTTTCTCTGAATAAATATTAGATTTACAACAATGGAAACTCAATAAGCTGACTATGACGATGATGAAAAAGTTATTCAGTATATAAAACTGGATTTAGATCAAGTTATTTAAATTCCTTGAGATTGCAAGAGAGCGAGTTGTGGGAAGTATCAAGATATACTTATTGTAGACTCTCGCGTATCACGCTATCGTTTTATAAATGAAACAATTATTAAAGTAGTAGAGAAGATACGGACGGTTTTGCTAGCTAGTTAGTTAACTGAGAAAATTAAAGAGCAATCGACTTCCAATTCTAAATTAAACTGAAATTTCTACAGTGGCATGTGGTAACGACGTAGAATCTTGTTAGACCATATGCATTGAAAACTAACTGCTTTTTTGTCAGATCAACATTCAACATAGTGGAGGTGTGATCTTTTGTTGGCCGTTTCAGTACCCTCGTGACGGTATTAATTAAAACCACTTCGATCGTTAAACTATTCTGGTTTTACTGGCGGAAGAGTGGTATGAATTTGGATTCATTGTTTCCTTTTTCATAGTAATTTTATTTTTATAGTTTGTCGGGAGAAATGTTAGTTTTCTTCCGTAATCTGTTATTTACGACAATTAACACAATAAAAGTTTCCGGAATGAATAAGAAAAAATTACTATGAATGATCAAAAATAAATGTATTGTTTTTTGTATTCAGATGAAACAAACTACAAACTACAACCAAAGTGTTTTATTTTGAAATGTTGTAATTCCTTTTCACAAGAGTGCCCAAAAAAAAGAGTAATGTTTTTAGGATTCATGTATGTATGTATGTATGTATGTATGTATGTATGTATGTATGTATGTATGTATGTATGTATGTATGTATGTATGTATGTATGTATGTATGTATGTATGTATGTATGTATGTATGTATGTATGTATGTATGTGAGTTTCTTAATTCCACCATAACTTTTAAATGCCTGAACAGATTTAGATGTATGGGGTCTTAAGAATCCTTACATCCTCCCAAGTAACATAAGCTAAATATATTATTTTTGAAGAAAAAACCTATTGCTGCAGTATGGCTCCATTTTCAAATGCGGAAAATAATACTTCGTATTTTACAATATGCATATCAAATTGAAGGCCTTGAAAAGCACATTCCAACAGTATATAATTGATTGGCATAAGTTATTTTTTAGCAGGGCAGGAGTGTTTTTTTAGCTAGTTATTGAATATTGTTTATGTAAGTAGCCAGTTTCAGAAAATTTCAGTGTGAACCCATGAAATATGGCACAACATCTATAATAGCCCTCATATACAATTGAGTTTAATCATCAATTACATAGCATAGAACATTGAAGTACAGAAGCGTAATGAGAATATCATTCGTGCATACAGTCCAGCTCCTTTAGTAAAAATCTTGTATGATTGTTACGCCAAAATACATTATATACTTTATCTACACTCATAACGTAAAAACTGGATAATAAACTCAAAAATTGTGGCATAATAACATAAAATACGCACGGCATGTCTCTAATAAGAAAAAAAAAACATTATAACACTGTTTTTGAACTAATTTGATACCAATTTTTGTCAGTGTTATAATATATATTTTTTCCTATAAAAGCACCGGTTTAGCTCCACACTACGAGAGTTGTTGCCATTTATTATCTATGGTGGCGCGTGTAAGACCACATGCGCGCGAATTCGCTGTGAACTGGATTTTGGCACCATAATTTACTTTACATTAGTAACTATCCAATTTAATGTGTTACTTATGTGTTATCGTTGATCAAAAGTTTTATCCTGATTAAAAATGTCCGACAGCAGTGTTAGTGAGGAGAATTTGACTCAACTTGACATTACGGAAACAGCAACGAACATGACGACCGAGCTTTTACCAGCAAAATCAAGAAAACATGACGACATTTTTTTTGTCATTCAAAGTTCCCGTTGCATGAGTATAGATAAAGTAGTATATGAAACGGCACATAACGGCATGGTATTAAAACACTCGAGTGATACCATTAAAAAACTCGCCTACGGCTCTTTTTTTAAACTCACTCTCGTGTTTTTATATCTTTCTTTATGCAACCGTTCCTTAAACTACTATTTCAATTCTCTCTGCAGTTTGTTTTCTCAATTTCAGTATGCACTTATTCTATTTGACTAATTACTTTCCGTTATAAGAGTTGCTAAATTTCTTCTAAACATTATTCTTATCTTATGTCCTAACCATATTACTGGCCGCTATATTTTTGTTGTGTAAGATGGACAGTGTTTAGCAAAGAAAACAATTTAATGGAACATTCTGCGGTGGTCAACTCACTTAACCGTAACCCGAGCCAGAACTTGATGGGTTACGTGTTTACCTTGTAACTATATATTAGGAACCAGAAGCTTCATAATGCTTTGTCCCACTTCAGTTTGTTTGTCCTCGTCCACAAATACAGAAATGTTTACACAAACGTGAATTTAGCTTGTTTTTGTTCCCTAAAATTGTTTGCAACGAAATTTTATTGAATTTTGTGTTCGATGGTTTGAAATAATGTTATTTACGGCTTAGACGTGATTTTACTAAAATTTGGCTAGCTGATGAAATTTATGTGTTTGGTTGGTAGTCAATTTAATTTCAGTAGCGTACATGACAATGGTCCAGAAAATTTCATTTTATTTCGTAAATCAAGTTCAAATTAACGAGTCCAACACAACATTTCTTAAAGGGATATAGTTTTAAATTGAATAAGCAGCAATAAATTGTCCCAAAGATTAGAGCTGTGGCTTTTTAATCTCTAATCCTATTTTTCTATTCCATAATATCCTTTAATCAAATTTGAATAGTTTCAATCGTTGTTGTAGGCACGCGCCTCAACGCATTAGTGATAACAGGCTTCACATAAATTATATTTTCTATTAGATTCTCCAGTCACTAATCTCTTCACCACACTTTATCTATAGAATAAATTATGAGGCTAGAAATCTGTCCCGTGTGAGCCGTAGATAAATAATTTTATGCTTGTACGGATTACATTTATTTTATCACGACCCTAAAGCGCGAGGTCAGAAATCACTCGGCTATTGAATTATCATTTGAATATGTGATTTATATGGGGCGATGGTAAATCCGGGGTTCAGACAATCGCTGTAAAATTGTTGAGGGTTCGTTTGATTAGATAAAAATTGAATTATTGCTTTGATCTACGATAATGTGACGATGATGAATGTAGCTAGCGTACAATGCTTTTTCTCTGAGTATTTTATATTGAATGCAAGGTTATTATTTGAATAAGTAATGCGTTTGTGAGTGAACTCAATGCTGTTATAAAATGTTTAAGAAATGTTTTATAATATATAAACATGTGCTACGCCCTCACCAGATTTGGATTCTAACTCCAAAACTAGGACACTTAAAACTAAACCAACTAGTTTATAATGTAAAAAGTAAACCATGACACCAAATTCGACCTCACTTTTGAAATTTTAAACCCTTAGATTCAGCTCTTTTAAAATGTATCCAAATTCCAGCTCCGGTCGACCATCAATATCATAAAAAACAACGCCAAACGTTGCTCGAAATGCGAATGTTATTATTATATTAATTATTATATTGTCACTGGCTTACAGTGGCTCTTCCAACCCTCAACTCCAGCTGATAGTCCAAACTTAAATACATGGAAGGGAATCCCCTTTCCATGTGTCGAAGGTTTGACATAGTTCGGTCAAGTGAGACTGAGGTCATGGCAGCAGTAAATCAACAACAAATCAAAGGAATTTGAACAAGTTCTCGAACTATCTCAAACCAGGTTTTTTCTACACATCGAAGTATGGAAAAAAGTCGATCAATTGGAGGGTCATATGATAAATTTTTCGAGTCATCTTCAAAATGTACTATGTCACATTTACATTGAATTGTGGGCATCCACCATATTCGCTTACAAATGAATTTTAATTTCTTAGTCGTCTGTAGGGTCAAATATGTTAATTTTAGGCGCTAATCAAATACATCGCGACTGCACCTATCGGTTCGATGTTTGGCCGAACATTCGCAGGTGGTGGGTTGAACGATAGTCTGGAGGCACCATAAATTGATTCAGAATACCAATTTTTATTCAATTCACAATTCAATCCCGATTTGGTTACCTTTCATTCAATATTTTATGAGAATTGGGGTGCTGATAAATTTGAATTATTATTACTATGTCGATCTACCAATGTCGTGAAGATTAGGTCAACGATTCGAGAGTTACAATAGAACACATATAAATGAACAAATAACTTTATTTTTCAATCAACTCAATTTTTGTATTAATAATTGTAGTGTTGTACAGAAATATCTAACAAAAATATATTTTATAGCTAAATACGACCGGCAACTCTGGTTACCTTACACTATCTAAAAAACCCTGCTCTGCATGAGCGTTCGCTTTGACCCTTAAAGCAATATCATACTTTTAAATATAAATCCCAGCGTATTAGGGAAATAGCCATCAGTCAGAAACTAATTTGTCTTGAAATAGCTCCGCGTGGTGGGCCCTCCGAACCAGCTGCAAACTTTCAAGAAGGGAAGTGCCGACGAGACAAACAATTAAAATATCTGGCTAATGGACTTATAGGAATCTGAAACACGTTAATGAACATATCGCCGTCTTGTTCTTTATTTTGTTCGTGCAATTTGTGAAAAAGTGTTCATCAATCAATAATTCGACAGTATCGTTAGTTTGGTTCAGGTTTGTGGCGTTTGGGAATTTCAGGAAGCAATTTTAATTAGAAAAGACATGTTTTTCTATATAATATTAATTAAGGAAAACTTGTAGCTAAAACTGAACGGAAACCCCTAAAATCATCGCCAAAAAACACATATAATGTGTACTATAATGTTTGGAAGCAAAATGTTGTGTCTCGTAATTTAAAATACGAGTACAATCATCTATTTTAAAATTAATTAAATATTGCGTTTTAGAGATTTCACACGGGCAAAGCTGCGCCCGCAGCTTTGCCCGTGTGAAAACTTTGCAACCCCCGTTTACCCCTTAGGGATTCTAATTTCATAAAATCTCTCTTTGATGCTTCTCTATTCAAGGTTCCAAGTTCCACCGGTGAAGGTTGCGCGTTGTCTTTGTCAGTCAGTCAGTACCTATGTAACTGTACAGATTTGATATTATTGGTCTATACGCTGGTATATTACATTTATAGAACTCTCTTAATAATACCTATCTATATATACTTATAATAAAACTGTAACAGGTCCAATTCTGTACATTAAAGAGATTTAGTTAATTTTCTTGGGGGGCTGTTCTATATTTGATACTGAAGCCAAAATTGTTTTTTTTTTCATTTTTGTCTATCTGTCTGTCTGTCTGTCTGTCTGTCTGTATCGTGGCTAGGCATCACGCCGAAACTACTGAATGAATTCAAATGAAATTTGGCATAATTTGAGCTCATACTACGAGGTAGGACATAGGATACTTTTCATCACGAAAAGTTAAAGGGTTCCCGCAGGAAAGGGGTTGAAAGATTTTTATAAGAACACGTATCACGCTGAAACTACTGGACGGATTTTGATGCAACTTGGCACAGTTATAGTTTATAATTATGATGATTGAAAATTAAGAATACTTTTTATGCCGAACATATAAAGAGTTCCCGTGTGATAGGGGTCCAAATTCTGTAAATTAAAGATATATAGTAATATTTTTTGGGTCTGTTTTATATTAGGTACTGAAGCCAAAACTGTTTTATTTTTATTTATTTTCTGTCGGTCTGTCTGTCCGTCTGTCTGTATTTTGGCATAGCATCACGCCGAAACTACTCAATGAATTCAAATGAAACTTGGTATGATTTGAGTTCATACTTCGAGGTAGGAAAGACATTGGATACTTTTCATCCCGAAAAATTGAAGGGTTCCCGCAGGATAGGGGTAGAAAGGTATTTAAAAAACACGTATCACGCTGAAACTAATGAACGAATTTTGATGCAAGTTGGCACAGTCCTAGTTTATGTGATGGGTGAAAATTAAAGATACTTTTTATCCCGAAAATATAAAGGGTTCCTGCTGGATAGGGATCCAAATTCTGACAATTGAAGAAATTATGTTATTTTTTTGGAGTCTGTTTTATATTCAATACTGAAGCCAAAACTGTATTTTTTTTCATTTTTGAGTCTCTGTCTGTGTGTCCTTCTGTCTGTCTGTATCTTGGCAGCGCATCATGCCGAAATAACACAGTGAATTCAAATGAAACTTGGTACGATTTGAGTTCATACTTTGAGGTAGGATTCACAGGTTGTATACTTTTAATCCCCAAAAATTAAAGGGTTCCCGCAGGATATGGGTTGTAAGTTATTTAAAAGAAAACGTATCACGCTGTAACTACTGGACGGATTTTGATGCAACTTGGCACAGTCATCTATCTATACTTATAATAAAGCAATAGGTACGAAAAAGACTGTACAAAGAAGTCAAATTAAAAGAATAGTCTAGGGTACCCTAAAATAAGCTACAAAACATATTTTTTTTATTTTAATTCGCGTCTTTCTCTCTGTTTGTCTGTATTTTTGTGCATCACGTAAAAACTACTGGATCGATTGCTATGTGGTTTTCAATGTAGTATAGCTAAGGGTACGACTTAAAAACTGGTGTAATTGGTATTTGGCGATTAGAAGCCGAGCCATTGATAAAAATATTTTTGACGCCTGAAGAAATTTTGATCAAATGTTATGGTACTTTTAATCTAAAGAAATGACCACGCGTGCGAAGCAGCGGGTACAGCTAGTTTTTAATATAAAAAAACAAATTCCCATAACAATCATTTTTATAGTAAATATTCATTTTCATACAACAGCTTTAATGAATTCAGGAATTCTGTTTTCATTTCACCGTGCACAAAAACACACAAAGCATTCCCATTCCTGTATCGTCATATCAACACAATTATGCGAAATTTCATTGACATCGACCTATCTGACAACACACGTGTTGATTTTGTGAACGGGGTCTCCGTGGACCCCAATGACAATAGCAATATGCGAACGGGGTATATGTAGACTCCAGCGATAATAGAAGTATGCAAATAATAATGGGCAACCGAGATGATGTTTAAACACGATTTACTTGGTTTAATGTTGACATAAGTATTAATATTAACAAATCTGAAAACGTTAGAAATGGCTCGTGATATAATATATTGTTTTATATATTAAGTTTAATGAAAATATCCCTAATGAGAACCTTATCTTTTATGTTTCAAGTATTGTCCCGAATCTTTGTGATATAAAAGATGGTGTCCTTGTTTTTGGATTTGACAAAAGCACAAGTTAATTCCCTCTCATGGAAGTAAGCTAAGGGGCAAGATATGTCCATCTAAAATATTTACGAATATCCCGAGATGAATTCAAAGTGACGTAAATCTCATCCTTTTATGAGTTTGACGTCATAACTTTATGGAGTTTCTTCTTTTACTGCTTATTTTAAATTAAGTTTTTATTCCCTCTCCTCCATTACCGATCTTGTAAAATTTTCTCAACTTTTTATTATTTTAGGGTAATGAATTTTTAACTTACTAGAAGTTAATTAAAAAGTTGTGTTAGTTACGTGGAAGCACGCGAACTTGGCTGGTAACTAGCGGTGAAATTATGGGTGGCATGCTAATATTTTTCACCGACAATTTGATATTTGTTGTACTTCTTTTCCCTGTAAAATTTAAGCAATTTTTCGTTATAGAGTAGATACCTAGCATAGAAAGACTTACATCTAAATATAGACTTATGGCTAAAGATGATTAATTAGCTAAGTAAAGCGATGGTAGCCTAGCGGTTACTAGTCCGACTTAGTATCCAACGATACCGGGTTCAGTTCTAGGCTCTACACCAATGACTTTTATGAGTTATTTGTGGTTTCCATCGCTTTGTGCTTCGCAGCGCACGTTAAGATATCGGTTTTGGCTGTTATTGATTAATAGCAGTAGTTAAGCCATGTCAGAGGCCCTCGGGTGGCCTGACAAACACTGATACCAGAGGCCAGCACTACCTTATACAACTGCCTTAGACAAGCAAGCAAGCTCAGTAAATAAAATATCAAAGTCACAGGACGAGTATTACATGAATGTCTAGGTAATTACAATTGAAATAAAAAATACGTGTGTCATTTAAGGATAAGGGGTTAAATTTCTGCCTCAAACATTAGTTTCAAGTAACAACTTTCTTTTAATAAAAATTTACAGAACGGTTATGGAAATTAAAAATGACTCTAACTTTAAAACTAATAATATAACAGAAATTATTGCACAAGTTAGTCACAGTCTTTTAATACCACGTTAACATTTAAGACGTCTCTGAACATGAGCTCACTCAGCTTAACATTAACACTACAGCCGAAGCGAATTAAACACCGAGTTTACGCGTGAAAAATTAAAACAAATCGAGGATGCACATAAATAATGTACGGATTTAATATCCGTAACAAGGGCAAGCAAATACGGACAGACACGTACAAATAATATGAGCATTTGTGAGCTAGAGAGGAACGGGTAAGGCAGAGGGATACTGCGGCAAATAATGGTACGGAATTTTTGGGCTGAAGTTTTATAGGCTTTTGTCACGTTGTCTTTTGATGATAATCAAACGTTTTCAATCTTTCACAAAACACTTACACTCTGACTGAAAATGTGATTGTTATCTGTAGAAAGATATACTCGTAAATGACCAATCGTAATACCATTGTTTCTTTTTGAGCAGGACAAAAAGAAACAACAGGGCGCCGGAAAAAAATAATTTGAAATATAGGCCCAATTGTTTTATCACCTAGTGAAGACAAAAACAGTACCTCGCATAATAAAAAAATGTAGAAACAGGCAATGAAAGCTAAACGTCTCTTGAGAAGATATGAGACTTATGACACACAATAATAGACCCCACTCAATTCACAGAAACATTGCCACAGTACACCTTTATCCTAACGCAAATCCGAAGTTCGAGGATCTCTTAATTTACGCCCCAAAGGGATTTGGTAAAGCCAAACATTGTACGCTAATTATAACGGGCGCATATGCTTGCTGTCCCACGAGGATCTGGCCAACTTAACGAGTAACGCTTTTGTTCAGTACTGTGGTACATGACGGTGGATTTGAGTTCGAGGATATTCGGTTTTCAGTCAACTTCTTTGGTAGGTCTTATAATGGGTCCTTGTCAAACTTGTGTACTTTGCGTCAGGCCCTTGTTTTGTTTACTGCTTTGACATAAAAATATTAGAAAGGCATCAAATAAAAATGACAAAATGAATTTGGATGAATTTTGTCATGTATTTGAAAACATGTCTTTACTACTTCTTCAATGTTTATTGTGAATTTAGATCTATTTGTTTAACATTCATTCATTCATTCTTTTGAAAGCTTTTTTTCCAACGTAATGGCAATAATTTTGTGTTCCATTTGAATTTTCTTTGTCCTATTTTCATACTCTTATAAACTCATAACTTGTGATTTTTCAAGTTTGCAATGCTAACGTTAATGTTCTAAATTAATTATCGAATATTCCCATTACCACTATGTTTGTTTTGAAGCATATTATGCAAATTTCATAGATAGTAAACCTTAGTTATGGTAACTAAAACAGTAATAAAGACTAGCCCACAGAACACGTTAGCACGTGGTCGAATCACATCCCTTGTTCCTCCTAAAAACTCCATAAGCACCTATCAGACAGACCCATCTGAATACCACCCTAAGCCTGCATTTGTCCTGTTTAAAGTAAGTCGTAAGCCAATGCAGTAGGTGCGGAATTAGTTGATCGTTTTAAATTTGTTAATAGGGCGAGCTAATCTGTCAGCTGAGCCGCTGGAGATCGTTTAAAAGCAGCGGTCCCCTCCTTGTTATTGTTTATTTAGGATGGCGATTCGCGGCTAAAGCCCGTTTTTGAGGCGTGTGCTAATGCGATTGTCCGTCCGCCACAAAGTGCTGAATGATATGCTCTGATAACACTCCACGTGGTCGTTTCGAGTCTTTCAGTAAAGAGGGCTCCATCCTGATTGAGATATTAACGCGATAAAATGAAATCGTATGCAAAGTAAGGGTTTGGTGGTTCGTTGCTTGCATGTCCGCTGTTAAACTAAATGTCTGGGTCAGGCCTGTATTTTAGTCGTAAACTTTAGAATTATTGCTGAACCGTTTTGTTTATGTCAATATTGAATTTACCTCTCTATTTTGACTATACTCAACTCACATGCTTTATTTTATATAGGACTAGCTGTGCCCGCAGCTTCGCACGCGTGGTCATTTCTCTAGATTAAAAGTACTCATATGCTATTCAAGGACCTAAACTACCAATCTATCTATACATATAATAAAGCAGTAGGAACGAGAAAGTTTGTAAAATGAAGACAATTAAGAAACAAATGTTCTAGGGTACTTAAAGTAAGTAGCTACTGAACAAGAAAAGAGCATTTTTAAAATTAGTTTCTGTCTGTTTGTTTGTTCGATTGCTCGGTATCTAATCATCGGATTGAGATACCAAGTACCTCAGTTTTTAAGTCAAACCGCATCGCAATCGGTTCAGTAGTTATTACGTGATGTGCGAACAAAAATACAGACAAACAAACTAACAAACAAATAGACAAACATGATTTAAAAACAACATATTCATGTTCTGTAGCTTATTTTAAGTACCCTACACCAGTATGTTTTTAAATTATCTTCATTGTACAGACTTTTCCGTTGTTATTGCTTTATCATAAGTATAGAAAGATAGATAGCTATAGCATGTGAGTTTAAAACCTCATACGATACTTTCATATTACTCCAAAGTAATTATCAACTTCATCCTAATTTATCCTAATTTACTTAGTAACATCATCATCATCATCTTCAGTCTACGTACGTCCACTGCTGGACTAGGCCTCTCCCAATGACCGACAAAGATCACGGCTTTCGGCTCTTCCTATCCTGTTTCCGCAGTTCGCCAAAATTTCCTTGAGTACCTACCAACTAAAACTATTACAGACACCAATTTCCTGTGCGTATTATTTCAGCACAAATCCTGTGTCAGATGACCAATCACAGGAACGGCCCCTAAAGGCAGACAAAAGCACAATTAAGTACAGCAGGGACCGTTAACAAAAGGCTAGAGAGCACACAATTTGTTGCAGCCCATCTTTATCCCGGCCCACTATTGACCCCTTTACCCTAATTCAACGAGTGTCCAACCCTCTTCACGCTACCACGGGTAATTTTGTCCCGTACAAAACAATTACGTTCTACATTATGGTACACTAGATCGTATGGAAGTTTTCTGCTCTGTATTAGGGTTTAGTGAATAAAATTGGAGCAGTTCGCTATTATTATTTGATGTGAACAAAACATGTGGCCGGAGTTTTCGCATTATACACGCCCTGGTGACATTTGGAGAGTGATTCGCGTTCTATTGAATACGGTATCCTTGTTACGGATGCATCGCTAATGATAGCGATCATTAGGCACTTTTAGAGCGCACGTGTGAATGGGTTGGATTATTATTCTATTAACAGTTTTAAACGCCTACGGTAAAGCTATAAAATGTTATGCTACATTTCTAAAATGACTCACTGATATCACATTTTATGATATCATTTATTACGTTAATGTTAACTTCCTCCGCTGGAATGAAATGGAGCAGTAGTCAAAATTTGAATGAGTTCAAACTATCGATGATTAATAAAAGTAAAACATGAATGCGTATATGATAATCGTCCCATTGGAGAAAAGTATCCTTACAGAAACTTTAACTTCGAAATAAAATCCTTTCAAGTTCACAAGTCACAATAAAAACCGCACAATTTCACAGCTGGTTCCCTTCCCAGTTTCCTATGGGAGCTAGGACAGTGTCGGGTGTCACGTAATTAGTGCAGGCGTTGACGCGTAATGACTGACACGTTGGAACGGAAGGTACGAGCGACGCGGAAAGGTGCGGAACGGTAACGTTCTTCGACCGAGACAGTTTTTAAGTCGTTGGAATTAAGTAGATGAATATTTTGAGTTTGTGGTGTAGTGGCTTAGTAAGGTTGGTTTGACTGGCAAGATAAAGCTTCTACTGCAGAAATTAACCAACCAAGGATCAAGGATAATTTGGCATTTAGTACAAGATATTAATCGAATTATTAATCACTTTTAAATATTAGTAAACTGAAAGCTTCAGCAAATGGATTCTATGGAAGTTATCCATACCAATGTATAAAAGTGAAACGTTGTCGGTCTGTATGTTTGATGTTTTGTTTGGGGAGCTTTCACGCTATAACGGCTTGACGGATTTTGATGAAATTTAGAATGGAGATAGCTTTTATCCTAGAATAAAACATCCCGGAAAATTGTTAGTTTCATGGGAAAACTGTAAAATGTTGATTACTCGCTGTATGGAACGGTTGCCATGAAAACGATAAACAAGTCTGTCAAAAACATCAAGAGCATTGGTGGTATACCTACGTTTGCATTGGTTTTTAATTTAGAAAAACATATGATGTTTTTTTTCGCAATAAACATAGTCTTCGTGGATGAAATCGCGGGCGGGAAAGCTAGTTAACCATAAAAGTGAAGTAAATAATGACAACCAGTTGTTATTATTATGAATCAGTTATAGTTCTGTTTACTGAGCTATTTTAAGGTAATGCTTCGATTCCCGCTAAAGTTACAATGCAAAATGCAAGTGCAAGTATGCTATGCTTATTTGTACTTATTAAACAAACACATAGCTTTTCCAACAGCAAGAACACAACAATTGAACGAATTAAAGAAAGTAACACAATAACTATCAACTTTTAATAGCACAATTCCGTTCAAACCTTTACAAAACGTTTCGAAAACAAAGTGTCGCTCGTTATAGTGTCGCTATCGCAAACTACGTTCTTTCGCTCTTTTGTCCCGCGTGTGTTCGGCGAGAGAAACCGAACGCTCTAATTAGTGTTGCAGGCGAATTATTTTCTGAGTGCAGTTTATAGTTGAACTTGGTTGACCTGTGCTGGTGGCTAAGGATTGAGTTAGATGCCTCTTTGGTTGGTTTTCCTTTTATTTTAATTTTGTTCTTGAATCTTAACTATTTTTAGAGATCCTAAGATTAAATAAATTTAATTTAAGCAATGCAAATTTAATGATAATTACAGATTTACTACTAAAATTACTGACATTGATAATTAAGACTAGCTGTGTCCACAACTTTGCCGGCTGGTCATTTCATTTAAAAGTGGCCCATACGTGTTATTCCTGGACCAAAAGTATCTATAAAGTACAGTATACCTACTAAATTTCTTCAAAATTCATTCAGCCGTCAATATCCGAAACGGCTAGACCGATTTTGACGGGACTTTCAACGGAAGATAGGTGATGTCAAAATGAGTAACTTAGGCTACTTGTATTTATCAAAAGAATTAGGGTTCCCTGCAAAAAAAAACCCATGAAATTTGACTACGTGGGCAAAGCCACGGGCACTGCATATACACACATATATATAACACACATATATAAGCTTCCGTGATAAATGAAAACAACAGATGGTGAAAACCACATTAAAATCCGTTGCGTAGTTTAAAAGATTAAGCGTTACAGACAGACAGCGGAAAGCGACTTTGTTTTTTAACCGACTGAGGAAGGTTATGTGTTAAGGTTAAATGTGTATGTATGTTTGATTGTTTGTACGTTTCCTAGGCACGTCCTACAGCCGAAACAGCTTGTTGGATATTGATAAATGAGGTATCATTGGATTCGTCTGAATCACGAGAGTGCTTTAGAAATAATGAAGTGACATGTAATCTAATATGGCGGCTTACAGCTGCCATATTGTACTTCCGACGGAACAAAAACTTATCATTACGTATCGAGTGAGGTATGAAAATGAAGGTCCATTCCAAAATGTAAAAGACCATTCCAAAAATATTTAATTATTTTACCTTAACCGTAGCATTTGTATATTAAGCTTCTTACAACATTTTCTATATTAGATTATTCAAGTTATGTACGAGTAAGTACTGTTGTCCATTGTGGCAACTATTAAAGTAAAGTAAAACATGTAAATAAATAAGAAACGATAAATGTATGTTTCTCCTAGCTGCGCCCCGTGGTTTTACCCATGTGGATGATGATGATGATAATGATGATGATGAAATGTAGCCTATGTGTTAATCCAGGATATAAGCTTTATCCAGGATGTATGTTTGTTAGACAAGCACAACGTTAGACGAGCGATGTGGCTAGCCCAGACGGAGATGCTGAGACTGTGCCAAGATCCCCGCCACGTTTCGTTCACTGCTAGACTTACGTGCCGTATATACCTAATACATAATCTTAACTTACCTAATATAGTTAGCATGTAGACTGTTGTAATATAAGATGTGGTATTCAGTAGAAAGATAAAAATATATATAGTCTTCTAGAGTAAGTTTTCAAACTTATAAATAAGAAAGAAAATGTAACAAATAACAAACTTAGCAACAAATGTCCGCAGAGTGTAATACATCTTTAAAAAATAAATAAATAAATATATAGTAAGCATGTACTACAATACGGCTATTTTTAAGGCCACATTATTTCATATTAGTACGTCCTACACTGCAGACTGAGATTTTATCACACCACAGTTTTTCAATGACCGCTGTCTACCAAACTACCTAAACAAACTCAAACGCATTTTGATGACTTCCCCAACAGCCTATCATTTTACAACATGTGAAAAGTATGACGAAAGCAATTAATTATGCATTAATGAAGCAGACGGTGGTACACAGACCCAAAGTAGTTTTTAATTGGTGATTCAGACACGCAACAATTGAAACGAATGTAGGTTAGGTCGTTCCATCTCGTTAATAGATCTCGCTTATTGAAGTTAGTCTTTTTTTAGGAATAAGGTAGGTATATAGCTTATTTCTAAATGCAGCAATAATTTGAAAATTAAACTTAATATCTTGCTTTGGCTCCAAATAATTTTTGTGACGTCATGATAGTTTTGTTATCACACTCTAACGACAGTAATGTTACACAAAGTTTAATTGTGTAAGACTCCTGTCGCTGTTGCAATGCTTTCAGTCGTGTATAAGCCATCCATAAACAACATCCATGTGACCATCCATCCATCTATTCATCCATGACATCCATGTGTCGTGTGTCCTCCATGTCAATATGGAGATCTTTCCATCCACATTATGATGATAATAATTACGAAACGCGTCAGTGAAATACTACTTGGTGTCTATGAGATCATTCGCAGTTGAGCGCTTTTCAATCGTGTGTTAGGCTCATCCACGTTGACATGGATGAGGCTAATACAATCATCTTTTACTCGACATTTATGATGTTGGTCTATCTTTACTTAGTCGAATGCTCCTTTATGGTTTTAGATACTTTACCACAGCCAATACGCATCTATGTTCACCAGAAAAGCAGTCTCATTTCCTCAGCTCCTATTAACATTCTAACCTGACTGCGAGGCATCCATTCCGGCCGCAGTACTTCAAAGTTCAAACGAGACACTTTGTTATTAACTCGCTGTTTCCAATTACCAAGAAATGTGCAGTCAATCACGTCTTCAGCTTGACAGTTCATATAGGCCTAGAACGACACCTTGTGGCACACCAAGGTTAAAGTTTTCGATAAGGGACCTTATTTTAAAGATGTTTTAGTTGAAGTTTGAAAGACATATTTCAAATATTTTAGACTGAGAGCTACACCTTCGAGGACCTATTCTGGTTTTATAATAATTAAGCATAATAAACTTATATATGTGTCGTAGCCTCCTCATGGAATTGATAACTTCATGATGTGGTCAATAATATTTCTATTTCATGAAATAGCCAGCTAAACTGACCATATTTTTGAAACATCAACGTTTAATGATATTTCAATCCACGTTTGGCCATATCATTAAATATCAATAATGTACGGTTTTAATGATACCAAAAGTGTTCAAACAGATATGTTTTCAAGGCTAAAAAATCACGGCCAATTCGGGCATCTGCCCTTGCCTTCTATTATACTACATGATCAATAATATTTGACCATAACATGTAGTAGCCGTGCATTTAGCTATACATATCGTCAAACGCTGATTATTCATTCATTTGGCCAAACCATTTTATGACGTCACCGATAATTTCATGAAATAGAACTTTTTCATGAGGTGGCCAACCATTTCATGAAATGATCAATTCTATGCTATTGCATGTACTTATACATTAATCTTCTTTTACATTATTGAACAGCTGTTTAATAAAAGATGCAATTTGACGGAACATTTGTAATTATATTACTATGATTTTTGTTTTTAAAGGTACAGTTGATTTATTAATTTAATAAATAATTATGAGAGACGAGGAAAATTCTGTATGTAAGTGTTTGCAATTATAAAAAGTTCTACTTGAAAAAAGTAAAAAAGGACAGGTGATCATAATCGATATAATAAAAACTTGTTACTTAAATAAAATCTCTGCTAGCTCCCAAGCTATACACGTTTCAGTACGTCCAAAGTTATCACTGCAAACCACTTTATGGTTTAGGATCCGGAGACTTATTAGCACGTGCGGTTTGAGGTAAATGAAAGAATTCTGGCTTGCATTGTGTAGGGTAGGGGACAGAAGACAATAGGCAAGATTTCACTGGTTTTATGGAGAGCCGAGCGGTGAATAATATGCATGAAGATTTGTCCTCACATTTGTTGTTTGTATGTTAGGTTATTGTTGCAAGTATAATTTCTCTTAAATTGTGCATTCTTAATAAGAAATAAGATAATTTAAAAAACATTTAAAAAAAGAAGATTGTATTCAGTACCCATGTCATGGTGAAACTTATAACAGGCTATCACAATTAAATGCGAATACAGCACCTTTTCACTGAGCTGTTAACCGTTGAGGAGTTCCCTAAACAGGACCCAACCCTGTATGTCATGGTGAAAATTAAAACAGGCTGTCATAATAAAATGCGTACAAAAAAAAAACGTTTCTGTGCTGTTGACCGATGAAGAGTTCCTTTATCTGGAGCTAATCCTGGATGTCGTTTCAGGTCATGCTAACCAGAAAAATGCATCGTCGTCGGAACTGAACTAACATGTAAAAAATTATTTCCGTAGGATAAGAGGAGTGGAAGACCTAAGCACAATGCTCAGTGACCTTAATATTGTTTCCCAACAGGTGGGTCTTAAAATGAACATGGGCAAGACGAACTTCATGTCGAATGCCCATATCGTACCCAAGCCGGCTTATGTTGGGAACGATATTATCGAAGCTGTTGATCACTATGTCTTCTTAGGTCAGACAATCCAACTGGGTAGATCCAACTTCGACAAAGAGGTCAACCGACGAATCCAACTTGGTTGGGCAGCGTTCGGGAAATTGCGCCATATCTTCTCGTCGCAGGTATCCCAGAGCCTCAAGACGAAAGTTTATAATCAGTGCGTATTGCCAGTGATGACATACGGCACTGAGACGTGGTCGGCAACTAATGGTCTCATAAACAAGCTCAGAGTTGCGCAGCGTGCAATGGAAAGAGCTATGCTCGGTGTTTCACTTCGTGATAGAATCAGAAATGAGGAAATCCGTAGAAGAATGAAGGTTAAAGACATAGTTCTCAGAGTTCGCAAGTTGAAGTGGCAATGGGCAGGCAATATAATTCGCAGAACCGACAACCGCTTGGGAATAAAGGTTCTCAAATGGCGACCATGAACAAGCAAGTGAAGTGTGAGAAGACCCCCCTCACGATGGACCGACGACATTGTAGCCATGTCGGTGGATGGAGGTGGCACAAGATCAACAGACAGGCCAATCAGAGCTTGAATTTTAAAAATGAATAGGCACTCGTTTATCCAGCGGAAAACTTCATGAGTGATGCAGAACTCCATACATTAGAACTGACAGTGCAAAACAATAAAACGTCATACGTCGTAAACGTCCATACGTCATAAAATTCATAAAAAACGATTACCGCCATCTATCTTTTATTTATTTATTTATTATTAATGCACACACATACAATAGCCTTATATCTAAAGATGTACCTGTTAACTAGGGTGTAGCAAATACTAATGTTATAAGCTAACCAGACAGTGTAATAATTATGCTAAGCTTAATTACAATAATATTGAAAATATCTTAGTAGTATTAAACTTACTAATATTACATTAACTTTTATGTACATAGTAACATAAGTGTCTATCCTATCTATTTCAAATAATTTTAATATATCTATGCAAATATTTACAAATATATAATTTTTTTTTTTCTGTATATTCTAATGATGTATGTAATGTTTTCTGGTAGGTATGTTTACATTGAATTTTTACGTTATATCGTCAAAGAATTCGTTTATAGAGTAATAACATTTTGCAATCAGAAATTGTCGGAGTTTAGTTTGAAAGAATTTAATTCTTCTTCTTCTAACTTCATTTTTTATTTTATTTGTAATTTTATTATAAATTTTAATTAGTGTGTATTGTGGCCCTCTTCTGTATATTTCTAATTTTGGTTCCGGTAGTTTAAGTTTGTTTTGTCTTCGTGGGTTTGTATCAGTTTCATATAATGTTGGGTATTTTCTTACGAACATTGCTGCCTCTAAAATGTGGATACATGGTAGGGTTAGGATATTTAGTTGGATAAAATGCGGTCTACAGCTGATACGCTGGCGGATGTTAACCATTATGCGAAGGCATTTTTTCTGCATTATAAATAATTGTTCTGCGTAAGTACTGTTTCCCCATAATATCACACCGTATCGTAGCCAAGCGTATGCGTAGGCATAGTAAGCAGTCTTGGCTGTTTCTATATTACTATTAGCTTTAAGAATTGCTAATGCATAAATAAATTGTGATAGTTTGGTCTTTGTTTTTTCGATATGTTCTTTCCAGTATCAATTTTTGTGCCTAAAAGGGAATTATTTTGGTCTTGTTTGTGTTGATCTCCAGATTATGTATTACTAACCAGGATTTTATTTCAGAAAAAAATTGTCTATAATATGATTAAGTGAGTTTTTACTGTTTGTGCATTTAAATAGTAGTGAAACGTCATCAGCAAATAATACGCGATGGGAATTTGTAACATTCGGCAGGTCGTTTATATATATAATAAAAAGAACACATCCTAGTATAATTCCTTGTGGGATTGAGCAGTTTGTAGTTCTTAACTGAGACTGTATCGTTTCTATGGTTCCTACATTTTGGTTGAAATAGACAATTTGTACTAACTGTTTTTTATTGAGTAGGTATGATTTGAGCCAATTAAGTGATTTTCCTCGAATTCCAATGTCAGATAGTTTTGTTATAAGTATGCTGTGTGAGACTTTATCATAAAACTTCGTCATATCAAGCAGTAGCCCGACAGAGTAGTATTTGTCGCGTATGTTATTTAATATTTCCTGAATATATTTATAGACTGCCAATGCAGTTGAAGATTTTTTACGAAAACCATATTTGTTTTCGCTCAAAAGATTATATTTTAATAAAAAGCTATAAATACGGTTCGATATTACGCGTTCGAATATTTTTGATATCACAGGAAGTATGACAATTGGTCTGTAGTTACTAATATTAGTGGACTTACCGTCCTTTTACAGTATAGATCTTATTTTTGCTACTTTAAATCGGTCAGGGAAATATTCAACTTTAATTGATTGGTTAAGTAATTTGGTAATGGTTGGTATTAGTTCAGGAGCGCAGGTTTTAATCAGGGCAAGAAGAACTTCGTCAACTCCGCAGCTATGTTTGTTCGATAGTCTCTTAATGTTTGTGTCTCGTAGTCTTTATGTTTTCTAACTAGGATTAATTTTCAAAATGTTATTTCAACTTTAAATGTACTAAATGTGTAATGTACTAATGTATGTGTTTTACGATGTTTGTTAACATTAATAAATCATTTTCATTTTTTCAATGATGGTAGATATTTCTCGTTCTGTTACTGGTGATAGGTACATTGAGTTGGCTACGGTAGTTACTACTTGTGTTGTAGTAGGTGATTGAGGCTTGAGGATTTTTTGGAAAGTTTTGACGATTCACCTATCGAGGCAAAGAAATCGTTAAACATGTTTGCTACCGAACATGGCGTATATGATCATCGTTTATTTTAAGCTCAATATTTTTTGTTTTTATTCTTGATATTTTATTAGTTGTTTCTTTGATGAAAAATTCTAACAATAAGGTAAGGTAATTCTAAAATTTTAAGACAATGTGGACCACATTGTCTTTACCTTATATTTAGAATTTTTCATTTCTTTAATATTGTTAAGCTTTTTTGATAATTTAACACATTTTTTAACATTTTTTTGATATATTTTATAATGTGTTTTTAGAATTTTACTACTGGATTTACTAAGTACTACTACTAGTATTTTTAATATTCTTTTGTGTTTGCATGAAATTTTTAAGCCTTTTGTTAACCTCTTATTACGGTTTTTAAAATTAGAATTGAAATTTATTTTTGGTAAACATCTTCTTGTTACACTATAGACTGATTTTAAGCGGCTATTGTTTGTTGATTGAAATTTGTAGTTTACTGCTTTATGATCTGATATTCCAAATTCTTTGACATTAGCTGTATATTCTTTGGAGTAGTTTGTAAATAATAGATCTAATCGAGTTGCCGTTTTTTTAGTAACTCTAGTAGGCTCAGTTATTTTTTGGTATAGATCATTTTCTAGCATGATATTAATCTTTGGTAGTGTATTGGCTTTTTATCTCTGTCTATGTTTAAGTCTCTGCCAACAACAATATGTTTTTTAATCTTAATTGCATTTAATTTAACTAATAGGTTATTTAAAAATGAAAAGAACGTTTCAATTTCACGATCAGCACGATATAAATTAATTAATAACATGTTTTCCTTTGGTATTTCCACTGCACAACATTCTATAACATATTCAACAGAAATATCTCGAAGATCAAGCCGTTCTTTGTACTCGATTCCATGTCAGAGTAGGATAGCTACACCCCCACCTCTGTGTTTTTCTCGGTAGAATGCAGAAGCAAAAGTATAGTTAGGTATTTGTATTATATTCTTTTGTTCGTTTTTTATCCAGGTTTCTGTTAGGCAAATTGCCTGGATGCCGTTATTTTCTTCTTTTTCTAGTACACTTTCAAGTATATGGTCTTTTTTCTTTATACTCTGTAGGTTTTGAAATATCGTTGTGAAGTCAGTTACGAAATGTATTTTTCAGGCTTGAATGAGTGTTTTTTTAAAATTGTGTATTTTTATTTGTATTGCAAATGTCAGTTATTGGACGTTGTAATGACGCGTCTGATGTCTGGTGGCTGGTACTAGGTATAGGGCGGAGGGCCTTTGGGGCCCCTAGCTCCTCCCTGGATCTGCTTCTGGGCGGAGGAAGGCTTTCACGCGACGCGTGTTGATGTTGAGAGTGCGACGTATTTTGCTGTAACTTCTGTAACTTCTTTTATCTTTCAAAGTGTGTATGTTTGTTACTCCGACACCCTCAATCGGCTAAACAGATTTGGATGAAATTCGGTACCGGGATAGCTTATGGCCTGGATTAATCCAAGGCTACTTTTCATCATCATCCATTATCGTAATCCACACGGGTGAAACCGCAGGGCGCTGCTACTGACATAATCACTACACCACTATCACTACATTTTACTTGTTTTTGAGAAACAGTAGCCGAACGGTAATATGTGCGCTTTAGATCCAACGATACCAATGTTGATCCTCGACCTACAAGAAGTTGGTGAGCTGCATCAGAGGCCCTAAGGCTGGAAATCTGCATTGTTGTAAACATTTCAATCGATTACCATCTGTTGCAATTCATATTTCTAAAAATGTTTAGTATTCTAAAATATATCTATGCTAGTTAAGTTGTATATAGTTTGGTTTCTCTTTTATTGTAAACTTACCACACAGGCGATTTGCATACGGAACCCAAAGAAAGTCCTTGCTTAGGGTACAGATTATCCAACTTATTGAGGACTGTAAATCATTCAATAACTTAAACCTTTTTTGCGTTGGATCCAAGAATGTATGAACTATGAACTATAAAATTGAAGTATTACCCCTTATCACACAAAAGGGCTCCATATCTCGTTATGGCCGTCCAACAATGGCGTCTCGTAAAAATTGCAAATAAGCTGGTTTTATATGGATGACTCGACAGCAAGGACTGAAGTACCTAAAATGTCGGTATTTCAAAATAATTTACTATTAGAACTGCGTCATCATTGGCTTCTGAACATAAGCCTACAGAACGATAAAATAAATGGTTATACGGTGCTATGAAGAGAAGTCAATAATCGAAAGAGAATACTGTACTGTATAGATTTGTTTCCTTGGATACAAACTAGAGAACAACAGAGTACGCGATACGTTAGCAATGTTATCTATACTAATATTATAATGCGGTAAAGTTTTTTGTTTGTTTATTTGTTACTGCTTATCTTTGAAACTAATAATCCGATTCTGAAAACTCTCACTAATAGGAAGCTACGAGTACATTATTCCTCACATAATAATGAGTGTCATAAGCTGTATTAGTTATGTTATGAGTTATGTTATGAGTTATGTTAGTTATGCTGTAAAGTTATGAGTAAAATTTTAGTATACGAAACGGTTTCATAACGGGGGTTATTAAAATACAAATATTATATTAATTGTATATACATATTTCACAAAGTTTTATATTTTAGTATTCATTTCAATTAATTTATCTTTATTTTCATTTTACTGTCCATATATCGAGTGCACGCCTATACACATCTTTCTTGCACAAATAGGATGACTACACACACACACACACACACACACACTACACACACTATTTTTGTGCATAAAGTATTAAATAAATAAATAAATAAATATGACAGTATCACACAAGTGGTTTAATACCTAGTTATGTGCCGTTTCATATACTTCTTTATAAATACTTAATGTAAAGTATGTAATTATGCCACCATTTTTGAGTTCATAATCCGGATTTTAGGATATAAGTATAGATAAAAGTTATATTAATACCGTTATTAAATATCTTTTAGTATATAATGTTTTCAGTCCTTCCTGGTTTTATATGGATGGCTCGGCAGTAATGAGATGGATGGCCAGAATTTATTATATCATAACAATATGGAATCCTTTCCAATTTATGGCATCATATGGTGATTTTCGCTTACCTTTGTAAATGTCAAGAGAGGAATGCCTGAAGGGGTTTCAATACGTATTCTATAACATTCATTGTGCATAAGTAAAGCGTCGTAAAGTCAGTCTGAATTTCAACCAAAGAAATTAAAACCATATTTTAAGCTTCAAAATAGAGTGTACATTTTACCCGAGAATGACGAAGCAAGGGAAGGGTAATAAGGTTCACAGTCTATAAATGTGGGTTAGTATGTAGATGTTCCACTATGGCGTCGTCGCTCCGATTGGTCTGATTATGACAAACGAGGTATCAATCTATTCGACTTCAGGTATAGAGTGTCATAAGCTTTTTTTACCAGATTACGGCGATGCAAAGGAAGGGTTATGTGTTCAAACTGAAAACTTGATCCGATATTGACAAGCGAGGTATTAATTGACCGTCTTCATGTATAAAATATCATAGGCTATTTTTTTGACTACTTTAAGGCAAAGGAAAGATAATGTGTTCAAACTAAAAACTTGGCTATTTTTACCAGGCCGTAGTCGGGTTTTAGTTATCACACGACTGCCGAAAAAAATAACTGTAATGTTTTGAGAGTTTATATATGTATGTATTTATGTGAATTTCTTTATTCCACCATAACTTTTAAATGCCTGGACAGATATGGATTTATGGGTTACCTACCGTTAGAATCCTTAAGTCATCCCGACCGAGTGATATAGGCTATAATTATAGTTTTAGAAAAAATAGTTTTTTGGCAGGGCTGTCGTTTTTATTCTCTTACTTTATTGATTCTTGTTGAACGTATGTCTTGTTAGAAGGGCAACACACCGGTAATACCTAGAGGCATGGTGTGTTACAAATATAATGTGCGGCGGTGAGCACTTACTATCAGTTTTACTGCATGCATTTTAGGGTTGCGTAGTCAAACAAGGAACCGTTATTTATAGTTTCGTTTTGTCAGTCTGTACGTCCGTGTTTCTGTATGTCACAGCCATTGTATTCAGACACTATTACCCTTACCGGTATGAAATTTGGCACATGAATCGATATTGATAACCGCTCATAGGTGAATAAAAAAAATTGAATAAAAAAAAAAGAATGTCTTACGTAAAGGAAAAAAACCCATTTTGTTAACCCTTCGAGTGGGATCGCTTTGATCGCTTTTGTTCTTAAATTATAATGAGGTTTCTTTGAGAGTTTCTGTTTCGTTTTGGTTCCGTTTACCGTTTATGTTCCGTGAAATATTTGGCTCTCAAGTCTAATTTTTGCTTTAATTGCATATCAACCTAGAGGGGGTTGATACTCATAAAGTACAGAACTAACAAATATTTAAAATAGGGGGCAGTAGTGCATAAACGAATTTACTAACTAAAGTATCATGGCTATCTAGAATTAAGCCGACCAATATAGTGCATTTTATCCCTCGTCAACACTGAAAAAATTCCATAGTGAGAGATATAATCCAACCCAAAAAAAACTTTCTTGCCGTATAACGTAAAACTACTGGTCGATCCCTTAGTCTAATCGTGTCTGACATGCACTTGGCCGGTTATTTCTATTTCTAATTGGATCTGTTTACGAAGTATTCGGCTCTAAAGTGGCCTTTTTCCTTAACTTATCATAATGTAAGACTTTAAAAATATTTATAAATGTAGATTAACAGATCATAATACGAATTTACTATTAAAAATAATCACGGCTTTCTAAAATTTACTAATTTACGAGAAATAATTGACCAAGTAAGTAAGACCAACTTTGTTGGCATATCACGTAAAAACTACTGGACCGATAGCAATTGTTTTTATAATTGGCTATCTTAGTAACCTGGCTACAGAACCTTAAGTCTATGTGTGTCTGACACGCACATGGCTGTTCTTTTACCTAATGTCCTTACAGAAATGTTAATACTTAGTGAATAAAAAAAACGAAAGCTCTAATTGGCGCCGTATTGAGAAAAAATATATGAGTAGATAGATCAATCAAATTAGTAACTCATCATCATCATCATTCTAATATCAGCTACCGATATCTCTCCTAGTGAAACGATTAAGCCTGATCTTCAGCTCTTTTTTTTCTAGTCCCAGCAAGCCACCTCTCGAAAATCAACTCGCCATGCTGGTCCCCCATCTGGTGGTCAGCATAGAACTCGTTCATTTCAATTTTGCGGCGCAAGATGTCGCCGAAGTCCTTATAAACAATCAAAGCATGTCGCGTGTCAGTGAAGCATTGAAGAAAATTACTTTCATATGACTGGCCATCAAATTTCCATCACTAGAAGTGAGCTGTTTAAACTTATTTCCCAAGTCTTCAAAAAGTTTCAAACAATAGCTTCGTTTAAGACGTTGCAGTTGCCAAGTCTCACAACTATCCGTTTGTGAACATCTCAAGGGCCGCAGACAGGCGATTGGCTTTGAAGTCTAGACAATGGGTGCCAATAAGCACTCTCCTCACTTAATCTGAAGCAGACGCTCCGTGAACTTGATTAGTATGTGTTTGGACTTTAGGAAGAGTAGATTTTAAACGTAGTAAGCATGTTTATTCAATTTCCGAAGTGTGAATGGAAGAATCCAAATACCTATATCTATATGTGTGTTTCCTCACTGTCTTTAAGCGACGGCATCGAAATCCAAACAATATTTTAAGTGTGGTTGGCGTTTGAAAGGGCTATCTCTATTTCAAAACTGTTTTTGTTGATTTCCTTTTTGAGTACCAAAAATTTTTATAAGAAATCGGTACATCATAAGGTCTCCGTTCAGCCGAACCACCTGTAAGTAGTTATCCAAATTTGTTGAAATTTTGCACAAGACTACTGAAAAAGCAGAGTGGAAAATGCAAGAACTGCCACTGGGCCTAGCTTGTACGACTCCACATCAATAACTTATTCGCCGACTGCTTACCACAGAAATATAACACAAACGGAGTTGGTGTAGTATTAGTTCAATAACCTCTATTGCGGCACATAATATAAGCCATCTACAAAATTATACCCAACTATAACTTTCCCAGTTCCGTGCTCAAAATTGACTCAACCCAAAAGCCGTTCTATTCACGAATTACTTGAAATTAGTCATCGCTACAAGCGATCTCATTTCCAGTACCCTCATTATAATGTTGTTAGTAACATGTACGGAATATAATTTGATATTAGCATTTAATTTAACGGACCGGCGATTCACGTCGATTTTGATACGTTCCCAAACACTGTTTGAGGTCGCTCTTGAGATTAGTTGAAAACTTGATTCAATGTTTGAGGATCATTGATCATCGGTCGTGATATTTTTACGCGGGTTTTTGTAACAAGTTTAAGTTTGTAATAAATTTATCTAGAAATTGCTTTTTAATTTATTACTACTATAAAGGAGCTACAATATAATTAAATTATAAGCTCAGGCTTATTGTAGAGCCTAAACCACATTTTAATAATAATTTTGCACGCTTTTATGAAAATTTGATGTTTTATTTTGATTAGGTATGACCGTCATTCAATTATGATTTGATTAAATTTGATATTTCTTAATATAGTACCAAGCCTTTAACATGCTCATGTTTTGGTTATAAAAGTTAATAATTTTTCACTTCTACTGTGACTTAGAAGTTTAGAGGATGAAAATTTTTACCAAAACCAAACTATACAAAAATACTGTTTGCTAAGGAATAACTCAAGTTCAGGAGCAGAGTCTTTAATAATACGGGCCCCCAATATTACCTACCTTTGTCTCAAAAATGTCGGTATGATCATTAAGTATCTATTTGACCTCCGAATGGGGTCATATCATGTAGATTGTAATCGAATTTTGAGAAAATTAGCAGTTGCGCGTTGATTAAGATTTTAACGGAAATTTAAAAAAGTTGATGCCCCTTTTTGCAAGATTTAATCATTTTTGGCGGTGTAAATAGTGAACAAAACTTTGTCTAATTACTGTCTTCCTTAAGAACGATACGAATGAAATAGCAGTGTGAATAATAATTTACTTAAATTAACTAAGAGTTGTTTTTTTAAGAGTTCTTTTGTTCTGTTAAGGTAATGCTGATATTTTTATTGTTGTTATATTATTAAAGAACATTTTTAATAATCAAAATTGTATATAAAATGATTATAGTAATGTAAATCGAGCATGTATTGGATTTCAATATCTGTTTGCTACACCATTTTAAAAAATATTTAAGGTTATAGTTTTAGTTACACTTCTTCTAGTAACTAACTGTTAACTATATTTTTGAATATAACTTAAAACAGATCTGTTAATAAAATGAGTAAATAAAAGATGAAACAATAAAGAAAAAACGATACATAATTTAAAAATAATGATAACGCCTTTGAACATCCCAATTATAATCCGTTTAGGAGAGCAAAATCTCAATGTTCTTAGAATTGATACCATAATATAAAACACTAAGAAACTTAAGAAAAAATAAGACAAGAGCTTAAACCAAACATTACAAAGTTATGCCTACGCTAAGATGCTGTTCTACCATTTCCTGATATATGTTAATTGGATGCCAAATCATTATACCTGATGAAAAATAAAGTTTGTTCCTGTTAGCAATATGTTTATAACGTCAAGAAGGAGAACATCACTGAAAGTATTTAACATTCTTTTGGCGAAACAATTCCTATGTGGCAGATTAAAAAATGCTAAATAGGATATCCACGAAAACAAGCACTAATACAATAAATAAATGATTAACTTAATAAAAAAAGCCTTCAAAATTGAAACTGACTGTGCTTTTGCACATAAAAACTAAGAGTCAAACGGTAAAACAGACCTTTTATGTGTCAGTTTAACGATTGTGGAACGCTTATTACGAATAAGTACTCGTGTAATTCAATTTAAATTTGACGAATCATACTAAAAAATATAGGCGAAAGTTTTTATGTGTGTGTTTTTTACTTCTTCACTCTCAAACGGCTAATACGGATTTTTATGAAATTTGAAATGGAGATAGCTTATACCCTGGAATAACACATAGGATACTTTACATCATCATAATCATCATCATCATCATCACTCACGTGGATGAAACTGCGAGGCACAGCTAGTTACTAAATATAATGTTAAACAGTACAAAAAGTTACTCAGAATAATTTTACAGTCTATCAAATAACATTTATTAGTAAAATGGTAAAACAGACCTTTTATGTGCCAGTTTAAAGATTGTTAAACGCTTATTACGGATAATCGCGAGGGTGTAAGCAACCATGACGCTGAGTCATTATAAAAAGATACTTAATTTATATAATAAAGAATTTAGATTCATAAAACGGTTGATGACATAATGGGATAGGTAATTTTGGGTTGATGCAAGCCGTCGCAATGTGAAGTTCAGCATGTCTCATGAGCTGTGTTGCCATTAGGGAGGTTTGTGTACCTTAAAGAAGTAAACTTTCTGAGTTAGATTACTAAGAATATAAAGATTATTTATTTCGGGTTGCCTTTTCAAACGTTCTGTTACGATTGAAGTAGTTACCTACAAAAAAAAAACACTCCAGGTATGCCTTGTATCGGCGGTATTTCATTTTTATATTGTATTTTCATATGGAATTATATATGTTGTCTAAGAGCACAAGAAACTATACCAACAAACAAACAGACAACGTTTCACTTATACTTACGAGTATATTATCGGGGAAGTGGGGATGGCGATGGGGATATAGGAAAACAATAAATTACAAAGAAGTTATGATTTAATCGGTCTTGACTACACGACACCACACGTTACATTAATATCTATGGGTATTTTCCCCTTACTAGTTGATCAAGTTCTGTTAAAATAGCAAGACAAAATATACCCATACATTTATTTCATTAAAAAAATTCTCCAAGCAAAAATACAATTTTAAGTTTTGATTCATCTTGGAAGTTTCCACTATCAACCTGGCAACCCAGCTCATGAATAAATAATATGGAATCAAATTTGGGTTGCCATCAAGCAATTATGCCGTAGTTACCATTATGTTTTTGAAATGCTTTTAATTTTTTATTAGTTAAAATTAGCGTGCAGCAAAAGGTGTCCGGGCTCCAATGCCAATATAAACGGTATGCTATTAAATATCAATCAAGTATGGGAATCGGGAAGAGTTTTTTCTTCGACCGATTTCAGGGTCCTTGGCATTTGAATCTTTAATTGGCTAGTTAAGTTATTAGTGGAATTAGAAGGCGTAGTATTTGTTTTATTTACAAAATAACTGATCAAATAATGATTGATCAGATAATGTTCACTGTCAAAAATGTTATAAAGTAGATAACTGTTTATTGTACAACAAAAATTTACAAATACAAATGAACTAAAACTAGTTGATAGAATCAGGCGTTACTTTGCGGAAATCCATATTTAAAATGAACAAAATAAAAAATATGTAGCTTACTTCCGCCAAAATTGTTAGTCAGACAAATGATAAAACAACTACAATATAATACACAATATAAAACCCCATGCTAAACAAACCCTACCTAAATTGAACTATTGTAAAATATAAATGAAATGAAACCTGGAGGCCAGAAAAAAAAACTAAAAAAAAAACACAATAAACAAACCCTACTGAAATACAAGTATCGTAACACTTCTAAATTTATATACATATATTATAAATACACAACAAAAAAACATATACCTCAATCCAAATACCAAACATCTGACATCAATACAAAAACTAAGAAATATTATTGTACAATCCCATTGTATCTTATCGCTTATAAGCGATCTCTTCCAGACATCCTTTGTATGGAGAGGAAATAAATACGACAACAGACTACAAAAAAGTAGCTATGAATCTTGTCTTCTACAATTTCGCTTTACGGTTTGTTTCGGTTGTCGGTTCTGCGAGAGATGTGACCAGCCCATTGCCACTTCAGCTTACTTATCCTCTGGTCTATGTCAGTTACCTTGGTTCTCTGGAGGATCACCTCATTCCGGATCCTGTCTTTCAGAAATACTCCAAGCATAGCTCTCTCCATAGCTCACTGAGCCACTTATTCTACCAGTTATGGCTTCGTGGTCATAACTGGTAAGACGCACGCGTTGAAGGCTTTTGGTTTTAGGTGCTGTGGTATGGATGACGAGAAGACCTAAAGTAGTATACCAAATGGTGCGCATCCCATTTGAATCCTCCTATCGGCTTCCATATCGAAGTTGTTCCTACCCAATTGCGTAATCTATGATTTAGGCAAGCGTAGTGTGGGACGCCCGCCGACCAGGTGTAGAGACGACTTGCTAAAAACAGCTGGCAGCGACTGGATGAGAAGAGCCGCAGATCGGGCTCAGTGGCATTCATTGGGAGAAGCCTACGTCCAGCAGTGGACTAATATAGGCTGATGATGATGATGTACTCAACAACAAAGTGAAAATAAAAAACATTTAATTAAAAAAACTATGCAAAAGGACAGGAATAAATGCTATTTATCCAAAAATATGTTGAGGGTAGGAGTGGGTGTTATTTAACGTAATCGGTTTCAGTAACTAGTTATGAGACTGATAATCGTATACGTAGTTTCGTGAACCAGAATGTAACGATTATTTTTAGTACGCAGTTTTGACTGACGCGAGACGACTGGTATGGTGGCGCATGGCATTTCATTGAAGCGATTATTGAAACTTGAAACTAGTTACATGGACTCGATTCTCGAATCAAATCTCGCCGTGAGTCCGCCATATCGATGTGTGCGTGCTTATCAAACCACACTAGTCATTGTTAAAAAAGAGAGCTTATGCCATGTTTACCCCAACCTAGCGGTTTTGCTATGAAAATACGACTTACGTACTAGAACATAGTAGCTACTTCAGTTCCTTGAGAACATACATTTAGTAAAACCGACCTAACAATCAATGACCGTCGCACCAGTAAAAAAAAAGTGGCACAACTCAACATATTTAAATGTGACCAACCGATTAACCGATTTTATGTGAAAAAAACCTATATAGTGAAAAAAAACTATAAATATAGGGCTAAACTGTAATGTAGAAAAACACTGTATAAGAAAATCAAATAAGCTCTATTCTGCATTCCTTCTTTACAAAAAAAAACTTAATAATCGTATCGTAATCATATCTCAAAGTAACCGATGGGCCATACAAAAATAACTACTGACAAAAATAAGAAGTTTTGAAACTGGTTACGCGTACACCACGAAACTGCGTACAATCGATTAGGGACAAAAGATGATATGACCCACTCCTAGTTGAGAGTAGCGCAAACTGAACATACATATTATGGAAGATAAGTTAACCTCAATTAATTGGCACTTGCGTGAAAATATTTGTCTAACACGTACCAGGAGGCAAAGAAATCACCGAACCCTTTTGGGTGCTGACGCAACCTAATTTCATATTTGGAATACCTATCTAAATATCGTGAATGTAATGCCACCGCGATCTAATTTGAATGGTGATGCCATCTAGTTAATTTTGAGAGAAGCTTAAAATCGTTCGTAACAAGGTGGTGTAAATAAACTTAAAGGGATATCATTACAAAACGTATTATGAACTTGAACAATATTAGATACAGAAAAAAAAAACGATATTTTTTTAATTAATGTCCCTTTTTTTAATATTATCTTTTTTTTATTGCTTTGTCATCGGTTTGTTATCTACTCTGAAAGTTTCAGCCGGATAGCTAATCGAGAAGTGTTCGAAATTTAAAATTGCAAGATGGCAGAACAAACAATACATGGATACATACGAGTAGATGTATACATTCAAGTGAAGTTAAATAAAAGCATGTAAAAAAACAAATAAAGATAATAAAAACAACATATTACAGAGGCATTGCGACGCATCACTAGTAGGTATATATAAACATTTATATTTATGTTTTTCCTTTTAAAATTTCTGAGTATCTCTCGAAAATATCATCCAATGACTAAGAGCCGAACCATTTAATTTAAAACATAATTAATTGCAATTTACATAATATTTTCGATAAGTTCACACAGTTCTGAGCGGTAATGATAGTATTTACGGTCCTGTCCATAATGGATTTTTGACCGAAAAGTTAATGAGTATCCAAACGTATATGTATCCAAATGGATACTTTCCGGGCGTTCAGTAAATGAAACGGTTTATGATCACAGTTTTTAACAAACGACCTTTTGGTAAATCGCGTCGTAAGTGTAGGTTCCTTCCCTTCTATTAATGTTTTTAAAGCTGTTTGGGTGGTTATGGTAATATTCTAAGGGTATATTTTGAGACGGAGTTATAATGGATTTTCAGACGCGAAGCACCAAGCTTTGGGTACGCTAAATGGTATGCAGACATTTACATCGCTTGTACAAAAACAAAGATCATGTGATTGCTTCTTTCGTATTGTGGATTATTGCCAAACGCCAGGTATCATCACTAGATTTATCTTCTGATGGAAAAACAATCAATTGGGCATCAATCAAAGGCATACAATTTGTGAATTTTTAAGCTTTTGTGCGCTAGTAAAACGAGTCTTCCAATTGAAAGTAGCTATAATTTGGTTTAACTTAATAAAGTAACAAAAATGTATTACTCCTTAGCTGAAGATGACTCACTCAGACAAACCTCATATATGCATCAAGAACCTCATCCCAATTTCACCCACCTAATTCATTTCACGATGAAATTAAAGCCACAAACAAATGACAGTCGATCTCGAGTCAAACCACGTCATTTGCGAGATCCCGCAGCACAATGCAAGTACTAAATAAGTTACCGCGAGGCCTCATTAGCCCTTTATTTCTCCTACGTGGGAGACAAAGGCTTGAGGTTCATTAAATTCATAAATGCTGATTCCGATGCTTTGCGCGCATATTTGATTTTGTTATTAAAGTTGAGTTATTATATTAGAGTCTGGAGATAAGAGTCTTACTTTGTTGTAGGGTGAATTAAACGTCGTATCAAATTATATTTATTTAGTTATTATTCACGGGTGTAGAGCTGCTTGTGTTTTCATACACTTTACTTACATAGTTTTTTCTTGCTATGGAGTTCTTTCTAAAGCCATTACTTAGTATGTTCGTCTCTATGCTCGATGGTAGTCCATCTTTGAATTGCCATTCAATTTGATCGTGCTATCATCCGGAGAGTAGAAACTAGTTGCTAGTTTTCGTTGACTGTTAAGAGATGTAGCAGTTTCTAGCGGTTGCACCTCTTTTACAACAGTTCGTATTTTTGAAGTACACTTATATATTTGA
This sequence comes from Alsophila aescularia, assembly GCA_946251855.1. Lineage (NCBI taxonomy): Eukaryota > Metazoa > Arthropoda > Insecta > Lepidoptera > Geometridae > Alsophila > Alsophila aescularia. Next base: position 17,372,790 of record OX276380.1, on the reverse strand, counting down.
AATTTATAAATTTGATGTTATTTTAATAACATTACAATAGATAACTGTGCAGTATTAATAACAATTTACATTTCTTGAAAAATCCTTTTTCATTAATTTTTGTCCAGATTATAGGGGCACTTTTGGTCTTACAAAATTTTGTTTTTGTTTACATTAAAGTTATATAACTGTTCTACAACTTCTTACTCACTCAGTGGGAACCCTTTAATTTTTCGGGATTAAAAGTATCCTATGTCCTACATCGTAGTATGAACTCAAATCATACAAAGTTTCATTTGAATTCATGCAGTAATTTCGGCGTGATGCGCGGCTAAGATACAGACAGACAGATAGACAAAAAGAAATATCAAATATACAGTTTTGGCTTTAGTATCGAACATAAAGAACCATATAAAAAAATATAAATAAAACTTCATTGTACAGATTTGGACCTGTTAAAGTTTCCAAACGTTACTGTTCCTTCATGAAATATCCTGCGGTTGTGGAGCGGAGCGGGAGGGGTGTGTTGACTATCTCCTGAATTAGGTAATCCTCTCGCACCGCTCCTTAACCGAACGTACTCAGCTGAGAGCTACTTCTTGTACTCGTAGTGGTACAAAGTTGTTCGCAGTGTAGTGACTTCTCACTTCTTAGAGTCACTTTTGAAATTAACAAGATAGGTTGAATTACCGTAACTTAATTAATTACCCGACTATAAGTAAAGCCTAAGTAGGGTAATCTGAAGGGATACCCTTCCGTTTACTTCCCCATACCATACCATACCATATATATTTAATAGTCTATGTATGTTTTACAGGCATGCAAGTGTGTATGTATGTATTTATCACACTCAAATATAAAGGCGAAAGTTTATGTTTTGTGTGTTTGTGTGTGTGTGCGTGTGTGTGTGTGTGTGTATGTTTGTTCCTCCTACAAGCTCAAAATGTAAACGGATTTGAATGAAATTTGGTATAGAAGTAGCTCGTACCCTGGATTAACACATAGGCTACTTTTTATCCTGAAAAATGCACTGTTCCTGAGGGACGCGGGTGAACCCTAGGGCCGCAGCTAGTGTTTGCATATGTTCTACCTTAGGTCACCTAATGATCGCGCCTATTGATCCAATTTGGACAAAATTATGTCATTACGGTCAGAACTTAAAAGGAATTTTAAAAAAATACTCCAATAATGGCTTCCGTGGTAAGTCATAACAATACTCGGGTTTTAGATTCTGAACTTAATCCATTGTCATTTCAAACCGATTTTAAATATTACAATCCCGTCTTATAATCTCGGACAATCGACGATCACATCTTCCATTATCGAAATACATTTAAATTATCGACATTCATTGCATTCATTATACATTCATTACAATCACAATGCATCCGTAGGTGTCGATAGATACTCTTATAAGATACGACTGCGGGGGCGAACTATGGTGTTATTTACTACCGGGGTAGATGAACTATTGTGTGACATCGAGAGGTTTAATAAGCGTTAAAAGAGTTGATCTATGACTTGGAAATCTTTCCAAGTTAAAGATAAACACAACTGTGTGTTCAGATTAAGTTTAATGTTATTGAACTTGTTGGATGAATCACACAACTCAATAATAGACTATGGCCCACTGTAACTACTACAAAATGAATAAGTTTTAATATATTACTAACTAGCTGAGTCCGCCAGCTTTGCACTTATTTCTGGGTTATAAGTATGTTACAGCATGACCAAAAGTACACCTCTAAAGCGCATACCTAATTTATACCAGATTTAACCTAGGATCCGCACCAATGACTTTTCTAAGTTATGTGCGGTTTTCCATCGCTTCGTGCTTCGGAGGGCACGTTAAGCTGTCGATCCCGGCTGTTATTGATTAATAGTAGCCGTTAAGCCAAGTCAGAGGCCCTCGGGCGGCCTGATAACCTCTGACACCAGAGGCCAGCACTATCTCATACGATAAACAAACAATACCAGACATCAAAATTGGTACACCAGTCAGATAGTTTTTTATCGATTGCTCGGCTTCTACTCATAGGACAATTGTAAAGTACCAGCTTTTAATCCTGGAACCGTCACGTAGGGTCTTTCAAAGCCCGACTTCTAAGGAATTACAAAATCTATGCGTGGTTCACAGAATCTTATGTACCTTCCTAAAAGGGTTTATAGTTGTCTAGCTGATGGCCGCGCCTTCACACACTTGGTCATTTCTATAGGTTAAAAGTATTCCTAGGGTTTATAGTTGTCTAGCTGATGGCCGCGCCTTCACACACTTGGTCATTTCTATAGGTTAAAAGTACTCTACGTCTATTCCAGGTCCTAAAATACCAAAATACCAACATTTGATCAAAATTCCTTTAGCCTTCAACAATATTTTTATCAATTGCTCGGCTTCTACTCATCGGATTGAGATACCAAGTACGCCAATTTTGTCAAACCCTAAGCTATGCAACAGTGAAAATTCAATCAACCCAGTAATTTTTGCGTGATGCGTGAACAAACATACATACAGACAAACAAACTAACAAACAAACAGACTGACATGATAAAAAAAATGTTAAACTCTTTTTCAGAACCTTATTTTAAGTATCCTAGACCTTTTCGTTCTTATTGCTTTATGATAAGCATAGATATATTCGTAAATGCGCATTGCACCAAAGTGCTGTGGGTGATGGACGTATTTCTGCGGCATAGGCCCTTCAAAGACCCCACGCGATGACTCGGCTAAGTAAAATTGTTTTGAAAATTGTTGATATTTTTGATAAATAATACATTTTATTTGGGTATTAATGCATTGCCTGTATTGATTAATTGCTTCAGTTCAACAGCGACAGAATAAAATACGTTATAACGGAGGAACAGCAACAGCAATAGATTTAGGGCTGGTTTCATCAAAACGAATTGGTGGTGAAGAGGATGAAAACGCTGATTTGGAATGTTCGGATGAAATAAGTTAGCATAAACAGAACAAGCATACACGGAATCAGAACAAGCATGCGAGGATATTTATATTTTGGATCAACACCAGGATTCTGAACCTCCAGTACCAGTTGAAGAGCAGCCTGTATTGAAAAATTATTTTAGGAAAACTTTGATGGCCAAACGTTGATATATTTATTTGTGTTACTTTTATGTTTATTTTTTTATAGAAGCCTGTTGCATGTTATTACATATAGTATTAAGAAAAAACTAGTTTCTTTTAAGTTTCTTAACAAAAATGTGTTAAGAAACTTTTTTTTTTACTTGGAACATGTCCAAAGAAAGACTATTCTGTCCCATATTTTTTTACGTATAAATCAATAAATAAATAAAAGTATGTATTATTTTGTCTTGAGTTATTGTGATTCCTACAAAAAAAAATATATTAGAAGTCTATAATAAATTCAAAAGGGCGAAATTAGGATAAGGTCCTTGATGCATATTTGAAGAATGTGTTTGTGATTGAGTCACCTTCAGCTACGGAGTAATAAATGATTGTTAATTTATTAAGTTTAACCAAATTATAGCTACTTTCAATCGGAAGACTCGATATTACAAGCTTACAAACGCTTAAAAAATTAAACATTGCTGTGTTCAAATGCATAACTTTGATTGTTTCTGCATCAGAAGATACCTATCATACCTGTCGTTTGGCAACAATCCACAATACAATAGGAGCAATAATATGCTCTCATGTACCCTTTGTTTCTGTACAAGTGGTGGAAATATCTGCATATCATTTAGCGTACCGAATTATCGTACGAAAAAGCTTGGTGCTTCGTGTCTGAAAATCTATTATAAATCTACTAGGTGCCTGCGGCTTTTCACAAATGTTAACTTCTTTTGGTTGAAAAAACTCTACATGCTATTCCAGGCTCTAAAATACCAATTAACCACATAAGATCAAAATTACAGGTCACAAAAATAATTTCAACGAGTTTTAAGCTTCTTTCTACTCATCCGATTGAGATATAAAGTAGGTACATCAAAATAAAACATCAAATGTAAGTCTAAACCTAAGCTATCCAATTATTATTGTAAGAACTGTATTTCAATCTGTCCAGCAGTTTTTACGTGATATGCAAACAAGCATCCATACAGATAGACACAAATTTTAAAACGTTATATTCTTGTACGTTAGCCGCTAAATATGCGCTGTAGCCACAAAAAAGATTTTCCTTAGTCCATTTTAATTAAGTATTGGAGGTTATTTTCTAAAAAATATCTATTTTTTCAGACTTTTTGTTACTTAGATATACTACAAAGTCAACTGAAGTGCATAAAGTCCAGAATCGTTGAAGCCCATACATATAAATCTGATACCTTTGTCTGTCTATGCCATTCTATAGATGACGATAACAAGTATGGAAATCTGCGTTATTTAAATACAGTTTTGGAATTATGAAGTTGTTAATTTCATATGGATTCATGTAATTTTTGCTAAACGACATTAACCTAATACAAATTTTAATACGAAACAACTCGACGCGCTTGAAAAATAACGTCACGGGTCGCATTGAACCGTTTAGGATATTTATAATTCCGAGACCGCGCAGAGCGATTATGACTTCCTACTGACTTCCGTTACAAAAATTGCAGCATATCACATTCAAATCCAAATAACCTGCCATCAGAGTTTTCCATTTTAGTAAATAATCCTACTTCCTCGCCGTAATGCCGTGAAAACAAAGCAAAAGGAAAAAATCCACCCCGCTGTTTCCGCACGAAGGCACCCTCTAGTGCAGGGGGAGTTTTAACACGAGACCTACAGCTCTAGTGCACCGGCGACTCATTAGGGGACAAGTAGGGGACAAGGTGGGCCCTGAGGGCCTCTACCTCGCAAAAGGGGTTCTTTTTCACTTGTGAAACTTTCCTAACCTTACGCACTCATTTGGGTCTAAAAAAAATTATGATACGTCTCGTTTCGTGTTTTAGTAATCTGTCAGTTTTGATGACAATCAGATAGATAGATAGATATAATACTTTATTTACCAGTTTACAAAAATACTTAGCAAATAGGAACAATCTACAATTATGTACTTTCTTTTGAGTATTGTTTTATGTACTTGATAAGAGGCTGAAAACTTAATAACTCAGTACTCTCAAAATAATAATACTTTGTCATTTTATTATTATTATGTGACAGATTCCTTTCTAGCGACAAAGCTACAGATTTTATACAAGGCTATAGAAGTATTATTATATCTGTATTTTCCTACATATTTCCTTAATTTATTATACAATTTAAGAAGTAAGTACAATTTAACAAACTTTTATTATCTTATTTAGCACCTTTTACTAACTAGCTTTCTTGTCTGTCTGTTTATTTGTTTGTTTGTTTGTTTAGTACAAAATGTTGCAGTAGATTTTAAACATACTTCGCGATGAGCTAGACTTGAAACTTGAAACTTTGAAATCATTTCTATTGTTTGCCTGTTTGTCTGTTCAGTACTAACAAATTTGTATAAAAACGTAGTATAGGTTTTTTCATTCACAAATTCTCGCGATTTAATATTTATACTGAATAAAAATTAACAATTTCAATGAAACAGTTGGGCAGCCCCTATGTTACTGCAGGCTTATAGTACATAGTAATATTATTTATTGTGTGCTTACAGGTCAAATAATATCAAAACTTATTAATTTTCCGTCCGTGTTATTTTGCAAGTCTCTTTAAATCAGAATAAAGTCGCAAGTTCTTTGCAGGTTAGTAACTAATTATTTTTATAACCGGTAAAAATTTCAAAAACTTGAACGAAATATAATATTATTACATTCGTGTGTGTTCCTTGCAAAGCAAGAATGTATGCCTCGCATTGCGCCGCGAATAAATCTCAGTTTGCAGTCTGTGCTAATTTCAAATTGTCTTAATTTATTTTGTAGGTACGGCACATTTGTTTCTTGGCCTCTGTACGTTAATACAATTAGTTTGTTGTGTTGTTTGTGCCTCTGGGGTGTTTCCGAGAGCGACACATAACTTATCCTGTCTTAGCTATGTTGTTTCTATTGAAATTGATAAGGCTGGTTTGTTACTTAGGTGTATGCGTGAGTGCTCTCATCATCAGCTTATACTTGTCCACCGCTGGACGAAGGCCTCCCCCAATGCACGCTACTGAGGTCGGTCTTCAGCTTTCTTCATTCATTTTCTATTTTCCATTTTCTTCAGGAAATGTGAACAGCCCACTGCCACTTTAGCTTGCTTATCCTTGCATCTATGTGGATTACCTTAGTTTTTAGCGTAAGTGCTCCTATTTGCAAGAAACTGAGAATATTACCCATTGCAGTCAATGGATCCTCTTGAAGTTAAGGCCGCTCAGCAAGCTATGGAGAGAGTTATGCTCGGAGTTTCTCTGAAGGACAAGATTCGTAATGAAGAAATCCAACAGAGAACCAAAGAAAAACTAAACATAGCTCTAAAGATAAGCAAGCGAAGTGGCAGTGGGCTGGTCACATTTCCCGGAGAACCGAGAACCTTAGGGGTAGACGAGCTCTCGAGTTGACACCATGTTTAGGCAAACGCATTGTAGGACGCCCTGTGGCCAGGTGGAGTGACGACCTGCGAAAACCAGCTGTAAGAAAATGGATAAGGAGAGCTGAAAACCGAGCGTGCATTAGGAGAGGCCTACGTCCAGCAGTGGACAGATGTAGGCTGATAATTATCATGAGAATTAATAAGCGCTTTACAACCCAATGTCAATAATAATAGTTCAAAAATTCGGATCTGTGATTTCAAAAGTATAGTTAGTTTTAAGCTGAACAGACCTCAAAAATATTATTATAACCTGGACATGTTCAGGTATCCAAATAGAGACACAATAGTTGCTTGTATGTTGGAATTAAAATATATTTTTCCAACCATTTGTTATAAAGGAAAAAAATGGATTACGGACGGGGCTTGAACCCACATCTTATATTATATAGTCTCTATTATTATATAGTCCAGTTCTATATATGTACCACTACGCGGTACATATTTTGCGGTTTGTGTATAACACTACAAATTTTTCCTTCAATTTCTTCACACGTCTTATGGGGACGGTAAAGCAATCTATTGGATGATTTACTGAATATTTCACCTCAATACCTCAATATTTTCAAATGTGTTTGAATTGTACTCTTTTGAAATTCAAACCCTAGAGGTAAAAATACTTACAGAATCACGAGAATATAATTATTATTTTGGATTCCAATACCAAACCTTTAGCTGGCAGCCCAATCATAAAGTTTAATATGTATAAGCCATCTTAAATAGCCTCTTTTGGCTCTTGTATTTTAGTCCCGGCACTCGCGCATCGCCGAGCCTTATATATTGTGAAACGTTGTCACATAAATAGTCACTTTAAATGCTGTAGGGCTTAGCTCGGAACTTATGGTACAGAAAGTCGACAATAATGTTTTCTTATGTTTTTAACAATTTTCAGCGCACTTGGACCGAAAACAATGAAAAGTAACTCCAGGCTAATAGAAAAACTTCATATTTATTTCTCTTTGAAAAACGATTTTTATCATACGTTTTCACCACAGGTACAACTACATAATCCTAATCGAAATCTATATTATTTATACCTATAAAATATTTATGGGCTGTTATTGATATCAGCAGTCATTAAGCCTATGTCAGAGGGTTGGGTTTACTGACAAACTTTGACACCAGAGCTCAGCGTTGCCTCAAACAACAAGTAAGCAATCTATAAAACAAACCCGTGACATGCTGACTGACCGCGACTAATAGACAATGCACCGGGACTTAAAGATTTTAAAATTCGAAGAAATGATCTTAACTATTTCTAACTAGATATTCACTGACTACTAGGGCTATGAATGCATTCCGGTGAAATTTTCGAAATTGCAGGCGGGTAGCAAAGACAGATAGGCGCAGATAGTCTCATATACAGATATACTCAAAAACACAGAGTGCCTGCAAGTTTCTATACAAATCTGTAAACCTTGCAAGTCTTTCTGAAGACATGTATCATTATGAACATCTGAAAAAACAACGAAACAAGAATAATTTAAAAAAAAACCTTTTATGACCTTTTTTATAATGCAGGTATCATTTTTTTAAATATTTTTACGTGTGTTTTTTTTTATTTTTTTGTTTAATTTTACAATGTTACTATTTTATTTCTGTGTCATCGGTTTGTGAGCTACCCTGAAAGTTTCGGCCGAATAGTTAATCGGAAAAAGCTCGAAATTTGAATTGCAAGAAAACAAATTTAATTTTCAAGTCATTCAGGACACCTATTTTACTACAGACACGAAGACGTCTTCATCCTAAATGATAAATATCACAATTCAAGCGATCTCGAACAAAAATGCACTCTCTCTAATCGGGAAGACGGAAGCAATGTTTGCACTGGTCATACACTATCACTTTTGTGTGCACAACGTTGATCGAACAGTCTTATTTAAACAGTTCGCATTAGCAGTCCCCTCAGCACAGTCCACCCTGCCCTATCGTTATCGTGAGCCTAAACCTCAGACAAATCTGGTGGATCAGACACATCACTCTTAATACGAGGATCATGATTTAGATTGATAAGCAGCCGTGGTGTTGGGTGCAGGTTTGTGTAGATGCGGCAGTATTTTTGGGACAGACGTTTTAGAAATTATAATTATATTTTCCTGATAAACTTTATCAGCACTCCGATTTTGCAGCGCGATGACATTTGTTCGTTGAATCCACAATTAGTGCTCTAAAAAAGTTTTAAGCTCTGGTTGTATACACGTACATTGCTTTTGCTACGCGCTCAATTTGTATATTTGTAGGAGGTAAACTAACTGTAAGATAAAAAATATTAAGTGTACAGTTTTGTTTTGTTATTATTTTTGCTTTTTTGTTGTTTGACCGTAGGGACTATTGAAAGTTCGATTTTCAAATTTAGGAGTAACTTAACTTTAAAATAGTTAAGCGAGTTTTAACGGAGCCCTTAGTTGCCAAATGCATGAAGCAAGATAGAAAGGAAAATGTATTACAGACCGTCAGTCTATACTTTCTTGACTCTATGTTGTATACTCATTACTTAAAAGGACTAAAATGTTATCTTATTCGACAGGCCCAGTATCCCTGACTCTGACTTCCTAAGCTAATGATTGATGTATCAGCAACTCCACAGAATTCCTTAAAATAATTCTACTAGGTATTTTTTATATTTTGTACGGGTTGAAGCAGTTTAAAATTGTTCATTTGTGTGTGTTCCACATCGTTAAAAACGGCACGTGTCTGGAAAAAGTAGAGTGGTGATCGTTAAGATTACATGTTGTGGTACCTACAAGGGAGTTTCCTTAATAACTGTAACTAGGATAGTCAACTAATACTCAAATAAAATAAAAACAAATGTTGCCAAACAAACCACTCACCTTATTACAAAAGTGTCAAGACTGATTCTACACCTCAGACTCCTTTGTATGCCTACCAACGTCATCTAACGAGTAAAAATGAATCAATCATTTAATACTTTATTCAGAGAAAGTTATCACATTATTATAAACTAGCTTTCCCGCCAGTGACTTCGTCCACGCGGGCTACTCTTTATCGCGAAAAAAAGCATCCTATGTTCTTCTAGGATATTAAAAACCAATAAAAAAAGTAGGTATAGAACCAATGCTCTTGAAGTTTTTTGACCGACTTGTTATTTTGTTTCAGTTTTCCCGTGGAAACTTACAATTTTCCGGGATAAAAAGTATTCTTAGTTTTATTCAGGCTATAAGCTATCTCCATGGCAAATTTCATCGAAATCTGTCCAGCCGTTGTTGCGTGAAAGCTCCCCAAACAAACAAACAAACAAACAGACATCGTTTCACTTTTATATATTGGTATGGATGCGAAAGTTTGTGAGTGAGTGTGTGTGTAACTATGTTTGTCCGGCCTTAACGCTAAAACGGCTAAACAGATTTAATGAAATATGCATGCATCATTATCCATTAGGGTGAATCCGCGGGCGCAACTAGTCCATGCCAATATATGAAAGTGAATCTTTGTCTGTCTGTTTGTTTGTTTGTTTGGGGAGTTTTCACGCGATAACGACTGGACAGATTTTGATGAAATTTGGAATGGAGATGGCTTATACCCTGGAATAAAACATAGGATCCTTTATATCCCAGAAAATTAGCTTATACCCTAGAATATAACATAGGATTCTTTTTATCCCGGAAAATTGAAAGTTTTCACGGGAAAACTGGAAAATGTTGAATACTCGCTGTAAGGAACGGTTGCAATGGAAACAAAATAACAAGTCTGTCAAAAACCTCAAGAGCATTGGTGCTATAGCTACATTTACATTAGTTTTTAATATCCTAGAAAAACATAGGAATATTTTTTCGCGATAAACAGTAGTCCTTTACCTTTTGTAAAAGTCAGTAGTTGTGGACGAAGTCGCGGGCTGGAAAGCTAGTATACAATAAAATAGACAAAACCTTCGTAATTCTCAGCTCAAAACATAATACTACTTATTCTACTACGTCTGTAAACATTCTTAAACATTTGCCATTACATTTAAAAGCCACAGATTAAATACTAGATACTTCGGTAATACCGTCATCACTGACCGTCGCCAATCAACCGCGACCATCAAAAGCATTCGAGTCGTGAATATGTGAAACACAAGCGTGTCCACACATCCTCCCGTACCTAATTGAGACATTTTACACGAAAGGATGTGATTATTACCGAACATAAAACTTTGTTTGAGGAACCCCAAACGGATCTTTAAATAGTTTTGGCTCAATACAGAAAGAGATGCAGTATGTCAACTGATGCAGTTTTACTCAAGCAGACATAAACACCGTAGAGTCTGTGCGTAAACAGAACCGGTCGCAGCAAAAGAAAACCATAAAAAATATTATTTTTATGGTAATTAAAACCAACACCAACATTCTTTTTTAAACTAATGACATCAAATAAAAAATAACTTCAAGAAAATGTTATAACCGACTACAAAATTAATAAAACAATCTTATGTGGGAAACAGATAAAGAAGTCTGTGCCGTTGATTTGGTTCGATTTAAGGAAATTGTGCACCGACTTCCCATATAAGATTATTTTATTCATTTTGAAGTCGGTTTTAAATTATTTTTTAAATTTTATTTTATTTCCCTATTTTGAGTGGCGTGAACAATACATGAACTACAGCAATCGCAAGTGACTTGCTGTTATCGCGCTGTGAGTAAATTTTATTAGTATGTTAAGTACTTACCTTGTTTGTCCAGAGAGTCGTATAAAGTTGGATTACTGTTAAGAACATTATGTAGTAGGATGAAAGCCCCAGAATATTTCGCGGTCGGTTATGCTCAAACACGATTCGGTTCAATACAATGAAAGTTAATTTGGGCGTATTGGACGGTAATTAAGAGATGTGCTGGATTTATCGGCGAACAGCACCCCCAGCAAATAATACCGCATACGAAGACGACTCATTCAATACAAACAGTTCTGTGAAATCATTGATCTAATCGTTATTATCATTGATGTAATTAGTAAAAGTTTTTATGTAATTATTGATGTTTGTTAGATTTACAAATATAAATTATAATTATGTGAAAGGTAACAGTTAATAATTTCATTATATATTACCGGCACATAATTAGTTATTTTATTATACTAACTGCATATTAAATAATTTTATAATTCGATTGTAAATATATGTCTATGTTTTTTGCTTAGTTTTACCCATTTTGAATCTTTTCTGTCTGTTGATGTTTTTTTTAACCAAATAGTTAGTTTAACTAGACAGTACTAATATCTAACTAGTTCAAATATTTATATAATTCGAAAAGTAACGTACTACAGTCATTTGAATGGTAATGCACACGTTAATATAACTGCATAAACGTATTTTAATATAAATTACATTGTAACATCTTTCCGCGCGCTTTCCTGCAATCTATAGAAGTGATTTCATATAAAAGCGTAACCAATGTTTAACCAGAAGTGTGTAACCGGAACTGTAACAGGAACCCGGGGAAGCGCGTGCTATTTGATGAGACCATTGAGCGTGCACGGTGCTGTCAAGCTAGAAGACAAAAGTGCAAAATGTAAAAAATTAAAGTGCAGAATGTAAACACTTCAGTCGGGAACTCCGGTACTTCAAATTAGTAGCCAAGCGTTTGCAAGCTGAGCTAAATACGGTTTTCTAACGAAAAGTAAGATCCCTGACTCTGGCTTCTTTAGCTAATGATTGATGTATCAGCAACTCCGCTTAATTGATTTAATTCTTTTACTTATCAGATGAAATAGTTGCTGATTCATAGTTGACCAATGAGTGCGCGCGGTGCTAGAGTATGTTAATGTTGCTTATTACAAAGGTAAGATATCATATGTTACACATCATGTGCGACTACTGTAATGCTCGCTCGTTTTTTTAATTCTACTTTTTCTGTATGCACAAATGATCAAAGAGAATACAAATACTACGATCGTATTGTATCGTAAATTACAAATGAAAAAAACATTATGTAATTTAGACCAATTTACTTAGTTTATAGTATCCATTAGTTAACCCATTACAAGGGGGAAGACAATAGAAAAATACGATCAGCTCTATCACCCAATGATCGTCAAAATAGACCCGTAGGTAGAGTCCGTTACAACAAAGTGTTAGATCGTAATCTTAGGTAGAGTTTTTTTAATATAAATTGTCATGATACTCTTGATAGGGTTATGTTGGGGTAAATTTAACATTCATTCTTTTACTAACTCTTGAATATGTCTTTTTTCTCTCAGTGCATATCCATAGTTATCACCTAATTTAATTATTGATATGTTCTATTGCTTTTTGGCCTTACTGCACATAGAATTCAATTATGAACCGTTACATTGATTGTTGCATGAGCCGTACTTTCTGTAATGCTATGAGTTGTATCTATTTACATTTGAAAAGGTGTCTTATCAATTTAGGCTTAAATATATGACCCTATTAACTTCCGCGCTCAACATTGTTAATGTGACTCAACCAAATAAGGTTTTATATTAAATCGGTTCACCAATCATAATAAATCCCGTTGATATCGGATATTTACAAAACAAGCCGTGTTTTTAGCATCACCGCACGTCTAAGCAGCCACTTATTTTTTATTTTATGCTTGCTTTATCGCCTACTTAAATCCAATCTGGGGAATATCAAAGCGGGAGTCTTAAGAAGCGTTCTCAAACGATCAAACGGTTTTGATATGACACCGGGCATAAAGCTGCATGCAGGTTGGAGCGTTTTGTTGTAGTGTAACGTTTTTGAGAATGTTCCAAGTACCATTGCTTCATTAATTATTAATTATTTTTCCATTATTTCATTGTGTGTGAATTTGTGTGTGAGTACGTGACATGAGCATTTTGCTATAAAGACAAAATTAAAAGCACTGATGTGTTTCTAAGTATGATGAACAAAAGGAAACTATATGCTTTTAAAGATATAAAGTCCCGGTTGCACGATATTCAAGGATTTATGAGCATTGCTCTGCAGCTGTTGGTTTCTCTCAACATATGATGAAACAACGGCACGAATATGTAGAAAATTTTAAACAATGAAACACGAACTACAAAATAGAAAACTGACGACCAAAACACACCAGTAAGCGTAATTCAACCTCTTTCACAAGACCAGAGAGGTGTTAAAAAGAGAGAAGATGGTAAATTTCTATAATCAATCGAAGCAATGCAACATTCAAGTCAATTAAACACAATGCCAGAAAAAGCTCGTATCGTAAGTTCCCACATTACACTTTCTTGAACATAAGAAACGTATTTTCGATGTTTTACAAACCATACAGGCTGATGTTACGTTGAAAATTAATGTTCCAGTCTATACACATAATGACGGGCCTTATTCACACTGGGTTGGGCCTTCTCGTTACTTTGAAACATGAGACGCACGAAACCAGATTTAATTAGAAACTATCTGTAAAACGGGAGCTCTTTGGCGCGTTTTTTATTTTTAATTAAGCGGTTATAATATGCTTGATCCAAACAAATTACTTTTGGTATGTTTAAACAGCAATTTTGTGGAAGCTGATCCAAATGTTAAACTTTTGGCAACTTTAACATTTGGATCTCGGTACCAAGATTTTCGAATTACATCAATACAGAGACTTTCATTGAGTTTGGGAGTCGAGACACAATAAGTGAGTCTATGATCAAAACAAGGTGCAATCATTTGTGTGATGAGCAGAAATGTTTGTTTCCGAGTCATGGATGTAATATTAGTATCTATGTATGTTTATCCGTTATCTAGTATTACAACCCTGTACAAGGATACCCATCCTAGTATGAGGATATGTAATTGGTATGAGTTGTTCTGAATACATAATATACTAGTTTTCACCCGCGACTTTGTCCGCGCAGACTTCAGTTTATTGCGAAAAAGGGCATCCTATGTTCTTCTAGGATATTAAAAACCAATGCAAAAGTATAGCACCAACGCTCTTGATGGTTTTTGACAAACTTGTTATTATTTCGTTTCCACGGCAACATGGTTCCTAACAATGAGTAACCACAATTTTTCCTGTGAAAATATAAAACTATTTTCCGAGATAAAAGTATTCTATGTTGGTATCTATATTGTACAGTACCTAATTTAAAAAAACATCAAAATTATATCAGCCGTTTTAGCGTAAAAGCTCACCAAACAAAAACCAAACAAACAGACAACGTTTCACTGTTATATATTGGCGTGGATATATAATTGGTTCGAAGTTATCATAGACCAAACAAAACGATGCATATAAAAAAAACTTGGAGTCGTCCAAGTTGATTTGGATATCTTCTTTCGCACAGTCTATGAACTAATTACTGCACTTTGTCCAATTTACTCAATTTGGTATAAATCTCCAAAACCATAATTATTATTATTATCAAGTGTGTAAAGCTTACTGAAAGGGTAGCAAGATCTTTAAAGGCGTCACAGACGACGAAACTGCTATAATATTTCATGTTAAGATATCTGCATATCATAGCATATTATCACACACGGTTAAGATAAGATAATATATTGAAATTATTCATTCTCTCGAAGGCCGTCCTACTTGAAACACATATTTCTTCACCGCATTCTATATACAGAATGATGAAATATGAGTCATACGGTTTCACTATTGGACTATTGGATTTTATGAGCGATGGTGGTCTAACGGTGGTATAGTGCAATTTAGAATCCAACGATACCGGGTTCAAAACCTAGGCTCCGCACCAATGACTTTTCTGAGTTATTTGCGGTTTTCCATCGCTCCGTGCTTCGGAGGGCACGTTAAGCTGTCGGACTCGGCTGTTATTGATTAATAGCAGTCGTTGAGTCATGTCAGAAGCCCTCAGGCGGCCTGATAAACTCTGACATCAGAGGCCAGCACTACCTCATATGACAAAAATACTATTAGATCTATTGGATAGCTCAGCAGACGAAGATTCTGATTTCGACTTTGATATTCAAATTGCATTAGAGCACTATAAAAGGCGGACAATTTGGATAGAAAATCAAATTAAATTTAGAAAAAACCACGGTGAATTTAATTTATAGGCAGATCTTTCTACAAAAAAATATACAAACATAAACTCCTTATAATAGGCTACTGAAAAAGAATATAATATATATTTTTTAAATCGTTTCTGTCTGTACTTTTCTTCCTGGAATAACATATAATTATGCAACTTTTGACTTAGATCAAAGCCACGGGCACAGCTTAAATTAGTACATTAATGTATATTTTGTATCTTAAGTGAGTATGTTACAATATATTTCGTTTCTTATGATTGCTTCTTTTAAAAAAATCCATATCACTCGATATACTCGATTTGTTTTTTTTTTTTAAGGTTTAACATTGACACGAACTCACAAAACTAATGAGCTAAAAACAGGTAGTCCTATGTTGTTTGTAAGCTCAATAAAGTAAAAGCTCTTTCAATATGGAATTTGACACATAATCGTGCCTTACAGAGTCATCCATTGTAAATAGACTAAAAGCTACCATATATCAAGTTTATCGAGTATATAACTATATACTCGATATACTGTAAGATGAAAATATATGTTAAGTATCTTCGCCGTTTGTGATGGTTCATATAAATTGTATGGAAAGCGATATTTTATCTTAACATGGAATGTTTTACTATTTTCGTCGTCTAAGACGCCCTTTACTGCCAAACCCGTGACGTGTATGCGCTGTAATTACAGCTTTCAAAAGAGCTCGTTTGCGACTCACATTCACACGCTTTTAGTTGGAAACACTATTTATATTTCAGTTTTGTGGTTTAACTTTCGGTTTTCTAGTTGAGATGGTTAGATTAAATTAGTTTTGAATAACAATCGAATCTAGTTGGCATGACATCATTTTGATAGTTTTTGGATCTGCAGTTAATTTATTGAACATTGTTCTTGCTAACTGATAACCTTTTAAATTTATAATTTTACCTGTTTCTTTAGGTGGCCACATAGCTCGTGAACCGCTGGATGAGAAATATTCTCGACTGGCG
The DNA here is from genome assembly GCA_946251855.1 of Alsophila aescularia. NCBI lineage: Eukaryota > Metazoa > Arthropoda > Insecta > Lepidoptera > Geometridae > Alsophila > Alsophila aescularia. Next base: position 17,356,379 of record OX276380.1, on the reverse strand, counting down.
ACCACCTATCGGAAAACATAGCGTAGGATGAATCCTCACGAGGTAGATCGAAGACCTGGCGAGAATTGCGGGCAGTCGTTGGATGCAAACAGCGAACAATCGCAAGTTATGGCAATTTATCGTAGAGGCCTGCCTATGTTTAGTTCAGTCTTCCGGCTGATGATGATCTGCCTGTCAACAACAAGAAAATAAAATACATTCAATAGCACTGTAGTAAAAATAAATATTGTAAATTATACTAGCTGCGCCTCGCGGTTTCACCTGCGTGAGAGATGATGCTGATTATGAAAAGTATCCTTTGTGATGTTGATTGATGATGATTAAAAATATACTATGTGTTATTTCAGGGTACAAGTTATCTCCATTTTAAATTTCTTCAATATCCGTTTGCCTGTTTGCGAGTGCAGTATGATGATGATGCTAATGATGATGAGGTAAAGTATCTTATGAATTATTCCAGAGTATAAGCTATCTCCATTCCAAATTTCATCAAAATCCGTTCAGCCGTTTGAGAGCGAATTATGACGATGATGATGATGAAAAGTATTCTATGTGTAACTCCAGGATATAAGCTATCTCCATTCCAAATTTCATTAAAATCCGTTCGTCGTTTGAGAGTGAAGTATGATGAAACAGATGATGATGATGACGATGATGATAAAAGTATTATGTCTGTTATTACAGAGTATAAGCTATCTCCATTCTAAATTTCATCAAAATCCGTTTAGCCTATTAATAATGAAGTATGATGATGACGATGACGATGATGATGATTATGATGATGAAAAGTATCCTATGTTTTATTCCAGAGTATAGATTATCTCCATTCCAAATTTAATCAAAATCCGTCCAGACGATATCGATTTAAAACTCCCCAGAGACACAAACAAATAAACACAACGGTTTCACTTCTATGTATTGGTATGGATATAAAACAACTCAAGTTCAAAAACTAAACTAGTATAAAATAGCCGAAGACACTCTTGCGATGAAGACGAATCGATTTATCAATCGATAAACCGCAACCTTTCCCTTGCTTCGTCGTAGTCGGGTAAAAAAGGCAATATGCAGTTGGAGGCGGTATCCCTTTGTTTCGTATAACTTTTTTGATACTAATTTACTTTGGCATAACGAGTTGGGCATAACTTTTAATGACATAATATTAATTTTACATAAACAGTATTTGGCATACTGTTAAGGCAGGCATTATGATATTTTGGGCTATATTATTTTGGACTACTATGGAGTCGCATAAAATATAATGTAGATACTATACAGTGGCAGTAGGTTAAGGTGCAAACATGTTTGTTTTACATAAGTAAGTACATAAAATAAATTAGATTATAAAAAGTTGTTAGTTTATCGTTATGCTAACCTTAGATATGGTAAACATGATAATGCCTCAACATTTATCCGTAATTATAATTATGCTTGCACATTATTAGGATAAGTAAAATTATGCCTCATTAAATTATGACATTATATTTTATGCGTATCGATAGAGAACCGTCGAAAGCATCATGCTTTTCATTACTCGACATTACTTGACGGGATCAGCTAGAACTTGGCGATCTAGCCCCATAACTCCTCATTTTAGTTTAGATTAGTTTTGTTAAATTAATTTGGCCAAGGAGTTTTCGTCGTTGGGTCGGTTTTTTTTTTAGTGTAGGCAGCTTGAAGAATTATTAATTTTTGAATGTTCTTTTAAAGACCTTCATTTTGATATCTCACTCGATAGGTTTTGGTCATTCTTTTGTTTTGTCGGATATACAATATGGCAGCTTTAAGCGACCAAAGAGGTTTTTTTACGCTTCATATATCGTCACTCTCGTGATTAATCCAACGATACCTCATTTATCAAAATCCATCAATCCGTATGAGCTGTATTACGCGCCAAAGGAACATACAAACATACCCATCATACATACAGCCCAAAAATCATAACTTTCCGCAGTCGGACACAAAACACGTTTTTTCACGCCATCGAGTGTCTTACCGGCTCATCTCGTATGGTTATATTATGAATCTGGTGGTAGTCATTTAACTTTCATCAATGCGCTCTTGGAGACAAGGTGAATAAAGATCATTTTGATTCGGTTAGATTTCAGTAGTCTCTGGTTGAATGTCGCTGTAGTCTAGTTGATGACACACTTTACAATCCTGAAAACTTTAGAGAAATCACGAAGTATAAAAATACTTCTAGTATAAATATCTACTCAGCCTGCTTCCACCCACTGCTGGGTATAGGCCTCACTTTCACGCCATTTGCTCCGGTCCTGCGCAAGTCTCATCCAGTCTATTCCTGCATACCTAACAATGTGTTGTCTTACCATCAGGCTGGTGGTCTAGTATAATTATAGTGAATTAAAATCCACTTTCAAAATACTCTGCACTATTTTACAGCAGAGGCAACTCACTTTCACGCTATTTGCTCCGGTCCTGTGCTTATCTCATCCAGTCTATTCCTGCATGCCTAAAAATGTCGTCTAACCACCAGGCTGGTGGTCTAGTATAGTTATAGTAAATTAAAATCCATTTTCAAAGTACTCTGCTCCATTTTACAGCAGAGGCAATTATGGATACGAGAATCGCAGAACAGAGAGCGCCTTTCTGCCATGCAATTCATTCAGCGCTCCAAATTTTCGAGTATCGGACTTTTCAAATGTCCATTGCACTGCAATCGGAAAATGAAAACGACCGCAGAGCGAGTATCAAAAAGCCACAATTTTCACCTGTACGGCTAAAAAAGGCGAAACTCTAAAGTGTCCTACAAGTGCAGGCCAGCAGTAGCTGATGTAAATATGATTGCTGGTTTCAACACTAGCATACTTCGGCACACATAGACGTAGGTAGTATTTTGATGTGATAGTATTTCATGTTAAATGCTTTTTATTTTTTCGTTAGTAAACTTTCTTATCTTCCGTCCAGCTGCACTTTTCAGTAAAGGGTGAACTCATTACAACTGCAGTTCGATTAAAGTCATTTACTTAATATATTTTTATGGAGACTTAAAGGACAATCGGTCTCATCAGTGTTTCATGGGTTGAGTCTTTGAGCCCGTGTAATTTTGAATAAGTACACATATTATGTTACGAGTAGTTTTTAGAGTGTTTACAAAATTTCATTATGTTTGATTAGTTCATATCCGAAATAGAAACAAACTACGTTTGAATGGAGCGGTATAAATTACACACTTAGTGTAATTTGAATTTTGAGTGATGGATAGGTAAATCGTTTTAAGTTCAACATTATTTTTTCTTGAAATTATAGCTAAAACGAGTTCATGAATCGTATGCGATATTTACTACTGCAATAATGAGTCAGTGCTACAGGGACAATATCAAGCCGGCTGCGTTTTAAGAGCCTTAATCGAGGACGGTCCCCGTATGCACGCAGCCACTGTCAAAGTGTGCAATCTGACGTAAATCTACGAACATTGTTAACGCATTAACTCTCTAATGGGAGGGTTTATTTTTAGTTTTATTTTTGGGGATGGCACGCGTTTGAAGGATTCCGTTGGACTTTGTTTGTAGTTACACCGATGAAAATGAGTTTTTTGTTTATGTTCGTTGAGAATGAGTCTTTTTTTTGTTGTGCTGCTGCTGGCGCGGCGTGGTGACTGAGCGGTGCTGCTGCAGTCTTTTTTACAAAAAATCCGTGACATGACAAATGGTGCAACACCCGCACTGCACGGCAACGCAACGCACGCATAGAGGACTTGGGATGCGAGAAAGGGTGAGGTTGTACGCCACCCAGAGCTTCGTTTAAAAAAAAATGCTGTTGGCCTCTACAGTTTCACCGAACGTAGGCGCTAGAGCGCTCCGCCGCAATGCATGAAGCAGAAAGAGCACGCCAAAGTTAAAATGTTGGCGACCGGTACAATTAAAACCAGGACAAACCTTGACTTAGACGGTCGCCTAGATTACGGGGATTGAACTAAATAGTCCTGGATCGCTATTGTTAGTAGTTATCCAGGGGACCCTGAGAAAATGCCTAAGACCCTTTGATTGATTAACCCTCCATTCCTATTAAAATGAAACGAAAACGAGTCGTTTTACCAACGTCTCGTTACTCTTTGAGGTTTTTGTGTGGCGTTTATGTGAAAAGTCTACGGACAGTAAGCGAATACGGTTCGTTTTAAGATATAAGAACCGGCCATTAATAACTGACCACTAATTCGGAATATACCTTCGAGAAGAATCAAGAAACTTGAATGCGAATAATAACTTTACTAACCTTCGACCTCGCCGGCGAGGTCGTTGTCTGTGTATAAGTGTGACCCAGAGTAGTACGTGACACATTGGTCACGCACTGCACTGGTCATAGCAAAGCAACCCATTGTGGCAACGAAAGCAGTGTGGCACCACGTCGCCCAGGCCGCTACAACGCATCGTATTTGCTCTATGACCGATGCTCTTCGTATCTCTTGAAATATCGCATCGTCTATAAGATCAGTTACCTATATTAAACGCATAAAGTGTTAGTTGCATTGCTTCAAACAGTAACAATCTTACCATATCATCAATAATTCGTCGATCAAAACTTATTTTCGAGTTTATTTCAATTCAGTGTCACAACGTTCCAATTTTAAGAAGACTTTACCCTACATGTTTTTGCGTGTCCTCATATAAACCCGTGCCATCCCAGGCACGCGACCGCCACGTGCTGTGTATCAGGACCTTTATCCCAGCTTGGAATGCACATTCACATCTCGACGCTTTCCTGACGAGTTTGTTATTGGATTACTATTGTGAAGATCTTAGATATTATTATCTGTTTGGATGATGTTTGAAGATAAAGAACAGAATTTGTCTTTTTAGATTGAAAGAATTTCAGAATATTTCTAAATATGAGAAGGTATTTGCCCCGTCTTTGCTAAAATTGTAGATATTTGGGTAGAGTATGCTACTCGTATAATGTTTCCTTAAAGTAGTTGCTATACAAGAATACCCATAGCTTAATTTCATTGTTTTTCAGTAATTATTATAATTGTTAATCGACTACCAAACAGAAGAAGATTCTCTATTTAACTGAAATTTTGTGAGTTTTTTATATTTTCCGGATTTATGAAACAATTAATGTTTTTGTAAAGGAATCTTCAGGCTGTAAAAATTTCATTAAAATTGGTTCAGTTATTTATCCACTGTTATTCAAATAATTGTTTGGATAATAGAGCTGTCTTGTTTTTAACTAGACAGCTCTATCAAAAAGACTCAAAAAGACTACCTATACAGCAACGAACTTTAGCAAAATAGTAAACTTTTTTATTAATCGTTCAAAATTAACCTATTCACATGTGACTTGATTGAGAAACTCGATATTTAAAATGATACCGAGTCAATACCAGCTGGTGTTATATTAAGTCCATATCGATACGGAACGGTAGTTTTGATGTTGCTAGATTGATTAGTAAATATTTCCTAAAATTTCAACGAAATTACTTAAAAGTACGTGTGTTAGGAATACCTATCAAATATTCTAAGATAATTAATGATGTTTGTTTGTTTATCGTATGAGATAGTGCTGACCTCTTTTGTCAGAGTTTGTTAGGTCGCCGAGGGCCTCTAACATGGCTTTACAACTGCTATTAATCAATAACAGCCGGGATCGTCAGCTTGACGTGCCCTTCGAAGCACGGACCAATGGAAAACCGCACATAACTTGGAAAAGTCATTGGTGTGGAGCCTAGTTTCGAACCCAGTATTATTGGATTCTAAGTTACACTATTGAACCGTTAGGTTACTATTACATCATTACTGGTAGGTAGTAGAAAAATAACAGTAAAAAATTCAACGAAATGGCGCGCAATGCAAACGTAAAGTTGGTTAGTTTAACCTCTACCATAAATAAATAGCTCAGTTGGAAGATAGTGGTAGCGATTCGGACATCCCCTGAATTAAACTTAATTTCTTCAAATGTAATTTAAACCTTGTTGGCTTCGTAACAAGGTATTTTTTCCCCTGACATCAATGCCTCACTCACTAAACTATCACTAAAGCCTGTCAGCGTAAAAACAACTTTGTTTCTATGCAGTGAGAGTCCCGATTTGTCCAAACGCTGTCTCAGAATGGGTCCGAATTTATCCAAACGCTTTTAGACAGCGTCTTAAAAACCTGTTTTAATTACGTTATTTTAGGTGGTGCAGTTTAAATTGAAGTAAGTTTAGAATAGATGCCAGGGGCAAAATGACCTTAAACAAGGTTTAAATTACATTTGAAGAAATTAACTTTAGTTCAGGGGATGTCCGAATCAGGGATATCAAAATTTCTTCAAATTTAAGGTTTAAATTACATTTGAAGAAATTTAGTCCTGTTTAGTTTAAAGAGTAAAATGACCAAATTGCTTCCAGTGCCTTTATCTTAGCAAATAAAAAAAATACACTATTTTTAAGAGTGTTATTTTCCCATAGGATACAACTATGGACTATTAAAATCCTATAAATATTTCTTAATTAGATTGCCCTCTTAATTTGTGCTTGAATCTTAGTACTACCTACTCATCATATTATTTGCGAATGATTACTGTTTCCTACGACTGTCGAAAACCGCCCATTTAGGGTGGAAATTTACAAACTCATTAATACTGATTATTAGGAGGCTGTTATGTTTCAGATATAAAACTAAGTAATTAGTTTTATATCTGAAACATAACAGCCTCCACTTCCACCAGTTCTCGAGAAATGTTTACTGTTCCCTTCAGATGATGAAAAATACCCACTTATAGATAAATTGTATTCCTATAATTGTATTATTCAATAGCGAATCAATTCAGTAACGAATTATGGAGGAGTTAACCAGAATTCGCTACGAAGATTTATATATACATATTTTACTGTTCACTGAAGTTGCTGAAATCCGCCCCTATTTCTGGGATACTTTTACCTAGCAACACTGGTTGTTTACTGCGATCGATTCATTAAACGACCTCATCTACCGTAGGCGTAAAATCTACAGAAGATTAGCATTAATTCTAATTTATAACCACTTTTACGGATCGTTACTTCAAACAGTCAGTTAAATCATTTAATTTATGTCACATTTCTCTAATATTTTTCATCAGCACCGGTTTTGGAATTAACATCAGTGAAATAGCATTAGTTCTATCTAAGGCTATTAGCTATAACGAATAAATTGATGTCTCTATTATTTTTGGACATGAATTGGTATTAGAGTTTTGAGGTAAATCACTTTTGACAATGTTGTTTAATTTCGTATTAATCTTTATTTGGCATGGAGTAATGAGTTAATTAATATTGGCAGTGGGCTGGTCACAATTCCCGAAGAACCGATAACCGTTGGGGTAGACGAGTTCTCGAGTGGAGACCACGTATAGGGAAATGTAGCGTAGGACGCCCTGTGGCCAGGTGGAGTGATGACCTGCAAAAAGCGGCTGGAAGAGAATGGATGAGGGGAGCTGAAGACCGAGCTCAGTGGCGTGCATTAGGAGAGGCCTACGTCCAACAGTGGACAGATATAGGCTGATGATGAAAGATTTAATCAATATTAGTATTCTAATTATGATTACTCACGACTAATTATACTTACATTTCTAATTTGATAAGAAACTTTTGCTTTACAATACAACTCTTTATTACACACTAAGCAAAAAAAACAATAAATAAGAAATTTAAAAACTAATATGAACAATCGATGGCTTTATTGCTAATTAGCAATCACTTCCAGGCAACCTTTGGTTGGAAAGAAATGGACAAACAAAATCATACATTAGTTGAGTACAAATTTTAATTTATCTTGCCGTGTTAAGTATCGAAAGCAAGCTAATAATGGGTGACTTTTCAAATAAAAAAAATTGAAATAGATTCCCCATGACAATGCTATATATTATTTTGAATACTAATAGTCTTCATGACAATGCTATATTTTGATACGTATTGATGTGATGATGCAGTCAGGAGTGACAATACAAATAGGTATTCCTGTCATTTAATGCTTGACTGAGTTTAGGCTAATTTTACTCAGCTTTAAGCGGAGCATTGCCTTTCCAAGCGGCATTATAAAAGCTTGCTTTAACAAGCACAAATAAAAAAAAAATATAACCCCCGAACCCCTCATTATAGCTAAGAAGCATCTCGCTCACATCAGCTTTAAAACATGAAAAATCGCAGCTAAATTGGTCCATTCGTTTGGATCACATCAGTTTCCAAACGTAAAAAACTGCAACTAAATGGGTACATTCGTTCGAAAAACCACATTAATATCGGTCCATTCGTTTTGAAGCTACGATGCCACAGACAGACACACACACACACACACACACACATACACACACACACACACACACACACACACACACACACAAACACACACACATTCACACATTCAAACGCAGTGATACACACCCTAAACTTATAACACCCGTCTCTTTGTTCGGGGATTAAAAAGTAAAAAAAAGGAAAAGCGGAAATTAACAAAAAGTGTGTACACTGAAGATAATTCAAACAAAACCTAGGGGACCAATAAACTACAGGGCTCTTATTCTCTATTGCCACTCGGCCACGTAACGCGCCGCGTTAAGATATCTGCGTGGAATTGTTCGTTCGAGAATTGCCGTACTTTTCTGAACGATTCCACAGCACGACACGTTACGCGTGTGACTGTTTATAGAGAATAATGGCTCTGAACAAGAATAGGTACCTATATAATTTTTGAGTGATGTCTCTTTGTTTATGCATCACGTAAAAAATACTGGGCCAATGGAAATGCAACTTCACTATTTGATAGGTTAGTTTGATTTAAAATCTGGTGCAATTTGCTTTTCACGTTGCACAAGATTGCTCGTCATGGCGCTCTTTGGGGGAGGCCTATGTTCAGCAGTGGACTTCTAAAGGCTGACATGATGATGATGATAATGACACAATTTCACCACAAAAGACTGCATGGTTTTTTATTTTCCGTTGGAACTTGACAGAATTAACACGATTATCAAGGTCGTGATCTTGCTGCGATGTGGCGGCCGATCGGCATAACATGGTGTAAGTGAGAGGAATGTGATTACGAGCGGATCGGCATGTTGTCTTGAGTGCTTCACTTTCTATTTGGTATATAGAAAGAGTAACTAAAAGTCCTAGAGTAACACTCAGGATAATTTTACTTTATCCCAGAAAAATTACCACACTGGCAGACCCGTAGGGCGTGGCAACGGATCGCGATATCAGTTGACACGACTCACTGCGATCCGTTGACACTCTAAACAGATCGCGCGATCCGTTGGAACAAACCCAGGGCGAAGATAGTATAAATAAACTTTTTCAATAGGTTGGTAGCCCAAGAACGTTAGAAGTTCTTGTTGCTTTGGACCTAAACATTATTTAAAATTGCCAGCAATTACAGAGATTATGTTTTACTAGCTGTGCCCGCGGCTTTGCGTGGTTATTTCATTTAAAAGTAGCCCATACGTGTTATTCCAGGACCAAAAACTACATATCTTTAAAATTCATTCAGCCGTCAAATAATTTTTTATCGATTGCTCGGCATCTAATCATCGGATTAAGATACCAAGTAACCCAGTTTTTATGTCAAACCCTAAACTATCCAACAGTGAAAACAACATCGCAATCGGTCCAGTAGTTTTTACGTGATGGGCGAACAAATATACATCACTAGCGAGGGACTCAGACACCCTTAAGTTATTATTTGACCTTAAGGACCTAACTTCGTCTATCTTGTACTAAGTGCAGAGTTGTTCAACTTTGAAGATGCTAAGTGGAGTTACATTTTGTCTTCAAAGCTCTTGAACACCTGGAGTCCTGACCTACTCTCGTGTCTCGCTCGAGTTCAAAACAATGTTCCTTCTTTAGAACTAGTATGAGTAGTAGAAAACTTTAAATTTCATGCAATTTGTTTCAGTTGTTTTAAAATCTCACATGCGATCTTTTTAGTTCGTACTCAGACACAAAAACTTATTTATTACTTGCTGGGCTGGGTTTTACTAGTGTGAATAATGATGATGGATTATGATGATGAAAGTATATTATGTGGTATACCAGTTTATACCGAAATACCTGAGGTATTTTCATACAAAATTTCACCAAAATCAGTTCAGCTTATTCAGTGCGTTTTTTTTTTCTCCGGTTCTCCCTAAATCCATAAATGGTAAATAATGGTAGGTGGGTGTATTTAACGTATTTTTAAATAATATTAATAAATTTTGCCTATTTTATACATGTTACAATATTTTTGTGAAAACAAGACAAAAGTTCAAAAACCCGACTATGGTGGGGTAAAAAATAGCCTATATTATCACTCTAGCGATGAAAACAAATCAATTGTCAAAATTGGACCAAGTTTTTACACAAAACCCTTCCTATGCATCGCCGTAGGCGGGTAAACAAAATGCCTATGACACTATATACGTGAAGACGAATCGATTGATTTCTCGCTTGTCCAAAAGGTCGGCGACTATGGTGGAACATCCACATACATACATACATACATACATACATACATACATACATAGACTGTTAAACTCGTTACCCTTCCCTTGCTTCACCGTAGCCGGGTAAAAAAATACAATTGCCATTATGTTTTGATTTATGTGTTGATGTTTGTCTTAGAACAACCTATACGTGAGGTGGCTAGGTATACAAAAAGTCATATCAAATTTACTACGACGTTCTCAAGTGAATTCACTTTGAAATGGTAGTACACCGCTATAACACTTAACCTCTAGTGGGCAACAACAATAAAGCCAAGGTCGAGATTCCCTGTCATAATAGTTCAAGTGAAATTCACGAAGTTGCTGCATAGATTAAAACAATGTTTCGTGCAGCAGTTGCGGCATTCTATAAGATGAAGTGTTTTGTGTTCGAATGACAGCAGTTGGCTGATTGTTGGACTTGCTATGTTATGTATTTAAGTATTTTAAATCGTAATGCACATAAATTGTTACAACTTACATTGTTTAACATGATATAAGTTCAAACAATAAAACCCGTCTAAGGACGATAAAAAAATTGACCATGACACTCTTGCAATAAAAACGAATCGATTGATACCTCGCTCGTTAAAATAGGACCAAGTATTAAGTTTGAACACATAACCCTTCCTTTTTTCACCATAATAGGTAATAAAAATAAACTTGACACTCTATACCCGAAGACGAATCGATTGAAACCTTGTTTGTTCAAATCGGACCAATAGGGGCGACGCAATGGTGGAAGATCCACATACCCACATACATAATATACAAACATACATACATACATGCATACATACATACATACATACATACATACATACATAGATTGGTAATCTCATTATACTTCCCTTGCTACGCTGTAGTCGTGTAAAAAAGAAAGGTGCCACGGACCACGTACGTACTACGAATATACTAGTAGCTTTGCGTGGTCATCATGTGACTTTGCGTGATTATTATATAGAAGAATGGGTGGTTAGTAGTTTTGCGTCGTCATTATTCTGGGTTCAAAGTATCCTACATTATGATATTCCAGGACTTTCCTTGATACAATATACCCGTTCAGCCGTCAAATAGTTTTTTATCGATTGCTCGGCTTCTACTAATTGGATTGAGATACCAAATACGCCACTTTTTAAGTCAAACCCTAAGATATCCAACAGTGAAAATCGCATGGCAATCGTTCCCGTAGTTTGAAGCTCGACCAAAAAAAACAGACACGATTTAAAAATATGTTACCTTCATGTTCAGTAGCTTATTTTAAGTAGGTCTAGTCCCTAGGTCCTTTTTTATTGTCTTCATTGTACAGACTTTTTGTTACGTACTGCTTTATTATAAGTATAGATATATTCAGGAAACGCGCCTGCATTGCTCGTGTTTGTTTTTCAATCTATTTTCATAGTCTTCAAGTTTTTTTTTTACAATTGGCTTTATAGCCACTTGCTACCTCACCTTAAAATGAGTTCATATGCCTTAACCCCTTCATCTGATTTACATTATTTAGATCTTTTGATTTCACCAACTTCATTGTAAAGGATGTTCAAAAACAGAAAGCGTAATTTTCCATTCCATTGTCAAGTGATCCGTGCTTCATTTGCATATTAAAACAATGAGAATTATACGTTGAGACTTTGGTAGAATGAAAGAAAACAATGTTGGTATGTTATTTTAATAAAGATATGGTTTGTAGGCGTTAGCTTTAAAAGCCTATTTAAAAAAAATACTGTTAGTTTAACGCTTTTTACTCCAAGGTTAGCATGTAATTTTGTGAAACTTATATTTTTTATTGTAAATGTGCCCGTGTCTTTGCAAGCGTGGTCATTGCTCTAGATTAAAAGTACTCTAAGTTCTATTCCAGGACCTAAGATACAACATCAGATCAAAATTCCTTTAGCCGTCCAAAAATATTTTAACGATTGATCGGCTTCTAGTCATAGGATTGAGGTAATATTACACCAAATTTTAAGTCAAACCCTAAGCTATCTAACAGTGAAAATTGTATTTCAATCGGTCGAGTCGTTTTTAATAACGTGAAATAAACATACAAACAGAAAGACAGAGAGAAAGACAGGAATTTTAAAAACGTTATATTTTAGTTCTGTGGCTCATTTTAAGTCCTCGAAGCCATTTAATTTTTTGTACAGATTTTTTACTTACTGATACAAGTACAAACACGACAAGTACAAGTATACATACGATATCTCATCATGACCATCAACGGCCTGCATTAGTCCACTGTTGGACACTATGCGCGCCACTGAACCCGACCTTCGGCTCTTCTCATGTAATTGATCTACTATCACATCAGGGCCATTATTCTCAATTGCCACACGAAATTCCTTGCAGAAAACGTGAGACGTCATAACGTGTTTGTAACGTAAAAGCGTTTCCTATACGCGCCATGGCACGGAATCGAAAAACGGAATTCTGTATGCCATGAGAAAAGTTGTCCTCGCCCGTTGTTTTTATTTTATCGTTCATTTCGGAATTTTTACTGTTCTAGTGATGTGAAAAATATACTTTTTTTGGACCGTTTATTATTTTAAACTATTCGATTATTTGTTAATCGTTTTTTTTTTTCAAGCATTATTACTTATATTTTTTTTAAATGAAATTAAAGTTTTTTTGGGGGCTCCGGCCACAATTTCACAGCCTGACAAAAAATAGAGGTTAGAGGTTTGAATTGGCTGGATCTACGCACGATCGGTGATCTATAAAAACAGTCAAGTTTGAAGATATAATAAAAATTAACATCATGACAACTTGGATCTCGTCTCAAATCCAAAAATCATTTGATGTGTTCACAATTTTAATAAACCTAAGGTGTCAATCTGACACTCACTTCAGTGCGGTAATGAGAACGTGCACAAAGTGGCATAATATGCGCGGGCTAGTTAGCACAATCGTTGGCGCATCGCTTGCTGCGTCTCACGGTTGATGTGATCTTGCAGCACTATCTATAGAAGGGGTATTTCAATTAAATTAAACATGTTAAAATCAAGAATGTTCAAAAAAATACGAAACCTACACCACCAAACCGAAAGTGAAGCACCCACGATATGCCGATCTGCTCGAACGTATAAGCCTCACGCACAAAATTACAGTAGTCGCAGCGGAAGTATGAGTCTCGGAAGTTATTTGCTAGTCGCTGCGCAAACTGCTATTTTTCAGGCTCAATCCCAATGTTGAAAGTGAAGACAGCATTGTATATATAACTGCCTCACTCGCTCGCTTACGTTTTTTTCATTTCCTATCTCGCTTACTTTATGCTGTTTTAGCCCCGCAGCAGTACCTGCGCAATCGGTCACAGAGCCTAATGTCACAAACATATAGATTGGCTGCGACTACTGTAAACCATGCTATGCTGATCGGCCACCACATTGCAGCAAGATCTCGACCATGTTTATGCAGTTAAGTTCTCACCAAAAATCAAAAACTAACCACAAAATACCGCTAATTATCCACTCACGCACACATGTTTACGCAGCCGCCATTTGCTATACTTCACTCGTTTGTTAGATGAACTCCGCCTTTTTAAATCTTCTTGGTTAAAATAATATTGTTTATGTGAAGACAACCTTCATAATCATCATCATCAGCCTACTTTGGTCCACTGCTGGACGTAAGTCTCGCCTAATGCAAGCACCATTGTGCTCGGTTTTCAGCTCTCCTCGTCCATTTTCTGTCAGCCGCTTTTTGCAAATCGTCACTCCACCTGGCCACACGGCGTCTTACACCACGTTCGCTTTATCGTGGAAGACAACCTAGCTTACAACTATTCCCTATAGAAAATAATTCTTTTAATAAAATAAAAAATGCAAAGTGTTATTAAAAAAACTGCTTATCTCCTCTTTGGATGTTTATTTATATAAAAAATATCACCGAAACCGGTTCAGAAATCATCGAAGATAACAACTGAACATACGCAGAAAGTTAAAACAGATAACAATGTGATCGATTCGCACGACTAATGTCAAAAAAAGGTAAATGTCCAAGAGCTTAATAATGTCCAAATATAAAAACGCCCAATCGGAAAAAATACCAAGTATAGGAACATCCAACTAGAAAAGTGACCAAATATAAAAACGCCCAATCCAAAAAACGTCCAAGTATAGAAACATCGAAATCCTACAGTACCAAAATGACTTTAATCAACTATAGATTACTGAGATGCACCATTTATCAAACACTAGCTTTCCCGCCTGCGATTTTGTCCATGCGGACTACTGTTTATCGCAAAAAAAGCATGCTATGTTCTTCTAGTATATTAAAAACCAATGCAAAAGTAGGTATAGCTACTTGTACTATTATTTATTCTGTGGTATAGCACCAATTATCTTGAAGTTTTTTGACAGACTTGTTATTTCGTTTCCATGGCAACCGTTCCTTACAGCGAGTAATCAATATTTTCCAGTTTTCACGTTAAAACTTATAATTTTCCGGGATACAAAGTATATTATGGTTTATTCTAGGGTATAAGCTATCTCCATATTTTTTTTAATCAAAATCCATCCAGCCGTTATCGCGTAAAACCTCCCCAAACAAACAAACAAGTTTTACTTTTATATATTGGTATGGATCAGACACTAGAACTGAGACACAGAATATATATACTAACGCGAGAGCCACCTAAACAGTTGCAGAAGCTTCTCCAAGTCCACAAAGGCCTTCACAGTAACATTGAAGAGCAATTTGCAAAAAGTGTCTTCTTTTTTTCATCTGTACCTTAATTTATTAGCAGTCACCAAATAACTTTTCCAGAGCAAGGATCTAGTATTCTCAGCGTCGGATCTGAGTGGGCTGATGCAGATTTATTATGACCAGGTGAGTATTTAATGCCCCGAAAATAATGTTTAGTGGTAATGTGTTCTGCTCAAATCATGCAAAATCTTCCCTCAGTGGCTCTACGTGGCAACTCCTAAATATAAGTTTAAAATATTTTGACAGTTTAATCCGTCCAATACATACACAAATTATTATTATTGTAAACCATCGAGACGTTGAAAAATAATAGTCCTCCATAAATCAATAACAGCTTAACAGCTGATCCGACCATTATCAGCGGCCCGATTACAGAATGTCAAATTCAATGAGATTTTCATTAAATATTTTCTTTATTGGTAAGTGACAAATAAAAGTGGTCAACTAGCAATTAGAAAGGCATGAAAGTGGGGCAAGACAAGTTACGTAACTCCAATACATACAAAAGTAATTCCAATAAACTACTTAACTTGGATTGAAATTGTATGTTAAATGTTAAGAAATACGCGTACAGATCACCAATCAGTATCAGATCCACATATAAATTACATTAACTAGATGAAAAGTTCTCACGTAAAATATCTGATGCACCTGCGCTGCTACGCTGCACTATGAATAAGCACCAGACAACCCTCGTACAGCCGATAGCACGAAGCGCCGCGGAGTCAGAGGCTACGTACGTCACATCACTCATTGCGCCCCTTTTACCTCTCACGTGCTGCATGCCCTTCGATCAACGCGGAACCATATCTATGCAAGAAACTACTCTAGATTTTCTTCCATATGGTATAAATTTCAATACCTTCGTACAATTTGTAATGAGGATGTGTTCAAGCGATTTCGTGTTCTGATTTTGTACAGCATAGGGTTTAAATTGGTGTGTACTTGGTTGAAATATAAAGGTGGTATCACGAGGATGGACCAGACACGGTAACGTGTCGGTCTGTAATTCAATAAGGACTACCCAAATTGACTCAGATGTGCTCCGGGTTTGCGGGTTTGCTAATTTGTTGGCAAACATATTGTTTGACGGACCGCCCAAAAACGTAGTGTGTGAGCGATCATTAGTTAAATTGGACATTTTGATATGAGTAGATATTACTAGATTTCATTGACTTTTTTAACTATAAATTTTACAGAGCTGAGAGATCACACGAGAATGTAACTCATCAGATGGTAAGCGTACTCACAAAAATCCAGAAAAATCTTTGGTTGTAAAATCTCCTGTAAAAATGCACTGAGCTCGTCACCCCAAGACTTAATAAATTGGTTTAAATATATATGCCTTGCTGGAAAACTTGCCCTTCCAACCGTAACCACCAATACTTGCACACTAGGTAGGTAGGTATTCTTAGCAGTTGAATATCTGACAAAGGAGCGATAGTTCTCCTTGCGGGCTCTTGCTTTTGACTCAGATAATACTTCCAATATTGTGTGGTATGAGCTGAGGCTAGGACTAAAATTAATGCTACATTCGTTAGGAACTTTGTCGGGTATATACTCTTTTGTCCAATGATTTTGATTAACTGAAGCGAGTCTTAGTTGGAGAAAATCTTAGTAAAGTACATAAGTACGTACGTACCTACTTTCGTTCTACATCACTTTGGAGTTCTGATAACTTTTGACATACCTACGTTATTATTTCGACAAAAAAACAACTTTGGTCATATTAAAAACATGATCGTAACTGAAAATTAGCGTAGCGCTTATCAGATTAACAATCTATACACCTCTCAGTAGTATGAAAAAATAAAATATCCCAAAATGACCATTAGATTTTACTGGAATCATTAATCTTTTTGTTTTGACCGCTTCTTCCAGGGACGTTAATTTAAATTGGCTTTCGCTAAATTAGAAGTTTCACGTGTAATGATTTATTGTCGAAAATAATATCTGAGCTTTTCGACTTCTTAGTATATGCACGGCTTCTTCGAGAATTTCCTTTATTGAGGTCATTTGGGAATGAGTAAGGGTATAATTTTGTTTACTTGTCATAATTTTATTTTGAAGGCTTGTTATTAGGGTTTTAAATGGCATTAAGTTTGTTAAAATTTATTAGTTTTATCTAGTTATAAACTTTTTTATTTAAGATATTTGGATGCACTTAATGGATAGTTGCCTTTTAATTTGGGTGATTAGGATAACTTCAAAATACTTTACAATCTAACACTGAATTATGACAACTTCCATATCTGTAAAATTGAAGTTGTACCTCAAACAAAATCAGCACAAGTCCAACACAGCAGGCGCATAACTCAATCAACATCAATCCAACTGAATCGGCCTCGGTTTTAACAAGTAACGTCACTGCTCCAATGTTTGCGTAGGTACACGCTATCCACGTAACTTAATTCCGAAATCGGGTTGTGTGCCTCGGCCAGCCCAACAAGCTTGTCACTACAATGAATGCCCCCCACAAATCACCGGTTCGGTTGTACGACCATTTTTTGTCGTTTCGTTCATTCCGCGCGAAATTGAGTTTGGACGAAAATTTGAGGCTCCTGTCTGGACATAGAAAAAAGAGTTGTGTAAACAAAAATGTTCGGCGGCGATATGTTATGGGTGCGGAAGCGATGGGATTTGGATTTCCTCGTCCATCTTGTTTTGGGCTTTGGTCGGCACTTTGATGAGTCGGGTGAAAAAATTGTAAATACCAGATGCCCGCGGGGACCATGTATAGCGTTGATTTGGATGACCTTTGTTTAGTGGCGACGTCCCATGGTACCTTAGAGTTCGTACCCATGGAGGATGGACAAGCTATTAAGCCGAGATAAAACATTTTGAAACAGAGACAAGTCAGTTCATTACGAAACCAAATGTAATATGATTCTTAATCCCCCTTTTAGGTCAAAGATAATAATTATATTTTTTTGGTCTCTGGGTTAGATTTCAAGAGATTAGGACATCTCGACGAATAAAAACTTAAGCAGCGATTAGTTTAATTGAATTCCTCGAGCGAGATAACGCTAACAAAATGACGCGTATAAACTTTACTTCCATATTCTATTAGTGTAGATTTATGGCAACATCAAATCGTGTATTCATGGAACAGAAGTAGCTATACTCAAAGGAAAGGATCCATATGAGAAACCATAAAATAACAATACTTTTATAATACCGCAATATGTGAAAACCAGAACAATTCCCTTGTACGACCCGTCAATAATATCATACACATGTCAAAGAAAATATCAAATTATCGTTTTCGACTATTCGAGCGTCAAAAAAGTCGACAGGGTTCTCGAAGGGCGAGCAGCGGGCTTATAAACTTTAATTTATTGCACATGCCCCGTAATTTAACTCGCACGTTATTATGTTTCAAAGTTTTTGACTGTAAATCATGATGGATTTAAATTTTTATGTGACGTGCTTTCTGTGGATCCTAAAAAAACAGTCGTAATTTTCGAAGTCGTAACAATTCTTGCTTGTGGGTACTAATTTGTGAATATTTTCGGGAGTGTTTAAAGTTGTTGTGCCTTGGCTGGTTTTGCATCTATAGGTAGGTACTTGTAAAATCAGCTGAAATAAAAGTATCCATCTTGGGTGTCATAAATATTTAATGTGCAATGTAATAAGTTAACATAAAATCATAAAAAAGATTTTACGCTGTAGCCATCCCATGTGGCTATCACAATTAAATGCGTGAACAACAGTTTATGTCTGTGCTGTCAACCGTTAAGTTCCCTAGTCAGGAGCCAACACAGCAACAGCAACCATGTCATAGTAAAACTTAAAACCGACTCTCAAAATAAAATGGGTACACAAAATTATGTATCTGTGCTGTGGACCATTGAAGAGTTCCTTTATCTGGAGCTAATCCCGGATGTCGATTCAGGTCATGTTTACCATAAAAATGCATTGTTATTGGAACTGAACCAACATGCAAAAAATCAATTCTGTATTATATGAGGAAGTGGTTCTAATTCAGCTTGCAAGATTTGACCTAAGAAAACATACATACATAAAAATATTGCAAGTTAAATAAAAGCTTTTATAATGTGGCATCCTTTGAACTTAAGGAGCTATACTCCACATTTGACACTTATTACATTAGGTAAGTACAACTGGTAATTAATCTGTGATCGATTCAAAAGACAATATAAACATAAAATTACACAAATTAGAATTAGAAATATCAAATGAACACAAATAATGGAACTAAACGTGCACCAAATCTGAAAGGAATGTTCCGGCTAGTTTAAAAAACATAAATTAATACAACCATTTTCAGCACGTTCGAATTTTAATCCTGAAACTCATTCCTATAAAAAACTCGTTTGTTATTACGAGTATATCCCGTTAAAATCGAATCTATGTCCCAATTCGTCGGGTTCCTTTATTCACATTCCGCGAACGTCAAACAAAACACGTTAATTTGTTTACAATTAATTCTGAAAAAAGGGACCACAAAAGGGCGAAAAATACACCTAATATGTTTCGAGCTCATAGGCGAGGAGACATTGTTAAATTTGTAACGTAATACTCTTACAATAATGTGTTGTTGTGGGCCCTGAAGTAGAAGAAAAATAGTTTTGTTGTACTTTATAGAAAATAATTGTTAAGTTATGCGCCTTTGTTTTAATTACATGCTTTTCTTTTAAATATATACTGTCTATAATATTTATCGTAATCTTTTACAATTTTATAGATTCTCACGTATTAAGAATCATTTTAAAATACATTTAATTTTAGAGAGAATAAATACAAAAAAAAAGAAGTTAATATGTTTTTTTAACCTCAATCTCTGAACGACTTATCTAAGTCAGTCTTGATCAAACGGCATCTCTGAATAGTAAAATAATTGGGATAAAAAAATTATGGTTATGTACTTAAAGCATCCGAAATAGACACATATTTTCATCCGACTAGAGCAAAGCAAGGGAAGGATAATGAGTTTAAACTGTTTATGTATGTTTGTATGTATCTATGTATGTGGTTATGTGGAATGTTCCACCATAGCGTCGCCCGTATTGGTTTGATTTCGACAAGCAAGGAGTTAATCGATTCGTCTTCAAGTATAGAGTGTCATAGGCTATATATTTTTACCCGAGTATGGCAAGGCAAAGTAAGGGTTTTGTGTTCAAACTTGGTCCGATTTTGACAAGCGAGGTGTCAATCGATTTGAGAGTGTAATAGGCATTTTTTTATCCGACCGTAGTCGGGTTTTAGTTTTTGAACGTATGTCTTGTAAGATAATCTTATTTGGACTACATTTCAGTAACAAGATCATTCACCGCCTCCCGGTCTCATGTACCGGACTGACCATAATTTATTTCGGTCCAACGGCCGAGGGCTTAGTTAAAAGTATAATTGGTTTCAAGTGCCGCTCTTAAGTAGGACATGAGGCATATTTTTAACATTCACGTTCTTTGGTCAGGAACGGAAGAATAGCAGGACACGAGTTCAGGGAGTTCGTTAGGGTTCGGAGGGTTTGTATTGTCCATACAAACGTTATACCAAAATAATTTGTAATTGAAGCATATTTTCACCATAATTATGCTATTCTGTTGATTCGGATAGTATTTCTAAAGGTTAGTTCTAAGATATTTTATTTATTCAAAACTCTTACCTAAAACGAAATGAAATGCATTTTGCATATTTTCACTACTCAAATGCAATTCGCTTACATTGGGTTTTATGTAAGTTGTAATACATACATTAATGAAGCTTTAACATTTTAACAACGGCATCACTACTAAAAAAATACTAATTAGCTAAAGGCTTTGAATCAGAGCTGGGAAATACATGTTACTTTGGGGCCTAAAGATTTGGGGAGCTGGCAAAGGCACGGACAGCCCAAGGTTTTATATAAATATATTGATTCCCAAGGTACCTGTAATTTTATTATAAAAAATAACGTGGTTTTTATAAATTTTAATGATAAAATCAAGAGTTACTCACGTATAGCAGTTCGATTATGCCAACTATAGTAACAATAGCATAGTAACTTTAGGCAAGACACTTTTGAGGCATTTTGCACTCACCTTGAGGAAGACCACCGGATGTGGTTGAAACTATAGTTGGAATAATCCAGCTGCTACACGTGAGTAACCTCCGTTTCGTTTTTAAAGTGAACCTGTAATAAGTCCATGTTTTATTTATATGGATGGCAAGTTCGCGATAACCATTAGGTAAGTCAATGGAGAAGATCTCAGGTTCACTAGACGAAAAAAACATGTTTAATACAGTCATCATCAACATGTCAGCCTTTAGAAGTCCACTGCTGAACATAGCGGTTCTCGGTTATGCAAACTATATGGCCTGCCCATTGCCACTTCAACTTGCAAGCTCTGAGAGCTATGTCGATAACCTTGGTTCTTCTACGGATTTCCTCGTTACTGATCTTATCACTTAGTGAAACTCCAAGCATAGCTCTCTCCATTGCACACTGCGCGACTTTGAGTTTATGTATGAGACCAATAATAGTTAGCTATAATAATAATATATTTTTTAGTACTTTTAACAAATAACCAACAGGCATCAGACTAAGTAAGTAAGTTAGCTTATTTATTTTTTGTGTGGCCCATGGAAGCCGGATTTCCATAATATTTTATTACCATATTATTTCGAAACCTTTCAAACACATTTGCTACTACTTAAAAGCAACACACCGCCATCGCCAATGCCATCAGCTAAGTGTTTTTTTTGTTCGTAAAAAGGTGTTAACGCAAAAGCACTGATGATAACTTTATTTTTTATTTTTAATAAAAAGCTGCCAAGTTTAATTTCAAACACAAACTTAAAGGGTCCATTACAGTTCTCTTAGATGTAACTCTAGAAATAATGAATGAGCATTTTGTACCGCAGATATTAACTCTAAATGAGTTTTTGAGTGATTGAACATGGATGGATTATTTTGATGGTATCCAGCACAAAGAAGTTTTTTTTTTGGGCAAATTGAAGAGGTTTTGATATCTTGATGGGTGCTGCGACTATGTCTCAATGTAATTACCTTATTCATGAAAAGTGACAAGCGGCTGTTCGTAGAGACGCGTAGGGAAATCATCTTTATATCCCTTAGGACCTATTTCATGATCTTCAAGTAATGTTTCAAGTAGGCTGATCGCCAGTTATACTAGTAACTGTATGTATGAATTTCACCACGCCTGAGTAATACTAACCAAGAATAAAAGGTAAGAGATTCTCGTTACATTTACTTGCCGAGCAACATTATTTAGCAAGTAAGCGATCAACGCTTTACGTGAAGGTCGTGAAATAGGCCCTTAATAAGGTATATTCTTATGAGTTACAAATACGAGTAGTGTTTATAGCTTATAATAATTATAAATTTAAAAAAAAAGAAGCTTTTACGGTAATGTTTTTTTTGTTAGTTCGTTTAGGTTTTCTTTTTTGTTTTTTTTTTGGCTTTTCAATTTTAACTTTTTTTTTCTTTTTTTTTTTTGGTTTCAGCCAGATACCTAATCGGGAAGTGATCGAAATTGGAATTGTTAGATTCCAGGACAGACAAAATACAAACATACATAGATAGATACAAGTGAAGTTAAATAAAAGCTTTTAAAATAGTTATAAACATGATGTACAGGAGAATTATATATGTGTGCAATTTATGCATCAGTTATGACAATAATATCGTTCGAATATGAAACAAGTAACACTAGGTTTGATACAAAATTTGGTTAGTAGCTTAAGTTCACACTTTAGTGGTATTCAGGATGTCGCTCTCATCGCACGGATTCTGTAAGACCAGTATAGGAAATTCAGGAAATCCAAATGTTCCAATGAGAAACGTATTGATCATAGCAAAACACCCTATTGTACCCCCCCCCTCCCCCCTCCCCCTCCCCCTCATTACCTTATTTCATCCAAATCCGTTAAACCGTTTGAGTGTGGAGGGGTAACAAACAGACACACATTTCTAGAGATAGATTGCGCTAATTGGTTATAAATATTTTTATGCTTTTATGTCGTTTTGTATGGACTGTCAGTTCTAATCTAATGTATGGAGTTCTGAGTGGCTCATCGGGTGGTGATATATGTAACATTGCGCAGTACCACGCGCATACTGTGCGTGCGCGTCGCGGCAAGCAACTGGGTAGGAAGTTTTCCGCTCGATGAGAGAGCATTCATTTTGAAAACTCTAAGCTCTGATTGGCCTGCTTACGACAGTAGCTATGTTTTAAGCTATCCTCTTTCCAAATTTCATCAAAATCCGTCCAGCCTTTATCGCGTGAAAGCTCTCCGAACAAGCAAACAAACAAACAAACAACGTTTCACTTTTATATATTGGTATGGATAATGTTACCATACATTCATCAATTGTAAAAATTGTATGATACTGTCAACAAAGTCCCGTCAGTCAATCCATTCCTACTCAATGGCGTGCGGAATCCTAAAAACCCTACGTCATACTCGCATCGGCGGAGGGATTGTATTCAATCATAGCGCAGCCCGGGGGAGGAATAAAAAACCTCGTGTGAAAATTAACAACACATCTCTTTATCCCTGTTCGGTGAATATGGTGAGTTTAGAATACTTTTGATGCAAGAGTTATATGGAACTAGCTTCGTTCCGTGGTTTTAACAGCGCGGATGATGACGAGTCTCCGGTCCTTGAAGTACTTCTAACTATGCAATAAGTCACATCAATCCGTCGCTTAGTTGCTGTGCTGCGTGAAAAAGAAACAAGCAAACCAAAAAATTAACCATACAATTATAGTGTGATGATATGTGTGTAAAATGAAGAGAATAAAAAGTCTAGGGGACTTAAAATAAGCTACTGAACAAGAATATAAAGTATTTAAAAATCGTGTCTGTCTGTCCGTTTGTCTGTTTGTTTGTCTGTTCACGCATCATGTAAAAACTAATAGACAGATTGTGATTCAATTTCATTGTTAGATAGCTTAGGTATAGACTTAAAAACTGGTGTACTTGGTGTCTCAATCCGATGAGTAGAAGCCGAGCAATCAAAAATCTACTTGACGGCTGAAGGAATTTTGAGCATTGGTATTTTAGGTCCTGGAATAGCACATAGGGTAATCATAACCCAGAGAAATGACCACGCGGGCAAAGCCGTGGGCACTGCTAGCGATAACGTATAGGAGTAATTTATTTATTTCTTATTTCTCTTATTGGTTGACTATAAGCATTAGCTCTCCTGTAAGTTACTTCGTTTACTAAATCGCTGCAAACAAAATATATAAAAATATGAGACTAATAATTGCACCCCGCGGTTTCACCCGCGTGAGGGATGATAATAATGGTGAAAAATATCCTAAATGATATTCTCTGGTGTAAGCTATCGCCATTCCAAATTTCATCAAAATTATCTGTCATCGCGTGAAAGCTCCCCCAAACAAACAAACAAACAGACAACGTTTCACTTTTTTATTATAGTGTGGATTGGTGTGGATAGATGCCATTGACCGATCCAGCATACAATAAAATCTGCACTCTCAGAAACAAGCTAGATAATTGCCGCAATTGTTTACCTAGCCAAAAATCTGCTGCAACATAGAGCAACAGCGTTGGGGTACACTCTGCATAACCTATTGCACTGGCTATACAGTTTTACGTTTTTTTTATTCCACACCAATTACCTAGCCCCAAACTAGAATTCCCTGTAATATGGGCACTAGATAACGGATAAACATACATGAATACGAATATCAACTTCCATGACTCGGAAATAAACATTTCTGCTCATCACACAAATGATTGCCCCTTGCAGGATTCGAACCCGCGACCGTTTGATTTCGTTCTCAGGGTTACTAGCCACTAGACCAACCAGCCGTATAACTAGCCCATTTCTGAGTACCTCAAGGAAGGTCACACACCGAATAGATTTTGTGATGCTACAATCATGGTATCCCACTTTCTATTTCACAGTTTCGAAAAAATAAAGCGATACGTTCCACATCCCTCGTCAACTTTTTCGTCATTACCATCCATGATAGTTTAAGCTGGCTCATTATGGCTCTCCCGTTTAAGTGGCTGGGAGGAAGCAGGGGAGATTAGATAAAGTTCGTGTGCAGGGAACCGGCTGTAATCGCATTAATTGCTTTAGTTTTGGCTGCTTATGTGCTAAGCTTGGCGGTACTAAGCGATGTAGTAATGTATGGTTTTGTTACGAATTGTCTTTGTCATAACTCATATAACCCCTAGGGATCACATGATTTTAGATACCTACTGACACTTAAATGAGGTAATAAGTTTACGGATTCCACACCGCCAAATTGAAAGTGAAGCACCCAAGATATGCCGATCCGCTTGTACGCACAAGCCTCACGCACAAACTTACTCGATTAGTTATGCAGATCGACTTATCGCAGCAAGTTCTTGACCTTGTTAGTCGTGTTAAATCTGTCAAGTTCTCACGGAAAATCAAAAACAATGCAGTCTGTTCTGAAGAAATTGTGTATAATTTTACCTAATTCTAATGGTTAAGACCGAAAAAAACGTTTTATCAACTCGGTGTCGGTAAATCCCAAGATTTACCAGTAAAACCTACGGTTAACCAATGAATCGGCTTTTAAGGTGACATATTATACCAAATGAGATAGTACCGAGATTTGGTTCGCCAGGTCGCCCAACGGCCTTTGACGTAGTTTAACAACAGAACTGCTATCAATAAATAGCAACGAGAACGTGTCCCCAGAACCACGGAGCGATGGCAAATTCGCACATAACTTACCGAGGATCGAACCCAGTGACGTCGGAAAGCACAAAATTGTTACCTCTCAGACACCATTAGGGTGCAATGGCATAGGAACAATAGAGTTATTACTTAAACCTATCATCATGTCCCACAACATCCATATCGTGGTAACTTTTGCATATTACAAGCTCTTATTTTACATTTCACTAGCTGTACCCGCGGCTTTGAACGCGTGTTCATTTTGCTGAAAAATACAAGATCTGGGCTTTTAAACAAGAAGAAGAAGAATTTCTTTATCAACAAGTTTCTAACAATAATATTTGTCTGATAGCAAGATTTTTGTTAAACACGCAATCTTCGTGTTTCAAGTCAACAGCCAAATCACTTTGCCATGGTGGTTGTTATAGTCTTTGCTATAATTATATTGGAAACAGCATCAGCTCATCATTGGCATTGAGCCTGAAGTTATGGCACATATATTACGCCAAGCCGACAATGTTACCATTAAACAGCTTAGACCTCGAAATGCATATCCTCAAACGATATTTCAACATTAATACAGACGCAGATAATTCTACAACGAATGTTTCCTGCAAAGGGCACGTAAAGACTTCAAAAACAGGTGTTCTTATTTAAGCTAATCCGTTCTAATGCCACATCTGCTTGCCCTGTGTATCACCTAAAATGTCACGTATAACATGCATGCAGTAACATGTCTCTAAACAAATCTCTCCATGACAGATGCGACTACCAGTGCGAACTTCCCGTCGCACTTTACATTCAATTCAATTATTTTTAAAAGCTTTTACTTTACTTGCACTGATCGTATTATGTATGCATGTGTGAATTTATGTATGTATGTTTGTTTTGGTCAAATCTTGCAAGCTGAATTATAACTACTTCCTCTTATCTATATACAGACAATCCATTTTTATGGTAAACATGTCAAACCATGGAACATGTATTGTAGTTACTACTTTAGACCCTATTTCATCATCACAAACATGACTTGAATTGACATCCAGAATTAGCTCCAGATAAAGGAACCGTTCAACAGTCAACAGCACAGACACGAAATGTTGTGTTCGCATCTTATTATGATAGCCGGTTTTAAATTTTACCATGATATGGTTGCTGAACTCAGGGTTAGGTTCTGACTAAGTAACTCCTCAACGGTTAACAGCGAAAGCACGAAACGTTGTATACACATTAGTGATAGTCCGTTCTAAGTTTCACCATGACATGGATACTGCTTTCAGGGTCAAATTCCAGATAAAGGAAGTCTTCAACGGTTTACGGCACAGATATGATTTTTTGTGTACCTACGCATTTTGTTATGATGCCGGTAATAAGTTTTACAGTGACATGGCTACTGCATAAAAGCATTTTTCTTATATAATAGAAGCAAATTTGTATTTCTTTCGTTTAAGTTTAGATGACGTAATAACACAAACAACTAAAGATTATTTTGTTTTCTAGCGTTACATAATCAACTTATAATCAAGATAAAATACGGCAATGTTTTCATATCTCACTACGATTTGCAATAGTGTAACGAAGTTAGATGTGTTTGCCATTTTTACGGGGATTCTATTACATTAGAATTAAAATCAAAATGCTGTCGTGCATACTAATCGCGTTTCCATCGTACTATCGTCTATTGTTTATGATAACGGCCGACCATTTTTTGTTCCATGATGATCTACTGTTTGTATAGAAATAGATCCTAAACGCTTGCCTTCGCTGCAGTTTGAATTTATGCTACCGTCCCTGACACATGTTAAAATCCCCATCGAAATATGCGAGGCGTCGACCCGTGACATGTTTTTTCTTTTTCTACGAGTTATAGTTTGAAATATTGCGATCGCGTGGGCCTCTTGTTCGCAGTCTTTTAAAAGTTCTTGGAAAATTTCTGTGACAGGCTGTGACTGGATTCGAATATCTCTGATCTCAATTTGGATATAAATCATAAACTGGTAAAATACAGTTTTATTGTTTTTGTGTTCTTGGTAGTTTGAAGAAAATAATGTTCTTACAATACTAGAAAGAAAGATTGTATTGTTACAGTTAAATATTCCTACCAACTACCTGATAGGTACCTGTTGATAGTACCATGTTCTATGATGACCCTGTTACCAGTTGCTACCTAACGCGATTTAGGTGTACCTAAGTTAAGTACCTATTTCAAAATCTGAATTAAGTAATATAAGATATGTAATAATACTTAATTCAAATTTTGTTTGTAAGTACAGTTGAGACACTAATAAAACTATACCAAGGTTCAAGCGTTTTTTTTTATTTTATGTAAAGTTTCATCTGTATAGAAGAGATAAAGCTGATCCACTTTTGACCAGCACTCATTAGCAGCTCTCAGCGCCTTATGCCCTTTTTTCTTACATTTGAAACACTCAATTATAGTTTTCTTATTTATCCCACGCTGCTTACTGTAAAACGCCTCTTGTTCAGAGTTTTGTTCACTCGTACTAGCTATATTTCTTCTAGCTTCCGCTTCTTCGATAATTTTTATCTTCAGGTTTTCTGGATCAGGTAAGTCATCCCTGGATTCTATTA
The DNA here is from genome assembly GCA_946251855.1 of Alsophila aescularia. Lineage (NCBI taxonomy): Eukaryota > Metazoa > Arthropoda > Insecta > Lepidoptera > Geometridae > Alsophila > Alsophila aescularia. The sequence continues at coordinate 17,327,999 of OX276380.1, read as the reverse complement.
CAATCCGGAAATTATCAAAAGATTGAGGCAAACTGTAGAGCTTCATAACACTTAGTAGATCTTTATTAATTGCTATGTCCATGTCTGCTAATTTATCCACTATGTCCATGATTTTATTATCCCCATCTTTCATTTTTCTTAAGGTTAATTCTTTTAATAGACGTGCCTTTCGTGCAGGACCTTCGCTATAATAGATACTTTCGAGCGTATCCCAGATATCCTTGCTTGTTTTACAGTTCTTCACTTGTTTCAGCTCACTGGGTGAGATTATAAGAAATAATTCTGCCAGCGCCATGCCATCTTTTTCTAAATATTTATTTAGCTCATTACCTTCTTGGGTAGGCTTCTTTATATCATTCGAGACGTAATTCCAGAGTCCTAGTTTCAATAAAAGAGCTTTTGCGTGGATCCGCCATGTGTCATAATTTTCTCTCTTCAATGGCTCAATATGAACGTGATTACTCATTTTTACTCACGTTTGCAGGCCCATGAACTATTATATAGTATCCACGAGCTACTAGAGTATCCACGGCGCGCCGGTGCGGGCGGCGCCAAACTTCGTATATTTAATAGCATACATTTTGGGCCGTCTGCTTGACCCAAAGTCTATCTTTATGTTTTTATGCCTTATCAGACAAAATTAGTATATAAACTATTTCGTAGATAACTATAAGACCAATAAAACTTATGTTTATTGGTTTGCGTTACAGAAAAATAATTCTTATTATGAGTTAGGCGCCATTATTATATGCTACTATTGTTTTTGAGATTATACTCGGAATGGAAACTGCTTTAGCGTCTTCATTCCCAATACATATAATCTGGATGTCTTCATAATGCCTTGAGTGAATAGCAGTGGTATTAGATCATTTCTGTAGCTATTTGAAACCAAATCATTTAGCTATTTGTCCTAATGCAACCAGTTGCAATAAGAATTTCGTTATACCGCGCAAAATAACATCAACTCTAATGCGCGGCATCTAAGTGATTTAGGTACAATTTATCATACGCTTGTTGGTTTCAAATACAGGAATTAGCTAATAACCACTGCAGGTATCTTATTGGCAAGCATGACCCGTCTTTGGCCGCATCGTCACAGGTGAGATGGCGGTCCAATGCTGCCATCATGGTTATAAAATTAGTCCAAAAACAGACATCTTTGAAGTTATCCTCTTTAACTTAGCCATAAAAGTATTTAACCATTAGTCATATTAATAAGAAATACCTCATCATGCGTAAAGATCATATCTTTTAAAATCACACAGCATTTATTTATTTCATGGCTGTCACTCCAATCCTGTCCATCTCGGTTCACACATAAATCCCAAAATGTTCAACTAATTTACCTTCAATTCTCACTCCTATTCATTATCAGATAAGGTTGTTAGATATTACCGGTGGTGGTATGACAATTCTTTTGCTGCATGCATTTTTTTCTTTATCATACCTATATCTAAGTGTTTAAGGATACACAAACATTGATTCAATTTTCAATCTTATTTCTTCAGCAATAAGGTTCCTTGACATATCAGAATTGTGCTGCTCATCGTAAATGGTTTTTTACACTTGCCTTTGTTTTGTACGAAAAATGACTTCTAAAATATGACGTTATAAGTCATGCTAAGGTTGCCGCCGACGCAGTCGTTACGGAGTGACATATGGCTGTCAGAATTAGGCGGATTAGTGATTTCACGGAGTTCGGAACTGCTGTATCCAATTACGGGCGGAAGAACCGTGTTTGACAGTATTGGAGCTTCAAACAAAAACAACACTTTCAACCTTCACCAACTGAAGCGAGATCTCCTAATCAACTTAGACGAATCGACGTATGTGGGTATGGTGTGTGCTTGTGTAAGTATATCAGTCCCATAGTGTGTATAGAATGAAAGTTATTGTCGAACATACATAGATAAACATATGCATAATGTTTTCCTGATATGTGTATGTTCGATAATTACTTTAGAACTTTTCTGATCTTCATCGTCTATTCCCGCTGTCTTGGAGATAAAATTTCAAAGTGAGATAGTCAAGTAATGTAGGGTGCCATTTTGTTTGCACATTTAAAAAGTATTGTCAAACATTTCGAGCGAACAACACAATATGTAATCATCAGGCAGCGTTTAATTCTCCCATTGCCAGTTACTTTTTTTTCGTTTGGACCTTAACACTCCACCCTAGCTTGTGTTGTAGAATGTTTAGTGAATAACAGAAGTATTATAATAGAGTTATTACATTATTTGATTTAATTTAAGAGTGATGGTGGCCTAACGGTTCTATAGTGCAATTTAGAATCCAACGATACCGGGTTCAAAACCTAGGCTCCGCACCAATGACTTCTCTAAGTTATGTGCGGTTTCCCATCGCTCCGTGCTTCGGAGGGCACGTTAAGCTGTCGGTCCCAGCTGTTATTGATTCATAGCAGTCGTTAAGCCATGTCAGAGGCGGGTGGCCAGACAAACTCTGAAATCAGAGGTCAGCGCTACCTTATACGACAAACAGACAAACATTTTATTTAATAGGCATTTTAATCAAGAAATTAACTCCAGTAATACATAATCAATCAACAACAACACACATTCTCCATGCCAAAATATTAAGTATTTGAAAAAAACGTGAGCTCTGCTACTGACTTTATCTAGACCAAACCAACGAAAAAATGAAGCGGTGAAGTGTATGTCACGTCATGGTTATGGGTTCAGTAACCATAAAACTAACTTTTCATTGCCACTTCCTATTATATTGTCTTATTTTCTCTCTGAATTTTCAGTTCATTTAAATGAAAAAAAAAACATGTAATACCTACGCAAAATGTCCAATGTAGAGACGAATATCTTATGAAAGAAACGTAATTAAAAAAATATTGACGTCGAAATCTCATGGTTTTAAAATACTTCGATGTCCCATTAGTCGTGGTTCGAATAAAATCCGCTGTGCTTTCATGCGGATAGCACTTATAACTTTTGTTATTTTCATACATTTCTATGAGTACCAGCATATGAGTACTAGCAGTACCATCTTTCCGTGTAGTAACCAGCAGTTACTACATGGAAAGATGGACAGACAGACAGACAGACGGACGATTGGGCAGACAAACAGATCGTCAGACCGAAAGACGGACTGACGAACAGAAGGACAGAAGGAGTTCCTTATAGCCTCCGGAACCCTAAAAACAAATATCACAATTGGGTTTTAAAAATGGAACGCAAGCTGAATGTCATGTGTTGCGGATGTTGAAGTAAGTTTATGAAATGCATAATGTAAATAATACTTAAGTTCAAAAATTAAAACCAGACTACGGTCGGGTAAAAAATAGCCTATGACACTCTTGCGGTGAAGACGAATCGTTTGATACTTCACTTGTCAAAATCGGACCAATTTTTTAGTTTTAACACATAACACTTTCTTTGCTTTGCTGTAGTAGGGTAAAATAATTTGCCTATGACACTATACTTGTACTATTATTTATTCTGTGACTATACCTGAAGACAAATAAATTGGTACCTCGCTTATCAAAATTGGACAAAGCTTTTATATTGAACATTTATATGTTACTACGGTGAAGCAAAGGAAGGGTTATCCCTTCCTTTGCTTCGCCGTAGTCGTGTAAAAAATAGCCTATGACACTATACCTGAAGAATCTGGCTTGTAAAAACGGACCAATAGTGGCGACGCTGTAATGGAACAACCACATGCATACATACATACATACATATAGACTGTTAAACTCATTACCCTTCCCTTGCTTCGCTGGAGCCGGGTAACAAGACATAATCGAAAGTGCTAACAAGACATAATCTTCGAACAAAACTTCGACTTCGAACAAAACTTCGACTTCGAACAAAACTACTCGACTTCGAACAAAACTACTCGACTGCGAACAAAACTAAAGAGGCAGTCATATTAGTGAGAATGGTTGCTAACCAACTTTAAATCGTTATAGATCCTAAATGGTCATCATAAATGAAAAATGATAAGAGAAACAGAAAGATGATTTTCAAATACCTATATTCAATGATACTCCACTTAACATAGTTTGTCGACTTCAATTTTTCTTTTCTTCAATTTGGCGTCTAGTTGTCGTCAATTTGAATTTTGATTACTTTCATATCTTTAGTAGCACTCGCAAGATTAAGACAAATCGATTGACGTAAGAATCATCAAAATCGGTCCAAGCCTCTAGAGTGCTATCAAAGAACAAACGTACATACATTCGCTGATAAACACATCCACTGGTAAAAACAATGCCGTATTTTATCATGATTATAGATAGGGTTATTGTGTGACTCCAAAAATTATATATTCATTAGCAATTCTTTGTTACGTCATGTAACGTCATCTAAACTTATACGTAGTACTATTATTATATTATATACTAAAATTACATAATTATATATATATATATATATAGTGCCACACAGGAATAAACATACATAAGCTGATAAACACATTAACCTTCGCGCAATCGGGTAACGGACGATTTTAAATTGGACCGATGATGTAGATATAATAAAAATGACATGGATAGAAGATAGATGTTTATTTTATTGCACACCATAAGATAGGTGCATACAGATTATTGATCAGATAGACCAACAATTTTGAAATAATGTCCTGAATTCATTAAAATAATAATAATACGCTTTTTTCTGTTTAGTTAAGTTCTCGCAATAATTACGTATCTACGTATCCACAAAAGTTATAATTAAGTAGTTAAGTACTTTATTTGTTATTTTTTCCTTACTGAAAAAATATTTAACATATTTATTATTTTTACCCATACTGTATAATTGCGTAGGTATTTATTTATTCGAATAACCATTTATTTCTTTAATTTTCATGTTCTTCTTTTGTTTGGATTTATTGTTGTTACTAGTTACATAAAAGTATTAGCTAATAGGTAAATATAGTTTAATTATTAAACTTTCTATTTATCTGCCATTTCATGGTATTTAATTTTATTCTACTATCAAAACGGTTTTATATTATGTTATTAATATATACTATCAGTAAAACATAAACAAATGAACATTCTTGTAACTAGTCACAGAATAAGTAATAGTAGAAGAGAGACCCCAAATTAAACTAGATGGCGCTAGGCGCGAGTTAGCTCGCGCAAGCATTATTCACCGGCAATAGGCGACCGGAGCGCGACATCTGGGTCCGGCCAACTTTGCGCAGTGGCAATATCGTAACCAATGAGGTTAATCCGAGGTGCGATTATTGCTATTTGAAAACTTTACCAATACCCCGCCAAGTGGACGTGAAATACCGTCCGCTACGGCAATTTTTGAATGGCCGTTAAGGCCTAACTAATTAATCGTAGAAAAGTTCACAAAATTAGTGAATTAATTGTGACGATGTGATTCAGTCATGTCAAAAATCAGTTAGAATTCTTTAAAAATAAAGGTAAATTCTATGAAATTACATACGGTATTTGAACCAGGAAAAATACGATGTTATACGATAATTTTTGAAAATAGAACAATTTTACCGCACCAATCACTGTTAATAGGAAAATCTAAAACATTTTTTTCATTTCGAAGAAATTAAGTTCATATTTTAATGCATTGTAACAAGACGGCTAAAATGGCAGATGCGTATTAGGGTGGGGTGTTTTTTCTGGAATTTCTAGTTTGGCACTGCGGTAAAGTTGCTCTTTAGATATTTACATTCCATTACGATAAAAAAAACTCTACAGTAGCCGAAACAGATTTTTTTGTGTTCTGATAAATCCATCATGTCTTTCAGGGCATTTCTGTTGCTTGAGTGTGGCAAAGAAAATGGCGGATTAAGAATACAACGTGAAATTGTGTCATTATCTATGGATTAGATTTTGTTTCATTCCAGTTTATCATATCAACGTAATTATCAGCTTTAAAATCAAATGGTGGTATTACATAACTTCGGACCGTTTTCAGAATATTTCAGTTTTGTCGCGCTTTTAATATTCGACGCAACGATTGAATGTAGGTACTCTCTGTCATCTGCTATGCATATCAAAATATTTTCCAGGTGTCCAAAAATCCGTTCCTTTGTAGTACTGGATCAACAATAGACTTTAAATGGTCTCGTAAGTATCGAGACACAATACTTACGAGACAATGTTTAGGTTACGGTGTAAATGTTTAGCGCCGTAGATACATAAAAGTTTTATCTTGATTGCGAACCACATAGGCGCGTAAACTTTGACAACAAATTTTGCTAAAATCGACAATGTTTCGGTTGGTTCAGCTGTTGAGACGTAAAGTCTGAGAATTTTATTTTCAGAAGTAAGCCAACGCGAGTGTACAATTTTTCCTGGCTTCCTTTTAGTCTTTCAGAACAAACTCCGGAATCAATGGATTCACACATTTCGAGTTTGTACATATGATCAGTACTTAAATCTTCCTTATTGCTGATGTTTAGTAACTTGCATTATATTTTTGTAAAAGATATAAGAGGAAGTTCTTTACAACCGTTTAACATCTTTCCGATGGTCCCTGTAAAGCTTCTGGGGCCTGCGGTACTACCGTCAAGGTATTCAAATAAATGAAGCAAATTTAACTCGTTGGCATGAAGTTGGCAAACACACCACTGCAGTGGTTTTCCATCTTCCATTCTAAGCAAAGTAGAACACCTCCTTTTCGACTTGTACTGACCGCCGTTTCGTCACAGCTAATAACCACAAATTTAGTTAAATCCACACATCCACGCTTTTGGGTCAAAAAATTGAAGATCCTTTTAGTTATCTCTACTGCTTTACCAGTTTTTAAGGAAAAGTGGCCCATATATTCTTGAGTCCATGACTGTAAGTGTTTTGTGCTTTCGGCCGTCAAGGTACAGTCCAAACTCTTCTGTTTCAGTTACCGACGACGTGTTTGCTAGAAAAGTTATCTCTCTTTCTAGAGCTCGGCAAACTTTACTGCGATCCACGTCATTGGCCAAATTACATTCTGAAATCAGGCCAAGCTCTTGTAGAGTGCTGATATGATTGCAGCTCCTACTTTGTCTGAAATACCATATCTATCTAAAGATTTCGCCACCTCAGAAAGATCAAGACTCGTTGTAAGCATTTGTGTTATTTCTAGTTTTGGGACAACTTGAAACTGTCTGGACGTATTCTTGTATGACAGAGTGATAATACAGATGATCCGGGATAAATATCTGACCTAGTTTTATCCTCAAAAGCTTCCCTGTTCCGTTTTCTAGTTATAATAGCAAGGTTTTTTTTCAGTTTATTGGAATTTCTTACAGTTCTCTGATCATTTAAGTATTCTTGCTCTTGGATTTTTTCTTGATGTATCACAAGTACTACAGTCTATTGAAGTACATTTGCATGTAGCTATATCAAAAAGAGCATTAGAATCTTCTTTGAAAGACTCTTACTTCTGGCTATAACTTTCTACGTATTTTCTAGAAGCATACGGTTTCAACAGATTACGATACTTATCATGGTACATGAGCGTGAGTTGATAATTGTTGCTGTTTTATGGTTAATACACAATTTCATCACAAAAGACTGCATTTATTTTGATTTTCTGTGAGAATTTGACAAAATTAATACGACTAACAAGGGCAAAATCTTGGTGTGATCACGGCGAATTGGCATAACTTGGCGTAGTTACGTGCATAAGGCTTGTGCGAGCGGATTGACATTTTATTTTGGGTACTTCGTTTTTGATTTGGCGATGTGGAATCTGTATTTTTTAAACATTCTTGCAATGTAACTAAATGTAATTCTTGTAAAATTACTTGAAATTAAAACGTATATAATACACTCACTCAAATTGGTCGCATTATATTGCCCCAATCATCAACTCATTCGTGAGGATAAGGATGCGTTCTAAACGTAATGTATGCGGATTGTTTTTGTTTACAGTAAAATACTTCTCAAAATAAATGTCACGATGTTGCCAAGATAATTACCAAGTTAATTTTAACGCATTGTGGTTTTGAAGCATGAGTTGTCGTTTTCAAATAAATAAGCCATTTTAGTAAGAAAATGTTATGGAGGTGACTTAAGTATATATTTTTCTATAAATTGTCGTACCTCTGCAAATTACAGTAGATTTTGTCACCGTTATGCTTCGACTGTAGGAGGTAAATTAGTGCTGAATACGTTGCATTTATCGTAATTACGGTGCACATGGCAGCACTGAACTGATTACAAACTTTGGCATCGGTATATTATTCCAAATAATTACAATAACTTTTTTGTGAAAATCGTTTTTTTATGTGTTTTACTATTTACATAAGTAAAAGAACTAGTAAGTTTTAAATATAAATCATTTATATCTACTAATTATTATAATAAAAATACTCATACTGCCTCAGTCCTTAATAAACGCTAATCAACCATTAAATCGCTCGTTTAGTATGGATATTGACAACTTAATGCTTGATTAGCGTTAATTGACGATTGTGAGTGCGGCAGTTAGAGTAGTTGGAGCACTTATTAATTAAATATTTCCCGATCATAGACACAACCAGGACAGAGACCATAGATCAAATTAAAAATTAAAACTAAATCAATGACAGAGACAAGAAAAGTAAAATTCGATTGGCTACATTTATCTTATTTTTAACTCTTGTGAGCCAAGATGGACGTAAACAAGTCACCTGAGGCTACAAAATACACTGGTAAAATTAATCCTTTTAAAGAGTAACCCAACCGACACAAGTCGCTATTTTGGAAAATCGTTTTTTTTTTAGGTTTTTATAAACAATACTACAGTGAATGTCATAGTCATGACCAAACTAATATTCCGTTTTAGTTACCCAAAATTAAACTAGATGGCGCTAGGTGTGAGTTAGCTCGCGCAGGCATTATTCTCTGCCTACAAGCGACGGGAGTGCGACATTCGAATTTCGGGTACTTTGCGCAGAGGCAATATCGTAACCAATGAGGTTAATCCGAGGTGCGATTATTGCTAGTTGAAAACTTTACCAATACCCCGCCATGTGGACGTGAAATACCGTCCGCTACGGCAATTTTTGAATGGCCGTTAAGGCCTAACTAAACAAACATTAACCTAAAAAAAAAACAAGAAACTACCTACCTAAATTTTAAATATAAATCTGAATTCATTTACCAATATCCTGCCATGTGTACGTGGAATACCGTCGGCTACGGCAATTTTTGAATGACCGTTAAGGCCCAACCTAACTAAACATACATTAACTTTGAAAATATCAAAAAACAACCAGGCGTTTGAATAAAATTCTGAATTCAAGTGGTCAGCGATGTCTGTGACTTCTGTGGGTAAATTTGCAATAATAGAACGGGACGTGAAGGGAAAACAAAAAAAAATATACATTAAGAATTAATAAAAACGTAAATTGATCGAGCACGACCAAAAATATGTATAAACTGATTTATTATACTTTACATAGGTAAAGTCAACATTATTTCTCTTTAAACGTATTTATTATAACTTCCGTGCAAGTAAACTTTGTTGGAATAAAAACTTAATCATTAGAATAATATTTATGTATATGATAATTTAGATATTACAAGATGACATAGTACTCACAAGGTGCATTCACGATTGAAATAATATTTCAATCAAAGGACACTTGAATCCTGGGTTTAAAACTATAGATTCAATTCCTATAAACAGTGAAAAAGTCCTAAGGTGTAAATATTTGTGCAAGATCCTTCAAGAACTAATCTATGATATAGATAATCACAGTTGGTATTCTGGCTGGTCAACTGAGTCTATGGGGTGATAATAATAATATTGAATACAGTAATACCCCGACTTACGCTACCCCGTTTTACGCAAATTCGGAGATACGCGGTTTTTCATTTTGATTGCCGCGCGCATCGGCTCTCGCGCTCTGCCCTCTCAGTGTTCAGTTTGCGACAGGTTTAAACGTGTTCCGCGTGGAATTGTTTTACGTGCGCAGTGCGTTTTACTTATAATCTCTAATTATGTCATCTAAAAGAACGAATAATGAGTCATTTGAGCCTAACAAGTTTTTTTTTTTTTTTAAATTGATTCTAATGAAGAACGCGTTTCTACTACAAAACGGGGAATAAAAAAATTACTGGTATGCTACGAGGAAATTTTGCATGAGAAGATGAAGAAAAACTTAACTCGTCAGGCAACATTGTTAGAATATATGAAGCCATCGACATCAAAATAACTTCGGTTTAGGTTACTTTATTCATAACAATGTAAATTGTTTTATTATCTTACACTTTATTAAACATTTTTCTTCTAAATTATTGTTTTCTTTAAACTCTGGTCCCGATTAAACATACTTTATATGTATTTATATGCAAAGTTGAACCCCGACTTACGCGAATTCGACTTACACGGCAGTCGCTCGGACCCACCTACCGTGTAAGTCCGGGGTATTACTGTATATAAATTGACATTATTCATTTTTCTTAGTATTTAGTGGTAGTTATACGCCATGCAATGGTATAATTAGTTTATTATTATGTCAATTATTACCAAGAATATTTATATTCTTAGTGTTCTATTTATAAATTGACATTATTTATTTTTCTAATTATTTAGTGGTAGTTATACGCCATGCAATGGTATAATTAGTTTATTATTATGTAAACTATTACCAAGAATATTTATATTCTTAGTGTTCTATTTATAAATTGACATTATTTATTTTTCTAATTATTTAGTGGTAGTTATACGCCATGCAATGGTATAATTAGTTTATTATTATGTAAACTATTACCAAGAATATTTATATTCTTAGTGTTCTATTTATAAATTGACATTATTTATTTTTCTAATTATTTAGTGGTAGTTATACGCCATGCAATGGTATAATTAGTTTATTATTATGTAAACTATTACCAAGAATATTTATATTCTTAGTGTTCTATTTATAAATTGACATTATTTATTTTTCTAATTATTTAGTGGTAGTTATACGCCATGCAATGGTATAATTAGTTTATTATTATGTAAACTATTACCAAGAATATTTGTATTTTTAGTGTTTTATTTATATTAGGCATAAATGAGTGCTAAGAATTCTTGTACTCCTGCGCATATGAGTCATGTAGCGCCATCTATGTAATATTTTGAGAACCAAACCATTAGTATCGCTACTAGCCGCTAGATGTCAGTGATTTATGTTTTTAAACAAAATTGATTTGAGTTAAAGAAAAAACTAAGATCTACATACATTAACAAAATATATGTATTCCAAGGATTACATGGGAAATCCATAAAGGCATAACGACAAATAAGTGCAGTAGCAACCTGCGTTCCAAGTTTTTACAATAAGTAAAAATGTAGGTACACAAATTGGAAAAAGCGTGCATGCATCCATATTTACGAGTAATTATTAGATATATAAAGCTAATATCTACACTAATATTATAAATAGGAAAGATTAGATTTTTTGTATTTTTGTATGTTTGTTGGTAATGGACTGAACTAAAAAAATACTGAACCTTTTTTTAAATTCTTTTACTCATATAAAGCTACATTATCAGCGAGTAACATGGGTACTATATTATTTTTCAAGAAATTAGAGATGTCGTTGGGATCTCTAATTTATCTCTATTTATCTCTACATTAGTATGTAACCCAAGATATAAAAAATACAGAACAGAATGACACGTTGCCATGGAAACAAAATAATAACAAGTCTGTCAAGTAATAGTAATATAAAATAAAATAGTGAGTAATAATGCAGTGGTCAAAAACACCACGATCGTTGCTTCTACAGATTTTGAATTACGCTTACTTTCTTATTTTTTAGAAGTTACGACGGGTATAAAAATGCTAAAAGTCTAAATGTAAGAAAAATGTCGTGGTGTGAGCGCTACCCGTGTGAAGCCGGGGCGAGGTACTAGTGATAAGTATGTACTCGTATATATGGATGGCTGGTTCGATTCATGGTTTCGTAGAACCGATAACCGATAAGGTTCTCTTGTTGCGACTGAAGATGGAGCGAAGGACAGATCCTCCAAAAAAAGTAGACCGAATACCTGGTGAGAGTGGTGGAAAACTGCTGGATGCAACCAGCGAGTCTATAAACTGATGATGATGACAATGATCGCTGGTACGCTCTCAAACATCGATTAAATCATAACTCGAAACAAAATTCATATTATTACGAAATAAATATAGTAATCTATCACTCAAATCCCTTGTCAACCAATTTCCATTTACCCCCATTATTTATTCACAACTTTAATTAAAACAATTCAAATTATAACTCGAAAATTATTAAATAATTTCCCCTTAATCCAGCCGTCAACTAAACAATTCCTTACAGTCCATCAAAATTAATCTAACCTAATCCGAGCCGGCTCGAGTTAAAACAAAGATATTGCAAACTGAATAACAAGTGTAGGTGGAAACATACGAGGAGAAATTCTGTCATTTAAGAGTACTATTGTTTATTATATGATTTAAGACTATAAGGCTAGTTGCATGAGAAACACTGACGAGTGCTAGGGGCTTACTACCTACCATACTTACGATCTCCTCGCGATAATAATAAAAAAACGGCCAAGTGTAATTATTATCATATATATATATATATTTTTTTTTGGACCTAGGATACATTTCAAGTCCTGGGCAGTCTGTCAGTCCTTTTGGACTGACAGACTGCGTTGCCACAACAACATAGTCCAGGGTCTTTATTCGCTAGGACCGTTCACGCACGTAACGCGGCGCGTTACGACATCTTCGTGGAACCGTTCGGCAATAGTCGTAATGACGTCACACGTTTTCAGCGAGGAATTTCGTGTGGCTTATGGCCGGTTCCTATATCTTAAAACGAATCGTTTTCGCTTACTTTCCATCAGTTTTGACTTAACGTCATACAAAAAACGTCAAAAAGTAACGAGACGTTGGAAAAACGACTCGTTTCATTATCATAGGAATGGGGGTTAGCGAATAAGCATCCAGTTTGGCACGGTATCCTAAATTAATTATCACCTTTATTTTTCTAAAAAAAAAAAACTCTTTGAATATCTCACAAGTCAGTCACACAAGGTAGACACCTATTGCAGTTTTTTTACTGGTAATTCAGCTTGATTTTGACCACTTTTTCATGTGTGTTTAACTGATGTGGTCAAAGATGGTAAACATACGCCAACCCTAGAATGGGAAATGCATTTACGAGTAGTATTCTCTACTAGCATATTTTTATTTCCATAACACTATTGTTATAGAAACTAAAATAGAGAACTATCTCTCGTCAGTGTTACTGGTAAATTATAACCCAGGTGCGTTCAAGTCAAGAGTGAATAGGTATCGACTTAGGCAAGTGTGTTACATATCATCGCTTTCCTTCAGTTCAGATCGTGATCAACGCTTGCCTTGTCCGTCCTAAAAAAAATCTTTATCAATTATGTTTGATAACCGTATTAAACTTTGCTAGTGACAGAAAACGTTCAGAATGTCTTTCCATATATTTTATGTCCCCGAGATTTTCGAGTTGCCCCGCTCTATAATCGTCGCTTATTAAACTCTACCCCATAACAGTTTGTTCTGGTAACGATCCAGTTTCCGAAGTAAACATTCGACACAAACTTCTCAAAATTATACGAAGGAAATAATTGATCAACGGCTATTAGGAAATCCGAGACAAGTTTATGAAGGTTTGATAATGAAAATAGATATCTTGATAGGGGTGAAATATTTGTGGAACTGAATTGTTGGTTACTGAGAATTAGGAAAATGTTAATTGGACGTACATCAACCTGATAACGTCAAGTAAGTTTACCATGTAAATAATTAGTATTGAGATTTAGATATTTCGGCACTGTTGCACGTCCTATGGTCACGGATAAACAGATGCACGTGTGAGATTTATATACATATGTATAGATAATTATACGTACTGTTAAGATTATCAAAACCTAAGTTTTGTAATGTTAGCCTTCGGTTGGTCAGGTTTGTCGAATAGAAAATAAAACTTAACTGCACCTAGTAATAAAAGCAAGTTGCTTATCGTATAGCTGGTATCTGTAGTACCTAGTAGCTACAGCTACAGAATAAATAACCTAAGGAATATTTAATAAAAGCTTGAAAATTACTGAGCAGTTTAGTACCTACCTAATGTGTACTAAAAAAGGGTATAATCTAAGGATTATTCATAGAAACAAGGAAATAGAATTGTTATATTTTTTATTGATTCTACCACCAGATTCGGAAGAACTGGCCACCATAGAAGAACTGGCAAGAAACTACGGGGCGAATGTATTTTTTCATCATCAGTTTTACAATTATCATTAACATAAGTATCATACACTAAATACCTAACATACTAACAACCTCTATGTGATACTAGGTCATAATGACACTTTATTATCATTTTACAATCACCATAGTTACACCAGGCACAAAATAAAAGTCACATTGGTTATGATAACCAATATGGGAAAAACCATAGAACCGACAATATCTATTTGCAAAATACACAGTTATACACATTGAATATGGGACAAAGAAACAGTAGCAGAATAACAGTGTAGGTAATATTAATGTACTTAACTTTTGGTGTCTTGTTGATGCAACGACGACAGAAAACGAATAGAGAGGGCTGCTCAGCCCAGAGGCTGCTTTTTATAGAGATTCTACCCGCCAAAGTCACGTAGTCATTGCAACAGCAGGAATGAGCCTGCAGATGGCGCCGAAGTGACGGAAATGTACATATTTTATTACATTGAAACTATTTAATAATTGTTAACTCGGTATTGTTTACACATTGTTAATCATTTAAATAATTAAGACGTTTATATACATATTTTTCAGAATGTTAACAAATATCGAAAGTCAGAACAGTATTCTTATATGATTCTCATAAATTACAATTTTTAGCGGGAGAAGTTGTATTTTTACTACAATTATAGGTTTAAATGTACAGAGCTGATTAAGTAATAATACATTAATATTAATCGGGTAAGTACTTAGTTTTAAGCATTTCTATCAATATCGTAAGTTTACATGATTTTAAATCATTCTAATTTGAACGGAAATATAATTACAGATGTTTCAGAGACACAATACAATATAATACAATGACTCAGTAATTGTACTTAAAATTAAAGGATAATTGTACTAAGCATTTTAAACACCAGTATATAAATCTATAATTATCAATTGTAAACTATTACTTAATAAGTTGTGGAACAGATTCCAGATCAGTTTTTCTTCATAAACATAATTTGTTATTATCACAGATTATAAACTCGCCACAGATCTAAGAAATTACATAATTATTTACAAAAAGATTCAATCGGTAGTCACTTTTGTCTTGAAGTGCAATATTTTATAAATACATTATAATATCGTCAGTGGTGAGGTGATTCAGTGAGAATATTCATTACATTGTTAAATACGTAAAACGTAACTACCAAGTTGTATTATCTCGTCCAGTACCGCAACTGAATATCGTCAGCTCTTACATTGTTATAAAAATGTCTGGTACTAGATAGATTACACATATCAATAAGTTATAACCTGAGAATATTCATTTAATTGTGAAATACGTTAAATGTAAGTACCAAGTTGTAATGTCTTGTCCAGTACTGCAACTGAACATCGTCAACTCTTACATTGTTATTCTATTGTTGTAAAAATGGTTGTTACTAGACAGATTAAACATATCAATAAGTTATAACCTAACACACGCAAGTACTATTTAGACAACATAGACCAAATGCGTGGACCGATTTTGATGACACTTAGGCTTGTTTCACTCTTACCACAACCACACCACAGTCACACAACCAAACGGTGCTAATTTGTATGAAAGTGATTAGTTTAATTCTCACGGTCCACATTTTGCAGTCGCGTTCGACCGCTTGGGTGATATTGACCACAACGGAACCACAACGCAACCACCAGCGACACCATGCACTGGCGACCGGTCACATCGCAAACACAAAGTTGCGTTGACGTTATGACACTGTGCGCACAAGTCTCGCGCCTGCGCCCTCCCCCCGATAGCAACAACAATGACTCCTCTCCGATGTCCATGAGTTCGTTCAGTCAAGGCTTGTTTCCAATTCGAAAGCCGGAGTTGATCTGTCTGTCTGCAAACAAAAGCCACAACGCACCACAACGCAACCACATTGCAACTGCGAGCGGAAACGCAACCACATCGTCATTTTTTAGTTACCACAACGCAACTGCAAAAAACCGCAGCAATAATATTCACACGTAACCACTGCGTCACCACGTTTTGTCGCTGCGATGTGGTGTTGTTGTGGTACGTGTGAATGGGCACTTAAGTATTTGCGAATGCTACTAAAGACATTACAGTTATTCAAAATTCAATGTGGCGACCACCCGAGCCATTATGTGAAAATAAAAATATATGATCAACAAACTATTTTAATGCCCACATTAACATAGTTTGAAGACCTTATTTTTTTTTTCTCTATCCTTGAATAGATATTTGAAAATCATGTTTAGGTTTCTGTCATAATTTTTCATTTCGAATGACCATTTAGAATCTATAACGATTTATATTTGGTTAGCAGCCCTTCTTACTTAAATTTTTGCCGCTTTTTACACGACTATCAAAAAAAGGAGTGTATTGTTGTTGGCATTCATGTATGTATGTGAGTTAATAATAATAATAATATATTCGGGACAATTCCACACCAATTACCTAGCCCCAAACTAGGATACCCTGTAATATGGGCACTAGATAACGGATAAACATACATAAATACGAATATCAACACCTATGACTAGGGAACAAACATTTCTGCTCATCACACAAATGATTGCACCTTGCAGGATTCGAACCCGCGACTGTTTGATTTCGTTCCCAGGGTTACTAGCCACTAGACCAACCGGCCGTCCTTAGTTCCTTTATTTGTTTTGTTCGCAGTCGGTTTTATTAGTACTTTCTTGTTATTGTTATTTTTACTCGACTGAGGGTTATGTGTTTGGGTTGTATGTATCCATATCAATATATAAAAGTGAAACGTTGTCTGTTTGTTTGTTTGAGCTTCTACGCGATAATGGCTGGACGGATTTTGATGAAATTTGGAATGGAGATAGTTTGTAACAAAGTATAGTTTTTAACCCGGTAAATTTGAAGTTTTCACGGGAAAACTGGAAAACCCTGAAAAATGTTGGTTACTCACTGTAAGAAACGGTTGCCATGGAAACGAAATAACAAATATGTCAAAAACATGTTTGGTGCTATACCTACTGTAACTAACCTCTCTCCCTCAAAATAAATATATCGCTTGGCCAATTGATCGTCTATACTACGTTGTGAATATAAGTAACCCGGAACTTTTAGAGTGCGTGACTGTACTGGGAAGGAATGAAAATTAATATGAAAGTACAAATACAGATATCACAATAAATATGTTAACTTAGCATCTGAGATTTGGTTATTAACATAGTGTTAACAAGAGCGTGTTCTTTGATAATATAAATGTGTTATTATAATATTCAAATAATTACTGAAGTCATATCGTTCGCATCTCTCCATACAGACATCATAAAATATAAAACAGGAATTCAGAAGACTTATTGTTTACTTATTATTTAATTGTGAGAAGGTGTTTGTTTGTTCTGCCTGATATTCTCCGACAATATGATCAGAGACCTTAAGGCATAACATGTTTATTCTCTTTTTATTTTAGAGTTTGGCTATGTAAAACCACTCATATGATAGTAGAACTTTCATCGTCTACTAAACGGAGTGGTATGAGGATGGAGTAGCGTAGGTATATTTTATGTGTATAGCAAACCATTCAGTCTAACATAACTGGAGTTAGTTCAGGTTGACTTAGTTGAACATAATCGGTCTATGCCGTAACTTGTCTTTTACTGACTATGTCAGTTAGTTTTATTTAAATAAAGTCTGGATTATACCAGTAAATGGTTATAGTTGTCATTAGGAATAAATCCCTTTAGTTTATCGGCCTTGCCGTAATTCGTAGCTGAGACTAAAGCCTCTGATATTCAATATGTTTCCTTAAAATATTTAAGGGTTTTATCTGGACTATGCCAGTGTGAATTATTTAGTATTCAGGAATAATCCTCAGTAAATTAATTATGAAATTATTACACTTTTGTAAGTACATTTCCATAATAATTGCTATTAATTCAAGGTTGTACCTTAATTAAAGATTTCGTAATCGATCAACAGTAAGCATGTCAATCCTTCACTAGTGCCTGACAGAGCCAGAATTTACACGATAAGGGTCCCTTTGTTCAGCTTATAGCCTTCATCTTTTTTCGGAACATAAGATATTCTATCAGTGCTGGGTGCCAAAACAACAAAGTGAAAATTAACATTCCTTCCATATATTTCAACCAAGAAACCTATTAATTAGTTCGTGATTGACTATATAAATATAATTAAAGATTTCGTAATCGATCAACAGTAAGCATGTCAATCCTTCACTAGTGCCTGACAGAGCCAGAATTTACACGATAAGGGTCCCTTTGTTCAGCTTATAGCCTTCATCTTTTTTCGGAACATAAGATATTCTATCAGTGCTGGGTGCCAAAACAACAAAGTGAAAATTAACATCCCTTCCATATATTTCAACCAGGAAACCTATTAATTAGTTTGTGGTTGATTATATAAATATAAAAGTTCTGCTAGACTGAAATAGTATTAAAATTCACCCTTAAGGCGTAATTCATCTTTAATCTTACATAAAGAAATTGGTTTGAAGGGTAGGAATATGACAGTTAGGAGGAAGCAATCGGAGTCAACCTCCGCTATCACCGATTACTAATCGAGCCATAATTTATCTGTATTTGATATTTATGTTTGAAGGTTGAGTCAGTAAGCAATGATCTGTTGGCCGAACAGAACAATACTCCACTTACTCATTGTATTGTGTGCGTAAGGGTATCTCCTCTTTGTGAAGTCCTTTTGATAGCAGCAGATATTATTTACAAGTCAGCAATGCATAGGAAAGATCACGTATATAGTAAAGGTTGTGAGGCTTTAAAATCGCATCTATCTCCATACAATATCACTCACTTGGTAATAATTCATACAGTATGTAAATGAATAAGCTATCACTCAATTAGTATATAATGTAAAACAAAAGTTCGTTATTTTTCTATTCTATGAGGATAAGGGTATGTTATACTTATTTCTAACGCTGTTGTATTTAGTGGTCATTCACCTGCGCCAACCAAGGGAAAGGGGGATCCTGCTTCTTCAGAAACTGAAAGCCGTTCCGAGACCTAACAAATGAATGATCATTAAATAAACGATTCCGCCTTATTAGCTCTAAAACCCTCCACCAATTTATTCTAAGATCAGGAAATCTCGTGCCGTTATCTAAAGGGAACATAATAATAAGATATAATGTGCAAAGTTAATAACTGGCATTGAAATTCAGGTAGCTGTAAATAAACATTATTATCATCCCTAATAACACTTCTCCAATCCATGATACAATCAGGAAATCTCGTACCATCATTAACTGAAAGTGACATGATATAAAATAATATGCAAGATTACTAATTATAGTAAAAGTCAGGTAGCTGTAAATAAACATCATTATAATTTTCTAATATCTCTCCACCAATACATGATACAATCAGGAAATCTCGTACCATCGTTAACTGAGAAAAACCCTGTATATATAAAAGTGAACCTTGATTTCAAAATTGTTCTTTAATTTCGATTAAACATACTAATTACATCAAACTAGATACCTTTAGTCCGTATTTTAGGTAAATTCCGACTAGAGATCAGTTATAATCGGCAAATTTGAGACTAGGTGCACCTGTTCCTAGTACGTTCAGATACTTGTTTAAAATATTTATTCCATCCAGTCCTCCTGGTAATTCAGGATATAAGCCATCCTAGTACCAAACCTCATCCAAATCGGTTCAGCCGTTTGAGTGTGGAGTTACGAATGATGATGATGATGAAAAGTTTACATGTGCCAATCCTGCATATAAGCTATCCTAGTATCTGTCTTCATCCAAATCAGTTCAGCCGTTTGAGCATAAAGGAGTAAGAACTGCGATGACGAAAAGTATTACATGTGCTAATCCAACAGATAAGCTATCCTAGTATCTGATTTCATCCAAATCAGTTCAGACGTTTGAGCGTAAAGGAGTAAGAACTGCGAGGATGATGAAAAGTATTATATGTGCTAATCCAGCATATAAGCTTTCCTAATACCTAATTTCATCCAAATCTGTTCAGCTGTTTGAGCGTAAAGGAGTAAAATAAAAATGGTGATGATGATGATGATGAAAATCATTCCATGTGCTAATCTAGTATATAGCTATCCCAGTACTTAATTTCATAGCAAATCAGGTTAGCCGTTTGAACGTAAAGGAGTAAAAAATATACCTACATACTTCCGCCTTTACAATGTTAAACAGTGTAATCACTCAATAATCACCAGCATTCTTCAATACACAAAACCCGCTAGTGGCAACCATCATCTGATAAAGAAGAAAAGAGTTCCCTAAAGTATTTATCTAGACTTCAACTTAATGCCCATTTTAAGGTTTAGAAATCACTCGAAGATTTCTATTTATCTAGTGTTTATATAGTCAATTTTCTATGAAATTGCCGTTGAACATAAATGTCTTACTTAAACCGGTGAATTATTTTTATGGTTATTTTATGATATAACTAGCCGCCCCCACGTCTTCACCCGCGAGTGGCAAATTTCATCAGTTAAAGTGTTTCCTAAAATATTTATCTAGACTTCAAATTAATGCTCCATTTTAAAGGTTCAGAAATCAATCGAAGATTTCTATTTATCTAGCGTTTGCGTAGCCAATGGTATATGAAATTTGCAGCTGAAAATAAATTTCTTACTTAAACCGATGAATTCATTTTTATGGTAATTTTATGATATAACTAGCCGCACCCACGTCTTCACCCGCGTGTGTCAAATTTCATCAGTTAAAAGAGTTCCCTAAAATATTTATCTAGACTTCAAAATAATGATCCATTTTAAAGGTTCAGAAATCACCGAAGATTTCTATTTATCTAGCGTTTGCGTAGCCAATGGTATATGAAATTTGCAGCTGAATTGTCTTACTTAAACCGGTGAATTCATTTTTATGGTAATTTTATGATATAACTAGCCGCACCCACGTCTTCACCCGCGTGTGTCAAATTTCATCAGTTAAAAGAGTTCCCTAAAATATTTATCTAGACTTCAAATTAATGATCCATTTTAAAGGTTCAGAAATCACTCGAAGATTTCTATTTATCTAACGTTTGTATAGTTAATGGTCTATGAAATTTGCAGCTGAATTGTCTTACTTAAACCGGTGAATTCATTTTTATGGTAATTTTATGATATAACTAGCCGCACCCACGTCTTCACCCGCGTGTGTCAAATTTCATCAGTTAAAAGAGTTCCCTAAAATATTTATCTAGACTTCAAATTAATGATCCATTTTAAAGGTTCAGAAATCACTCGAAGATTTCTATTTATCTAACGTTTGTATAGTTAATGGTCTATGAAATTTGCAGCTGGAAATAAAGGGGTTTCATTCCAGGGCACAGCCACCCTAAATTCAAACCTCAACCAAATCCGTTCAGTTGTTTGATCATACATCTAGTCATGAAGTACATCGCGTACCATACCCAAACTAGGTACAAAGTACTTTACTAAAGAATGGAAGCAATATTCATATAAAAGGATTACCACTATTAGCGTGTTGCCTACCGTCCACGACTGACTGCACATGCGGCGAGCGGCGAGCGAAAGATCCGATTACGGGAAGTACTGTCTCGCTCACTCGATATACCTAGTTACCGCGCTACAATCTCACGATCTATGATTTCATGTGGACCAAGTTGGTAGGTACCTAAGACTAGGTGCCGCCCACCACCAAAGCACACGTGATCCCTGCACCTGTTCCAGTATCCTCCACTCGATGCTCGAACAAACATACAGACAGACAGACAAAATTCCCAAAGGTTATATTTCCTTTCAACAGCCATTCCAAGCACCACAGACCAATCCTTCCCAAACTACACTGTACAGAGACCCCCCGACACTCACGGCTCCATTATAAGTATTGATTAATATGATAGAATAATTATATCTCCGTGCGCACTGTTTACGTATTTTTTTTTCCTATGTCGATCGTCCCTCGCATCGCTGCACAGAATAAATAATAGTACAAGATAGAACGTAGCCGATTATCTCTTTAAATGCTTTACGTTCACTACCACAATTATCGTATGTTCTCTGCTTGTTAGCTACTACCTTACCGCGTGCGCACGCGCAGTATGTGCGCAATGAGGCATGTTGGCGATATATCGTCACCGACTAGACAAAACATAACACAAAATTCTCTTTACGAGGGCTACGTCCCTCCAGCATGCCGGACGGAGCGGGCGCCGCACACCGAACATAAACACTACCCTAATTCATTAAAACAAACCCCAAGTAACCCTTCTCGAATCAGAAATAATTTTAGTATGCCTCTCATCCTGTTAGTGTACTATTTCGCTGAAACTCCAAGTATCTTCCAAGAGCGCCGCTCGGTGACTCTCCGGGCCCAGGCCGCCCCAATCACTTTAGGTACACTACGATTTTATTGAACTCCGGAGCCGATCGGCGCACGCACAACCACTCACTTATAGTGTTTCTTCTTGACTCCTCTCTCGACACGTCTTAATTTCTCAAGGTCTCGCAACGACTGCCTCGGACGCCCGGCCTCGCTTAACTGTTACGTACGTGTCTCGCGGAGACGCTCCGCACGCGACCTATCCTTGGAACGATTCCGCACTGACTGGCTCCCGCTCCCGGGGTTTTTTCCATGCGCATGATTCAACGGACTACGTTCGTTGTTCCCCCACCCCTGGGCTGCAATGCTATAACGCCGAGCCAAAACTTTCCACTCATAATACTAAATAATCCCAGTACCCACGAATTCTATGATTAGTATATCAATGCAATGTTCACGTTAAGGAAAGGGTTAAACACATTGATGACCGAATTATGGTTAGGTACACTACGTTACAATGAACGAACGATACAGTGTGATTTGCAACGTCACTTTTAAACCATTGATAAAGCACGATACTTGACAATATGATCTGTGACGTCATTTTCAGGGAAATGTCGATACAAAGGAATTACTATGTGATTTATAGCGTCACCATCAGACTACTGACAAAACACGTTAACTAACAACGTGATCAGCACGTCACTCTTAGGCCAATTTTAAAACAAGAGAATAATAACGTGATTTATAACTTCACCATCAGAACACTGATGAAGAACGATAGAAAAAAGCGTGATTAGTGATGCGTCACGTTTAAGCCATTCACGAATAACGATACTTGACAACGTGATTTGTGACGTCTTTTTCAGGGCAATTTCGATACAAGGTAAATACAACGTGATTTATAGCATCACCATCAGACCACCACGTAACACATTATATAACAACGTCATCAGCGACGTCACTCTTAGACCTATGTTGACATACAGGTTTTTTTACGTGATTTTAGACGCACTATCAGCCAACTGGCGTCAATTTGTAAAAAAATACCGAATAGAATCGTCATAAATCACATCTCTTGTTGATTGGGAAGTAAAGACTATACTTATAAAAAAAGCAGTAGGTAGGTACCAAAAAAGATGTAAAATACAGATAATCTAAAAAAATAACTAGGCTACTGAAAAATAACTTTTTTTTATTCGTTTCTTACTGTTTGTTTGTACCTATGCACGTTCGCAACTACTGGTCCGATTGCGAAACGTCACTGCTCGATATCTTAGGGTTAAAAACTGGGATACTTTGATTAGATGCCGAGCAATCGATAAAAAACCAACGGCTGAAAGAATTTTGAGGAAATGTAGTATAATGTACTTTATTGTATTTTTAACTTTTAAGCAGCGGGCACAACTAGCAGATAATAAAGAGCGGCCTAGTGGTTTACTAGTGCGAATGACAATCCAACGATAACGGGTTCGGTCCTAGGCTTTTATTTTGACCCAGGACTTTTCTAAGTTATGTGCAGCCTGACAATCTCTGACACCTAGGGCCAGCACTACCCCATACTTTCGTATGCATTTAGTAAAAAGCTGTTATTTTGACATTACAAACAGTACTTTAATTTAATTTATTTTAGTTATATTTATATTTATTTGTCTAGATCAAAGAAGTGTAGCCACTGTCCTAAACAGACCAACCAGAGTTTAGAGTTTCATAAATGAATACTCTTTTAACGAGCGGAAAACTTCACCTGTTAGAGAACTCCATACATTAGAACATAAAATGCATAAAAACCGGTTAGCGCCAATCGTCCTACTAAGTCCGAATCGAATTTCATTGCTCTAACGCGTTGACGGAAATGACTGCGGTCCGAATCAAAAAACGCGTTTTGACAGCTCACAGTGCTGCCAGAGTGATTTTGAATCGGACCTTTCTTTAATCGCAGATAGTTTTTCTCTTTGTCGCAGACTAACTCGATCTAGCTCATTCGACCTCTTGCAGCGTCAAACGAAGGGTGAACTACCTCCCGGTGCTTTTATAACTAATAGGGACTTCAATTTTCTCCATTAGTCTAAATGCAGGTAGCAATGACCTTATAAAAGATACGGGGATGTACTTATGTTGTGATTATATTCATTAATCTCAAAATTCAATCTTTAATTCTTTTTTAATGCCTTGTGCGGGTTCTTTTCTTTTTGCAATAATCTACAAAACCAGCGATGTTTGGCAGATATGTCAAATTTGATATAAGGCTCACAATGATTTCACGCAGGAGCATAATCACCGTAAGTTTAATATGGTGTCAATTATGACGTCATCTATGACATCAAACGCGAAATCGTCAGTCTGTAGTTAGCGCGCTTTCGCTGAATCGGACCGCGTATGAGCGCGATAATATCGATTATGGCCTGATTCGGACCGCGCCGTAAGTTTGTTTGTTTGTTACCCTTTCGCGCCTTAACTACTTTGCACACACTTTGTCAGGGGTACAGAAAAAGACATATTTTCTACTTTACTAACTTACTTTGTAATTTTCACCTCGATATAGGCAAAAATATCGAATAAGTTAATTTTGTATGTGAATTACTACTTCCCTGGAAAATAACATAGGATGCTTTTTGCGCGATAAACTGTATAGTTCTCGCGAAAGAAGTCGCGGTAGAAAGCAAAGCTAGTTCTTGATAAAACATTTGTATTCAACGCTGTCAATACCAACAATTGTATGATATTTACCGTTAAATGTCCTGGGTCTCCCCTTGTGCTTCCCTAAAGTCACAGATTATGTAACAGCGCTTTGCAGTATGCTGCACAATATAAATACATTACAGAAGCAAACATACACAATATAGAAGGCATAGATCGTGATAAGAGCACTTGCACTCAATATTATTATCATTATATTTCGTTTATTTTTCTCTCGTTTCCGAGGTGCTTAAACCGTATTCGCGGGCTTTTGGCCAAATAAAAACGTATGGCGAAAATTTATCATTACGTTGATAAAAACTTGCGGACTGAGTATTCAAACGTCTCAAATGTGACATATGTCAACTTTTACAAGTCAAAATTAACATCTCCTGAACAAAGAGATATACATAAAATATTATAAAAAGATCAAATCAATCCAAATTTAGATAAACTAAGTATTCTTTGAGTTTGAAAAGGAAATTACCCTTTCATGTGCCAACAGAGTTAAATCTCACACTGGAAAAGGAAATACCCTTTTGACTCTACCGGTGCTTCGGAAATACGCCCGTTAGAGAAGAGAGCACCAAGAAACTCTACGGGGATGTATTTTTTCCATATATGTTCATTCTTTATATTTTTTCAAATGTCACAATTATAACAAAACATGTAAAGTACAAATATAAAAGGTAAAAGTGACAATGATATAGTGAGTGAGATATCCCACAAACATCAAACAATCATACTGGAAAAAAATAAGGTAAAAACTTCTAACTCGATAATTATGTTGTATAAAACAACGTGATCTCATGGTATGTTTGAGACATCTCACAAAGTACTTTGAACATTTCATTCACTTAACGTTAACATCGAAGCTATCACTTATTATTATCATGGAGCTTGGAGACATCAGGCCATGCATTTCTGTCATTAATATAATCATTTACATTGTAATACGCTTTCTTTATGAGATTTACTTTAACAAAAGTCTTAAACCTATGCATTGGTAATTGATCAATGCCGTCAGGTAACTTATTAAAAAATCGTATACAGTTCCCCATATATGAACCACTAACTTTCTTTAACCGAAATCCAGACACTTTTAGTTTATTTTTATTTCTAGTATTAAAATATGTATTCAATATGGCTGCTTTCTGCAACAGTATAAAGTTTAGTTTGTGGATGTCTAAAACAGGCTCGTGAGGTGAATAGGGAATGACGCCTGTCGATGAAATTACTATAGGTATTGTTTTAACAGTTTTAACGTTCCATTGCGATTTCATTTCGATACATAAATCAGTATACTTGGTTATTTTTTCGGTGTAGGTGGAGGCAAGATTATGGGTATTCGGTACAGCAATGTCATCAAAGTATACAGTCTCATTTTTCTTGTCATGTAACGTGATGTCCGGTCTATTATAGTGTACTGTCTTGTCTGTTATTATGGTCCTATCCCAGTACAGCTTAAAATCACGCGAATCGAGGATTATTTCTGGTGTATATTTGTAATAAGCTATTTTTTCGCCTATAAGTTTATATTTAAATGCAAGGTACTGATGGATGATGTATTATTACGAGCCTGTAGTGTCCCACTGCAAGGTAAAGGCCTCCCTACCCTTTTTCCATTCTTCTCTATCTGTTGCAATGGTACACCAGTTCTTTGTGTGGGAGTCAAGCTCATCCCGCCATCTCATAGGATAACCTGACTTAATATAATAATTATAAAAAAGTTTGCAGTAAAAAGGACAATAGGAATTTTTGATCAATAAACCGACACACAGCTCATATAATCTCATATTTCAAAATCAATAACCTAAAGCTTGTTTGCCCCTTTATAGTTTTGTTCGTATTCGCTTTTTAGTTTGTATTTATAAGAATTTAAAAACCTTTTTGATACCTCACTCGTTAGATTTTGGTAGTGTTTTGTTAAAACCCTAACCCAATCAATTAGAAATCGTTATATCTCGATCCTAAATGTTCATTCGAAATGAAAAATGATAACAGAAACCTAAAGATGATTTTCAGATACCTATTCAACGATACCCCACTTGACATAGTTCGTTGACTTTCATTTTTTTCTTTTTCACTATATGGCTTCTGGTTATCGTCATATAGTATTTAATGGCACTTGCAAGATTAATATAAGTCGATTGAAGTAAGAATCATCAAACTTGGCCCACGCGTTTTGTCTCTAGAGCGCCACAAAGAAACAGACATACGTACACATAATACAAAAGCTGATAATGACAAAACCCTCCTATATGTCGCGCAGTCAGGTAAAAATGATTATTTTCTAAATACTTACATTTCGCGAGAAAAAAATATTCATAGGACAGCATTTTACCTTGATAGACAGTATTTTTGACTAGTTGAGCTACTGGCCTTTGTGTACTGTCCTAAAGGGCAACAAAGCAACACGCGCGTTAACTTATACTATCGATATTGCTTCGCGTGATCGTAAATTGTTCTTATGGGATATTATTAGAGAATCTATACCGCTTGTGAAGGGTAAACTTGTTTGCTTTGATTTATGCCGCTTTGACGCGTTATAAGACTAGAATGGACGTCAATCTTTTACCTTGGCGTCTTTGTTGAGACTTATAAAACTTTATAAAAAGTCTATGACAGATTTTTAGGTTGTGTAAAAAAAACCGATCATGTGCGAGTCGGACTCGCGCACCTAAGCGAGGGTTCAAACTTAATTTTTTTGGTGATGAATCTATAAATTTACGGATTATTCCCTTTACTAGTGCTATAAGACATTGCTTCTTGCCAAATTTCATGATTGTAAGACAACATGAAGTACCCTATCGGTTTTGTTTTAGTGGTTTCCGATCAGTTCTGTTATAATCGTTCATTTCAAACGTTTACCACCATTCACTTAGTCAATCTTAAGATTTACATCAGAGACACAGTAAATGTTGAAAAAGACTAACCTTGCCCCTGATTCATGGTAAACTTTTGTTGAGTAACAAAGTTAAATCAACATGTTGCTGAATTGCTGCTCGTCAAGCGAAAACATTTTAACATGTTGCTGGCAACTCTAACTTTGTTGCTCAACAAAAGTTTACCATGAATACGGGGCTTAACCCTGACCAAAGCCAACCATTTACCAGTCGTCAATGGTAAAACCTGGCATTTACTAAATAGTACAGCCCGAAAAAAACGCTTTACCGATTGATACATGTTAATTAATCTTAGGCTTTACATGTAAATCTTAGGAAGATTTACATGTAAAGCCTAAGATTAATTAATGATGATTAATGATGATGACGATGATGACTGAGACACATTTAAAGATCAGGTTAAAATTGGTAACATAACAACAAAAAAGTGAAGTCCAGTATGGGGTTTACTGACTAACTAATATCTGTCAAATTATGAGGAAATATCTGATTTTACAACCATAGATCTAACTAAAAGTTAGAAGATTAGGTACCAGCTCACAGGGCGTGGATCACCTAAATTAGGTGCAATGCACATAATTGATTTTACTTGGCCATAGTCGCAACCAGTATTTGTGTAGCATGAGTTAGCAATGACTCTCATTTGCTCTACAGTCTGCGTATATTATCTGTGTTGCACTTGAAGCACAATCCAGCCCAGTGTTTGTTTACGCGATATAAAAGCGTGCCGTATCTTTCTCCTTTTAACTAGATCTATGTTTACAATAGTAAAATTGTCACAATAAAAAATATAATATATACCTCCCCCAATTTACCCCACACCGCAACACAACAGCTTATAATATCATACTCAATCATTATCGGAAATACCTAAAACTGACAAAGGCGAAAGAACCTATTATTTATCACCAAAGCACCATAACCAGCCTCATTATTTTTAACGAGCCCTACAGTCTCACGTACCAAAATATCTGCCCAATTTACTGGAAAAAATAAAATAGCTAATATGTTACTATATTATTATACGTCCGTAGGAGAGCTGCCTTTATTCAATTCAAGTCGAAAATGGGTGACAAAAATTTGCCGTAGATTTTTAAGGCGTCGTTTTTACCTTCTTAATTTATTTGTATTTTTTGAATAATAAGCCTTTGTAGTAACCCCTTTTAAAAAGTCTATACTAGAAAAAGAAATGTTTCAGTACTTAACATAACCTACTGATCAATAATAGACGGCTGAATTAATGAAATGAAGTATATTGTACCCACAATAATATTAATACTTTAGGTTCTGGAATAACATATGAGTTACGTTACTTATTTTAACCGAGAGAAATTACCTCGCTAAAAAAACTAGTATTCAAAATAATAATTATTTTGACAAATATCTTTCAGTATTGAATGGATATGAACAAAACAAGGTGACAAAATACAGCTAGGTACAAAACTTAAATTATATTCAAAAAATAGTTGAACTGAATTAATATTTCACTACTTTCACATCCAAAATAGCTGGAATTTTGTGCCGATCCAAGCTGAAATATTACTCCGAAAGGTTATCTCATAGGTCGATCTCATTAAATTCAAGACCACAATGGGTGACAAAAATATGGCGTGATATTTGTTAATTGTAATACTGCTTCTATTTTATTTTGAGTTAACATTAATGAAACCAGTAGAACTGACGATTCCGCAAACCTACTATTTCCTGCCTCCCTCTTTCCTCCTACAGAGCATGGGCTTGATGGAATCTACCTATAGCATAGAAAAACTATAAAAAGCGTCTGTTTTTTGGTGTGTAACCGTTATACTGGCTTCATTGGGTATTGTCCGTCACAGTTACGTTAAAATTGTGGTAAAGTCGACCTTAAAGCATTGTGCAATATATTTTGTGCGCAAGCTATTATTTCACAATAACCAATCAGTGCCATACATGTCACTTGCCTGACGCACCCCAGTAAACTGCGACGGCTGATTCTGCACTACTGTTATGGTCAATATGTTTGAACTGGTACAAGATAGTGCTAACGTTTTGTGGAAGTCGATAACAAAAGTTTGAATTGTGTGCAATATCGACAATATCACATCACAGTCATTGAACAATATTGTTGGTAATTGTTTTAGTTGCAGGCATATTAGTACATGGTAATCGAAAACTTTCCCTTTCTTTCAGCATAAAAATAAAAAAACGTTAATCATTGTTATCAGGCTTCATTTCAATTCCCTTTGGAAAAATAAATCGAAATGAACAACGTATGCCTTAGCCCAGGCTAAATTATTATATTGGCGATGTGTTTTGCTGACACATTTATTACTCGTACCTATCTCGAAGTGGAACTTCTTACCAGAGTTTGTGTTTCCCAAAAGTTATAACTGAGAGTCTTCTAGTCACGAGTGAATATGTTAGATATTACTACTAGGCAAGCGTGCACCGCTAGCGACCGCATCATCGCTTTACATCGGGCAAGGTATTGGTCAAACGCTTTTATAATAAAAAAGTGTCAGCATTTTAAAGTTTTATATTTTTTCAGCTTTTTGTGTAACAAATCGTACGACATTAACGGCAGCGACTCCCTATATTGGTGTTTACGATAAAAAATGTGACTTTCAGAACAATTTTTGAGGGAGGAAGCAATTACTTTACCCTTTGTAATTTTTATGGCTAAAATGTGTTTTCGATTATATTTATTGAAGCGTTGAAATGCTACTTAGCAGCGGGGAAAGTTACCAAATGTAGCTTACAAAGTAAAATATGTTTAAGATGTGACATTTATCAAGAAATAAATTGGTTTACCTGTCATTGAAATTATTTCTAAAAGACTTCAAAAAATATACAATAATGTCTCAGTAAAATTTTCTGGGTGGAACTACAGTTGTTATAGGCAGGTGTGAAGCTAACTGTCAGGCTAAACTACCTGCTCGTCTCTTACGAAAAAAGCACCTGATTTTTCTGTACCATATCATTCACTGGCAAATATTACATCCCCAAAAGCTTACTATATTCAAGCTGATAAGCTGTTAATTTTGATTTACAAACAAAACAAACAGAAAAACCCCAAACCCTGTTTTTTCAAGTCATCATCAGCCTATACTTGTCCACTGCTGGACGTAGGCTTGGTTTCGAACCTTGATTTCGAATGAGGCCGAAGGGGGCCTATCCTAATGCACCCACTGAGCTTGGTCTTCAGCTCCATCCAATGAAGCATTATATTATTATAAATGACCGAGCGAGCACGAAACGCGAGCATTGCGTCTCCGTTTCAGCTTGGGCAACCTCCTCTTCAACTTCTTCTCCTCTCCTCTCTCGCATTTCTCAACCGATCTAGATGAAACTTGGTATACAGGTTAAACAAATTTTTAGTTTTTTTTTTTTGTCATCAGGGGTTTTTTTTTGATTGGGCACCTCCCCCAAAAAGGGGCAAACAGCGGGCTACTGAATATCTCCGCCTAATTAGATTTGGATCTTTTTTTATTTGAAATGTAGTAATTTTAAATTGGTCAAATAAAAATTTGGTGAAGATATGATGAGGATCTTCGGCGTGATGAGCAGAATAACTCCTCAAAATGCAGTAAATTTCTCACTTTTAGGTTTCTACCAGTGGAATCAGCCCTTTGCCCACTAGGTAGGGATTGATGGAGTACCTTGGTTATTAATGTTAGTTTTACATTAAGGTAACTAGATGGCGCTAATGTGTACACCTAGATTGTTTGCAAAAAAGTTTCTAAGCGCGAGGTCTACAGCTCACAGAGCCACTATTTAATAAGGCACAGAATAATTAATAGTACTCAGGCATTGGTGGAAGTAAATGCATGTCCTTATTCTTTTGCGAAGAAGAATAACGAACTACAGAAAGACTATATTCATACTAATGCGATTAAAATCAAACTGATTATGTTTTAAAGTAAAACTGATTATGTTATTAAAGTTAAGGTAAAAACATGGTATTATTTTGTGATTAGATAGTTTTATAAAAAGAAAAATATACACTAGTTGAAGGCGCATCATCTCATTCCACGTAAATAAATAAATCAAACAAATACCAAGATAAACTGAATAAAAAGCAATTGGTTCACCACAAAAGAGGAAGAAAAAGACGACCGTACCGGATATCCGGTTACGCACTCCAATCAAAGATGGCTGGCAAATTGTGCGCAGCTTAGAAAGATCAGTCGGCATAAAGGGTGACGAAATTCCAATTTTCCTTAACGTTCCGGAAAGAACGGGTGATTGAGTTGTATGCCCTTCGAGGTTTAGTTAGGGTTGTCGCTAGAAATTATTTCACTAAACTTGTATTGCAGTCTTCCGTGGCTCTACATGCACGCATCGCTCTGAAATCACGTTTTTTATGCTTCGGTGCACTTTAAATTAAAATAATGTATAAATAATATCTGACCAAAAAATTCACTCTGATTCTATACGACTGCCTAAAATAGGAGCGTAATGTTTTCAGGGTTCATGTATGTTTGTATGTATGTGAGTTTCTTTATTCCACCATAACTTTTAAATGCATGAACAGATTTGAATATATCGTTAGAATCTTCCCAAGTAACATAGGATTTATGATTTTATGAACAAATAAACAATTTCTCGGCAGTATGGCTCCAAATACAAATGTGAAAAAAAACTTCGAATTTTACTATATGGGTATCAAATTGAAGTCCTTGATGAGGATATTCAAACAATATAAGTTTACTAACTGCACCTCGCAGTTTTACCCGCTTGACTAATGATGATGATGAAATGTATCTTGTGTTATTCCGGGATATAAACTATCTATAATCTTAATTTCTACAAAATCCGTTCAGCTGTTTGAGCGTGAAGGACAAAGTATTTTATTTATTATTCCAGGATATAAGCTATCTCCATTCCAAATTTCATCAAAATCCGTTCAGCCGTCTGAGAGTGAATTATGGTTATGTCGATGATGATGATGATGATGATGATGAAAAGTATCTTATGTGTAATTCCAGGGTATAAGCTATCTATCTCCATTCCAAATTTCATCAAAATCCGTTATGCCGTTTGAGAGTGAAGTAAGATGTTGAGGATGATGAAGAAGAAGAAGAAGATGATGAATATGATGATGATGATGATGATAATAAGTATTCAATTTTTATTCCATGAAGCTATCTCCATTCTAAATTTAATCAAAACCCATCAAGCCGTTATCGAGTTAAAATTCCCCAAACAAACAAACAAGTGGACAACGTTTCACTTTTATATATTGGTATGGATGCCACAAGTACTTTTTTGGCAGAGCAGGCGTATTTTTATATGATATTTATGGATTGTTATTACATATATTATTCAGGGAATGCTTATATTTTAGTGATGACTTACCCTCCTCTTCTCCTCCTCAAATCTTGTTCTCCATTTCTGAAAGAATGACCTCCTCTTGCCCAGAACCTATTCCTTATAGTGTTACTCCACCTTCCTTTGTCCTGTAGAGCATAGTAGACCGAGTTGTCGAGATTGGTGAGGATCTAATCCGACCGATGCATCGGCTGCGGCCTTGTAATTTTTTGTAGTTTTATATGCCAGTCATCGTGTGTTTTCTCGTGGTAGTCGTCATTTTTATTCGCGATATGCCCAAAATACTCGGATATTCTTCTAAGGCCCCACCGAGAGTATTGTTGTAGTTTTTAATTATATTTATATTGACACGTTGTTTTCAAATGAATTTGCAGCATCCTCTTCCTCATATCAAAGGCATTGATTATTGCGGTCTGTGGCTGTGGCAACACTGACAACCCTTAAACGAAGCTATAGCTGAAAAACGCAGGCAGGCCAGACAGGGCTTGGCTTTATGTTATGATATGATTTACTTCACACCCGTCTGCCTCTGTGACTTTACCGATCGAAACTATTTGAACATGTGCAAAGCTTGGAAATTGGAAAACCTTATTTTAGAAATACCATACCCTATTTGGTGTGTTGAAGCGACGATGAAACTTATTCGGTCTCTGTCAGGAAATAATATTTTTCTTGCTTGGGGGACTTTCCATGTATTTTGAGACCCACCCTTTTCGACAACGATGTACTGCAATTTTTACTACAGTTAATATTTCAATTAATACAGCTTTAGAGCATCAAAAAAGCAAATTGAAAGAAAGAAGTTGGGGGAAAATAATTGACAGAGGTTATGAGTACCAACATAACCTCTATCTATACTTATAATAAAACTGTAACAGTCCAATTCTGTACAATGAAGATAGTTTGTAAAAATTTTTTGGAGGCTCTTCTGTTTTCTATACTGAAACCGTAACTGTTTTTTTTTTCATTTTTATCAGTCTGTCTGTCTGTCTGTCTGTATCTAGGCATCACGCCAAAACAACTGAATTAATTTATATGAAACTTGATATAATTTGAGTTCATACTACAAGGTATACTATTCATCTGGAAAAATTAAATGGTTCCCTCAGGATAGGAGTTGAAAGTTATTTAAAAAAACACTAACTATTCTGAAACTACTGGACGGATTTTGATGCAACTTAGCATAGTTATAGTTTATATGATAAGTGAAAAATATGAATACTTTTTATCCCGAAAAATAAAGGGTTCCTCCCTAAAATAGAGGTCCAAAATCCGTACATTGAAGATATTTTGTAATTTTATTCGAGACTCTTTTATTTTCGTACTGAAGCAAAGACTGTTTTTTTTTTAGTTTTTTGTTTTCTGTCTGTCCGTCTGTCTGTATCTTGGATCTGCATCACGCGAAACTACTGAATGAATTCAAAAAAAAACTTGGCATATTTTAGTTTATACTACGTTGTAGGACATTGAATACTTTCATCCCAATAAATTAAGGGGTTCCCGCAGGATAGGGATTGAAAGTCATTAGGTTTAGGTTCCTGCAGAATAGGGGTCCGAATTCTGTACAATGAACATATTTTGTAAATTTTTTAGAGGCTGTTTTAAATTCAACACTGAAGCATTAACTGTTTTATCGTTTAAATGTTTGTGTTTCTGTCTGTCTGTCTATATCCTGGCCGCGCATCACACTGAAACTACTGAATAAATTCAAATGAAACTTGGCATGGGTCCAATTTATGTACATTGAAGATATTTAGTAAATTATTTTGGAGGTTGTTTTATTATTTGTACTGAAACCATAATTGTTTTTATTTTATTATTGTCTTTTGTCTGTCTGTTTGTCTGTCTGTATATCTGTATCTTTGACGCTTATCACGCCGAAACTACTGAATGAATTCAAATGAAACTTGGCCTAATTTGAGTTCAAACTATGAAGAAGGACATTGGATACTTTTCATACCGGTAAATTAAAGGGTCCCGCATGATAGGGGTATTTTATTTGGAGTTGGTATTCATGTTTTGCGGTTTACAGTTACTTCCGTAGTTCACCTCTAGGATACTCAAGGAATATTCCTCCAAATTTCTAATCCCTAGGTCCACCGGTTTAGGCTGGGCTTTGTCTGTCAGTCAGTCAGTCAGTCAGTAGGTATGTCACGGTACTGTTTTATAGGCATGATTAAAATAATGTTTTTTAACACATATTTTTATTACTCTGCCGAAAAGGGAAGGGCATCTACACTTATAATAAAGCAGTAAGTACCAACAAATCTTTAAAGAAACACATAAAAAAATGGGTAATAAATATAAGCAACAGAAAATGAATAAAACATTTTTAAGTTTAGTGCCTGTTTGATTGTCTGTTAGTCTGTTCATGCATCACGTAAAAACTACTGGATCGATTGCGATGTTGTTTTCACTGTTGGATAGCTTAGGGTTTGACTTAAAAACTGTTGTACTTTTATCTCAATTCAATGAGTAAAAGCCGAGCAATCGATAAAAACTTTTTGATGGCTGAAGGAATTTTGTTTAAATGTTGGTATATTGATATTTTAGGTCTAGGAATAGTAAAAGATTTCTTTCAACCTACAAAAATGACCACGCGTGCGAAGCCGCGGGTACAGCTAGTCAATAATATAATCAATCATATATCTCGTATTATCTTGTTGATAGGACCTGCAGGAGTACGAAACATGGGCATAGGTATGGAGGTTTAGTCTAGTTTTAGTGCATTAAGACACGGATTAGTGAAATTATACGGTTTTTTTTACCCTCGCCACCGAGCCATTAAATAGGGTAAAACTTGACATTCATATTCATAACAGGTTCATAGACGCTATGTACTATGTTATTCCTCTGTATGTACTATTACTAGACCAATAAAATATTATTTTATTTTAACAGTTGTCTTTATTGTTACAATAACATATGTAATTAGAAAGCTGTACAAAAAGGCAGCTGGTACTATCAGGTATTGTTGGTCAGATTAAACCAAATACCATAAAATACTCATCGTATGTGAACAGCAGCCTACAGTCCGTTTTCCTGCTGCTCAGTGGCAGTAATATCCCAATATTGCCCACTTTCATCTAGTCATCTGTCAACTACGATATACAAGAAGTATGATCTACTTCCAGAGTGCCTTGATTTTATTTTGGCAAGTAAAATGAATGGGTCAGTACCTTGAAGGCCTGTCCGTCGTAGTCGTGCCTCATTTCTGGACATCTCTTGTGTACAATGTACATTCCGTGGGCTCTCAAATGTTGTCCAACGTATGATCTTGCTAAGCGTATTTGGTAGGTGCCCAGAGCAATAAGCTGCAAATAGTCAACGGTAATTTGAGGAAATACTATAGGGAATTTTGATAATTCTTGCTCTCATTATGTCAGGTACAATTCGTTTCTCACTGTCATCACCGTTCTTTAAACAAGGAACGACGAGCTGTATCAGCTGTTCTGCGTAGTGTAAGCAGTTATATTTGGACAGGAGCAACTGTAGGTACTGCATCACATATGGTAGTAAGTATAACAGCAGATATAGCAGCAGGCATAGACATGGCCAAATTGAAGTTATTTAAAAAAATAAATTAATTGACGAGGCCGGATCCATTCTGCTTCATTCTGAAATTTGACATTTCCATTTCCGATAACGTTTTCACCTTCTAATATTTCAGGTATTAGAACTATTCAACTTCTTATTCTTACGATAGATCTGCTTCATCCAACACTAATCGGTTTTGCAAACGAAAATATTCTGATCTGATGTTTAATTATGTAAAATCAATTACGTTTTTAGAATAGTGTTGGTATGTACCCACAAAAAAAATATACCTTTGTATATTTTGTATATTTCAGCTAATTGTCAAGTATACTTGACAAGGATACTCGTAGGAGCTTTTATGGATTGCCTTCGGATAAAATAAAGTAAGTTATTCATGGTAACCTATAATAAGTTATTGTCATTCTTCAAAGAAGTAGGTACTTTATAAGATGAAAGATAGGTTACCATGAATAATAAAGTACCTACTTCTTTGAAGAATGACAATTACTTATTGTAGGTTACCATGAATAACTTACTTTAATTTATCCGAAGGAATCACAAAAGCTCCTACGAGTATCCTTGTCAAGTATACTTGAAAATTAGCCGTAACTGCACAACAATACCCCATTTTCAACCGTGAATAATTTAAAAACATATAAAAATTAAGCTTTCATGCTGTAGCCATGTCATGATGAAACTTAGAACGGGCTACTAAAATTAAATGCGTATACAACATTTCGTGTCTATGCTGTTAACCGTTGAGGAATTCCCTAGTCAGGAGCCAACCTGGAGTGCAGCAGTCAAGTCATGATAAAACTTCAAACTGGCTAGCATAATAAAATGCGTAAAGAAAATTTGTGTCTGTGCTGTTGACCGTTGAATAGTTTCTTTATCTGGAGCTAATCAGGTCATGCTTACCATAAAACTGCATTGTCATCGGAAATAAACAAACATGCAAAAATTTAACTCCATAGGATGAGAGACAGCGGTTTTATTTCAGCTTGCCAGATTTGACCTAAACAAACATACACACATACATACAAACATTTCAAGTTAAATAAAATCTTTTAACAAGCACAAATTAAAAATGTATATAACCTCCGACTTCCTACCCCCCATTATAGCTAAGAAGCATCTCATGTGCCTTAGTTTGAAACATGAAAAACCGCAGCTAAATTGGTCCCTTAGTTTGGAAAATACTATTCTCATCCCCCTTTTCTCAACTCCCCCCCCCCCCCTTATAGCTAAGAACCATCTCGATCACATCAGTTTCCAAACATAAAAAACCGCATCAAACTTGGTCCATTCGTTTGAAAGATACGATTTTTACCCCTCTTTTCTGAAACATTTCAGAACGCAAATTTTGCCCACAAATATCAAATGTGATCATTTTTGATGATAGCTGTTATTTTTTTTATTGGTGTCAAGACGAACGGCCTAGAGAATGGATTACATTGCAACGTTTCTTTTATTATTTGACTAAGTAAGTAAAAAAATTTTAGTTTTTATTTTCTTGCCTTGATTTTTCATTCAAGTCTTCATTTTTTTATTAAATGAATGTTTCACTATGCTATACATTTTCTTCACTGCGGCATATAACAACAAGTTTGTTTCTTGCATGTAGAGAGCAGTATATTCTTTGGTTATAATTGTTATGGAACGTACATAGCTTCTTCAGTTTCGTTTCACGCAAGGTTTATACGTTGAC
The DNA here is from genome assembly GCA_946251855.1 of Alsophila aescularia. NCBI lineage: Eukaryota > Metazoa > Arthropoda > Insecta > Lepidoptera > Geometridae > Alsophila > Alsophila aescularia. Next base: position 17,289,447 of record OX276380.1, on the reverse strand, counting down.
TTCTTGGATATTAAGTACTATTATTTATTATGTGATAAGGGCTAGAACCACAGAATAAATTAGAGTAAAAGTGCTAGAAGTACGATGAATAATTTTATTCTTAGGGCTAGAACATCTGATTGGTCGATATCCGAAGTAGGTACTTGGTAGTGTCAGCCATGTCGGAGCGTCTGGTAAAGCTAAAAAGACTAGCAGGCGCTTGTAATTTACTTAAATAAAGTAAACCATTACCTATAAACATGATGTACCTACTAAAGTATAAACTCCTCCTACACAAGAGCTCCTATTATGACAAGTCTTTTGCTGTACAAGCGGTAAGACTATGGATCTCCTTGCCAGTAACCATAAGGCAAGCGACATCGCTTCAATGTTTCAAAGATCGAGTCAGAAACTTTTATCATTCCACGCTATGACATGTTGCTGTATTTACTTATTTTAATGTTTAATATGCTTATGTAGTGTAATGTATTTTGTATGTAGGTTCCTATTTATTTTAGTATGTATTATTATTATTAGTATATATGTTTATATGTATGTATTTTTGTATTATATACATATATATATATACATATATTTATTTTATTTTATATATTGTACTTATGGTATTTATAAGTAACATTTTATCATATTTATATTCTAAAAATATACATTTATTCATTTTAGTAAATGTATACTTGCATATGCACACTATCGTTAATTAATGTTCATGTTCTCGCTTTCTAATCTAAGGTTGCCTGGAAGAGATCGCTGCTTAGTGATAAGGCCGCCAATTGTGCTATTTTAAGGTTATTGTTGATGTGCCATAATTTAAGTTTATTTAGTGCAATAAAGAGTTATCTATCTATCTATCTAAAGTATCGTTAATCCATCCAGAACACAGATATTGTACATCACATTCTGGCCCAGGAGCAGTAATGAACGAGCGGCAGGGAAGCGAAGGGTGATTGCGGTGCGCGGTTCCGGACGCAGTTTGCGGTCAGTCAGCACGGACATGGCCTTGCACCCGTGTGTCCAGGTATAATACAAACAATTTGGTACTTTAGTACAGTCAGAACTTTGATTTTCAGAATTCTTTAGATTTTTGGAGGAAGTTACAAAAGGTGTGCGGCGGCATAGCTATAGCTTTAAGCCTTTAAAGCTACGTTAAATACGTATGAGAGCCTTCTATGAAGAGTGGTCCATGTTCAACATGTTCAACAAAAAAACTGCATTAAATGCGAAAGGTTGTGTGTGTGTGTGCGTGCGTGCGTGCGTGCGTGCGTGCGTGCGTGCGTGCGTGCGTGCGTGCGTGCGTGCGTGCGTGCGTGCGTGCGTGCGTGTGTGTGTGTGTGTGTGCGTGCGTGTGTGTGTGTGTGGGTGTGTGTGTGTGGGTGTGGGTGTATGTGGGTGTGGGTGTGTGTGTGTGTGTATGTGTGTATGTGTGCGTGCGTGCGTATGATTGCAAGTTCTGTACGCTTAAACAGCTGAACGGATTTTCATGAAATCTGGAATGTAGATATCTGGAATAACATATAGGATACTTTTCATTGTCATCATCATCAACTTCATCCATGCGGGTAAAAAATACAGGCGCAGCTAGTATAACAATAATTTTATCAAAAAGTTAACCACCATTCCCTATCCTGCTGTTCATCCGGTTTCTGTGAGTGGATGTGAATGAAAATCCATTATCATCCGATTGTCCAATAAATCGTGAGCGGAATCGTTTGCGCGTTTGTATTGTTTTTTATTTTCGCACAAAAAGGAACAAATAATATATTTTAAAGATTATGTAGGTAAACTAACCTTACCTAACTCCTGAACTCTCTAATTTTGACAACTTAATATACATTAATATATATCAGATGGCATATAAGCTAAATAATTAACTAGGTAGGTACGTCAAGACTGGCAACGGGAAGCAAAGCTACCAAGCAATAAAACAGTATCTCTACTTTTAGAACTTTTTCAGGAATCAGCCTACTTCAACTAACGTTATTTAATAGACAAGAATTTAAATTCAACGGAATAATGGCTTAGCGATTTCTCGCTTATCTTTTGTTAATGAGTCAGAATGAATATATTTTTTGAAATTCATTCGATATAAAACTGCGAATAGAAATTATTATCAAGTAGCTGCGTCTAATGGATGATATTAATCTAAACTCCTGCAAAAAAAGGCTCCACTGAAGCAAGCAATGCAAGCAAGGTGTATTCCCGCTGTCCTCGTTGCTCGTTTCCCCAATGGGGACTGTGGGAATTTAATAAAATAATTAAATATGTTTTTGTCCCCATTAACCACTCCCCATCAACGAGGAAAGTGGGAATTGAATAAATATGTTAAAATAATTCTCGTGGTCCCCATTATCAGTCCCCATCAATGGGGACAGTGAGAATAATATCGTCAAAAAAAAACGTAACAAAAAAACGTACGACAGGTACCACATGCTTCAAATTTTTCGCTTTGTTTTTAGTTTGTCACGGTAGCCGAACTTGGTAAAAGCATGTGCCGCGCAGAGGCACGGAATGATGCGGATTCGAACCCCGTCCGTGATTCAAATTTTTCGTTTAGAAAAATTATTAGGTATACCCTAGATCATTTTTTTTTAAATAATGTTCTTTGTACAGACTTTTTCATTTCTTTTGCTATATTATAAGTGTAGAAGAAGATACTTAGACAGATAGTCAAATGTTTCCATACTGTTAATAATCGTGCAGAAGAGAGCAGACAGCAAACTTACAGTGCTTCTAACGTCCTGCACGAGGGACTCCTGAAAGTTTGCTCCGCCAATGGAGCCAATTTCCTATATTTGTGACAAAGATACGTACCCCTGAGACCTCTACTTCGTATTAATACACCCGATACAAAGTACTTGACATGCTGAAACTTCCAAAGTTCCTCCGTTAGTTCCATTCCAGAAGTTTTTAATAAGTATCTCTTACGTTTAGTTCTGTAGCAGGCCCCAGTGGAAATTTCAGCTATACAGAGTTCAGAGAGCTTTGTTCTGTTTTTCCAGTTATTAGGAGATATCACTGGTGCATATTGACTTTGTTTTATTAGTGCTTGCTTATTTAAGGTAGTGCTGGCCTCTAGTTTCAGAGTTTGTCAAGTCATCCGATGGCCTCTTATATGGCTTAACGACTGCTGTTAATTTGAAAAAATAATAAAACTGTCACTCTGGATGTTTGTTCACGCGTCACGTAAAAACTACTGAACCGATTGAAATGCAATTATCACTGTTGGATAGCTTATGTCTTAACTTATCATAGTTGTTGGATAACTTATGATATACTTGGTATATCAAGCCAACGAGTAGAAGCCGAGCAATCGATACAATTATTTGATGGCTGAACAAATTGTAATCAAATTTGATTAATTGGTAATTTATGTCCTGGATTAACACTTTTTTTAACCCAGAACAATTCCACTCGGGCAAAACCGTGGACATAGCTAGTTGGTTAAAAGCTAATGTTTGTCAATAATCCCACATGGTACCTATTGTGACGATGTCATTAAAGATTGTAAACATGTTTAGCCTAGTAATATTCCTAATAATGCGATTGTCTCTCTTTCTGTTGACGAAACTCGAAAAGCACTTTGCAACAGATCGTAATAGGATAGTCTGGCGGAGTAACTACAATTTTTTACAAACTTTTATTCAACTTTACATCATCATCAGCCCGTATTCGTCTACTGCTGGACGTAGTCTTCTTGTTAACGCCACTGAGCCCGATCTTCACTTCTCCTCGTCAACTCGCTGCCAGCCGTCTTTCGCGAGTTGTCACTCCACCTGGCTGGCGGGCGCCCTTACGTGGTCTCCCCTCTAGAAATCGTTTTCACCAACGGTTGTCGGTTCTTCGAGTTATGTGACCAGAAAAGGTTGACCACCCTAGAAGATTTACGACTAGGCTAGATATAATCTCGTTCTATTTCTTACCAAATTAAAAATCCACAGTTCTGGAACGAATAAAATGGCAGTTTTTTTTATAACAACCTACCTAGTTACCTGAGATAACAGAATATTAAGAAAAACAAACAACATACCTTAATAACCTAAAGAACTTTTTCATTCAGTGATTTTAATATTGTACATAATATGTTTTGCAATAAATAAATTGAAATTGAATTGTCACTTCAGCTTGCTAATTATTTGAGCTATGTCAGTTACCGTGGTTCTCTGGCGGATCACCTTGATTCGGATGCGATCCCTCAGAGAATATCCAAGCGTAGCTCTCTCCATTGAGTTATGATAAATTTTGAGTCCAAACCTTGCAACCTAATAATGGACCACTTCTTCCCGATCTAGCCAGTTGAATTTGTTTACGTGATAAACATAATTTACAAACATATAAATTATGCTGCATATTACAAATTTAATCCAATACTTGTTTCGTTTCAAAATCATGCCAAAACATCTGTGAAATTGATAGCCCAGGAAGATTAATTACCCTATACAATAATCTAGATAAGGCTTAAAAGGCTGGCGATCGTAAAAATAGCCACAAAAGAGACAATTTTTATCAGGGTCGTAAATTATGGCCATTAAATCACTGAGTCACTATGGGTATGATACATGAACTGACGAGGTAGACTAGGTCTTTGGCCTTTGATGTTAATGGATAAAAAGAAAACACATTTGATGATATCATATTGATAACGAAAACTCATCACTCTTTCCATCACTCTTTACTCATCACTCCTTTATTAATACTATTCCCTTATCACTCTTACTCTTGGTTATGTGCATTAATCACAGGTTATTGCGTCAAAGTAAGAGACAGGCTATAAAACTGATCCCAAATAAATGTAGTCAGCAGAATTCTCAAAATTACACCATGCATCATCGACCACACACCATTTCAAATTTACGATACCACATTACGAATTGCCATAAATTAAGTTAATAGTTTATTCTCTACTTAAAAGTGCAATGACTAATATCTCAGTTGAAAGCTTTAAGTTGGTTTGTGGTAACATAAATCCAATTTTTAAGCTTAATTTGACTTATTCTTGACATATTACTAATTGTTTTTCTAGAAAATGGTTACTAAACCCTTTCAAATTTATTGAGGATAAAAAATACCTAAATATATTTTAATTATATGAATGAAACGGATATTTCGCGCACAATATACCGTTTTGACTAACCTCAACGTTTCGATCAAGTTGCATTGATATTATTTTTTGCGCGAATATATTACCCGTTGTAATCGTATATAAGTCTATTATAATTTGGCAGTTATTCTATCGTGTCAACTGTTGATTGTTGATACAGTAGGTAATTAAGTTGAAAAGTTATTATTTTTTAATATTGTTTTGTTTTGAATTTTGTTGATCCTTAATATGACAGTTTTTCCAATGTTATTCGTAATGATAAATGAGCACAGCACTCAGAGTACGCAGTTCTTACGACATTCTTCTTCTCAGACAGGCACTCCTGGTGGATTTGCCTATACGCCAAGAAGGCCCAGGCCGTGGGGCGGCTAGATTTAGGGGCAGCCAATCATTGCGATGAAGCCCTGACACAAATTACTTAATGTTACTACGTCTTGAGATATACATGTCAAAATTATCTTTCTGGTTAAGCATGGGGACATTGTAACGGGCAACAGCTAGTAAATCATATATTTTAGCTCAGGGCTTGGATTCTGTATGACCACTCACGCCAATCCCACGCGAATTCCACGTCGATTCCACGCTGCCTGCGTGGAATCACGAACAAATTCCACGCAGGCGGCGTGGAATTGGCTTGGAATTGGCGTCTTAAAATTAGAGAATTAGGCCCCAGTATTGGAGCTGCAAAGGGGCGGCTGGTGCTACATGGCCCAGGGCGACCAAGACTGCTAGTCCGCCTCTTCACTCATCTCAGATTGTTCGAAGTTGTATTGACTGATGGTACTTATACATGGTGGGTCTTCAACGTCAAAGTTATCTTTGGCTTGGGTTGCTGCTTTCACAATGCATCTCAATTTTTGGTCGTTTATATAAACCGCCGCCGTTCTTTTTTGTAACTAGAACATTACGATAAATTGAAAAAAAAAAGAAAGTTTTTGAAGAAAACTTTGTTGATAAAAGCTATTATTTAACTTGCAATGTTTGTATGTATCTATATATTAATGTATATTTATTTAGGTCAAATCTTGCAAGCTGTATTAGAACCACTTTCTCTTATTCTACGGAGTTGAATTTTTACATGTTTGTTCAGTTCCGATTGTTGTTTTTTTGTCGTATGAAGTAGTGCTGGCCTCTGGTGTCAGAGTTTGTCAGGCCACCCGAGGACCTCTGATATGACTCAACGACTGCTAAATTAATAACAGCCAGGACCGACAGCTAAACGTGCCCTCCGAAGCACGGAGCGATGGAAAACCGCACATAACTTAGAAAAGTCATTGGTCCGGGAGCCTAAGACCGAACCCGGAATCCTAAGATGACAATGCATTTTTATAGGAAGATGTCTTGAATCGACATCCAGGATTAGCTCTAAGTAAACTCGTCAACGGTTAACGGCATATACACGAAATATTGTGAACGCATTTTATTATGATAGTCGGTTTCAAATTTTACCATGACATGGTCTTTTGATAAAGAAACTCGGATTTGGCAATCGATTAGGGCCGGATCAGATTAGGGAACTTCTCAACGGTTAACAGCACAGACACGAAATGTTGTACCTATACGCATTTAATATTGATAGCCCGTACTAAGTTTCACCATGAAATGCATACTGCATAAAAGCTGTTTATTATATCGGTTTTTATTTAACTTATTTCTTTATATTTTGAAGTAACTCGATGGAAGAAGGTACTTATTGTCTCGAAATGGAATAAAATTCGTTCTTCACTAGCCTATATACTAAAGTCACATTTTAAAGTAATATTTTGATTGGAAACTTTCGAATCTTTACTTATAATAAAGCAATAGGAACGAAATAGTCTGTACAAAGAAGCTCATTTAAAAATAAATTATCTAGGGTACTTAAAATAAGCCACTGAAAAAGAACAGAACATTTTTTAAAATTGTGGCTCCCTTTTTGTATGTTTGTTCGCGTATCACGTAAAAACTACTGAACCGATTGCAATGCAGTTTTCACTGTATTTTTTATATTTTTATTGTAAACATTAAACTCTGCGGACAACAGACAGGACTGTCCGCACTTTTTTGTTGCTTAATTTATTATGTTACATTTTATTTCTTATATATATATATAACCTTATATATATATATATATATAAGGTTAGAAAAAATACTCTAGAAGACATGGAATTGTTATTTTTAATGTTTATATTACTTATAATTACTACATATTATATTACGACAGTTTACATGCAATTATACATGTTACGATAAATGGGTTCCCTGCAGCTACAAGAGAAATCCAGCCCCCGCAAGCAGCACCCGTTCACGAGTTGACGCGTGTGCCAAGCATCGCTCTTTTCAACCATAATTTAGGGAAGAGGGCGACCCACCACATGTCGCCGCCGCAAGAAGAGGCTTTTTAGTGATCATGACTTATCTTAATACCTGCAAAGATCCTTACGAAATTAGACATAAGTGTTTTTTTTAACTCTCCTATTCCACCTTTCACCGTCCGAGGTCTGCAAGGGCCCTCGCCACCTCGTTGTCGTGGTTTTTTATTACCATCCTTTAAGTTATAATCTAAGATGGTGTTGGTTGACGCTGCCATCGCCCTCCTCGCGAAGCGACCTATCGCATCGTCGCTATTATCAGTGTAGAAGATACAACTACCCCGATGACGCGACACTGCCACTACCGCGTGTGGAACACTCTCGTGCAGCTTCAACTTTTTCCCCCTGGTCTGCATGACGATCACCGACTCGTAGGTCAAACCATGAGCTTCATGAATGGTCAAGACGCATGACCCTTTGCCTCCCCCATGCCCCTTAGAGATCAGTGATTTATTCTCTTCCTGTGTGTGTACTAGGAAGAGAGTGTTGAGGAGGGTGGTGGATTTTTGCGCTTCAATGAGTCGTTTCAGCTTCAGGGTATGTACATTAGATGCTGAAGAGTAGATGCCGGAGTATACTTCCTTAAGGGCATACGCGTGCTTCACAACTCCTGGCTAATAATGACAAAGAGATTTTCTCCGTCAATAAAAGGAAGCTGGTGGACATCTCCGATGAGAAGAAGTTCGCTAGCACCAGACAGCCGACTTGTCATTACTATGGCCACAAAATGGTTCAAGAGCGCCTCGTCAATCAAAAGCCGATTGCACATGATTGATGCACTAAAACCATTCACTAGGACAGACGCTATAGTGCGCACCTTGGCAAGACCAAGGTGCACCAGGTCTCCTATTCGATGCGCTAGTTTCTCCCGCAAGTCTTTTGCTGGCTCTGTTGTTGTGGTGATAATAACGTCCTTCTCTCCGTCGAAGTTTTTAACCACCTATGTCGTCTTGCCGCAACCTGGAACCCCATTCACCCAGTCGAACTTGGGCATAAGCCAGCCTTCCCACGACGCCTCGACTTCAGTAGTCCCGTGATGGATTTCGCCATTTTGAGTATTCTGTCGTCTAGCATTGTCCGGTACGCCGAGCAACGACCACAATCGGATCGTCAGATGGGGCTAAGAATTTTATCAGTCCTGATTGCTCAGTCTTCCTCTCGTCCAGAGCCACAAAACCACTTGTTGCATTTAATGGTGCCATGTAACGACCCGTCATCTCTCCCTTTAGGACAAGGTTGTTGTTGTAGATTGCAGCTTCCTCTACCTCGAGATTCTTTGTTTCATTGTTGGATAGCTTAAAAACTGGCGTACTTATTAACTCAATAAGATGAGTAGAAACTGAGCAATCGATAAAAATATTGTTGTCGGCTAAAGGAATTTTGATCAAATGTTGGTAGTTTGGTAATTCAGGTCCTGGAATAGCACATAGAGTACTTTTAACCCAGAGAAATGACCACGCGTGCGAAGCCGCGGGTACAGCTAGTATCTTAATAAATTGAATAAAGAAATCGATCCAATTTATAACACCAATCAAACTTAACATTCGTTTGGTGCTTATTTATGTTCTACATGTAAAGTGCAAAAAGTTAATTAAAACGCAGGACATTGAATGACGAGACTGCACCGCCTTTTCTGTATCGCAATTAATCTTTGATGATGCCGTGGAGATTAATATTACGAGGATTCCATACTTGTTCTCTTTTATCTGAGGTCTATGCCCGGACCTTTGAGATATATTGTGGACAGATGTTTAAATAATAAAAGTTATGGTTTTATCTATATCTATACTTATAATCAATCTATCTTATCTATACTTATAATAAAGCAATAAGAACGAAAAAGTCTGTACAACGAAGACAATTTAAAAAAAGTCTAAGGGTACTACTGACTCTCATTTTATATCTCGACTACACAAACACGGACACGTTCACCACACGCACCACAGCTACACTCACGTACTTATCACTACACAACACTCACACAGCCTTCTTACCGCTCGGAACAAATATGTAGCTATGTTTATTATTTTTCTTCTACCCACAAAATTAAATAATTGTTTATTTAGGATGGGGATGCCAAGATAATTTTCTTCCCACGGGAGGGGATCCTGGTGACCTGTACTACAGGTTTTTTTAAACCTATTTCAGGCACCAGCTCCTCACAAAGCTGGGTTTGTTTTTTATTTCTGTCTGATCGCAATTGCTGTGTAACCATTTGTGAGGAAAAATAAATAAACTTTTGATTTTTGATTTTTTTGACTTAAAATAAGCTATTGAACAAGAATAGAAAATTTAAAAAAACGTGTATGTATGTTTGTTAGTTTGTTTGTCTGTATATTTTTTAACGCATCACGTAAAAAACTTCTGGACCTATTGCGATGTGGTTTTCACTGTTGGATAGTTTAGGGTTCGACTTAAAAACTGGGGTACTTGGTATCTTAATTCATTGATTAGATGCCAAGCAATCGATAAAAACTTTTTGACGGCTGATGTAATTTTGATCAACAGTTTGTGTATTGGTTTTTTAGGTCTTGGAATAGCACATAGAGTACTTTTAACCTAGAGAAATAACCACGCGTGCGAAGCCATGGGCACAGCTAGTTTCTCATAAAGCCTGAAATTACCAAGAACTTTATGAATTGTTTTTTTCCTGTCCCAATGACCATCTTAAATTTTTATATGGAGCCTGGTGATATAGATCTATAGAGAACTCTTTATTGCACTAAACAACTGAAATTATTGCACGTCAACATTGACAAACCTAAATTGGCATACCTAAAATTTCACCATTTTGATAAAAACTAGCGGTGGCTATAAAATAATACTAATGTCAATCGATAGGGAAAAGTATAAAAACAAAAAAAATACAATAATAATAACGCCTAAGTAACACACAAAAGAAAGTAAGTAAGTAGTAGTAAGTATTACACTTTCTGAAATATTTGGGTTGAAACATTCTTTTAGTATCCACATTTTTATTAAGTCACTTTCTTGGTTCTGTCGTTCCGAGTGGAATCTTGTAACTCCAGTTTCGAGCATTTTCCGATTACCTATTCGGCTGAAAGTTTCAGTGTACCTAGCTTTCAAATCAGCTACCCTGAAAGTTTCAGCCGAATGAAAACGCAATTGAAAAGAAATACCTTATAAAAAAACGTGGTTTTTAGATTAGTTTTTTAATCTACATTTTGCTGCTTGTTTTTCGTCGTCTACACGCGCTAGATTTGTGAAAGTTAATAAATGACAATAAGATTACTTAGGTTCATGCTCTAAAATTATAGCCTAGGAGTATAATAAAAGGAATTATGTCAGTTTTTAATTCCAAAAATGTCACGTTAATATTATTCTAGTTGGTAGGTATGTAAATGTAGTAAATAATGTACATATTATGATTTCTACAACAGTTAATGTTTTTATTGTTTGTATGTTTGTTTGTAATGGATAAACTCAATAAATAAATAACCGATTTAAAAAATCTTTTAATTATTGAATACTACATGATCAGCCAGTAACATGGCAGAATATTATTTTTCATAAAAATTGAGATGCCTTCTAAAATTGCAATAATGTAACCCAAGTATCAAATATTTGACGACCGGTTTGCCGAATAGTTAGTGATCTTGATTACAAAGTCAACCAACAGTCGCAGGTTCGAATCCCGCTAGGTGCAATCATCTGTGTGATGAGCAGAAATGTTTGTTTCCGAGTCATGGATGTAATATTCGTATCTATATAATGTTTATCCGTTGTCTAGCTCCCATGGCACAGGGTATCCTAGTTTGGGGCTAGGTAATTGGTGTGAAGTGCGCCGAATACATGTTTTATTGAAATTATTTACCTATAAAAGTCATTGTTTAGCGTGCGCTGCCAAAACTGTTGATGATACATAAAATAAAGTATACATCCCTTATTTTATGTATCATCAATAGTTTTGGCAGCGCACGCTAAATAATGACTTTTAAAGGCAAAATAATAAAAAATAATCAATACAATATAATAGTACTACAAGATTATTGAACTCCTCATAACCACAAAAAAGCCCATGAGGTTTACTAGTTAAGTCGCAATAGCAGTTATTTGTTCAAATTAGTCAATCAAAACACGGGTAAAATCGAAATTTTGTTTTAAGAAATATTTAGAGAAACCCTTAGATATACATGCGGAGCCGGAGCAAATCGCTAGTGCATTAATAAAGTAGAAAGTCCAAGTGGGAGTGGCAGTTGAATGCAGTCCTAAGTCCAACTATTTAGAATCTTGGACCTATTGCTCGTCTAACTTGTGAAGTTCTACTCGCTGTGTTTTAGTGAAATGGTTACCCACAGATAAGGAAAACGTGACGTCAACTTATTTTAAAAGCAACTTACTACTTAAAAAGCTAAATAAATAACTTCTGCGAACACAATTCTCGAGGTGGTTTGGACAAAATACCATATGTACAGATTGTTTATAGCTGGAGCAAAACTATCATCATCAAAACAACCATTGTCATCTATGGCAAAAACACCCTCAAAACATTCAAAACCCTTATTATACGCTTTATATTAGCTTCACTTGTATGTTTGTATGTTGACCCATTTAAACGGTCAGATTTCATTCAAATTTTGCACTCCTGTCAAAGAACGATGACAATGCAATAATTCGAAAAAAATATAGTTAAACAAAACTAATAAATGAAATATTTATAACTATTGACTCATGCACCCCACGATTTTTTTATAATAAAACATTTTTTTCTTATTTACACTATTAAAATTCATTTTATATTTTTTAGTTTGGTTTTCTATATAAAGCGTGTTTTTTAGTTTTTTTAAACTATTATTTATTTTATCAAAATAGGCTAGATAACTTTAGACTACAAATACTATTTCACCTAATTTCAAGTAAAATGGAGAAAATAAGCTGGACTGAAAGAAAGACGAATGAGGAGTACTAATCTCGTCCAAGGAAAAAAACTTAATAGCGATCATAGAAAGAAGAACAGGGAAGATGTTTGGCCAACTTATACGACATGAAAACTTCATAAGAAACATCATAGAAGGGAAGATAGAAGTGACCAGAGGAAAAGGCAGACCTATAAGGAAATTTACTGATCAGTTAAAGCAGAAGATAAATGTCATGGTGTATAGGGAAGTCAAAGCTTTGGCCGAAGATAGGGAATGCTGGAAATGACTCCACCGACAAGAGCTGGGTTGTTAGATAAGCAGAAAGAAGAAGAAGCTAATAAGAACAAAGGCAATGGGAAGATCCCGTAGTAAATGAGTGCACGATAACAGAAATCTTCAGGCGATCAACATTAACTGGATATGAAATATTTACATAAACAAGGCATAAGCTAAAAACTGAAACCCGACTAGCTCTTGCGATGAAAACGAATCGATTGATGATACCTCGCTTGTCAAAATCTGACCAATAGGTGCACATAAATCCATACATACATACATACACTGTTAAACTCATTATCCTTGCCTTGCTTCGTTATATTTGGGTAAAAACGCAGCAATTTTCAGCTCAGTGCGTCCCACCGACGTCGTCGCCCCACCTCGCGCCAGCTGTGACTGGCTCAGGATATGCTGTCTTTAATTAAGCCTCCACTTTGACGACAACTTTCCTTACAGCTTCAATTACGTGCACTCCTTGCCACTGGATGGAGATCAGGAGGAAATATTTCAAGAATAATCTGTCTACTACTCTTCTCTACTGATCCTTGTTGATATATGTCTTCCGTAATTATAGGAATCCTTAGTTTAATTAAGACATTTTTTGTTTTCCGAAATAAACGCTCATATTTCAACTCAAAAGAAAGCTTTAGTATATCTTCTGTACTTGCTTGTAAGTATGAAAAGTTTGTCTATAGAACATATTTAAAAAAAAAATAGTTTAAAAAACTAAAAAACACGCTTTATATAGAAAACCAAACTAAAAAGAAAGTTTTATTTAAAAATAAACGTGGTGTGCATTGGTCAATAGTCATAAATATTTAATTGACAGATATGAGAAGCAACCCACGCTTTTTGTTAAATAAATCATTTATTTCTTATTTACACAATTAAAATTTATTTTCTATTTTTTAGTTTGGTTTTCTATATAAAGCGTGTTTTTTAGTTTTTTTAAACTATTTTTTTTTCGAAATATTGTATTGTCATCGGTCTTTGACAGGTGTGCAAAATTTGAATGAAATCTGACCGTTTAAAGTGGGTCAAAATAGCGTCCAAAGGAGTCGGTTACAAACATACAAACATACAAGTCAAGCTAATATAAAGCGTATAAAAAGACCTAAATTAGGCTACTGAAAATGAATATAACATTTTTTTAAATGGTTTCTGTCTGTTTGTCTTTGTTTCTGTTTGTATGTATGTTCGCGCTTCACTTAAAACCGCGTGGTCATGTTTCCTAGAAAGAAGTGTCTTATATATAATATGTTATTGATATTGTAGGTCCAAAAGTACCTACCTATAAAGTACAAATACCATATTTCGTTCAGTCGTTCGTCAAATAGTCTTTATCGATTGCTTGGCTTTTTCTCATCGGATTGAGATAAAAGTACACCAACGTTTAAGTCATAACCAGTAGTTTTAACGTGATGTGCGAACAGACAGACAAACAGAAACACAAGTTTACAAAAATATTATGTTATATTCGTGTTTAGTAGCTTATATGAAGCACCTCAGAGCATTATTTTTAACTATGATTTCTGTACAGAGATTTTGTCACTTCCTTCTTTATTATAAGTATGGATACATATAAGAAGTAGGTACAAATTAATGTTAGAGGCTAAGAAGTTCCCAAAAATGCAGGTAAAATTCGATTAAGTTCATAAAAAATGTAAGCAAAAACCTTAAGCATATTAAAACAACTATAATCGATACACACTTCATCCATACCAATATATAAAAGTGAAACGTTGTCTGTTTGTTTGTTTGTTTGGGGAGCTTTCATGCGATAACGGCTGGAAGGATTTTGATAAAATTTAGAATGGAGATAGCTTATACCCTTGAATAAAACATAAAATACTTTTATCCCGGAAAATTGTAAGTTTCCTCGGGAAAACCGGAAAATGTTACTGATTACTCACTCTAAGGAACGGGTGTAGCACATAATGGTCTGTGGTTGCCATGGAAACGAAATAACAAGTCTGTCAAAAAATATCAATAGCATTGGTGCGATACCTACTTTTGAATTGGTTTTTAAAATCCTAGAAGAAAATAGCGCGGACGAACTCGCGGGCGGGAAAACTAGTAAGTTAATATTTTTAAGATTTTGCACAAACCAATTCGCTCATCAAATACGAATAGAAGAACTGAGCATTATTCACTTTTCATTTATATTGATCGTTTTTCAACAGGGTTCTGATCTAAATCACCATGTAAAGTTCACTGATTTATCCATTAAATACATTGAATAACCGTATCTGTGAAATAAATCTTTCATTCATTACATTTCTCGTAATTCAGTAGTTATCTTTTGGAATCTTTTAAATCGACTAGCAGACATAAATTTTGCTTTATCTCTGCTCTTGTCAGATTTAAGTTCATAAGCAGTTTCTTAATAATTAATTAATTTTATGCTTTCGACACTGTAATTATTTACATAACTATTTTATAAGATGCTGTAGAGAATGTGAAAACAATATTCAAAATTTTGATGTGGATATTTCAGCATATTTCATTCCATTACATCTGAATTACAAAGTGTGCATGTTTTATTGACAGGGCTACCCGTAATTTATATTCCTGCCCATTTCTTATTTTTGGGAACTAAAACCAGTCTTTTCCTTATTCTGTCTTTTTTATGAAGCTAGTTAATAGCTTTCCCACCCGCGATTTCGTTCACGTGGACTACTTTTTATCGCGAACAAAATCATCCTATGTTCTTCTAGGATTTTAAAAACCAACGCAAAAGTAGGTGCCAATGCTCTTGGTGTTTTTTGACATACTTGTTATTTCGTTTCCATGGCAACCGTTTATAACAGCAATTATAAATATCCTTTGAAAAATTTATCCTTGGATAAAAAGTATCCTTTGTTTTATTCTAGGGTATAAGCTATGTCCATTCCAAATTTCATTAAAATCCGTCCAGTCGTTATCGCGTGAAAGCTCCCCAAACAAACAAACAAACCGACAACGTTTCACTTTTATATATTGGTATGGATTACTCATTCCATGATTACAGTAATTCTTATTTGCTGTATCTCCGTTCCTTTTCCAAACAAAAATAAAAAGGGACGAGTGTACCCCGGGTCCTTAAAATACCCATCAGCATTTTTCAATCTACAGATAGGTTATCTTAACCATTGATTAAAGGTGGAATACATCACGGTTTATAGCACCGCCGGATGCTTTGACTGTGTGTACTAGGCCCTACTTCTTAGGCTTACAAGTTCACAAAATTGTAATTCCTACTAGCTGTAGAATTGGTGTGAAGGCTTGCGAAATAGACAAGACTTAACATATAGTTTTAGAAATAAGGTAGGTCTTCTAAAATATAAATTATTTTAAGTATCTGGACAAAAGTATCGACAAACCCCAGACACGGAATAAATTACCTACGCTAATTTAATTATCCAAGCTTTCGCTGTAGCAGTAATTATGGTTTTGATTCAAGTGCAAATTAAAACGTGTCTTTGTTATCCCTTCATTCCAAAGATAACAACATTAAATCCCTCTTAGAATTTGTACATTTTTTTAAAGAGTTTACCTAATTTTTAGATGTTAAAATGTGTTGTAAAAAATGTTTTGCTGTGATTTATTTCTAGGAGCTCAGACATTTCAAGCTCTCAAAGCCCACTCAAAGAACTTGTGAAATTGAATTTTCGTAAAGCAGGTCTCTTGGAGGCTTATTGAAGTTATCGATAAAGTCGATTTACGCTGATGAGACGCGTGGCCTTGCATATTAACGAGACGGGTGCACAAGTAATGTGTTCAGACGGTAGGTGCAAGTTTATTTTGGTTCTAGAGCGATGCGTGGTGTTCGTATGAATACGTGCATATTTAGTAGCCAGTTTTATAGCTCCATTATAGGTGGAGACTACACACTGGAACTCGAATAGTTAATGAAGCAATAGGTACTTTAAGAAATAGCCATCGGATAAAGATTTGACGGTAATTCAAGAGGAAAGTAAAACGTTATGCGAGAACTACATTTCACCTCTTTTTTTATAATTACTCGTGTGCGAAGCCGGGGCGGGTCGATAACTGAATATTTGACGTTCCACATACTAACTTTTGTGATTGGTGACAACGTGAGACCTTAATTATAGTACATTCTGCAACAAGTTCTGCGTATGACGAGTGCAACAGAGTCACCCAAGACGTTGCTACCAAGTCTTGGGTGATGTCGCAATAAGATACTTGCGTAAAAAATAACCTTTTTTACTTAAAAAAACAATCAGTTACGTAAGAACGAACAAAATAATGTAATATTGTATCGAAATGGTTGCTACAGAAAGCAATTGTTACTCCTCAACATTATTATTTTAACAATCTCTTTTGTGATGATGATACTTTCGACGGTAAGCTAAAGAATTGAGTAAAAACAAAGACATTTTAGTTTCTTTATAGATACCTAGGTACCTAGTAAAATTGAAAACTCCGAAACTTTCCAGACGCGTCCCTGAAAAGCCCCGAAATCTTTTTCCCAGAAATAATAGGATTAAAAGAAGCTAAAAACGGGACTGTTACTAGGTCCAGATAAAAAAGAAACACAAAAAAGTACTAGCGAACTCTGTTTAAATGGGTGCCAATAAAACGTCTCAAAATGTATCCCCAAGGAGTTGCCGGTTCACAAAAGATTCCTTTCAGCTATTTCGGAGACACGTTGGTACAAAGGCTGTTCGTGAAAATAACTATTTCTTCTATTTTGGCGCAATCTTGTTAGATATGATTATGCGGGCCTGAATCGGGTTGCAGCGTGTGAACGCTTTGTAGGAATTTGTTTCTTTTGGGTCAGTCAGTCTCGTCAGTTATTAAACCCCTTTGCTATTTATGCTCAGGCGAAGCAGAGCAGAGTCAAAAATTCAACATGAAGTACAAGTCTTAACTTATTTAATAGATAGCATTGGTGCTATACCGACTTTTGCATTGGTTTTTAATATCCTAGAAGAAAATAGGATGTTTTTTTTCGCGATAAACAGTAGTCCGCGTGGACGTAGTCGTGGGCGGGAAAACTAGTAAAAGAATAAAGGCAGCCCTTTGCTCTACTAGTCAGCTACTCTTTACCGAAGGTATTTCAGGTATTACAGGAAATACCAAAGAATGTTTAAACAATACGTAAGTTCAAAAACTAAAATCAGACTACGGTCGAGTAAATAGCTTAAGACACTCTTGCGATGAAGACTAATCGATTGATATCTTCCTGGCTTGTCAAAATCGGACCAAGTTTTTATTTTGAACACATAACCCTTCATTTGCCTTAGTCGGGTTCAAAAGTTTTCTGTGACACTCTGTATACCTGAAGATGAATCAATTGAGACCTCGCTTGTCAAAATCGATGACGCTTTGGTGTAACATCCACATAACCACATACATACTAATATATACATGAGACTATTAAACTCATCACCATTCCCTTGCTTCGCCGAAGTCAGATGAAAAGACGAATTCCACATTGCACAGGGAGTGAAGCACCCATGATATGCCGATCCGCTCCGCTCGTACGCTCAATCCTCACGCACACATTTACTCCATGTTATGTCAATCTCCTATCACAGTACAGCTAGTTCTAGTCCTTGTTAGTCGTTGTTATTCGTCTTATTCTCACGACAATACATCAATGCCCTCTTTATTGGTAAAATTGTGTATCAACCACAAAACCCTACAAATTATCCACTCATACACACTTACGAACCCACCATTTGCTATGCTTCAATCGTTTATTTGGCGGTGTGGAAACTATATTTTTTAAATATTCTAGGGAAATAATATAACAGTTCACTTCCGCCAAGCTGTTAGATTAGACCTATAGACATATTCTCACTATAACCCCAATACCTTTAACTAACCCTTACCTAAATTAATAGAACAAAATATAAATAGACAAATCATTTTACCTAACAATATCATATTCAGAATATGAGAACGAAGGAAAGAAGCGTACAGGCATTGTATTGGTTACACTAGTTTACTAAGCGCGCGTACTAAGTCCCGCCCGCGACTTAGTACGCGCGTACTACTGTATATCGCGAAAAAAAAGCATCCTATTTTCATCTAGGATATTTGAAACCAATGCAAAAGTAGGTATAGCACCAATGCTATTGTTGTTTTTTGACAGACTTGCTATTTCGTTTCCATGGCATGTTTCTTGTTATTTCGTTTACGTACATTCTGTGGTGGCGTTCCTTACAATAAGTAATCAAGATTTTTCCAGTTTTCCCGTGGAAACCTTCAACTTTCCGGGATAAAAAGTATGCTATGTTTTATTCCAGGGTATACGCTATCTTCATTCTAAATTTCATCAAAATCCGTCCAGCCGTTATCGCGTGAAAGCTCCCCAAGCAAACAAACAGACAACGTTTCACTTTTATATATTGGTATGGATTATAATACAACTAAAACACTACCTACTAGTACTTAGTAGGAACTATTATTTATTCTGTGAGAAAAAGAAGCATATTTTGTGCAACTTTAATCACCTAATGCAAGTCTACAACTCAGAAACAAAGTTTTCAATTCTCCCATACATAGATAAGCCGAATTTTATAAATCTGAGTGCGAAATTTAACCATAAGTATCTGAATTTAAGATTGAAATCATATTGTTTAGATCTAAGAAATTTTATATAGACTGGACGATGCTAACAATACACTTGTCCGGAGCACTGTCCGGCCAAAGTGAAGATAGACGACTTATTTTGTAATATCGGCCTAGGTCGTTGCGATGTTGTTTCGATGCTGTTGTACCACTTTAATTATTTACTTTTATTATATTGCTTTTACTTTATTTAAGTACACCAGTTTTTAATTCAAAACCTAAGCTATCCTACAGTGTAAATCGCATCGCAATTAATCCAGTAGTTTTATTCAAAAATTAGTACTACACTTTAAAAATTAACAGATTTTAAATTAGATTGCTTGGCTTCTGCTCATCGGATTTAGATACCAAGTACACCAGTTTTTAAATCAAACCCTGATCTATCCAAAAGTGAAAATGGCATCGCAATCGGTTTAGTAGTTTTATTCTAAACTTAGTATCAGACTTTTTAAATTAATAGATTTCGATTTTGTATTTAATTGCTTGGCTCCTACTCATCGGATTGAGATACCACCAGGTTTAAATTCAAAACCTAAGTTATTTAACAATGAAAATCGCAAGCCATTAGGGGGAAAGAGGAGGGAGGAGGGGGAGGGGGGGGAAAGCGGGTTGGGGGGGAGGTGGGGGAGGGGGGATGGCGGTGCAAATCGTAGCTTTCGGACGAATGGACCGAGTTAACTGCGGTTTTTTATGTTTGAAAGCCGAGATAAACGAGATGGTTTTTAGCTATAACAGGAGGAGGGGGGAGGATGGGGAGGGATGGGGGTGAGAATCGTATTTTACAAATGAATGGACCAATTTAGATGCGATTTTTCATGTTTCAAAGCTGAGGTAAACGAGATGTTCTTAGCTATAAAGGGGGGACGGGAGGGGAAGGGGGGGGGGGAACTGGGGGTGACGATCATAGCTCCCAAAAGAATGGAAAGATTTTTATTTTTGAAAACTGATGTAATCAACATGCTTCTTAGCAGAGACAGAGGTTATATTTTTTTTTATTTGTTCTTGTCATATAACTGTGTCACTAGGTGAGTAAGTTTGTCGACTGATGGTAAGTAGCCTGCCCGTTGTTCACAGATTGGTGTGCCGCTGTTGTATTCCTGCTTTAACTAAAATATACTATAACTACATTCGGGAAACCAATCTAATAGCCAGAAAACGCATGTACTCTTACTTAAACTTGTGTAAGGTATTTTTGATACCAAACTGAAATCGAGCTCTATATACAGAATACTTATAAGCTCCATCGAAGAGGAAGTGCTCTCGCCTTTGTAGCAAAACTTGCCCAGGGCGGCAGATAGCGAAATGTACAGATAAACTGACGCATGCAGTAGTGGTGTTGATCCATATTGAATAAATAAAAATTTACTTCAAATAGAACGCATTAAAGAAACGAACTTTATTGAAATATTTATGGGACCATTATTGGGCGAGATGTCGAAATCAGGTGTGTTTTTTTAATCCTGTTTCACCAATCTTTAGGTAATATGTAATAAAAATAAACATTAAGGTATTTTTTTTTACTATAAGTTTTCGTATACCTAGGTACGAAAAAACAAATTGTATGGAGCCGAGATTTTAATACAATAAACCACAAATTAAATTTGAAGTTAACTTTATTGGTCTAACTTTTGACCATACAATTCAAGCGAAGATAAAATAATGCCAATATGAACTTCATTACTTCCAAACAAGTTCTTTAAATGCGGAAGCAATTTGTAGTACATTCTACATTTGTAGTAAACAACTAGGTAAGTAGTTTAGTTTCTCATGAAATATCGAGAAAAACATCTCAGTACAGAAATGCTTTTCAGCTATGCGCAATTAAATTAAGTCAACAAGTAAAGTACGTGAACTGCGCATTATTATATTGAAAAACATCATAAGTACAAAAGTGCTTACTTGACACTTCACAATCAAAGGTAGTACCTATGATTAAATATGTCACAATTGGACTTCGGTAAACAATGAAGGGTTAGTGGTACAAATAACTACCTTTGTACAACTAGAAATGTACACAAATGTAAAATGTCATTCACACAAAGGAATTGAACTCTTGATTATCCCGAACTGGGTCGTCCATTTCAATCACCACATTGCTTCCGACTCAAGTTCGCAGTGATCAATGTTATCTATTCGATAGACCAATTACGTTGATGAAAGTTATTCGATCGCTAACGCTTGTGTAAACAGTTTAGATACACCTGAATAAGTGCAGTTTTTATTTTTTTTAAACAACTGTGATGAGACGTGTAGGTCGTTCACCTGATGCAATGTTCAACTCCTAGTGAAATTAACTGCAGTTGTTTGCAAAATATTGCGCGGTACTGCCCCTGCGCTCCCTGTGCCCTGAGGTTTTTTTCATTTTTAATATATTTAAATCTATATTTTATAATTTAATACATTTTAATTTATTCATTTTAAATAAATGTCATTGATGGATTAAAATATCAATTGAAATAAAGTTTTATAGTTACGCACAAGCCCGCTTTGATATTGATCGTTTAGATACAACAATACAAAATCTAGATCTAGACCCTAGTTTATAAAAAAGTGACGTAACCGCCTAACGTAAAATATTAACGCTCATAAATCCCTCAATTTCGCATTATCCATAATCGGATTTGTATCCACTAATAATAAACCTTGTCTCGTAGACTTTAGTGTCATTTTATTACAACTGAGACGTGGCATCGGGAAGTTTCTATCTCCATCTTAGGAACAACTAAAAGACTGCGTCAGATTCTGTTATCGTCGACTCTGCCGCTTCACTGACAGGGGTCTTCATAAAAATTTAATAGCTTTAATCTTTAAAAGCCCTCCAAAGTTTAGGGTCGTGATAGCCCTGCGTTTACGATGAAGTCATAAAAGTTAGCCGGTATGTATACTATGTGCAACTTTGTACTTAAAAACTTTTTAGCGCTAAAGTGGATGCTAGTTACACTGGAGTTATGTCAGAGGAAGTCTGTGCTCAAAACGTTTTTGAGCATAGCTGAACTAACTCTCACAAATTTAGACTCGGAGTTAATATCCGTGATATCTCTACAAAAATACATGACCTGCGATTAAATCAAATCCGTAACTTCATGCACGTCTTCGAAATCGGCTCATTACTGTCTACATTATAATTATATATATAAAAAAAATGTAGTCTATCCTCCGCGTCTGTCTGCTTGTGTGTTCTTGCATCACCTAAAAACAACTGGACCAATTGAAATGAGGTTTTTACTCTTAGATAGCTTAGAAATTGACTTAAAATTTGGGTGTACCCATAAACGAAGGCTGTCAAATAGAAAGCCTGTGTTTCGATAAGTAGGGCTCAACAATATTAAGAAAAATATAACGACATCTACCCAGCACTGGGCCATTATTTTGTAATAAGGCTCAATTTTTCGGGCTGAGAGGACTTGAATCTAAGCGATTAAAAATATAGGAAGATGATGATAAGACTCATAAATCTATAAAATATCTTCCTAAAATATTTCTGGAAGAGCTGAGATAGTATTGCTGTCAGATTTATGTGGTGGATAGGAATTAAGAAAGGTGCCAGTGCTATTACTATAAAATATAATCAAATTATTCTGGTAATTTATTTTACATTAGTTTCATTTTAAGGAAAGCTTAGAAAATCATTGGGCTACATCTTCTATTTTCACCCGATTATTTGAATACCCTTTATTTTTATTACCCTTGTCAATGACCTCTACCTATTAGGTAAAGCCTAATTCAAAATATATTAACCACATTTATTAATCATAGTTGAATAAATGGACTCGTTAAAACTAAAATTTCAGCCTTCATTATTTTTAATGACAAGGAGACTCTTTTTATGATATAACTTATATCAGGCATCGCAAAAATATCTCTCATATTTTATTTTACTTGGCATTTGCAAATCTACAGTGGCTTGTCCACATTTCCACAACACTTTTGCTGTCTGACACTGTACTGATAAGGACTCAGTCTGCGAAGCCAGTGCCCTCTTGCGGACTTTTCTTTGAACGACATTCGCTGGGTTTTTATCAGTGTTTTAAGTTCATTTGAAATCTTTCTGCTTTGAAGAAACACTGCTTAGAAATCTCAAAATTAAAATATTGCGTATTAAACCCGAGTTCTAATTATTATACTATCCAAAAACATACCAAGATGTCTTTTACTTTAGTTTATTTCTATTATTTTCTTATTTATTTTGATATAATAGAATATTTTTTTGTTTCATGTCCGAGGAATGCGGCACATAGTATGAACCAAACTTGATGGCAAGTGCGCTGCTAGCGCGGCCTTGCGCATCCCCTCACCCCTCGAACGTCCGCGCATACCTAATATTTGCTACTGCGCAGCTTTCTGCGCCGACTTCACAGCTGTTATTAAGTTTGGTTCGTACTGTACCAGTTTTTTCTC
Organism: Alsophila aescularia; assembly: GCA_946251855.1. Taxonomy (NCBI): domain Eukaryota; kingdom Metazoa; phylum Arthropoda; class Insecta; order Lepidoptera; family Geometridae; genus Alsophila; species Alsophila aescularia. The sequence continues at coordinate 17,265,862 of OX276380.1, read as the reverse complement.
ATTTATGACTGTTTTTTTTTACTTGTTGAGGAACCAGAGGCTTCATAAGTCATATCTATTTAATGCGTCAGTAAATAATATAAAATTGTATACAAGTATAACAACTAATTACTCTCTCACATAATCAAATTATTACGGTCTTCTTCTTCTCATTTAAGAGCCCAGCTCTTGTCGGTGCAGTAATTTCCAGCGTTCCCTATCTTCCAAAAAATTGAAAAAAAAAAATACCAAAAAAAAAAGCCAAAAGCTTTGACTTCCCTTTACGACATGACATTTATCTTCTCCTTTATCTGATCTGTAAATTTCCTTCTGGGTCTGCCTCTTCCTCTCTTCCCTTCTACCTTCCCTTCTGTGATGGTTTTAATGATATTTTTTTGTCGTATATGGTGGCCAAACATCTTGCCCTTCTCTTTTCTATGGTCACTATTAAGTTTCGTTTCCGTTATAACGGTAAAGGTGTTTAATTGAAATTAGGTCGTAATTTTTCTAGCAGAAACTTAGCGAATCGTATAACACATTTCCAAGCTACCTCGAAGAAACGAGGCTCATGTTATACAATACCCGGCAAGAAATACTGAAAGCCAACAAGCTAACAACAAAACGTGAATAGTGGATAAGAAAAAATATTATGAATACCATTTTCTCAATTTTTGTATTAAATTTTATTCGAGATAACTCTGTCTGGGTATTTCGGAATTTAAATACCTTTGAAAAACTGTTGTTTATTTAGTTTGCTTCCAAAAATGTAGAGTACGAGTCAGTATGACTTTGTAACATATTTTTTTGCATAGTAACCTCTCCATTGGTACCTATCTACCATGGTAGGTATTGTTCTTTTGACCTGTTATCAAGCTGTTTGAATATCCGTTCGGTACAAAATTTGCAATTGATTTTAAACTACCTTCTCGATGAGGCAATAAGATTTAAAAAAAAACAGCTCACAACTGCATGAAAATGTAAACCTACTCGCTTTCTTGTCTGCCTGTGTACAAATTCTTCGGTACAAATTTGTTGTACAGTACAGTTTTTTCTAAACTTGTTTGATTTCCACAGACGTGCCACGTTTCTTACCGGCCAGTCTACGAAGTTAGCGTGCCGTCTAAGCATAAACCATTGGCAGGAATGGAAGCGTGGTTATTGTTTTAAATCGCCGACCGCCCATAATGTGACAGTGGGCGGAATGCCTAAGCAGCGGGGATGGGAAAAATCGCTGTACGATTCTAAGATATTTTTCAAATGACGGCAATGGTTTTAATGCTATTGTGTATTCAGGAACTGAATAACGTTGTTAAGCTGTTAGGTATCAACAGTACCGACGTGAACGAAAAAAAACTCTGCGGAGACGTACCAGTCATTTTGTTTGTAATCGACATTTACAAGGAGGAAGAAGGTTAATCTCAATTTGAATCTGCTTGTTTTGTGAAAACTTATTCACAATTTGTGCCTGGGCTTTGCTCTCATGGTATTTTTTTGGCTTAATAGTAACCTATAATATGTTATTCCTGAACCAATAGAACCTAGTACAATATCATCAAAGTACTCATTGCATCGAGATTTTAAGTCAAACCCTAAGCTATCCAACAGTGAAAACCAGAATACAATCGGCCGTGTAGCTTTTACGTGATGCGGGAACAAATATTCAGACACCATTTTTTTAAATGTATTTGTTCTTGTTCAGTATCTTATTTTAAGTCCCCGAGACCAAATATGAAAACATTAATTATCTAAAGAATAAATTGTTCATTTACGCAACCTAATGCCTTAATATTAGTCAATTATGTTTGACTTTGACATTTCATGTAAAACAACACACGACCTCTTAATTACCTATGATTTGAATATCTATTAGCCAAAGTAATACGCACTTACACTAATTGCCGAGTTAAAGAATCAAGTGAGCAAGGTGACATTCGCACTGCCTACACACGCAACCAAAATACACCGACCCCAAAAACCAACCGTAAACAATACTGCTATAAAAATTCTTCACATACTTTACATTTACGTAAAAACAAATAGTCACAAAGGTAAAGAGATTCTAAGTGATATTAGCATAGAGTTTCGTGTCGTACAAAGAATGTAGCGTGCCTATCCTTTGTCCAACCGCCCTGTTATATCAACGGTATTTTTTTATTAGGAAAAGAAAGCATTTACTGTAAAATAAACAGAGCTATTGACATATTGCTCGAGCTCGACCTTAGAAGTCAGAACCTCACAACATTAATCCTTAACCACTGCTCGCAAAGCTTCACTGTCTTGTTGGTTTATTCATACAGAGCAAGCGATGAAAGTAGATCAATGTGGAAAGGCACAGTTTTTAATTGATTGCAAAAGTTGTTAGTACGGGAGGGAGGTCGCGTGCGCTCCTCGCGTGATTTGTAAGGCTGGAAGTCACGCGCGACGTTCAGGAACCGGGGGAGGGCCCCCTACAAATAGGGGGGTCACTAAGGCCCCGCATACCACCGGGTGCAGTAACATGTCCGACCCCGTTACGCTATGAAACGACAGTTTTATTTCCCTCCAAGTCGAGACAAGAGCAAGAAATCAGATTTCTCGGTTGCCTATTTAGGTTGGCTCTGTCGGGTCGTGTAAGATATTTTTGCCTGAGGAGGTTTGGATAGTTTACGTTGTAGAAGGCAATTTTATTCGGTTAAAGTTTATGGCGAATGGTGAAGGTACTCGAAGCTACGTACGTACGTATTGGAAATTATGTCCTATTTCACTAAGATGGTATTTATTGATCAGGAAAGCTTGTAACCAAAAAAACTTTCCATGAACATTAATTTTGGCAGATTATTGTTGTGAGCTGAAAATTTACTGCATCTTGATCTATATTAATAATAAATAATTGAATGAATAAACTTCTAACTTGTAAGGTCTTATTGTACTTAGGCATGCAACATAATGTAGCACATAAGAGCTTTAACAAGTCGAATACTTCGTCTCATTAACAAGGAAAACTTAAAAGTATTACAAATAAGACTAAATCAATAAATTAGGTAAACGAATTATATTTGTTTAAGATTTTAGTAATAATGGCTGCATATCGAGAACATGACAAAACATTTTTTGAAGGAAGAAATTGACCCATGGCCAGTACTGTAACCAGCAACATCCGAACCACGATGGCCAAATTGGTAAAGGAATGTATTGCGCTGTGGTACATATAATACGGATTCAAGTCCCGTCCGTGAAACAAATTTTTCTTTACATTTTTTTATATACTTTGTTTGAAAAGGAAATTTCCTATCCATGTGCAGATTCAGAGTGGAACCTTTGGGCACACAGCCAACTTAAAACGGAGTTGGAATGGAGATGGAACCACGCAAAGAAAAAATACTTTTTTGACTCAATCGGTGCTTGGGAAATAGTCCGATGGAGAAGACAGAACCAAGAAACTCACTTCTCTTAGAACTTTTCCAATAACAAAATCCTAATAAACGAACCAATGTTCAATTTAAGGCAAAAAATATTAATTAAAAAGTTACCATGCATAACTTATAATTTTCAAATGACAGGTACATTCAGCTATTTTTAGAAATTATTCATCACGGGAGAATATTAATGCAATGTCTTACATTTCACATAAAGTTGACTACAAATACTAGGTAAAAATTACCTTACATTTGAAGAAAGTACTAGGCGACACACAGACTTCCTCAAACCATAGTAGAGCCATCGCCTTATTCTGTAAGAAAATAAAGCACAAACAGGTAAGCAAATCCTTACCGTAATAAATTAAGGTAGCGGAAAGCCATTCGCTCTTTCATTAACGAATCCCCGAAGAATCCCCAAATAGTAGGTTGGATAGGTATCAGAGCAAGGACATTAATAAAAGATACTTTAGAAACGGATTATTCTTTTTCCGTTTCCGTGAGGGTGACGTCGCAAATTCCTGAAGACAGTTGATTATCGCAAAACGAGCGCTTGGAGGAGAGATCAGGGAATTAGTTGGATGGATATGACACCAGACAAAAATATTTTTATTTAAAAATATATTCTTCATATGTTTACAGACAGCTCGAGTCCTTGTATACTTTCCTTACTTCTCTTAAAAGTGTTAAAGGAAGTCTTCACTCAGTGCGTCCTGTCTGCTATAAGCCGAAATGTGGACACTCACGGTTAGTCAGACTAGTCCACAAATTTAAAGTCACTCAGCAAGCTAAGGAGAGAGCTATATGCTTGGACTTTCTCTGAAGACAAGATTCATAATGAAGTGACAAAGAACCGAGACAACCGACATAGCTCTTAAGAATAAGCAGGCTGAGGTGGCAGGTATGTCACATTTCTCTAAGAAACGATAACCGCTGGGGTAGACGAGTTTTCAAGCGGAGACTGCTTGAGATCAGATCAAACGACTTTTGGTAGGTATCATCTATCAACTCAGTCAGCAAAGCAGTGCAGCACACCGCACTGTTTTTCTCACGATGTTTTTTCTGTATGGTATTGATTTAACATTGACAAGAGTTCATAAAAACCGTGTTTTTGTCAAGTCATTCCTACCTGTATCAACAGTATTTTTTAAATCTTTGGTCCAGAAAATTAGATACAATACTTTTACAGGTTGTAAAACACTTTCTGCGATAGATGCTCTTTCTTTGTGATTTAATACCGCTTTTCAAATTTTTAGGACTAATCGAAGAAAATCCAATTTAGTATAACATCGTATTCAGGCGAATTAAGTTACCCAAACCCACGTAAGCAAAAAACTACAAGTAAACCAAGAATATCGTTGGTACCGAGTTCGGTCCTTAGCTACCAATGACTTTTCTAAGTTATGTGCAGTTTTCCATCGCTCCGTGCTTCGAAGGGTAAGTTAAGCTCTCGGTCCCGGCTGTTATTTTATTTTATTAAAAGCAATCTTTAAGCAATGTCAGAGGCTCTCAGCCTGATAACACTGTGACACCAGAGGCCAGCACTACCTCATAGGGCAAAACGAAACGAATTTCAATTTTATTAGCTTCGGGACGTTTTAGTGATTGGATTAAAAAAGCAACCCAGAATTAAGAGTCTTTACTAATAAACATAGGCCTCAATTAGATGTCCCTTCTAGTTACTCTTGATTCACTAGGGCCAACTTTAGAAAACCGTCCACAGAAGCACGAGTAAAAAAGAATGAATATTACAAATGATTCAATTTGGCCCGACATTATTTTTTTGTTGCTCCATTTTGCGAAGACTCACGATTCCTTTGGATGAAATCACTTATTCGTCTTTTTGTATAATGACAGCAAGGATTTTTGTGAAGCGATGCGATGTATTACTACTTTTGCTGAGAATTAGGAATGAAATCACAGCAGTTACAGTAGTGCTGTGATAGATACATATTGTTTTTAACCCCCGAACGCGAAAAGAGAGGGGTGTTATAAGTTTAGGGTGTTTATGTCTGTCTGTGGCATCGTAGCTCCCAAACGAATGGACCTATTTTGATGCGTTTTTTTCTGTATGAAAGCTGTTGTGGTCGAGATGGTTCTTATTTAAAATGGCGGAGGGAAAAACGCAACGCTACGCAACGCTACGCAACGCTACGCAACGCTACGCAACGCAACGCAACGCAATGCAACACAATACGACACAAAACAACACAACACAATACAATACAATACAATACAATACAATACAATAACACTTTGACATATATATTTTTTTTTATTTTTTTTATTACGGACTAGGCAATCGTTTGACCACGATCTCACCTGATGGAAAGCGATGATGTGGTCGAAGGTGTAGCACGCTTGCCAAGTTAGTGAATAGTAACTAAAAAAAAAAAAAAACAATGGGTGGTCTTATCGCTCATATCGATCTCTTCCAGACAACCTTAGGATGGAAAGAAGTTAATTCCTAATAAGGGTCGTTAGTGTGGCAATATTAAATTTCTATACAAATGTAATGTAAATAAAAATAAATAAATAAAATAAACTACACAGTAATAAATAGTTACTTAATTACAATGTTAAAATATATAGCTATAAGTAATTATAAACTTACATATAAATGTACTCATATTATTAACAATAAAATAATTCCACAGCTCGCAATGGAATCTTTGTTTCTTCAATCGTTTATTGACACCTGCCAAGAAAATTTTACTTTGCCACCTGCTGTAACCTAGCCTGGTTACTGGGCATAGGTATACTATTAGAGTATAGTAATAGTTTTACGTACAAGCATAATCACACTGAGTCGCACAAGACCATTACGCTCCTTTACCAAAACAACTGTTATCCTAACATTTCAAGTCTTAAATAGGCTACAAGCGAGGCATCAAAAAACTAAACAATTTACTCAACCTCCTCACTTATTCCGACCGCGCTTCTGTTACTCGTAATCAACAAGAAAAAGCTCTTTGGTTTGATCCGATCGCGCAAATGCTTAGCTATTTAAGCTGCATTTCAAAGGGATTAACGTAACTAATATATATTGAGCTGTGGAATGTATTGGTTGCCTGTTTTATTTTTAAACATCTCTATATATCTTTATATATATATATCTTTGCTTTATTGTAATAGATATATATATATATATATATATATATATAGATATATATATATATATATACAATACAATAAAGCAAAAGGAACGAAATAGTCTGTAAAAAGAAGATAATAAAAAAAAGTCTAAGTTACTTTAAATAAGCTACTGAAAAAGAGTAAAACATTTTTTAAATCGTGTCTGTCTGTTTATCTATTCGTTTGTTTGTTTGTTTATTTGTCTGTATGTTTGTTTGCGCATCAAGTAAAAGATACTGGGCTGATTGCGATGCGGATTCCACTGTTCGATAATTAGGTTTTGACCTAAAAACTGGGGTACTTGGTATCTCAATCCGAAGAGTAGAAGCAGAGCAACCGATAAAAATATTTGACGGCTGATTGAATTTTGATCAAATGTTGGTATATTGGTATTTTAACACGTTTTATTCAAAAAACAAAAGGACTTAAAAAAACAATTACTATACTAACCTAAAACCAAGTAATACTAAAACTAGTCTAACAATCCGCTGCCAGCGGGCAACATTTCCAAAATGCTGGCAGCATTGCCACGTTGTATGGCAATGCTTAGTCTTTGGGCAAAGTAAAGGCCAGCATTTTGGTCACGTGTTGCTTCGAACAGACGCCTCGAATTTTGAGTATTGGTATTTTAGGTCCTGGAATAGCACATAGAGTATTTTTAACCTAGAGAAATGACCATGATCACCATCTCATTTCATAGGTCAATCACACACAACTACAATATTTCACGACAATAACCTACTTCACGTGTGTAATTCGCAGTTATCATCAACATTTAAAAAGCGGAAGATTATTAATTTATTTTATACTAGCTGTGCCCGTGGCTTTGCCTGTGCGATCATTACTCTGGTTTGTGAATACCTTATGTACTATTCCAGGGCCTAAAATACCAATACTCAAAATTCCTTCAGCCGTACAAATCGGTTTTTATCCCTAAACTATCCAACAAAGAAAAATACATCGCAAACGGTCCGGTAGTTTTTTACGAGATGCGTGAACAAACAAGCAGACAAACAGACATACACGATTTTAAAAAACGTTATATTCTTGTGCAATAGCTTATTTTAAGTCACTAAAGTTTTTTTTTTTCTTTGTTGTTTCTTACTGCTTGTTGTTACTTACTGCTTTATTATAAACTAGCTTTCGCCCGCGACTTCATCCGCACGGACTACTTTTTATAGCGAAGAAAAACTCATCCATTGTTCAGTTAGTCTACGAGTAGGTCCTAGACTAACTGAACATTGAATGCTTTTTATATTTATTAAAAACCAATGCAAAAGTATAGCACCAATGCTCTTGATGCTTTTTGACAGACTTGTTATTATTTAGTTTCCACGGCAACTTTATTCAGTTCGTGAGTAATCGTGATAAAAGTATTCTATGTTGGTCTCTATATTGTACGGTATCTGTTTACAAAGTTTCATCAAAATTGGATCAGCCGTTTTGGCGTGAAAGCTCCCCAAACAAACAAACAAACAGATAACGTTTCACTTTTATATATTGGTGTTGATAGATTAGCAGTTTTTTATGAAATAGCGCTCGTTTTACTCTTTTATAATCTTTGGGAATCCATAAACAAGCCCTTGGCAAAGTTATCGCAAATATTAGCTTCATCCAAAAGTAGGTGCCTAGGTGTTGTATTTAGTACCAATCCCAAGAAACGAATAAAGCTTCAGGCTGTATTCTGTATTCCCATGAGTTCTGCGATGTTAACTGAATGCGAAATTTCCTGGCGCTCTCAAAAATCAGCCGCTGTATCCAACCTATTTGTAGAAAATGGAACGGGTATAGCTATTACAAGAGTGCGGCGGTTATCTATAACCGCCGCACTCTTGTAATAGCTATAATAATAGTTGTTATATATATAATAGCTTTGTATAGCTTCATCTATGAAGAAGAATAAATAAATTTATTTGCTACAATTAGCAGGTACTACACAAATCAGTAAAAAATGAGTACAATTAAAAAGAAGTTTTTATGTAATGTTTTGCATTGTTTCAGCAGGACAGCTAATCGGGAAGTGCTCGAAATTTGAATTGCAAGATTCCAGGACAGACGGAAATACATAGATACATAGATAGATACATAGAAAGATACATGGATAGATACATATATAGATACATAGAAACATACATAGATAGATACATAGAAACATACATAGATAGATACATAGAAACATACATAGATAGATACATAGATAAATACAAACAAGTGAAGTTAAATAAAAAGCTTTTAAAATATATATACTTAAATTAAAATTGCAGTAAACAGGTCCCAACTCAACACGCTGGTCTTCCGTTGGGGCCTTATGGTGACATCATGCCATGAACTCACACTCAGCAAAATAATAAACTAAAAACATAAATAAAATTATAAATGCAAAATCTAATTTTAATATAGCAAAGATTAACGTGCTTCTCAAAAGGTGAAAGTGAGGGTAGTATTTTTTTAAGCTTTTTTTAACATTGTTAAAAAGTAAAAGAAAAATATGCTATTCAAAGCAACTATCTAATTTGATAATCTATCTTCTATCAATAATTTGTATCTATTCTATCCATATCCATAAATCCATAATAAAAAAGTAATTAACAAAAATAAAGAACGATTAAAAAATGGTCTAGGGTGTAAATAAAATAAGATGCTGAACAAGTTTTATTAAATGGTGTATGTCTGTCTGTCTGTTTGTCTGTATGGATGTCTGCATCACGTAAAAATACTGGACCGATTAAAATTCACTGATGGATAGATACAAGGTATAATCTCAATCCTACAGGTAGAAGCCGAGCAAGCGATAAAAACAATTTGACGGCTGAAACAATTTTGATAAAATGTGACATTATTTTACTTTATTAGGTATTTTTGGTCCTGGAATAACACGTAGGTTACTTTTAACCCAGAGAAATGACCACGCGAGCTAAGCCGTGGGAACAGATAGTTAATAAATTAAGTAGCAATTACAGGTAAATGATACTTTTTTGTTCATAAAGCACTTGTGTGGTATAAAATAAACTATGGATAACGACCGTAAATTGAGAGTAGCTAAAACTAAACCCACCTGAAGCTATAACCATTTATGCTATAACTTAGGCTCGCCAATCTCTATAATTATATTGCTTGCGAGATCTTCATCGGACATGATCTAGAAACTTGCAGACGATGGTAGTCGCGGTCCGTCAGGCTGGTCCCAGTTCAGTAAGTACAAGTCTAGAAGGATCACCTTGTTGGCTCATATCCAAAAAAATAACGGTAGAAAAAGAGAGACAGCAGCTACGTCACTCAGCGAAAATGATGCGGAGCGTCCGTACCGTAAATTCCAAATATATTGTAGTACCTACCCTCAAAATATTTGTCTCATTTCTGTACACCTTTCACTATAGTTTTAATACCAATTATGAACATTCAAAAGCACTGCACTAATTGACTTGGGGGTGTCACGGGTCTGAATCCAAATTTCCGTGGCACCCCCAGGGATGCCTACCAGGGGTGCTTTGGGTCCGGAATTATATCCAATGAGATTTTACCAATAGAGACGTCATACCTATTATAAAACACTAAAAACACGGCGAAATTGTACTATAGCTACTTACATAGAACTTAAGCAACTATATTTGCATCACTGAAGAGCCTAAAAGATCACAGAGACCGCGTCATCAGAAAGAGATAAACATATGTTCTCAGTTACAGTGAGTTGCACTGAGCGGCCGATCGCCAATCACCGCCGATGACGGCCTGTGAAGTCACCTGCGTCACTGCATCGGCTAGTAGCTAGAGTAAACTGGGGCAAAATAGATAGAACGGTTTATTCATGCCTAAAATAAAATGAATTTTATGAAAAACAAATACTTTCATAATAATAGTTCTATATATATCCCAGAGAACACCCGTATTTTCGCCGGATACTTGAGACACGCGCGTAATTTTTTTTTTGTGAATTTCTTATAGTATAAATTACTTGACTTGAGTGAAAAATAAAAATAAAAATTTTTTTTTTTTACTTTTGAGTGTTAAAAAGCGGTTATAACCGGTATTCCAGTACAAGTTACGTTGCTTTGGCGCGTGTTTTGTTCAGTTGGATAATGTTATATACCATTTTATACCTAAAACAATAAAGAACATTGAAAAAAATACTATTAAACAATCAAAAATATACTCATGTTAACATTTTCCCGCCAAAAGTGACGAAAGGCACTTTAAAGTACTTTGTGACACTCGTCACTCGCGGGACACTAAATACAAAATTATTTTCATATCTTCCTTACAGTATTATTAGACTAATTACACAAAATACAAGCTATAAATCACTAAAAACCACACACTTAAAAAATCACAAGCACTCACTATGCGGTCGATGACCTCACAAGGACAACATGAACTCACAAAAAAAACGATTAGGACCGTACCACATTATTATCCAATAAAATTGCTCATTTCAAGCTATTTTAAAATATATGTAACACAAATACTATACTCTATCCTAATTCAATACAAATAGGGTTGCAACTCCGCTAGACTCCCCGATTGAAGATCGTCAGCCGTGGCCTTTACGGTTTGGAGTGCAAAATTACGATCGTCAGCCGTCGGTAAGCCCCCAACATCCCCTAGCATCATACGAACTAACAATGCTGCGTATCATTATCGCGTTCTCTCTGTCGGTCTTACACGTAACCCGCTACTTGTCTCGTTCGTGTAAGTGGCGAGGCGGCAGCATCGCAACATTTGATATAGAGTAAAATGAAATTTATTATTTTCCTTTTTCAAACCATAAACAGTACTTAAAAATGAAAAGACACATCCTTCCTGCCTTTCACAGTCGTCCCAGTGTATGTAATGCGCTTTCTGAACACACAAGATGGCATTTATGATTAATTTTTCATGTTTCGGAAGTCACGTGTATTTAAGTGTTGCTTCGTTGCCACTCTGTTTGGGACTAAGTCGACACAAGCTAATTAGCTTGTGTTAGCTTCGCCACGCAGAGTGGAGTACAACGTATCTACCTCAGTTTATATATAACATCATTGATTACATCTATGTTTATTTTTTAAAACGCCCTGCTTCAATAACGCCCTTTATTCTATATCTATATATAAAGCAGTAAATATCAAAAAGTCTGTACCACGAAGATAGTTAAAAAGATGGTCCCAAAATAAGCTACTAAATACCTCTTTTTTTTTTTAAATTCTCTTTCTTTGTTTGTCTGTTCGCGTATCACGTTAAAACTACTGGACCGATTACAATACAATTTTCACTGTTATGTATCTTATGATTTGACTTACAAACTGGTGTACCTGGTAACTTAATCCGATACCAAGCAACAGAAGAAGCCGACAAATCGATAAACTATCTGATGGCAGAAGAAATTTTGAATTTTGGTATTTTAGGCCCTGGAATAGCACACAGGGTAATTATAAACTGTAAAAATAACCACAATGGCAAAGCCGCGGGCACAGCTAGTACTGACTAAAATTATTTCCCTTATCGTCGGCCTCTTCGGTGTCTATAGCGAAATTGATAATATCATAATTTCTGCCTGAGTACGAGTATGCTTAGTTCTCAAGCTTGGGCAGACTGGCTTCACATTACTACTAATTATACTTTTTTGCTTTTCTAACCAAACTCGAGTCAAATGTTAATAAGTACTAACTTATTAACATTTGACTTAGGGTCTGCGCCATTCATAAAATCTATCTGCATGTCGCACTTACTTCGCCTACTTTAAAACTTGGAGCAACTTTGCTAGAAGTAAGAAGTCGAACTCCTCCGTTCGTTCTTACCATACTCGTCAGTAAGGATATCCATACGGTATGTTTCCTGGACACTAGATTAATTAAATTTCACCATAAACCGACATTTTAAATACCTTCTTGACGATCCGAGACCACGCGTTGTTTTTTTTCACGTTTTGGGTTACCTACGAGTACCTATAACTCAAAAACTACGAAGCCTAGGATTAACCAAAAAATGTATCTCGATATGTTTAGGTACAACCTGCAAACAGACTCATATAATTAATATTATAAACTGAAAATAGTATTTTACCACGATTTTATTATGTCACTTTCTTGTTTGTCTGTCTGTCTGTCTATCGTTCCGGGTGGAATCTTGTCAAATTTCGAGCACTTCTCGATTTGCTATCTGGCTGAAACTTTCAGGGTAGCTCACAACTCAATGACAAAGCATTCAAAAACATGGTTATTAGATTAGATTTTTAATCTATATTTGCTGCTTATTTGTTACTAACTACGAAATTTCATCAAGATTAGATCAAGCAAAGATTTATATTACAAATCTACGTACAAACACCACTTCTTCAAGTCAATTTGAAGGCCCCTGGGTCAATTTAGTATTATTGGCCCTGTTATTTGGCAGGCGTGCCACTTACCATGCCTTACTCTTCTCACCACTTCACCGTGAGGTGAGTAGGTAAAGTATTTTCAGGAATCCCCCATAGTTCCAAGAGTGATCTTCGTTCAATAGTTACTAGTAGGTACAGATTTTTAAGAAATTATAGACTTGTTGTGACTTGAGCTCTTCAGGCGTTTTCTATTTTTATTACAGCTTATTTGCAAAACCAGAGTAAATCTATCTTGGAAACAGTTGATAGACTCAGGTGTAACTTTGCTGAAATCCATATTTAAAATGAACTAAGAAAAAATATGTAGCTTATTTTCGCCAAATCGTAATTACCAGTAATTTGAAATGAGTGCCGCGTATGGTTTTGCAACCAAAGTTCTGGGTGGCACTGCAGCTGTTATGGGCGGGCGTGACGCTTACCACCAGGCGAGCGACCTGCTCGTCTCGTCATTAAATGCAATAAAATAAAATAAAAAATATATAAGACTAGTGACTCGTCCCGGCTTTGCACGGGTAGCTAAGATTTTCTCTTTATTTGTACACGATTCTACACATGTTTTGACTATCTAATTTTAACATAATATATAGCATCTCGGACTTTGTATACGCTTTATATTAGCTTCACTTGTATGTTTGTATGATTGTATTTTTGTATATTTGTATGTTTGTATGTTTGTAACCGACTCCTTTGGACGCTATTTTGAACCACTTTAAACGGTCAGATTTCATTCAAATTGTGCACTCCTGTCAAAGACCGATGACAATGCAACAATTCGAAAAATATATATATATATATATATATATATATATATATATATATATATATATATATTAGTTTGGTTTTCTATAAAAAGCGTGTTTTTTTTAGTTTTTTTAAACTATTATTTATTTGTGGGTAATGATGAGTACTATAAACTTGTAATATATCATATTTAAGATATTCAAAACCAATGCAAAAGTATAGCAGCAACACGCCAGTAAGCGTAATTCAAAATCTTTGTCTGCAATGCTCGTGGTGCTTTTTGATAGACTTGTTATTATTTTGTTTCCACGGCAACGTGTCATTTCGTTCTTTACAGCGAGTAATCGATATTTTTTGGGCAATTTTTCGATACCTTGAGTATTAGGTACATTCAACATTCGTATGGATCACTGATTTTTTGAAAAATAAAATAGCATTTTACAGGCGAAGGACTTTTTAAAATTGGTTCAATATTTTTTGAGTTTATCCTTCACAAATAAACAAACAAATATAAAGACAGACGGAAAATCAAATCTTTTCTCTTTATTAGTTTAGATTAAAAATATATACCTCTATAAAAGTTTCCATGAACTTACTGTGTAACAGCAGATACAACACGTATTTGGCTTAAGCACGAGGCATCCTCAGGAGATGATACTGGTTGTCCAGTTGTCATTAGTTTGACTTTGACTTGCAGTTTGGCGGAAGCAAGCTACATATTTTTCCTTCGTTCATTCTAAATGTGGAAACCCTAACTTTTGGGCTTCAGAAATCAGGAGACCCTGGCTAGCTGCCAACTTGCAAGCACCGATCTTTTTACGTTTAATGCTCTTAAGTTTCATGTAGTGCACTACCCAACTCATGAGGTCGAAGATTAATCTTGTATATTTCGTTAAGAGGTTTACTTCAAATTGCTTTCTCGAGAAATGGATGGTGTGTAATGTGGTGTTTTTTTCTTTAGATTGATGTGATTTTATATATGTAACAGCTGTACCCGCGGCTTTGTTTGCGTGGTAATTTTCACAGGATATAAGGATCCTGTGTTATGCCAGAATCAAAAATACCAATATCATTAAACTTCGTGCAGAGGTCAAATGTTTTTTTACCGATTGCTCAAATTCTACTTATCGTATTGAGATACAGATTTTTTTAAGTCAAATCCTAAACTATCCAACAATTAAAACTGCACTGAAATTGGTCTAGTAGTTTTTATACAATAAGTGAACAAACAGATAAACAGACACCAAATAAAAACATGTTATATTCTTATATGACAATTTTCTAATTGAAAAATTTGGATCACGGACGAGATTTGAACTCGTATATATCCATGCCTCTGCGCGGCACATGCCTCTATCTAATTCGGTTACTATGACCTATTGCATCACCATCCAAATTTTTCCACTAGCTTCTGAACCCATCTTATGGGGACGGTAACGCCATCTATTGGTAGTATTTTGAACAAACCAAGCAAACACGGCTAATATTGATTAATTTCGTATCTGAAAAATAACTACACCCAAATCTATTTTTATGTTTTTAGCAGTTATTGCCTGCTTAGCGTTAACATACCTTCATGATAATTTTCTAATGGAAAGATTTGGATCACGGACTAGATTCGAACCTGCATACATCCATGCCTCTCCGTGGCACATGTCTCCAACTAATTAGAAAATTGACATATACTAGCTTCCCCGCGCGCGACTTCGTACGCGCGGACCACTGTTTATCACGAAAAAAAGCTTCCTATTTTCTTCTTGTAGGATATTAAAAACCAATGCAAAAGTAGGTATATTACCAATGCTCTTGATGTTTTTGACAAACTTGTTATTTCGTTTCCATGGCAACCACAGGCCATTCTGTGATGGCAACCATTCCTAACAGTGATTAATCAACATTTTCAGTTTTCCCATGGAAACTTACAATTTTCCGGGATAAAAAGTATCTTCTATTTTATTCTAGGGTTTAAGCTATCTCCATTCTAAATTTCACTTTTATATATTGGTAAGTACGGATATTTACGCTAAGCAGGCGTTAACCACTAAAATCATAAATATGTTATATTCTTTTTCAGTAGCTTGTTAGTCACTGCTTTATCTATCTATCTTCTATATATCTATTACTATAATAAAACTGTAACTGGGCTAAATTTGTACATTTTTTGAAAATTATAATTGAGATAAACTTCAAAATCGATATGGAGTGCAAAAAGGATATTTTTTTATTTTTTGTCTGTCTGTCTGTCTGTCTGTCTGTCTCTTTGAACACGCATCACGCAGAAACTACCAGACGGATTTTGACGCAACTTGGCGTAATCATAGCTTATGTTATGGATTAACATTTAGAATACTTTTTATCCCGAAAAAAACAATAGTTCCTGCAGGATAGGGGTTAAAAAGTTATTTAAAAAAAACACATATTACGATGAAAATACCTGACGGATTTTGATGTAACTTGGCACAGTCAAAGTTTATATTATGTGTTAAAACCAATAATACTTTGAATTACGAAAAAATACGGGATTCTTGCGGGATATGAGCCTAAAGTTATGTTAATTTGAAAGGAATAATAATAGCACATCCGTTTATAAAACGGTACCGTAAATTCTGTGCTCGTACCACAAGTCAGAGTGGCATAGTGGAAGCGGTGTCTGGCCTGCAACCCAGAGGCACATGGAACAAATCCACGCGCTGCTATAACTGTTTTGCCTCAATATTTATAAGCATTTACATATTTTATGCGTTTTTTTTACATTTTCTTTGTTTTTTTTAAGGTTTCTGTAATTTTCTGAAGTAAACCGTCAAGTTTTGTTTGAAAACAATATATATAATGGGATATATCCAAACGAATGGTCCGACTTAGGTGCGGTTTTTTATGTTTGAAAGATGAGGTAATCGAGATGGCATAGTGCGAGTATAGATAGCACAATGGAGTATCCTACTTCCTTAATACCCTCTGGTAGGACCTCTAGTATCTGTACTTATAATAAAGCAATAAGAACAATAAATACACTACCTACATGATTTACCAGCATCAACAACTCAAGCGAATAAACCAAAGGCATCAAAGTACTCCCTCTGATTTAACTAGATGGCGCTGATTGACCTTAAAACACGCAAGCATTTCATTCACTGCAACCAAGGGTCCCGCTAAATTCAAATTTACAAAGCGAGTGATCGGCTCACACTAGCACTAGCACGAATTAACGAACCTAATTCTCTAATTTTAAGACGCCAATTCCTCGCTGCCTGCGTGGAATTACGAACTCGAACAAATTCCACGCAGGTGGCGTGGAATTGGCGTGAGTGGTCATACATACAGAATCTAGGCCCTGCTCTCAAGCCCTTGCGACTGATTTAAAAACTGGGGTACTTGGTATCTTAGGCCTTTCACGCACTGCCTTGCGGTGCGGTGCGTTTATTTCATATTGTATTATATGCGTTTATTTCATATTTTATTATATGCGTTTATTTCATTGCAATACGTGCACTTCTATGAAGTGTCATAGAAGTGCAAGTGTGTTATAACACATATTCTGTGAAGTACGGAGTGCCGTACTTCACAGAATATGCGTTATAAAAAGGCAAGGCAGTGCCTTATTCCGATGATTAGATGCCGAGCAATCGATAAAAAACTATTTGACGGCTGAACGAATTTTGAAGAAATAATAATAATAATAATATATTTGGGAGAATTCCACACCAATTACCTAGCCCCAAACTAGGATACCCTGTACTATGGACACTAGATAATGGATAAACTTACATAAATACGAATATCAGCATCCATGACTCGGAAACAAACATTTCTGCTCATCACACAAATGATTGCACATTGCAGGATTCGAACCCGCGACCGTTTGATTTCTTTCCTAGAGTCTCTAGCCACTAGACAAAACCGGCCGTCCGTAATATAAATGTAGTATAATATTGTACTTTGTAGGTTTGGTCATGGTCCTCTGGACCTGGACCAAACCTACAACTGGTCTGGTGGTGGTTAGGCTTTCGGTCCTGGAATAAAACGTGTGGGCTACTTTTAAATGAAATGACCACGCGGGCAAAGCCGCGGGCACAGCTAGTTATAAATATAGATTCACTGAACGTCAACTCAAGGTGCATCAATATAGTTAAAAATATTTGTAAATTATTAGATACTAGCTGTATCTGCGGCTTTGCCCGCGTGGTCGTTTTACTGGGTGAAAATTAAATGTGTTATTCCAGTACCAAATGTGCCTATAACGTGCAATATTAATGTTCTTCTTTTCTTTAAAATTTTTTCATCCTTCAAATAGTTTTTTATCGTTTGAACGGCTTTTCTTCATTGGATTGAGATACCAAGTACACCAGTTTTTAAGACAAAACCTAGTTTTTACGCGACGTGCAAACAAACACACGATTAAAAAAATAACATTTTTAGGAGATTATTTTAAATACCCTAGACCATTTTTTTCAACTATCTTCTTTGTACAGTATTTTTGTTAAGTACATAGTGCTTTATTATAAGTATTTAAATAAATTGATGCCCGGACAGTTTGAAAAACGCCCTATATGATAGGGCAATATGATAAATAACCATTGAAAATAAAAATTGACCGGTCTTTATGAACAACACTATTGAGCAAAATAATAAAAATGGTGTTTTATTAAATTATTTATTCATGCCTATGAAACAGTACCATGACAAACTTACTGACTGACTAACTGACTGACAGACAACGCACAGTATAAACTGGTGGACCTTGGGATTTGAAAGGGGATAGAACCTTTGTGGCATATCCACCGGCCGCCATTTTTTTTTTTCAAGTTTCCGCGCACGGTGTAAGTTGTATTATATGGGTACGGGACACTTATACAAACAAAAGATGTCAAGTAATATATTACCCTAAAGTGTCACCATTCAGAAATTTTTGGTTATAATTGTTCTCAAGTCACCATAATGAGAACAATTATAATTATGAAAAATGCAGTAATTACGTGTGTGCATTCCATTGTATGAATAGTTCACAGTAGTAGTTGATTTTACTATTTATTAGAAGACAGTATAAATATTTGCACGAAAAAGCTGCTTTAATTAGTTACTTAATTTACTTAATCGATGAGATTAATCGCAAAAAAAAATATTTTGTTTGTCAAAGTACATACTTAATTCTATATTATAACTGGTAACGTTAAATAACTAGTGAAAGCTAAAACAAAACACATAGTACATATGATATGTAATACACGTTTATTATCATAGCACCACCACACAGCATAACCATGCGCCCATGCGGTGCTTGTATTCTATCCCACTTGCACCTTGGTAAAACCTTACCAGTTATGGTATAGAACTAGATATATACTTTGAAAAATACAATTTCGTTTTATGCCATGTGATGCAATTTAATAAAGCGGCTTTTTCGTGCAAATATTTATACTGTCTTCTAAAATTAATAAGTAGTAAAATCAACTACTACTGGGAACAATTCATACAATGGAATGCGTATACATTCGTAATTACTGCACTTTTAAATATTGTAATTGTTCTCATATGGCGACTTTCACCTCCAAATATTTCAGGAACGTGACACTTTAGGGTAATATATTACTTGTGCTTTTTTTGTTTGTATTAGTATCCCCTACCCATATATACAACATTCACCGTGCGCGGAAACTTTGAAAAAAAAAATTGCGGGCGGTGGATATGCCAGCTTCCATACAAAAATGTTCGAACCCCTTTAGAGGATACGTCGCTTGAGTTTTATAGAGCTACATAAAAAAATAATGTCAAAAAATTCCTCGTTAGTGAGGAATTTTTTGAAATCCTTTTTTTATGTGGATAACGGATGGCAAATTTTCACGACGGCTAAGTAGCACTGCCAAACCGACTGCCAAAATCAGTGGCTAACACAAAAAAATGATAGCAGTTTTGTTTTTGTACACTTCGGTCTATAACAATCCCTTTATGCATCCTAATTTTAATATCATTTCACATAATTTTTCTGACAGTCACACGGATGCAGGAAAATAGCTTTATTTCAGTTTTTTTCCTGAGATATAAAACTCAAAGAGGCAGTGTGCAGTAGAAATATACTGAAGAAGACAAGTATTGAAACTATTCAGGAAATGTACGTATCTACATAGAAATATTTGCAAGACAGGAGCCTCCCCGAGAGTGGCATTATAATAAATCGATCCGCAGGATTCGAAAAAACTGCATTCTCGATGTCTATATAATATTATAGTCCTGTCATCACAATGTTTCAACCAAGACATTTTATTTCAGGAGACAATGATTGAAACATAGTCCCAAAAGAAGAGGCATGTCCCAATGTGAATTCTACAATTTGTTCCATATCCAAGTAGCTTCATTCAAGAGAAGTATCAATAGGACCGAAGATCCTCCGAGGGTTGGCCACCGACTCAAGAGGACAACTTGCAGTCGACAATATTATGTATTACAGAAACAGTTGGTAATCGGAACGAGGATGTGAAGAAGTCGATACGCTCAAAAAAAACTGGTAATTTATAACCCCAGATAACTTTTGTGCAAGAATAAAACCAGAGACTGTGCTGAATGATTATGTATTAAATTTACACATAAGGACTGATAAATATACGAATATATCACATTGTAGTTTTCTTATTATTTTCGCTCATATATATGATCAAAAACAGCTATTTTAGTTAGGATATTGGATATTATGACGTAAGCTGCTCGTCCTTACAGAACCATATCAATATAAAGAGTCAAAAATAAGGAATCAAAAATTGAATTAAAAGAAAAAGCTTTTGCGGGTATTTTTTTAATGAATGTTACTTTTTTTTTACTGTGTAGTTTTTTGTTTTTGTTTTTTCTAATTTTTTCATATATTTTTTCCTAAAATCCTGATATCCTGAAAGTTTCAGCCAATAGCTAATCGGATAGTGCTCGAAATTTTAATTGCAAGATTCCAGGACAGACATACATACATACTCGTATATATATATATATATATATATATATATATATATATATACATAGATACCTAAATACATAGATAGATAGATAGATAGATAGATAGATAAATTCTTTATTGCACATACCACAAACAAAATCAACAAAAAATAAAGGAACAATAGCAGAAAAGTGTCACAATGGGCGGCCTTATCGCTAAAAGCGATCTCTTCCAGGCAACCTTTGGATGGAGAGGATTTGTTATAGTTATGAGGGACGGGCTGCATTATGATATAAAAATACTACTTAGTGGGAAATAGTAAATCAAATTTCTAATTATACTAAAACATACATACATATATACATAGACACATAGATAAATAGAATTAAATTTAAATACAAGCTTTTAATATGAATGCAAGAAAGAATGAACCGATAGAATTATTTGAATTTGAGAATGATAATATGGAAAATGTGTGTGGACTGTGCACACTGAAACTATGAAATGAGGTTGTAATGGTGATGAAAAAGATGATTTCGTCACAAGCATAGTCTACATTAATGCTTCATCGAGTCTTAAGTATTTCAAAATTGATGGGTATTATTAAGGACAATAGGTATCTACTATTTGTTTACCGCAAACTACATAGTGACCATAATACATTCAGGCTTCGTTGTTATCCTTAGCTAATACGACCTGCATCTTTCGTTTTTGTATCCAAGGATCGCGCTCAGCAAGTTTTTATTATGCTCGCGTCGTTTGTCACCTGGAGACAGAGGAAGCGTTAATTTGACAAGGGATCGTCGCCCGCAGTGGCCCACTTGCGTGGGGATTAGGTTATTTCGTGTGTTACCGTGTCACAGTTTTTGGAGTAAATTGTACGGAAGTGACGTTTTGGGAAAACTCAAGAGTTTTCCCAAAACGTGCTCTCAAGTTTCTTTTGAAGCTACCTGTTTGTAGGCGGTTTATTGTCGCCTAAACTTTTTATTTGCAAGGGAAATGGATATTGTCAGGTTTGGGATTTTGGTATTATTTATTGTGATTTAATCAAACAAAGTGACAGAAGCTGCAACTTCTTTTCATCATAATTATGTAAAGAACGAGGTCTTTCAATTAAATTTAACATTATTGTTTAAAATATATTAATATATAATATAAACTAGCTGTACCCGCGGTTTTGCACGCGTGGTCATTTCTCTAGGTTGAAAGTACTATTCCCAGACCTAAAATACCAATATACCAACATTTGACCAAAATGAATTCAGCCGTCAAAAAGTTTTTATCGATTGCTCGGCTTCTACTCTTCGGATTAAAATATCTAGTCCACCAGTTTTTAAGTCAAACCCTAAGCTATCTAACAGTGAAAACTGCATCTCAGTCGGTCCAGTAGCTTTTACGTGATGCGTGAACAAACAAAAAGACAAACATTACTAGAATATTAAAAATATTATATTCTTGTTAAGTAGCATAATTTAAGTAATGTTTTTTAAAATTATCTTCTTTGTACAGACTTTTTCGTTTTTATTGCTTTATTATAAGTATAGATACGATTTGAAGACGTTTTTTGTAGTTACTTTGTATTTCTTACATTTTTACTTTCGTTACAGTACGCCTAAAAAAATGAAGTAAAAAACATATTGGAAATAGTTAACAGTCCATTAATGTTAAACGACTGAACCGATTTTGATTACACTTAAACTTTTCCCTAAGTTAAAAGATACTGAAACTATTACTAAATTACTATTGCAATCAGACTTGTAGTTTCCGAGAAATACGTGGACTAACATACACACATAAATTCGACTAAGATAAATACAAAGAATTTTGGACTATATCACATACATACATACATACATGAAATTTGGTACATATGCTTAGACACCGATATAAACCAACATAAATGAATATTACGCATTTTTAACAATATTAAATATATACACACACATCAACCTGAGGATTTCATTTTTTTGAGGTCTTTTAATAAAATTAATAAACCCAGAAGGCTGCAAAACTTTTCTCACAATCACAAAGGGCAACCAACGACAATGTTCTACCCGAATAGGTTGTTGTTTTAAAATTCATGAATATTTGTAACGTTTTCCCAAACGTACGGGAGCGTGTCTGAATCTGACAGATGAAAGTTTATAACTAGGAAACTAATTGGTCCTTCGAGCCTTGATAGTCGGAGCAGATGGCTCTCTGGGGTACCTACGGTATAATGGGCATAAAATTTTAAAGGTATTATATATAAGGGATAATTTTATGTTTTGACACAAGTTTAAAGACCCTGGAAGTTAATTCAGAAACTTTAGGTTCCCAAAATAAGGCTCTCTGAAATAGACCCATAAATTTTAATGTTTTTTTAGAGCTGTGTACATAAAGGTTTCAAAATGGACCATTACCACAGAATAGATAATAGTTTGCCATTACTAAGCCTAGATCGCCGTCTGTTTATCTGTGGACTGTATCTTATGAACAGTACTAAGTAGCTGATCAGAATTTTCACAAAGTAATTGTTATTATGGTTGATATCAAAACAAACAGGAACAGGCTTGGCCGGTTCAAGTAAACGAGACTGAAAGCTGCTTTTTTCACTCGAATGTACTTCGTTTTCTGTTTTGCTTTGTTTTTATTTCCATTTTGTCATCTATGGGTTAGATGACAAAGTGCATCTACCTCAGACTGGATTAAAAAATACTTCAAACACACGAACGAACGTTCGACGAACGTTCTTAGCGCAATTTAGTCATTTCTAAATATACTGGTGAGCGTAACAATTAGGCACTATACAACCTCCAAAGCTTACCTTTTCCGATATGTATGGTACATTGTGCATACCGTTCGGTTGGTCGCCGATACACTCTTTTAGTGCTCTTTTACGGCTATAAGCTCCATAAATACACATTCGTGACTAATATACCTGAAAAATACATTTTTCCTCTCCATTAGACCACCATAAAATACTGTCTCAAAGTAATAAAACTAAAATGGCAGAAATAACGCCATTAAACGCAGACGTCTGAATATATCAAACCATTGACCACAAAGCGGCATCCAAACATGAGTGAAAACCAGCAACCACTCCAAAATAAAAACCAAATTATTCAGATACCCACACCCTTCTCTAATAGGTATAAATAAGGTAAACGCGGTAAGGCTCCAGAGGTCAAATTAAATCAGACGTGCTTTATTCAAAGACCGAGTGCGATTTTATGATCCGTGAATATCGCCGAGGCATTTCTAGATGTTCGGATCACGTTTTTATTGTTATGGAAATCCGAGTTTCCCTTTAGTTGGAATTTCAAAAGGGTCGATTAGGACGTCTGGTTTTGAAGGTTCTGTACAATGAGTTCCCCCCCTTATTTGTAAGATGCCCCTGCGGGCGAGTGGGTTGCATTCTTCCCAAGGGTTTCCAAATTTTTAACCCCGTGGATTTCTTTGCGATATCGAAGCGACTTTCAAAGTTCTCCGCTATTGAGTTATGAGTTGTTCGCTCGATTGAATTTTACTGCAGTGGAAAATGTATTAAAAAGGCAAACACAATGGGAATCTTTTTCTTATTTTGCGCCATAAACTTGGTTCATGGCGTGGTGTTAGGTATTGCGTAAAATTAAAATACTTACACATTTTAAATTATACGCCATACATTACCAAGGAATTTGTAGGTTATCTTCGGGTATAGGTTAGGTAAACCTAATTTAAATGAAATTAACCTAAACCTAACCTATTAGGAGAGGTGTGCGTCCTACAGTGGACAAATATAGGCTGATGATGACGATGATGATGAACATAAACCAAAGTAGAGCTTGGAGTTTCTCTGAAGCACAAGATTCGCCATGAAGATATCTGACAGAGAACCAAGGTAACAAGAAAATGTGACCAGCCCACTGCCACTTTAGCATATAAAGTGGCAGTGGGCTGGTCACATTCGCCAAAGAACCGATAACCGTTGGAGACCACGTTTAAGCAACCTGATTCCCCCATCACCTTTCCATCACCGTACGACTAGACGATCAGCAAAGCGCCACCCTTTCATGGTTGAAATACCTCGCACAAGAACGAAGCGTTACGCTTCTTCATTTATTATAAGAACTGCAAAGGAGTGGATTGCCCTGCCCTCGTCAGTGTTTCCGGTAAATTATAACCCCGATGTGTTCAAATCAAACTCATTCGTGAAAATGCCGTGACCTATCATCATTCATTTCTTATCAACCAACAAATAAAAAATTAAATTAAACGGCTTTAGCGCCGCTTTGACCGGCGTTAAATGAAGCCGATCAACTGACTGATCACACAGAGTGGAAAGTGGAAACTATGAAAACGGATGATCAAGTTTTATTCAATTTCCATCCAATATGAGACACGAGTTGTTATTGATGGACGCGCTGTGACGCAGCAGGGAGCGCTAAAATGTGTATTTTTAAACGTTTTCATAGAACACAACTTAGTACTCTAACTTAGGATAGTTTACAATTTAACCAACTTATTACGTAAAAATGGAGGTTATCAAGTACGCGTATGTATGTAAAATTGTTGAAAATGCGTAATGTTGATATAGTCTTTATGATTATCTAAACATATGTAAGTATTAAATTTCGTAAATGTATGTATGTATATCTACGTATTTCTCAGAAACAACAAGTATGATTCCATAAAATATTTTCGGTATCTTACAACATAGGTTTAAACGTTATCATAATCGGTTCAGTAGTATAAAAATAGACTATTAACTGTTTCCAGTAGGGTTTTCTTCGAACGAAATTAGGAACCAAATTTTTCTTAGGCGTAACTAAAAAGTAAAAAATAAAAGCTAACAAGACATTAGTTCATAAACTAAAACCCCACTACGGTCAGGTAAAAAAATAGCGTACAATACACTCGCGATGAAGGCAAATCGATTAATACCTCGCGTGTCAAAATCGGACCAACTTTTTTGTATGAACACAACCTTTCCATTGCTTCCCTTTAGTCAAGTAAAAAAGTTGCATAAGACATTCTATACCTCAAGTCAAATTGATGGTCAAATTGATACCTGCCGGCCTATTACGATAGCTTGCGAGCAGCGCTGCTGCCGCTGAACTCGCATCAAAGTCATAATTTCGCAAGGCAAAATGACGACTTTGACAGGAGTTCAGCGCTTTTCGCAAACCACCGTAATAGGCCAGCTGAATTGTCAAAATCGGACCAATAGGGGCGACGCTATGGTGGAACATCCACATACCCACATAGATACATACATATATAGACTATTGAATTCATTACCCTTCCCTTGCTTCGCCGTAGTCGGGTAATATAAAAAAGACTTCAAATTGTAAAAACTCAAAAGAATCAAGTAAAACATTTTTTCGAGATCCTTGCGAAGCCGCGACAGCTAAAGTAGGTACTTACCCAGCACAGAACTCAAAAATGACTTATTTATTTCTTTTGAGTTTTTAATATTTGAAGATGGCTTAAATTTTTGTAAGGTTTGTTTTTATAGTGTGTCTAGGGAAATAAATCGCAAACTAAAAATGTAGGCTGTAAACTGCTCTAAGTTGAACGGCGAGGCGCGGCATGGCATGTTATAAGATTATTTATTGAAATTGTATGGCCTTCGAGTGCTGCCTTGTCCAAACATTATAATTAAAGAAAAATTTAGGTTGCTAAGCGATATAAGTCTAAATAAATTATACCGAGAGCTATGAAGTGGTGGTGCTATGTAGTGGTGGTGAGGGTCGAAATAATAGTAAAAGTTCATTTTAATTACCCAAATGAATGCAAACATACGGCCATGCGTATGAGTTTTTATCATTGGGTGTTTTTACACACAAAAATGAAAACAATTAAAATTAAACAAACAGCATCTCTCAGATGCTGAAAAAGTCTACCAATTCTGGTTGACTTATCAAATATTAAACATGATTAAAATCTTCAAAGGTATTTTTTGTTTTGCTTAAAATTGTTTTTGCTACACGCGAAGGTAATCGTAATTATTCGTGAAACAATTATAATGCTTGCTAATCTTTCACTTACAAAGTTGGTGAAATCTAGTGCACTCTGTTGAAAGTTAAATTTTAGGTGCCCAATTTTTCGATAATGTAATAAAGAGTGATGTTTCATATCAAATACTGCTACAACTTTGTGTCTCAATTTGTGTATTTAATTCAATAGGATATCCATCATTTACATGTCATGCGTAGTTTTTGAGTACATTGTATAAAGAGCTTTTCATTTTATTTAGAAGCATGACGCTAAGAAGGTTTAAAAAACACGGGGACCACACAGCCAAATCTAAACTGAAGCACTCGCGGTGTCGCGAATTGT
The DNA here is from genome assembly GCA_946251855.1 of Alsophila aescularia. Taxonomy (NCBI): domain Eukaryota; kingdom Metazoa; phylum Arthropoda; class Insecta; order Lepidoptera; family Geometridae; genus Alsophila; species Alsophila aescularia. The sequence continues at coordinate 17,239,041 of OX276380.1, read as the reverse complement.
GCAAAATTCGTCAATAAATCCATAGCCTAAGGTTTTTTTATCTGTGGAACATAAATGGCAGGCGGATCCACTGATGTCACATTTTGAATAGGGAATAGTTAGGGTATTTACCCACACCAGGCAAATAGGACATACTGTAGTAGGCAGGCACCAAATGTTATATTCAACACGTGACAGGTACGCAATCGGGGTGCTTACCCACAAAATGAAAAGAGTCCTACTATGTAAGAACGAAAGCTTCATGTTAATTACGCAATGAGTCGTACTACGGAATTATGGTGTTAACCTAAAAAATACGAAGATACCTAAAATTTAGGAAGGAACAGAGTTGTAACTATATGGTAAGTCGAGTTACGTAGTTGGGGGCTGACCCCTGAACATATATAAGAACCAATTTCTAAGAAAGATGTTCTCCCACAATAAGAAATTATTATGTAGTATAGGTATTAACTCACTTCAATCAAACCGTCAAATATCTCAACCATATGGCTATTACAACAGCATATGCATATACTAAGACTTGTACCATTATTTATTCTGTGACTCAGATTTTATAACATTTTCGCTGCCATAATGTAATTTATGGTTTTGCGACGCAAGGATGTGGCAATCCACTCGTATGAACAAGCCTCACTTGGGTACTCAGATCTGCCACCACTTCACAGCAAGATATTGCCCTTATTAGTAGTGAAAATTCTGTTAAGTTTTTCGAAAAGTAAAACAGAATGCAGTCTTTTCTGATAAAATTGTGTGTCAACCACAATACACGACAAATTATCTGCACATACGCATCCACCATTTGCTAAGATTCACTCGTTTGTTTGGCGGTGAGGTCTCCGTCAAAATGTTTAAAAAACTGTATTGGAAAGGAATGGGCATTAATATCCAATGACGAGAACATCTCACACTTATGATTTGCCGATGATATCGTCCTAATGGCAGAGTCGCTGCAAGACTTACTAAGTATGCTGACCAACCTAGATGACGCTTCTCAACGCATCGGTCTCGGAACGAACATAGACAAGACCAAGATCATTTTTAACAATCTTACAGGCCCGGATCCGATTGCAGTCAATGGATCAGTCAATCAGTCAATCTCTTGAAGTTGTCCAAAATTTTTTATTTTTTTTAATATATTCGGGACAATTCCACACCAATTACCTAGCCCCAAACTAGGATACCCTGTACTATGGGCACTAGATAACGGATAAACATACATAGATAAGAATATTACATCCATGACTCGGAAACAAACATTTCTGCTCATCACACAAATGATTGCACCTTGCAGGATTCGAACCCGCGACCGTACGATTTCGTACCTAGGATCTCTAGCCACGAGACCAACCAGTCGTCAATTTACCCTGGACAAATATTGCAATTAGGTAAGAACAACTTTGAGAAGGACAACAAAAGAATTTAACTGGGTTGGGCAGCATTCGGCAAGCTTTGTCAAGTCTTCTCGTCGTCCATACCACAGTGACTGAAGACAAAAGTCTTCAATCAGTGCGTCCTACAAATCATGACCTACGGAGCTGAAACGTGGACACTCACGGTCAAACTAGTCCACAAATTTAAGGTCGCTCAGTGAGCTATGGAGAAAGCTAGGCTTGGAGTTTCTCTAAAGGACAAGATTCGTAATGAAGATATCCGACGGAGAACCAAGGTAACCGACATAGCTCTAAGGATAAGCAAGCTAAAGTGGCAGTAGGCTGGTTACATTTTCCGACGAACCATTGGGCTAGACGAGTTTTCGAGTGAAGACCGCGATAAGCAAACGTAGCTTCGGTCGCCCTGTAGCCAGGTGGAGTGAGGACCTGCGAAAAGTGGCTGAAAGAAAATGGATGAGGAGAGCTGAAGACCGAGCTTATGCGTGCATTAGAGAGGTCTTGTCGCAAGCATGTAGCACAACGAAGGTCTTGTTACCTTCTTCGTCTTGTCACTTTATCAAAACAAAGTACATAAGTAATTATATAGTTCCATAAAGTTCAATCTAGCATTATTCACAGTAATGTGACGGTGGTACAAAGTATTACCAAACCGTCTAACGTTTTCAGGTTCGCAAACTTTTCACAAGAAAACTGCATCAGAGCTTCCTAAAAGTATTACCTTATAGAACATTTTCAGTTAGAAAGCACTTTTCTACATAATAAATTACATGCATTCGCTCAAGCAATAAGTTTTGAAATGAAAAACTGAAAAGGTCGCGCTTGCTCGCACTTTTTGTCGCCCGCCAAAGTAAATGTAGAGTTCATTTCATTTGAGTAGCTGTTTAAAATGAATCTTTTAAGAAAAACGAGGATGTTTTTAGAAGAACGGGACTAAATAAAGGGACTTCATCAGCATAAGAATATTGCCTTTCAAAAAATTACTTTTATGACGGTGTAATTCCGAACGCGATCCACGGTGTAATTTTAATGAGCGGGGTTGGCCGAGTGCGCGGTGTTGACTGACACTCTTGCGATGAAGATGAATCGATTGATACCTCGCTTGTCAGAATGGAACCAAGTTTTTAGTTTGAACATATAACCCTTCCTTTGCCAGGTAAAAAATAGTCTATGACAAAATAGCCTATGACCTAAAGACGAATCGGTTGACACCTTGCTTGTAATAAGTTAATTTAAAAACATTTAAAAAGCTTTTACGCCGTAGCCATGTTATGATGAAACTTAGAACGGGCTATTACAATTAAAAGCATGAACAACATTTCATGCCTATGCTGTCAGTCATAGAAGAGTTCCCTAATCAGGAGCCAACCCGGAGAGCAGCAACCATGTCATGGTAAAATTTCAAACCGGCTAGCATAATATAATGCGTACACAAAATTTCGTGTTTATGCTGGGGTGCAATTCAGCTAACAAACCGCAACGTAATCGCATCGCGATCATTACTTTTCGGTGGGTTATACTTAGGAAAAATAACAAACTGGAGAAATGTGGGGGGATGAAGGTTTGTGTAAATGAGGAATGGTGTGGGAAAGTGAGAAGAGGGTAGTAAGAAGTGGACAAATGATGGGGGATGTCAGGGTAGAGTACACAAAATTTCGTGTTTATGCTGATAATCTTTGAGGAGTTCCCAAATCAGGAGCCAGCCCATGACATGGCTGGAGCCATATCATGGTAAAACTTCAAACCAGATATCACCGTTGACCGTTGAAGAGTTCCTCTATCTGAAGCTATTTCTTGATGTCAATTCAGGTCATGCTAACCATAAAAATGCATAATCATCGGAACTGAACCAACATGCAAAAATTCAACTCCGTAGGATAAGAAAAAGTGGTTCTAATTCAACTCGCAAGACTTTACCTAAACCACAGAATAAATAATAGTACAAGTACAGAAGGCTAACTGAGTAAAGTCATTTAAATAAATAGCGACTCTCGCTACAACGCTATAAAGTGCAATTTGACTCGCACGTCGCTGCGAGCTTTCAATTATATTTACCTAGAACGCGTGCAGGCTAGAATGCACCGTATCACAACGCGCGAGAACTTCCATTGCTCTAACCGTTTCAGAATCGCTCTGTCCCTTTTTCGCTCGGTAGGGTTGTATTAAGATATGACTAGGTTTTTGTACTACTAATTATTCTGTGATATGTTATGACTTAGATATTGTAACAGAATAAATAAGTTATAATGTATTATGTTATTACTTATTATTATAAATTAAAATAGTTCTATTACATACAATGACATTCTTATCAGAATAGACCGACTACCTCATTTTTACTACCTACCTATCCCGTTTTCAGAACGCCGATAAGTTTAGTGAGATACCTACCTACGTGTCGTTGGTTGATTATGATTATATCCTATAGGTATTGCACTTTGATGAATAAAGGTGCCTGTCTGAATTCCATGCTTTTTAATGAGTGAAAAATAAATTGCTACCTAAAATGTAATAAAAGTATGTAGGCTACTTACTAAGTCAGCACAGTAATTCATTTTCCGATCAACAATACCTACTATAATCAATTATAAAATTACGTTGATCGATTTAATAAACGACTTTATTTCTGCGCGGAAAAACCTTAAATATGCGTAGCTTCGGTATGGAACACAAATGAAATAACATAAAACTATAACAAACTACGTAATAAAAAAATATCAATATCTAACTACATAACTAGGACCTATTATAGGTATTACAATTTATTACCTTTCAATATCCTTTGGAAGCGTAAAGAATGACAATTCGTCATTTCTATCACTATTCAAACAGCCGAATGCTATGCAGTACTTTCTAGCTTTCTTCTTGGTATTCATAATTAAAACACGAATAAAGTTTGTCAATAACTTTACGTAAGTATGTGCTATATCGCTAAGTATAAGGTGCGCGACTCATCGAGCGCACGCTTGACACTCGACTGAATGGACCCGAATATTGGGTCCTTGAATTTATTTGTACTTGTTGCGGAGTGCCTAAACTAACATACAGACATACGTAGTAGTAGGCCTCTTGCGCAAGAGACTGCCTAGGGAAGTACCACACCTTTGTCAGATTTTCAGCTGCCAAGAAGCAGTGTATAAACATTTCAGTGTTTTTGTTTGAAGGGCAATGTTTCCAACGAAATTTTTGAGCAATGAGACTTACGAGCGCAGTGCAGTGCCGGGCATGTTTTTTTTTTTTTTTTTAATGTCTGGGTGGCACTGCAAGTGTTACGGGCAAGCGTGACGCTTACCATCAGGCGAGCGACCTGCGCGTCTCGTTACTCAAAGTAATAATAAAAAAACAAACAGACATACATACAGACATACCGTCATAGAAACAGACATACATACAAATATACATACAAACATTGCAAGTAAAATAAAAGCTTTTAAAAATGTCTCGAAATTTACGTCCTCTAATATGCAATGGGCCAGCGTGGTTGATTATGGTCTCCTCTCTCTCTCTCTCTCTCTCTCTCTCTCTCTCTCTCTCTATCTCTCTCTCACACACACACACACCCAACACACACCCTCATAATGATTAATCACTGAAGGTAGCATTAATGAAGAATACATATCCCACCACAAACTGTATTTCACCCGGTGCAGTGTACACGCGCAAGCCATTCAACCGGAAAGCGATAGCGGCTCTAATTTACCGCCCGCGTTTAGCTTTGCATAGTTTTTTTACAGTAAAAAGAAACAAAGCGGTGTTTTGTTTCATTTTTGATATCCCAGACACTTTGATAAGACTTCTTCTAAGTTAAAGTAACGGTAAGTATATGAACAAATAAAACAAAACTAAAACTTGGGTCCGTAAAATTATCAAAAAACAAAAATAAAATTAGATAAAGTCTCAAAACGAGCTTCCAGATTCCAGATGCAAACATTTATTGTTATCCTTTCATCTCACCTGTGGTCTCATTATCCACTCACGCACACATACGCAAACGACTTTGCTATGCTTCACTTGTTTGATTGGCGGTGTGGTATCCGTCTTTTGCTAAACCTTCTTGATGTATTTGTTAATGTTTGTTGTTACATATAATGCAATCCAAATAGGTACAATAAATAATCAAAATTACATTCCGTCCAAACAATATATAATTTCATTACTTTAATTAGCCTCCTATTTGTGTACGACTAATATTAAACCGTGTACAAATAAGCCGTATAATATAATAAGCCGTATTATAACCATTGGTTTAATTCGTATTATAATAGGAGCGTATTAAAACAACAGCAATAACACGCGGCTAACCAACTCTGTAACCGCCCATTTGTATGTAAAACAGCCGTAGAAGATAATTTAAAGGATACTGTGGGAGATATATTGCAGTAGTAGATTATGTACTTATTTATCACAATAAAGTTCTTTTTAAGTGCTTTCTGTAAATAGCCATACTGTAATAGTATAATAATTTTAAAGTTTTTTGTGTATTAAAATTTTTAGGTACTAGCTGTGCCCGCGGCATTGCCCGCGTGGTCATTTATTTCGGTAAAAATTAACCTAAGTGTTATTCCAGGTCCAAAAGTACCTAAAACTACATACACAAACAATCTACTACATTTTTTCAAAGTACGAGCGGACTTCAAATCGTTTTTTATCGACTGCTCGGCTTCTTATCATCGGACTGAGATGATAAGTACTACCAGTTTTTAAGTCAAAACTTAAGCTATCCTACAGTGAAAAGCCAATTGCAATCGGTCAAGTAGTTTTTACGTGATTCTCGAACAAACAAACAATCAGACAAACCGACAGACACGTATTTTTTTAATGTTTAATTTTTTTATATTTTCTTTATTGTACGATGTACTATTATTTAATCTCTGATTTTACAGTCTTTTTGTAACTTATTGCTTCATTAGAAGTATAGATTATTCTTTTTATGTACCTAACTTTCTGCACATTACCATACTTGTTTGTTTGTCGTATGAATGAGGCAGTTGCTGGCCTCTGGTGTCAGAGTTTGTCAAACCGCTCGAGGGCGTCTGCTATTAATCAATAACAGTCGGTACTGACAGCTTAACGTGCCCTCCGAAGCACGGACCGATGGAAAACCGTACATAACTCAGAAAAGTCATTGATGCGGAGCCTAGGATCGAACCCGGTATCGTTAAATTCTAAGTTGTACTGTTGAACCGTTAGACTACCATCGCTATAATATTCAGGTGCACAATGGTTTCAATTAATGCTGGTGTTTCTAAAATATTCTGTAAATTATTACGTGATATATTGTGCTTTCAAACAAAGAGTCAAATTGCTAAACTCAAGATAACCTTAAGGCCGGCTGTCAGTGAATTATTTGTCCCTCTCATCCGTGATCAAGGTAGAGCGGGAAAGATGATACATCTCGGGAGTAAAATTTAAAATTAATATTTATTTGTAGGAAAACTAAAGCTTTGAATTAAAAAGTGTCTAGTCGTTTTCTCAATCATAATCAGCTCTTCTCTTGGTATATCTTTGATATCATTTAGTATTCATATCTCTTTCTTATCAATTTTCTAAGCATAAATTAGTGTTACCTTTGATTTTATTTTCTATCGAGTAAATTCATATAAATCATGTTTCTGTGTTTACAAAGTACGAGATAATATGTAAAATTTCGACGTGATATCAATTTCATAGTTCTGGGTAAATTATAAAACAAGATACAGAGGTTCAAGAATGATCTAAAATTGCTAAAAGTGCTAGAACTGGGCCTTAAGCTATGGAACAGAGATCAAAATAAAACTATTTAACCAACGGTTAAAGCTGATCGGTCAAAATCATCAATCATCGCAGATTGATGGATAGGGTCATGTTGACACTAATGAAATTTCACGCCCGCATCGATGCATCGGTTCTGGTAATTACGCGTTTAAGTATGGTAATAAGTGGACTTGTCCAGATGAGATTCGATTTTTTTAATTGATGTTTATTTTTTGTCGTAAGAGGTAGGGCTGGCCTCTTGTGTTAGAATTTGTCAAGCCATCCGAAGGCCTCTCTGACCCTCCTGTTATACCTACAGGTAGTTTGTTTTCTTCTTAAACCATCAATCAAAATGATTATTATTAAATATCTTCTTTTTTTTTTTTGATGTCTGTCTGTTTGTCTGTTATGCATCATTTAAAAACTACTAGAGCGATTGCTATGTTATTTTCACTGTTGTATATCTTGGCTTTTGACAAAACTTTTGCACTCGTTATCTTAATCCGATTGTAGCAATCGATAAAACTATTTGACGGCTGAAAGAATTTTGACAGAATGTGTACTTAAGTTACGACTAGCCGTACCCGCGGCTTCGCACGAGTGGTCATTTCTCTAGGTAAAAAGTACTCTATGTACTATTCCAAGACCTAAAATACCAATATACCAACATTTGATCAAAATTCCTTCAGCCGTAAAAAAGTTTTAATCGATTGCTCGGTTTCTACTCATCGGATTGAGATACCAAGTGTCTCAGTTTTTAAGTCAACCCCTAAGCTATCCAACAGTGAAAACCGCATCGCAATCGGGCTAGTAGATTTTACGTGATGCACGAACAAACATACAGACAAACAAAAAGACAGACACGAATTTAAAAAAAAAACTTGTTCAGTAGCTTATTATAAGTACCCAAGAACATTTTTTTAAATTATGGTCTTTTTACAGACTTTTTTGTTCTTATTGCTTTAGGTATCATAAGTATAAATAGATAAATAGATTGGTCCCGGAGTAAAACACCACGCGGGCAAAGTTGCGGAGCACAGCACAGCTAGTCTAGAATATTGTGAAATTAATTGGATAAACATCTAATTAATTTTACCTATATAAAATAATATTAACGTGATATCATATAATTTTGTTTTGTTTATATACCTGATAGCATGCAAAGTGAGCGTTTTAAATAATTTATGAAGAAAACTGAGCCAACTGTAACTCTACCATATCATGTCAATCTTTTGCAAGGACGCAAATCAACTGTTTAATAATTAAACGCAACGTTTCATACTTTAATATATTTCTTCCCATACTTTAACTAACGTATTAACCACGCCTGTCAACTTTAACATTCATCAGAACACCCGTGAGTTAATAAGACACATTAAATACCTTAAATCGAAACAGCATTAAGACGGGACAACAAAAACTGACATCAAGCCGTGGATCGGTATAAACGAATACTGTGATAGCCGCAGATACCAAGATACAAGTCTACAACATTACGTCTGCTGCTCTAAAACTAAATACACTGAAAAAGTGCTCTTCACTGAATTGAAATAAGAGTCGTATGAGTTTTGGAAAGGTATTTTTAAAGTTGCAAAAATAAACAGTATTTTCGACGTCTTTAGGTGTAAATTATTCAAACGTACCTCATCCAAAGAAGGTTCGGTGCTTCCACTTTTTTACTGCCGTAAGCCAGGCTTAAACATAAACGAAGGAATTATTTAAAGAGGATCAAGAATTAAACAGAGATGACAATGTTGGATGAAGATACGAAAGGTTAAAAAAATGTTTGAGTGACGGTTTAAAGTTCAGGGGATAGGGCGGTATGAGTCATTGCTTTGAAATTTTCAATCTTTCGTGGACACCACAAATCTAATTAAATGTCGGAAGATTAGGTATGAACTTCTCGGGCGTGGACTGCATAAATTAGGTGCAACGCACACAATTGTTATTTTTTGGAATGAAAAACGTTTGGAGTAGCGTTTGTGTAGAACGTGTTAGCAGTGACTCATTCTCGCTACAGTCTGCGTATGACTCTACCTTTGTTGTTGAATGTGCATGAAGCACTGTGGTGGGAATGTACCTGTGTGTGTGTTTACCTCATTTGCCTGTAGTTGTATCTAGTCCAGTTTTTGTTTACGTGACATTAAAGCGTGCCTTATCTTCCCCCATTAACTATATCTATATCTCTGATACCAGAGGCCGGCACTACCTCATACGACAAATATTTAAAAAAAAAAAAAAAATGGATATCTTGTTGTTGAATGTCCATGAAGCATTGTTGTGAGAATGAAGCTGTGTGTGTGTTTACCTCATTTGCCTGTAGTTGTATCTAGTCCAGTTTTTGTGTAAGGGCCGGTTTTTTGATCTGTAGCTAAGGCAACCAATGGTTAAATAAAGCAACAAATGGTTAAACTTTTGTAAAATCAGTTTATTGATCCATAATTAGGACAACCAATGGTTAAATAAGTAACCATTGGCTCTAAAAAATAACCACTGCTCCATCGAGGGATTAGCAAGATGGAGGCTAGTTAACTCTCGGTAGCTACAGCTGTTTCGTGTGATTTTAATGAAATTGAATGAATTGTGATAATTATCCTGTTTAATTATGAATTTATATATAACGAGATACTTTGACATTACATATTCTATGATATGTTCACTAGTTTTGAGTCTATATTATTATTATTAAAGATTGTAAGTAGTTGCCTTGCCTACGCCTATAAGCTCTTTATTACATTATTAAAATACTTGAATGAATTCATAGGATTCCCTTTGACAATGGGAAGAGAGAATAAAAAAAACAATAAAAGTTATTTTTGGTGTTCGACATATAAATAATGCTTTTCTTTCATTAGAGACAACAATTTTTGTTATTATTATTTTTTCATTCGTATTTTTCATTGTGCTCTTCTTGTTTTTTTTTTTTTTTTTAATATCTTTATTTAGAAGGGAGTTTTGTCACGCAGTGACCATGTCACCCCCGTAAGTAGAATCACCTTATTGTAACTTAATGTCTAGGTAACAGTTAGAGAGTACGGTTACGGACTCATATAATACTCAAATAAAATTTAACCAACATCTTGGCTTCATCCGATAGCGGGGAAGCCAAGATGCCGTTACATATGCCAACATTAGTTTTATTATCGAATAAAAGTCTCATGTCCTGTCGCTGGGCCTCGTTCCGAACACACTCCGTCAACACATGGTGAACATCTTCCACAGTATTACACTCCGGGCAGTTAGGTGTATGGGTTAGACCCATCAAGCATTTGAATTTATTTGACGGAATATGTCCGGAGCGAAGTCTCAGCAGTTCTACAATATTTCGCCTATTCCAGTCATGTTCGTCAAACCACGGGTAACGAGGAGGTTGGCATTGGATGGTTCTATACCATATCCCTTTTGTTAATGAGCGTTCATCAAAATACTCGCGCCACAATTGCCTACAACTTGCTTTAACGTCACTCAACATCTCACTATGCAATGGTAAACACGTATAGATAATCCCGTTGCTTATCGCTTGTCTCGCCGATCGGTCTGCCTCCTCATTACCTATGATACCTACATGAGAGGGTATCCATTGGATAACAACCCCTTTATTTAGTGCGCGTAACTTACCGATTGTATCCAAAATATTGTAGGCTATCGGATGCCCTCGAATTCTCGAGGGTAACCGAGCCAAATGTAACAATGCACTCTTGGAGTCTGATAGGACAATACATTTATTAGTGTCCAAAGATGCAATGTACGACAGTGCTTCAGATATCGCGATAAGTTCGCAGTGCATTATGGAGATATCAAATTGAATTTTTAACTGTATATTTATATTCAACTGCGGGTCAAAAAAAGCAGCTCCACATCTATTATCATCCTTAGAACCATCTGTATAAAGCTTATAAAATGAATTATATTTACCACCTAGGTATTCGAGACAGACCTTGCGCAATCCTATTGTACTAAAGTTTCTCTTAATAATATCTATGCCGTCAATAATTACCTTTATATTTTCGGACACATCAAAATTACTAATCCATGTGTTGAGGGAATACATTGGAAGTATGGCATTTGATTGTATAGAATGATTAAAATATTGTTCATGGGTCATCACTAGTAAGGGCAATTTTTTCCGTCTCCAGTATTGGTTTTGACACAGATTATTCAGTTCTCCTAAAACCTTAATGGTTGTATTATTTTCAGTGGATCTAGATCTAAGCCAAAATTTTGCAGCCAGATATCTTCTACGAATGTTCATTGGTTGAAGGCACAACTCGCTGTCCATCACGTGGATAGGAGTAGTTTTTATAAATCCACCAATCACCCTCATGGCCTGATTTTGTACTTTTTCTATTTTGTATAAATGGCTTTTGATACTATTATCATACAAATAGCAACCGTAATCTAGTCTGCTACGAATAATCGAAATATAAAGACGCCTAAGATGCTTAGGGTGAATACCCCATTTCGAACCTGCTAAAGCTTTAAAAACATTGAGAAACTTTAGTGTTTTCTCACATGTTTCATTTATATGTCGACCCCATTTTAATCTTCTGTCAAGCCACATACCTAGGTACTTTACACTTTCTACTCTCTAAATATTACGGTTATTAATGTTTAAAGTTAAACCATCAGCAGTATTCAAGTTTCTAGGATTTCCTCTAGTAAATACACATACCTTTGTTTTTCTGTGTGAGATACTTAAGCCAATACTATCTGCCTTATCATTCAAAGTACACAAAGCATCTTGAGTAATGTTCTATGCCTCAGACATATTTTTTCGACTGGCGTAGATTACGAAATCATCTGCATATTGGGACACGTACACATTCCTTAGATTTTTACAAAAAACAATAGTAGCTACATTGAATAATAAAGGGGATAAGGGGTCACCTTGAGCTATTCCCACTCCTGTAGTACGCACGAGTGATTTGTTGTTTGGTATTTCAATTGATAGACGTCTAAAGTGCAAATACTCCCAAAGGTATCCACATATCAAAGATCCCACCCCATGATTATGCAACGTATTTAAAAGACATAAAAGGTTTACATTGTTGTATGCACTATCAATATCAATGAAACATCCTACAGTAGTAAATCCCTTTGTGTAGCCACTTTGAATTCTTGAAACCAGTCTAGTCAAATTGTCCATACAAGATCGTGATCTCCTAAAGCCTACTGTTTCATCCGAAAAATTAAAGTTTTTCTCGAAATACCATTCTAGTCGCCGAGTAATAATTGTGTGCAATATCTTGCATAAGCATGATAATAACGCAATAGGCCTAATACTTGCAATTGCGCAACTGTCCGCACCTGGCTTCGGTATAGGAACTATCTTAACATCTTTCCATTGACTTGGTACAAAATTTGATGATAAAAACCTATTATACAATGACACCAGTGTAATTTTGGCTACTTCGGGAAGATTTCCAATCATAGAGTATGAGATGTCATCGAAGCCTGGTGCAGAATCCGATTGCTTAATAGAGTTTTTGAGTTCCTGTACGGAGATCGGTGAAGACAAATCATCATTCTCAATAAAAAACATAGGAGCCGCCGGAGTCACATAATCAAGTGCTAAACCACACAATAATAATTCAGCGTTCTCACTTGTTATACTTTGTCTCGGTGTCTTGTAGCCCTTAAGCCATTTAATTTTAGTCCACATTTCACTTGAAGTTGTCACACCGGAAATACTGTCACAGAAATCTTGCCATGATTTGGACCTTCCATTACGAATCACTCTCTGTGCTACACTAACTTTATGTTGTAATACTTCTAAATTATTTGGAATAGGGTTTTTCCTAAATTCAGCCAGTGCTCTACGTCTCTCAGCAACAGCTTTTGATATTTTTTGATTCCAATATGGTCTAGGAGTAAACTTATGATGATGTAGTGGCTTTTCACATGTCCTTATGAATGGAATCGACTCATTAGCTGCTTTGTTTAAAACACTGATAAAACCACTGTATGCTGACTGATGATCATCTGGCAATGAGAAGTTAATAAATTCTTTCTTTAATGATGATCTATATTGCGTCCAATCTGCCTTTTTGAAATCACGTCTTTTCTTTTTTATTGTATTTGTTCCTTTTATATTTGTTTTGATTTTAATCATCAAATGGTCACTGCCCAAGCTTTCATTTAACACTGACCAATTAAATTTTAAACCAATATCCATAGACGCCAGAGATAGATCAGGTGAGGTTTTTTGTATTACACCATTCACCAATTTGACTCTTGTATGCGTGCCATCATTTAACGAAATGTAATCATTTTCTATTAATGAATCAAAAATTTGATCCCCTCTTACATCCATCTTGGTTGACCAATTCGTGTGATGTCCATTTAAATCTCCGGCAATTAAAGTCTTTTCGTTTGCAAGGTTTAATATTTGATTCCAATCATTTGACGTAGTTCTGACAGATGATGGGCAGTACAAGGAAATAACATTTTCCAAGTGGTCACAGTTAAGTATCTTGATTTGAACTATCTGGATCCCTGTATTCGACAGTTGAACATTGCATGGCTGTGCTTTTATTGACCTATGAGTTAAGATAGCCACCCCTCCATAGCCATCATCACGATCAGATCTAAAGGTGTTGTATCCGCTTATACGAAAGTGACTATCTGGGTCCAGCCAAGTCTCGCTTATTATAGAGATATGAATCTTTTCTTGGTTTAAAAGGGCTTCAAACTCCGTTCCGTTCGTACTTTTAGGGCGAATGCTTTGCGCATTCCACTGTAATATACTTACAGAGACGTGTGAGTGGTTGTAATCCATAATTGTTTTATGAAATTATAACCAAGCCAATCTCCAATATACTTCAATATAAATGATAAAAACCCCTCAAAAATTATCGACACACAGCTTTTAATCTTGTCTTTCCACGAACTATTTTCCTCTTCAAAGATTTTCGATTTTAATCTTGTAAATAATAAGTGCCAGGACATATGTTCTTTATATTCTGCCCTTTTTCCTTGATTTTGTTGTCCTGCAGGTCTACTATCGTCTTCACTTGCTTCTGAAAAACATTGAAATATTTCTTCTTCTTTGGAACTCCTTCTTCTATTTTTCTGTGTCTCTTTTGTTCTTTTCTTTGATTTTTGAGGCGTGTCCTTCAGAACGGCAGCATATGAGGGGTCCACATCCATCTCTGGCATAATAAGGTTCTGTAAAAGGCCTTGTGAAGGTTCACGAAGGGCAGGCAACGGTGGGTCTTCAGAGAGATCCAATGATTGAGGCGACAGTGGAACATATAAGGTAAGGGCTCTTTTGTAGGAACAATTAAATTCTGCCATCAATTCTCTTATTTTTTTCTCCTTAACAAATACATATATTTTATTTTTCTTCTCGGGCCCTTTTTTGAGATATAAAATCTATTTTAGCATCAAAATGAGTTATGAAGCGTGTTCGTGTTTCAAGAGGTGAAAAAGCTGCTTTCCGTTTATGGTAGCAGTTTGCTGAAAACAATGTCGTCAACATTATTGCAATGTCTTACAAAGTCAAAACATAGGGAAGGGCATCAAATAAAAGTATTATGTAAGTCTGTAATTGTTTACACAAAGATATTGCATTGTATTTTAAAATTACTAGCTGTACCCCACAGTTTCACCCACGTTAACAATGATGTAATTTGATGATTATGGCGATGAAAAGTACCGCATGTTAATAACCCAGCGTATCAGCTATCTCCATTCCAAATTTCATCAAAATCCGTGTATCTGTTTGAACGCTGAGTGGTAACAAACATACATGCAAATAAATAATAATATTATAATAATAATATTTATTTTTAAATAATATTATTATGATAATTTTTTATATTTTTTTGTTAATATTACTTTTTTTTTTTTTTTATTATTTATTTAAATAATATTATAATAAAATTGGTGGTGCGGCCTCTGAAAAACACGTAAAGTTTATGAATTATTTCCAAAGCATTTTTTATCGTATTGATTGATTGAAGCAATTAAATATCTGTGATTTATAGACTGACATCTTTGACATAAGCTTCCGCAATAAACATCAAAATGCAAGTGCTGCCATGAAAAAATAATGACTCCCCACGAAAAAATTGGTAAGCTATTGCATATTGCAGTGGCAACATAGTCAGTATTACCAATCGAAGAATGGCGATCAAAAAACGGAAACTTGAGTTAACAATTGGTTATCTTATAAGCCTTGGTCAGTTTAACAAATGGTCCGGTCGATTTTAACTATGGATCCAAAAACCGGCCCTAAGTGATATTAAAGCGTTCCTTTTCTTCCCCCATTAACTATATTTATATCTGTTGTCACCAGAGGCCAGCACTACCTCATACGACAATTTAAAATATATAAAAAAAATGGGAAAAAAATATTTTTTAATTCCTAAGTTTTTTAACTATTATTAAATTCCTTCCCCAGCTATTTGGTCCCCAGTTCTATTCCAGATATATTCGAATTTTATTAGTTGATCCTGGCCATATGCATAATAAAATTAAGCAATTTACTTTTTCTTCTAATTATTTTACAAAAATGAAGATTATACTGCACCTCACTATGTCTATAATGCGAATGGAATTATCTGAATCGGTACCGAAGTCTTCCAGATATTACGAGGTTGGAACCCCCTTGATGACCTTTTCCTTGATAATTTGGTTCAAAATTTGTCCAGCAATTTTTATTATTCGTTGTGCTTTTGTAAACACACGTTATAGGAACTATTTGCCAGCACAATTATACAAAATGACAATAATGGCATACAATTAGCACTGTACTCCACCTACCCAGACTGTTATTGGCGGTTCGGAACGAGATTACGTTTATTTTGTAAAACGTGTTTACAAATGTGTTTTGATTTTGTTGATACCTTGACAATTGCCTTTAATTGTTAAAATAGTCAACTCGATATCATTATTTTTAACCCCCGAACAAAGAGACGGATGTTTTAAGTTTAGGGTGTGTATCACTGTGTTACTGTCACTGTGTGTGTGTGTGTGCGAGCGTGCGTGCGTGCGTGCGTGCGTGCGTGCGTGTGTGTGTGTGCGTGTGCGTGTGCGTGTGTGTGTGTGTGTGTGTGTGTGTGTGTGTGTGTTTGTGTGTGTGTGTGTGTGTCTGTGGCATCATAGCTTCCAAACGAATGGACCGATTTAAAACCCCCGAACAAAGAGACGGGTGTTATAAGTTTAGGGTGCGTATCACTGTGTGTAGCACGGAGAGTGCGTGTGTGTGTGCGTGTGTGTGTGTGTGTCTGTCTGCGGCACTGTAGCTCCCAAACGAATGGACCGATTTTGATGCGGTTCTTTTATGTTGAAAGCTGATGTGATCGAGAAGCTTTTTAGCTATGGTTTGGGGAATCGCGCATCGATGCATCGGTTCTGGTAATTACGCGTTTAAGTATGGTATTGTCCAGATGAGATTCGAATTTTTTAATTGCTGTTTGTTTTTTATCGTATGAGGTAGAGCTGGCCTCTGCTGTCAGTGTACCTATAGGTATTTTGTTTTCTTCTTAAACAGTAAATAAAAATGATTATTATTATATATCATTTTTTTATGATGTCTGACTGTTTGTCTGTTTTCGCATCATTTAAAATTTAAAATAGCCCCGGCACATAAATAATAGCTAAAGTACCATCTCGATCAAATTAACTTCCAAACAGAAAAAAATGCATCAAAATCGGTCCATTCGTTTGGGAGCTACGATGCCACAGACGACATAGATAGATACACACTTTAAACTTATCTATATGTGAATCGTAGCTTTCGAACGAATGGACTGATTTAGCTGCGGTTTTCATGTTTGAAAGCTGAGGTAAACGAGATGGTTCTTAGCTATAATGGGAGAAGAGGATGAGAGAGGGGGAGGGGTGTGGAGGGAGGGAGTGTGGAGAGGGAGAGGGTGGGGGGTGAGGATCGTAGCTCCCAAACGAATGGACCGATTTTGATGAGGTTTTTATGTTTGAAAACTGACGTAATCGAAATGGTTCTTAGCTAGGAGGGAGGAAAGATGAGAAAAGGGAGAAAGAACCATTTTTTTCAGGATATCAGAACCTGGCGAGGACTCGCTGAAGTCTAAAAAGATCCGAAATCTTAACCAAAGGATACGCGCTGGAAATACTGCATGGCTAATCAACGAACTTTTAATTTCATAAATTATAGTTATTCATTGATGAATTGCGTTCAGTTCTTTAATACGAGTAGATAGTGTAACTTTGAAAATATAGACAAATATTTTGGCTTACATCCTTTCTACAAAAAAAAACTAAAGTAAGGTTATGATAATTATGTAGAAAATAAACATTACGTTTAATATAATCGCGTTTAATTTAATTCAACTAACATCGAAGTAATAAATTTTAACTTAACGTTATTATTACTTATTTGAGCAAAAGCCGATCTTTCAATAAAGAAAATAAATCGTTCATTCAATCTTGCTCTCAAGTTCTGGTTCGTGACATAGCATCTTGAGATGCGGCTCTTGAAAGCGACATGGTCTGAGATGCTCTTGAAATGTCTTTATTAATCAGCGACGATCTTAAGTTGCTGATCACAACTTGAGAGCGTATCAGTTGATATCGCACTTGAGAGCTCAACCAAGAGCGATTTATTAATACGGGCCTAGGTAATATGACAGAACGCCTGCTGACACCAGAATTTGGTCCAGCCGTTATCGTGTGAAAGTGCCCCAAACAAACAAACAGACGATAGTTTCACTTTTATATATTAGTAGGGATTTCTGTTCATAACTCTAGGAGTCTTAGTTAAGATTTTGTGACAGGCTGGGATGGTCGGATAGATGAACATACATATAGACGGACTAGATGATCTTAGAATATGTGTTCCGGAATAATAATCAAAATACCAAGCAGTAGTTTGCAAACAGTAACGGTAATCAGATTTGAAAGGCACAGTGACCTCATAAACTACTGTGCATATGATAAATCAAACTAGGACGAAGCATAGTAAAAAACCTAATGCATCCATACCAATATATAATAGTGAAACGTTGTCTCTTTGTTTGTTTATTTGTTTGTTTGGGGACTTTTAACGGTTATAACGGCTGGACGGATTATGATAAAATTTGAACTGGAGATAGCTTATACACTGGAATAAAACAGGATATTTTATAACCCGGAAAATGGTAAGTTTCCACGGGAAAACTGTAAAATGTTGATTACTCGCTCTAAGGAACTGAACGAAAAATCATCAAGAGTTGTTAGTATTCTACTTTTGCATTGGTTTAAATCTCCTAGAAGAACAAGGATGCCTTTTTTCGGGATAAACTGTAGTCCGCGCGGATGAAGTTGCGGGCGAGAAAGGTAGTATATTTATATACCCTGCCTGTTGTCTACCGCTCAAGGTAGAGAGCGTCGTGACCGTGCAACCATTCGTTTTGTACCACACACTGTTTTATGGGACAGCCGCCGGCACCCATGCCCTGTACACAAGTTACCATTTCTAGAAGCTGTAAAGGTTTTTAGAGATACTTTTATGATATACTAGTGACTCGCCCCGGCTTCGCATGGATAGCGTTTACACCGCGGCTTTGTACCACGTTTTTATTCCTTGTCCTTTCTGTTTTTTATTTTAGTCACTTTCTTGTTAGTTATCGTTCCAGGTGGAATCTTGCAACTCAAATTTCGAGCACTTCCCGATTAGCTATCTGGCTAAAACTTTCAGGGTAGCTCACAACTCGATGACAATGCATTCTAAAATAACGTGTAGATTCGTTTTTTTATCCAATCTATTCGAAAAACACGGAGGGTTACGTACATTTTTAATTTGTGCTTGTAAATGAATATATGAGCTGTAAAGTATCTACAAGCGCCTTTTATTTCTTTTCCTTATAGAGGGGGATGAAAAGTAGAGTGTATTACTCGGGCGCAAAATTATTTTCCCTCGGGCGACGTATATTGAATCCCTCGCTTTGCCCGGGATTCTACTCTAGAATCTTTCACTCTGCTCTGGATTCAAAATAGCGCCCTCGCCGGCAAAATATTACTTCGTTCCCTAGTAATACAGTCTACTAATAATCTACATTTGCTGCTTGTTTCTTTCTATCAGCATTTTAAAAACAGTAGAAACTTCATAATAAAACTCCAGTAAGCGTAATTCAAAATCTTTAGCAACAACGATCGTGGTGCTTTTTGACCATATACTACTGCAATATTACTCACGTAGTTGACAGACTAGTTATTATTTAGTTTCCACGGCAACATGTCTTTCCGTTCCTTATAGCGAGTAATCGTCATTTATGTAGGTTTTTTTTTGATACCTTGGGTTTACATTATTGCAATTTTCGTAGAGAAGTCTAACTTTTTGAGAAATGAAGTACAGCCCATGTTACTCTCTGACAAAATAGTTTACTATAGGTGAAACATTTTTTTTAAATCGGTTTAGTATTTTTTGGGTTATTCATCACCTTTTTTTATTTTTATCACGAAACCTTAATATTACAAACAGTAGGATAAACATAATTTTAAAATAAAAAACTAGCCATGTGCATGTCAGACACACATAGACATAGGGTTTCGTAGCCAGAACCTGAAGCTACCCAACTGTGGAAACCGCATTGCAATCGGTTGCGTAGTTTTTAAGTTATACACCAATAAAGCTGTTTTTAACCAAATGCACAAGGATGTATGTTTGTTTGTTTGTAAGTTTCTTTAGCGCGTCTCTATAATGATAAAGGACATAAGATATTTTTACTTTTTACCCCGGAAAAATCGAGCAAATCGCAGGCGCAGCTAGTCAAGTAAAATTAATGCATTACTGTGTGCTAGAATCACTGTGTTATACTGAAGGCCATGTAACAAGGCGACTTTTAAAATTATTTAAAATTAAATGTCTCAATATGACAAGCGGAGCGTAAAACCACACATTACTTTGTAATCCAAATTTTCAGTTACGGTCATGCCACTAGGCATCATTCCTGAATCAATGAAAGAGATTAAGAATAAGTAATGACACTCGCGCATTATATTAGTGTTACAACAAATGTTTATACGAGTACATGCATCACAAGACTTCGAGAATAGGTGTATAGCTCAGCCAATTTCACGTGGTGACCATTTTAGGATAGGTCATAACATTGGTTACGGTGTTTCAATTAGCTTTACTTTCGCGTGGCGTACCACGAAGTTCTTGGATTATACGCTACTAGCTGATGCCCGCGGCTTCGCATGCGTGGTTATTTCTCTAGATTAAAATTACACTATACCAGGACCTAAAATACCAATATACCAAAACTTGATCAAAATTTATTCAGCCTTCAATATTTTTTTTACTATTATTCGGCTTCTGCTCATCGGATTGAGCTACAAAGTACCCCAGTTTTTATGTCAACCCCTAAGCTATCTAACAGTTAAAACTGCATCGCAATCGGTCCAGTATTTTTTTACGTGATGCGCGAACAAACATACAGACAAACTAACAAATTAACAAACAGAAAAACATGATTAAAAAAAAACACTAGTAGGCAATTTTTTTTTAATTTTCTTAATTATACTTATATATAGAAGAATCTATCGTATAGATAGAAGATAGATTTAGCTGTATTTTTCTACAAAATGTAACAAACAACGTTTCCCTAAAAACAATCGCAACTCTGAAATATATCTTGAAAATGACATAAAAAAACGCGTTGCCCTTTAGTTTAGATTTTAATATTTATGTTATCCCGCATGTTACAAAAATGTTTAATTATTCAGTTCGTCCAGTTTCAAAAATTCACAACTGCGGTCTGCATTTAGTAAAACTGCCGGTATTTCGGCTCCGACGACCTCCTAGTACTAAAACAGATTTTTAAAATTCTCACAGCCGCTACAAAGAAGCATTCATTTTAAAATATTTCCGCGTATAAATTTCAGTTTAAGAGTTTCCCTCCCTGTGAATATTAAAAACATTTCATTCCCCATTTCAGTAGTTGCGCTACCAGGCGTGCAGAAATCTACGGGAGGTCGGTTCAGTGCACACTACAAAGGTCAGCAGCTGTGAGCCTGTGATGTGCTTCCCTTTTATTTATGTTCTCCTTGTTCCTGGTACTCGTGCATGGAGTAGCTTGAAAATTCGAAATTACTTGGTTTCTTAGTTTTTAATATCTTTTGAATTCCTGAATTCGAAAAGAGAGGAGTGCTATAAGTTTTGGGTGTGTATGTA
This sequence comes from Alsophila aescularia, assembly GCA_946251855.1. Classification (NCBI taxonomy): domain Eukaryota; kingdom Metazoa; phylum Arthropoda; class Insecta; order Lepidoptera; family Geometridae; genus Alsophila; species Alsophila aescularia. The sequence continues at coordinate 17,217,783 of OX276380.1, read as the reverse complement.
TCCGTGTGTGTGTGTTTGTGAGTATGTGTATATGGGAGTTTGAGAGTGTGTCTGTCTGTGGCATCGTAACTCCCAAACGAATGGACCAATATTGATGCGTTTTATTTTCTTTGAAAGCTGATGTGGTCGAAATTGGTCCAAGCAATAATGGGAGGTTGTTGAATTTGTGGTTGTAATTTATAAGTTAAATTAGAATTAATGACGAGTTAGTTTAGTAGATAATAGAAAATTAGTGGCTATAGGTACGTTTGTTTTCAATTAAAATGAAATAGAACAATAAATCATTGTTGACAGTTCTTGTCGAGAAGAGAACAATATTACTGAATATTAAAATGTATTTACTTCACAGAAAAGTTTGGCCAGCCTATTAATTAAATACCAAATAAATAGCATGAAGTCATTGTAACTTCTGGTACCTAAACCATTGAATGAAAACAGTAATTGCCAACTGGCACATTTCTCCAATCCTGATTCCCCCAATATTTTTTCGTTGCCAAAAATCCAATAAAGCCAAGCAATCTGTCCACAACACGTGACGCTCGAAATGACGTCAACGCCGAACCTGACGTCGACAATCGACATCACAAAGTCCCTGTCTGAGTAATTCATAAACCGAAGAAATGCCATACTGGACGCTCGCTGCGACAGAGACAGGACCTATTAATTTTTATGACCCATTTACTTTATAATAAATTTAACGAGGCGAAGGTGTGAGATCTAGTGAAAACTACAGAATTAGGTACCTATCGTAACTTTCAACTCAAATCTATTCTGTTGGCAGAAAACAGAACACGACAATGGCAGATTGACATGACAACAGAAAGTTAGCGAGCTGTATGTGAAAAAGGAAACTCATCGGTCCAACGTGGAACCGTCGCTAATTTGCCAGCTCTTCAAACCTGTAAAAGATCTAAAACGTCAGACAAGGTGGCCACCTGCAAGGCGAAAGACTGCTGTGGATCTTGCAAATTTAGTTATTTTTGCATATACTTATCTAATTTGAACCAATTGAAAAACTATTATAAAAATGACCTCTGTATTAGTAATAGTATCTGATCGCGCGCATTCCATGCCGAAAATCTGTATTCATTGTATGAGCACCGTCCCTTACTTTCTCAACCAGGTAAAAGGAGATGGGGCCACTTAGCCATACACTTCGTGTGTCCGCGTGGCACGTTGACAGTTGTGAAGAAATATGCAGCGGTCGCGCGAACTAAGTAACTGGTTTAGTTTAAAAAAATAACTTTATTAAACGAACAAAGTGGCAACATAGCCTTAGCAAATAATAATTAATTCTAATTTACAAAATTTGGAACTTATATACTAGTTAAATGTAAATTTAGCATTTCCCCACCAATGCCACATGTCCTACTTAATTAGTGCTGATCTAGTGGTGTGGTATTGTTGATAAAGCTGATTTGGGCGTATTGGGGTTCCTTAACTCGCGCATCGAACTATAACCTAAAACCCACGCTCGCTTCAAATATACGAGTATATTGAAAGTTGCTTGAATTATGCTTAATTGTTTCGTCAACCACTACTACGATAAAATTGTGTGTGGAAAACTATCAGCCACAATTGAAATGCTGCAGACAAATCCACGATAAGGACGGCTGTCCTCAAGTGTCGTCCATCGGACAAGTGCACGAAGGAATTCAACAGGTGAGTCTCATTCTCTGATCATCCTTGCTGTTCTCTCTCTCTCTCTCGCTCTCTCTCTCTCTCTCGCTCTTTCTCTCTCTCTCTCTCTCTATTAAATTAAAAAACCTCTATCGACAACCAACCCCCGCTTCCGCTCCATGAATGGACAGGCATTATAGCCCATAAACCGTGCCACCAGTATCTTTGGACTTGACGCGCTAGGTCTTTTCCGCAACCTGTAAATAATATCATCACATAAAGTTACGATAACATTATACTATTTTTAAACCTTCCCCACTGTCTGTACCTACACTATGGTACGGTTACAGCCTGCTGTCAGACGCGATTTAAATCGAGGTAAAGCTTCTGTCGGAGTCTCGGCGTTGTAATGCCACACGCCATTGAGGCCGCACTTCGCAGAATCGCTAATTGGAGCCACACTTTATATTGCATCTGTGTACTTCTGGTAGAATATACCTTTGAATATTATTCTTGTTGTTTTTTTAACCCCCGAACAAAGAGACAGGTGTTATAAGTTTAGGGTGTGTATCACTGTGTGTGTGTGTGTGTGTGTGTGTGCGTGTGTGTGTGTGTGTGCGTGTGCGTGTGCGTGTGTGTGTGTGTGTGAGTGTGTGTGTGTTTGTGTCTCTCGTAGCTCCCAATCGAATGGACCGATTTTGATGCGTTTTTTTCTGTTTGAAAGCTGATGTGATCGATATGGTTCTAAGATATATGTAGGATGGGGGAGGATAAGGGGTAGGTGAGAAAAAGGGGGTGAGAATCGTAGCTTCCAAACGAATGGACTGATTTAGCTGCGGTTTTTTATGTTTAATTGCAGGGGTAAACGAGATGGGTCTTAACTATAATGGGGGGGTAGGAGGGAAGGGTAGCTCCCAAACTAATGGACCGATTTTAATGCGGATTTTAATATATCAAAGGTGAGGTAAACGAGATGGTTCTTAGCTATAATGAATGGGGGTGAGGACCGTGGCTCCCAAACGAATGGACCGATTTTGATGCGGTTTTTATTATTGAAAACTGATGTCATCGATATACTTTTTAGCTATAATGGAGGGGTATAAACGGTCGCAGGTATTTTTATTTTTTTATTTTTGCTGGTTTTAACCGACTGTATGTCTGTTTGTATTTTCCTTTGGCGCGTCCTATAGCCTAAACGGCTCTAAAGATTTTGATGAATCAGGTATCATTGGATTCGTCTTAATCACTAGAGTGGCAATAAACTAACAAAATGAAGAAAATACTAGTCTAATATCTATCTATACTTATAATAAAACTGTAACGGGACCAATTCTGTTTATTGAAGATATTTTTTTTTGAATTTTACTCTAGATTCGATACTGAAGCCAAAACTGTATTTTTTTTCATTTTTGTCTGTCTGTCTGTCTGTCTGTCTGTCTGAATCTTGGCTAGGCATCACGCCGAAACTACTGAATGAATTTAAATGAAACTTGGTATGATTTGAGTTCATACTACTAGGTAGGACATAGGCTACTTTTCATCCCAAAAAATTAAAGAGTTCCCGCAGGATTAGGGTTTAAAGTTATTTCAAAAAACACTTACCACTCTGAAACTACTGGACGGATTTTGTTGAAACTTGGCTCAGTCATAGTTTATAGAATGGGTAAAAATTTAGGTTACTTTTTATTCCGAAAAATAAAGTGTTTCTTTGGGATAATGTCCAAAATTCTGTAAATTTAAGATATTATGTAATTTTTTTTGGAGGCTGTTCTATATTCAATACTAAAACTAACACTGTATATTTTTATTTTTGTCTGTCTCTCTGTCTGTCTGTCCGTCTGTCTGTCTGTACCTTGGCAGCGCACCACGCCGAAAATACTTAATGAATTCAAATGAAATTTGGTATGATTTGAGTTCAATCTTCGAGGTAGGACATTGGATACTTTTCATCCCGAAAAAATTAAGTGCTCCTGCAGGATAGGGGTGGAAAATTATTTAAAAGAACACTTAGCACGCTGAAACTATTAGCCCGAAAAAATAAAGGGTTCCTGTGGGATATGGGTCCAAAGTTATGTTAATAATCAAGTAATAAAACTATTTTTTGGATGGTTCTCTATATTTGATACTGAAGCCAAACTGTTTTACTTTTTAATTTTGTCTGTCTGTTTGTTCGAATCTTGACAGCGCATCACACCCAAACTACTAAATGAATTCAAATGAAAAAAATGCTCTTGGGTGCTTAAAAAAGGTATTGAATTTTTTTTTTGTTATTATTTTCTTTCATTCTGTTTGTCTGTATGTTTGTTTGTTCACGCATCACGTAAAATCTACTCAACGGATTGCGATGTGGTTTTCATTGTTAGATAGCTTAGGGTTTTATTTAAATCTGGTGTAATTGGTATCTCAATCCGGTGAGTTAGAAGACGAGCAATTAATAAAGAATTTTTGACGGCTGAAGAAATTTTGTTCAAATGTTGGTATATTGGTCCTGGAATAGCACATTATGGTACCTACTTTGAACCTAAACAAAAGAACACGCGTGCGAAGCCGAAGGTACAGCTAGTACTTATAATAAAACTGTAACAGGTCCAATTCTGTACATTGAAGGTATTTTGAAATTTTCTTTTGGAGGGTACTCTATATTTGAAACTGAAGCCAAAACTGTTTTTTTTTTCTTTTTTTCAGTCTGTCTGTCGGTCTGTATCTTGGCTAGTCATCACGCTGAAACTACTAAACGAATTTAAATGAAACTTGGTTTGATATGAGTTCATACTACGAGGTAGGACATAGGATACTTTTCATCCCGAAAAATTAAATAGTTCCCGCAGGATAGGGGTTGAAAATTATTTAAAAGAACTCGTAGCACGCTGAAACTATTAGATGGAGGTTGATACAACTTGGCACAGTCATAGTTTATAAGACGGATGAAAATTAAGGATACTTTTTATCCCGAAAAAATAAAGGGTTCCTGCGGGATATGGGACAAAATTCTGTTGGTAATTTGGCATCTCAATCCGGTGAGTTAGAAGCCAAGCAATTGATAAAAATATTTATGACGGCTGAAGAAATTTTGATCAAATGTTGGTTTATTGGTCCTGGAATAGCACATTATGGTACTTTAAACCTAAAAAAAGGACACGCGAGCGAAGCCGCGGGTACAGCTAGTTACAAACTAAAATGGTTGAAATAATATATTATGAAATAAATGTCTAAATTGAGGCAAACAAGCTTTAGATTCTTGATTATGAAATATAAGATGCACATATAGCATGTGCTACTACAGGCTGTGCTTCTTGAGGCTTGTTACAGGCTGATGGTGATGATGAGGACTTTTTTCAAATGCAACATACATTGAATATATAAAAAATAAATTTGTATGTTTGTCCTCTATGCGTTCTTAAACAATTTATCAAATTGTGATGAAACTTTGGTAGGGTCTTCTGATAATGCCAAAGAAGGGCTTATGCCCAAAATACGAGTATTATCACAAGATAGAAGAACATTTTTTTTTGCGTTTTTGATTTCAATGTGAAAAATTACAACGGAACAGGTGTCAAAGTTGCAGTTGTGAAAGTAGACGGTGCCAAAGTAACAGGTTTCATAGTAGTCATCCGTCATAGGGGTGCAATATGGAGGGTTTTTATAGAGATTATTCACAAATTGTTGAAGAGGGCGGTAAATATTGCACGCGAGCGAAGCTGCAGGGCGCAGCTAGTATTGAATAAATATGCTGGTTAACACATTAACAACAGTTATTTTACACAATTATATTCAACATGATCAAGCCATAAAACAAATTCCCCTTTTTATATCGAATACCTTTAAAACGCCACACAGCGGTGGTTCGTGCTAATAGCCGGCCATGCAAAGTGAATGCAGTTGCATTGATTTACGTTTGAGCCACACGAGCCTCGTGTATCTAGCCTTATATGTACCATTGTAGCAGAGTGGTAGCAGTAGTGTGATGATAGGTATGGCTTGTTACGGAGTTATGTTTTCAGTTATAAAATAATTGTACATTCAAAATTAGGTACATCGCAGTAGCGTACTTTCAAAGTAAAGTTCACTTTATATCTGTTATTTATCCATAACGTACATCACAATGTTAATCATTGATATTATTATCGTCATCATCGTCATCTCGGCTGGAAGACTTGCTCGCTAATTGCATCCAGCGGCTCCTCACCAGGATTACAGTCATATTATCTGTCTATACTGATTATAAAGCAGTATCTATATCACCATCAGTCTACATCGGTCCACTGCTGGACTTAGGCCTCTCCTGATGCACGTCACTGAGCTCGGTCTTCAGCTCTCCTCATCCATTTTCTATTATGGAGTTCACTCGGGCTTAAAAATCTTATAATGCGTTATCTTTGTCTGCTACAGCTCGTAAACTAATAAAGCCTAGATAGCCATGATAATTTTGTTAGTAAATTTGTATTATGCGCTAGTGCCCTAGACTTTTCATATTTATAAGATTGTACTTTACCTCCCTCTAGGAAATGCAACTAAAGCAAAACGGCCACTTTAGCGCCGAAAGTTTAAAACACTACTTAAAACAACTATGGTCACAACAATAACTTCCCTACCTACCGAAACCGCCGCTGACGTTTAAAATCAAACTTTTACAGGTTATGACTAGAGTTTCTAGTAAGCCTGTAAAAGAAATGTTTCTTATTTACATTTATTCTACACGAAAAACTTCACAATCACATCGAACTATGTTGTTCACAAAATTGTCGGCGAGTCGTGCGCGGTGGCGCGAACCTTGCATTCCGCAGGTCCCATATCGAGACGTTATCGCGTCATCGCCGCCCCCCGTGGCGTCGATGATCCATCTTCAAAGGGTGCTGGAACATGGCAAACGAGCGTGGATAAACTGCTGAGTTTTCTTTTTCAAACAAAGATTCATAGACATAGGTAGATCTAGCTTTATAGTGGCACAAAAAGAAGGTTAATCAAATAATAAATTAAGACTAAAAATAGGTAGTACCTAAATTTATCGTTGCCACAAGCTGGCCCCAATTCAGCATAGTGCTGGTTGCAAAAGAACCAGCGCTGGTCTTCCGTTGAGAACGACAGGTGACGTCACGCAAGGAAATACACTGCATAGTTTTACAACTATGCGCACTCATGATGAGGCGACATTACACAAATCACTGATCCGAAATCAGTATATATATATATATATATATATATATATATATATATATATATATGCAACACTATCCTAAAACACGTATACTATCCTTTACGCAAATGAGGCAAACCATAGTGTTTATATTCTAAGTACGCAAGCTTAACTATATCAAGTGACTTTAAAAAGCAAAAAAATTAAATATATACTTACAAGTGAATAGGTAATAGATTATATAACGCTGGTGTCAGTTTTTAAAAGTACTTCAATTTACAGATTCAGTAATCTTATTAGCTATCTTATTCCTGCTCCAGCATAATTACCTCTGCAATGTCTTAATTTCATTTCCATATATTAGAGTATTTTTATTTATTAAGGATATATCATAAAGTTATGAAATGAATGGTGCAATGGGCGGCCTTAATGCTTAATAGCAATCACTTCCAGGCAACCTTAATATGTTTTATATATTAAAAAACTTTAGAAAAATGTGAACTACAAGTGGCAACAATAATGTAAAGATATTTTACGACTGCAGCACCTGTGCCGTCAGGGCCGCTGACGTAACGGGTGACACGTGCGGCAGTCCACAGTTCGCGTCGTGTCCTCGCTCCGCAAACTCTTGAGGATGGACGTCTTTAACGTGTGAACACCGGTAGAATTGTTTGACGAAATAACTTGTGAGTGACAGTGGTAAAATATCTTTAAATAATGAATCACGTTCACGTTAGTTTATATACCAATATAACAATAATGTTTTTCACAATTTTATATTCTGACTCGGAGTTGCATTTATGAATTGCTCGTCTACGTCTACCGTATTTTTTAAACAATTTAGAGTTTCTATCGCACGTCTGTAGCGTACATGGCGTGCACCAATGATCCATCTCCGTGAAAACACGCGCTGGCGACGCGTGATTCCACCAACAAGGACAAAGGAGTGAAATATTTATTTTTCCCCTTCTAAACTCGCAGCAACTTTGTCTCCATGTTGAGGGCGACAAATGGTGGCGTGTCCGGAGAATGTGACATGTTTGACTAAAGGGATTAGTTTGATTCGGTCTGGCTGGTGACATGGTCTTTTTTCAATTTATAGATGCTTTTTGAGCTGACACTGAAGATGGTATTAAAATATTTGATTCGAGCACTCCATATTAATTTCTTGACGTAGCGTGAATATCTTCATAGTCGTTTCGCTCTTGACAGAGCGGTTGCGTTTGATTTGATCAGGATAGTCATTCGCATGGATTAAGTGGCCTTCCACGCGGTCTGGTTCCATCCACTTTGCTCGGAATATATACAATGTAGAATGTATTTTTTTATGATAGGCTTAGCAATCATTTGACTGCTATCTCATACGATGGTAATCGATAATATAGCTATGATGATGTGATGATGGTAGCCTAAGAGTGCTGTGCAGGTGTAGTTTTCTTCTGCAAAAATCTACCCGCCAATCATTACTGTGCATATGTCGCCCCCAACTAGCTTAATTAGCCGTTTAATTAACAGCCCTGTCTTTTTACTAAACGGCACCGTTCTTGTCGCAGCTAACTAAAATATCATATAATGAAAAAGTAATAATTTATAAAAATTAAATAAATAAATAATTATTGTATAACATAATATACCTGCAAACAAAGCTGAAATGCATGAAATTACAACTTTGTAAATATTAAAAGCTCATAAAATAACTCATTGAAATATAACAGTTTCAATGTCATTCCCAGTTGCGTTATCTCTATGTTTACGCATTACGGCATGCAGTCCGCGCGGACTTAGCCGGACCGAGCCGACGCGCGACGTTGGTCTATGTTGTTTTCCAACTTATTCAAAACCACAGACATTCTATCAATTTTTTACTTATTACTTCTAAATGTGTTCTAAGCCCAACAAATGTTTTATTACAATTTTCATTTTTAAGTTTCTCATTTAAGTGAATTTATTCTTATGAGAAATAAAACATTTCTTAAACCTCAACTAATTTAATTAGCTGTTAAATTAACAGCTTAGCCTTTTTTACTAAACGGTGGCTACTAAACTAGCGGTCTGAATGCTATTCATTGTTTTCATGTTCAACCTAAATAACCTACTACTTTTTCTAGGTGTAATCCTATCAGACATAGTAGTTTGCAAACAGTCGAAAATTTATAAACAGTTTCATGTTCAACCTAACTAACTTACCTAGATTTTTAGGCGCTATTCTGTCAAACTTCTTTTTAACGGCGCTGTTTTGGAAAAAGGCTAGGCTGTCAGTTGAACGGCCAAATCTAGTTGGCTGCGACACATACATCACTGTTACGGTTTGAATGTCACTGTATCTAGCAAAATAACAAGGCTTAATAAGCCTTGTTAGTCTTTAGTCCTTTGGTTAGTCCATAATATGGACTAACCAAAACAGATGAAGAGCGCGGTGCAGGTACCTTGAGTTTACCACCAGGCAAACGACCTCAAAATCTCGCCATTCAATTGTATAAGTTTCAATGAACCAAGGAAACAAATCAATCACAAACTACAAAGCATTGATCACCGAAGCCTGCACCATAAAGCATATTTAAACAGCCATTTACGACTTCCTCTTACCGATATCACGATTCATCATTTCGTTGTTATTTTGACATGTGTAACGAACGCGAAAAACAGTCGGATCGTAGAGGGTGCGCCGAAAGGGAGGTTGGGGCACAGTGCAAGCAGTAAAACATATTTAAAAAAATTGAGCACGTGAGGTGCCGTTTTATGCTTAAGTACATGATTGGGTGGCGCTATTTCTAACATTGCGCAGTACTAAGCGCATACATAAAGGTAAAAGTACTGGTTAATCAATTGAGTGAAGAGAAGAGAAGGTTACACTAGTTTAGCGCTTTTGCTTTGCGGTTGAATATCTGGCAGAGCACTACCAATGCTGTGCTGGTACTCTGATTCGTCCTAAGAGAGAGAGATGGATTGTGGATGTCACTTGCTCATCAAATTTGCGATTCATGGTCGAGTCTCACAAAAGAAAGATAATAAACTCATGGTGGCAGAAAGGACAATTCTTCGCAAAATTTTAGGTCTGACCTATTATGGAGGAGGCTCTTGTTCAGCAGTGGACTTCTTCAGGCTGGTGATGGCGATGAAGAAAGAGAAGATCCCTCAAGCTACCCAATATCATTGGAGAGATAAAGGTAAAAGCCTGAGCCACGTAAAAAGAATGGGGAGGAGGATTCAAGGCGAATCTTGGAATACCAGTGAATGGTCAACCATTCGCTCAAAACTCAGTTCGTCAGTCGCTGCAAGTCTTGAGACTTGCAGCAATTTCTTGTATCGGAAGCATAGACATAATTAGTACATACCGCTTTGAGCCATTGCGCCAGCGCAGTGTAAGCATAGACGAGTCAGATTCCTCAAAACAGTCTTCACCATTTCAAGCGATGACAACTCCGCATATCACTAGAAAAACGAAGCCATATCAGTGCCTATATTAAGTAACTTTAAACCTACAATTTCAATCCAAATTAATTAGTTTATTGGGATTACTAATTAGTTAAATCGGATTAACCAACTTGTCTTGCCATTTTCATGATTTTTCAATCGATTGTCAATAATTTAGTGGTCACTTACCGATTATGAAAATTTATTATGAAAATCTCATTGCAACCGATAGCACCAACACTTACGTGGTCCGGCCACTGATTTCACTCATTTTTGTACAGGTTTTTTAGGCTCTGGCCTTTCAAACACTTTCAACTATCTTCGTTACTTTAGTAGCTCTTCTAATCACTCCTAGACTGTGGGCGGGTAGTGAACTAGGGTCATGAGTGAGACGTCAGGGGTCGATGAAAATTGATTTTCCGCCATCAGTCATAACTTGTGTGCGTGCAGGACAAAGGCAACCTTTTGTGTAGGCCGGTGACTTTTCTACGCTGTTTTAAACGGATTGGTTTGTTTTACCCGTACGGCGAAGCAAGGGAAAGGTAATGATTTTCACAGTTTATGTATGTATCTATGTATGTGGCTATGTGGATGTTCCACCATAGCGTCGCCCCTATTGGTCCGATTTTGACAAGCAAGGTGTCAATCTATTTGTGTTCAGGTATAGAGTTTCAATATTTTATTTCCGAGTACGGTGAAATAAAGGAAGGGAAAAACTTGGTCCGATTTTAACAAGCGAGGTATCAATAGATTCATCTTCATCGCAAGAGTGTCATATATTTTTTTTACCCGACCGTAGTCGGGGGTTTTTTTTTTGAACATAAGTCTTGTTTATAAACATTGAATACCGGAGGGTAGCGAACTAGGCGCTTGAATACAACACTTCATGTGGAATGGACAAACTTTAAATAGACTATCATATTTTGATAGATTCTAGGTTTAGTGTTTATTTTTGGTAAGTACCTTTTAAATATATATTTTTTCCAGAAAATAAAACACCTTCAGCCTCGGCCGCGTTATCGGTATTTTGCGAATGCTTGCAGATGCATGACTGTAATAATTGCATGCAATGTGGTACAAGACAACTAAGGTTGGTCATATTTGTCTGTGTATTAAAAATTCACGTAACATACGTCCAAAAAAAGTTAATATCCTACCATATCATAAGAAAGTTATCTATTTATCAGGTGTCAAAGTGACAGGTGCCAAAGTGACAGATTTCAAAGTTACAAATGTCAACCCTAAGGGTATAATGAGGAGGGATTTTTCGAAATGTCCCATAGGGGGAAACGGGGGTGGAAAAATTTGCACGTGGGTGTTTTAATTTTAATTAAGTAAGGTACCTGCGGGTATTAGGGCCTAGCTAAAGGAGAATTGAAATAAAATTAAAAATATCGTAGCTAATCAATAGGTTTTATTTGTAATCAGTCATTTATCTTACCAACTACAAAATATAAACATAAAATGGTAACTTCTAACATAAATGAAAACAAAATTAAAACTTTTTAAAAACCATTTGCTATGGTAAATATTGCTATGGTAATAAGGCATATTACTATAACAGTCATATTTGTTTAAATAACTCACATTATTTGGCATTTCAGATCAATAATTAACTCAAATATGTAATTTGACATTAGGTATTATAAAAAAAATGCTTTTAATCCTCTTCACTAGATCTTCCTGTCTCTCAGTCAGTAAGGCTTTTCGACCCAGAAATTTCGACCCAGTAAGGTTTTCGACCAAAATAATTTAGTACATAAATACCTGTAGTTTTGTTTGTTCATTACCAGTTTTCCGACAGCATCTGGTTTTATTCACCATTATGAATCCATGGCTTCATATTCTCCACGCATGCTATGCCGTCATACCGCTTTGAAGATGTTTCAGCTCCTCTCATGTCCACTATTTGATATCTATCATGACCTAAGATTGTTATCACTTGAAATGGACCCTTGTAGAGGGGCATCAGGTTTGTGATTTGTCCATCATTTGAGTTTCTTGGAATATTAAGTACCACCAATTCACCGACGGCATAGTTAGGAGCGTCTTTTCTTTTCGCGTCAAATGATGCCTTTTGCCTATAGGCATATTTTTTTATGTTTACGTCAACTGTGCTTCTCAAAGCGGTAACGTCAATAGAATATTCCGTGTTATCGTCATCGTCAGTGATCATATCATTATTGAGTGACGAAGAGCAGGAGAACGCGTGACTTGGAGCTTGCAGCAACTTATGCACGCGTAATGAATGTGTGTGTGACGTTTGAGTGCGGATCCTCATTTTATGTACTATTTTTGTTCCTTAAGCCTTATTAGCCGATATGCCTTAATACCCGCAGGTACCTTACTTCTTAATAACATTTATCTACACTCATATCATAAAATCCGGATTATGAACTAAAAAATGGTGGCATAATGATATACATTACACACGGCACGTCTCTAATAAGAAAAATACATAAATTATTACACTGTTTGTTAAACTAAACTAGTTATATTATATATTTTTTACCATTAAAGCACCGGTAAGCTCCGCACCTAAGATCCTACATTTATTATCTATGGCAGCGCGTTAGACCGTATGCGCGCGAAGTCGCTGTGTCACTTCAGTGTCACTTGAATCACTACGCATTGTTGTGCTCATGAAAAATAAAATACTATGCCAGTTTGTGCAGTTAAATTGTGTCACAACCATGCAGAAAAACGTGGTAATAAGACAAAGATCACTTTCCATCGGTAAGTCAGTAAATTCTGTTAGTATATATTTTTATATCGAAATACAATTTCGTCTCGATATTATGTAGGTTAGTTGTTTTTTTTTTGTCACAGTCTAGGCAATATTGAACTCTTTGACAGACATGCCCCTCTGAAGCAAAGGAGAATAAGAGAATCCCCGAAACCGTGGATCACTAGCAATGTAAGGTTTATGATGTCTCTTAGAGACAAAGCTTTGATTAGAGCGCAAAGTAAGAAAACGGAGTCCTCTAAAAGTTATTATAAAAGTTTTGAAAAATTTAGTCACTGGAGCAATAGAAAGAGAAAAAACAGCGTTTTTTACCTATTATGTAAACAATAACTTATATCAACAAGTAAAAAGTAGTGGAATTATTTAAAAAAGACTAATGTTATTAATAGTAATATTTTCATTTCCATACCTGATAGTCTAAAAGACCCAAACTTAATTAATCCTAATTTTTTAAGTATTCCTGGTGACGGGTGAATAAATTTTGAAGTCCTTGAATACTTTAACTCTAATAAAAAACCAATAGTGTATTTTCTTTAGACCCGGTTTCACTGGATATAGTTGGTAAAATGGTAATTAGATTCACACAAATGCAACTGGATATAACCACTTAAACGTAGAAATGATAAAACTGACATTATCAGAAACTTTGGAAATGATCACAGACATTGTTAATTGTTCCATCTTAGCAAGTACCTTTCCTTATGCTTGGAAACGAGCCTTGGTTAAGCCAATTCCTAAATCTAACAAAGTGGAAGAAATCAAACATTTGAGACCCATTAGCATTCTCCCGGGTTTATCTAAGGTGCTAGAGGGTAGTGCTTGCCCAAATGGAAAAAATTATATGCCAAGAAAACATAATATCTAAATATGAGTCAGGTTTCCAAAAGAATCATAGCACAGAAACAGTTCTGTTACAGGTTTCTGACGATCTATTAACGGCATCAGACTCAGGCCTATGCAGTGTACTTGTTCTACTAGATTTTTCCCGGGCGTTTGACTGTTTAAGCCCTGACTTACTTATTGCTAAACATTCGTACTACGGGTTTTCAAAAGAAACTTGTAGCAGGTTTAAAACTTACCTTACAGGTAGAGAACAGTTTGTAGAAATTGAAAACGACAACGGACACAAAATTGTTTCTAGCGTAGAAAAGGTACCAAGAGGAACTCCCCAAGGTTCAATCTTGAGTCCTATTCTCTTTTTTCTTTTCACAGCGGATATGCCTGATCACATTAAAACATGTAAATATCATCTGTACGCAGATGACACACAAGTATACCACAGTTTTAAAGCAAAGGATACATCAGAAGCGATGATGCAAATCAATCAAGACCTAGACGAGATTTATAAATGGGCTTCGCGTAACTCGTTAATTCTTAACCCGTCAAAATCTAAAATGATGAACATCGGTACTAAAGTCCAAGATAAAAAAGTTTTGAACCATAATCCTAAACCAACTATTAATAAAATAGATATTACCTATGGAATTGGACGCAAGAAACTTAGGCCTAATAATGGATAGCGAAATGAGGTCTGTTAAACATACTAATGAAAGGTTAAGAATGCGTTATTTAAACTTAAAGTTTTATACACTATAAGGAAAAATCTTTCAGAACAGGTCAGAATATTACTTTGTGACTCAATAGTGCTCTCTCCACTTAATTATTACAGTGCGGTGTACGGGCCTAGGTTATGGGCTAAAACAGAGTGAAGTGGCAGTGCCATCCAACGAGTGCAAAATGCATGCGCTCGGTTCTGTTTTAGTATACCTAAGAGAGAGCATGTTACACCCTACTTAGTTAAAAAAAGCATACTTAATATGAAGTCCAGAAGAGAGCTTCATTTAGCATGTACGATTCAAAAGATTATTTGGAATGGGAAGCCAGAATATCTTGTTGAAAAATTTACATGGATCAAGGATGTTCATCAATTAAATACACGCTCTAAGTTCCATAATAGTCTAGCCATCCCCAAACACAATAGCAAGGGTTTTAGGGGTTCTTTCAAATATAGTGCTTCTAAAATCTGGAATAACCTCCCGCCACCTTTGGTGAAAAAAAATTGTATTAGTTCTTTTAAAACTATACTGAAATTAAATCTATTAGTGCGACATAAACACAGTTTGAGGCCACTTTTAAAACAAAGGGCAGAAAATTTATGCAATCGTACACTTTCATGCAACCATATACACACTCATTCGCACCCTCACATTCACCAAACACCTCTACATAGGTACTTACACATCACGCAGTTTTGAATTTGTTTTGAGTCGGTGGCATTTTGTATAATTTTTTTGTGTTTTATTTTCACTATTTTTTTTTTAATTATGTTAACCTAGTTGTAATGTAACCCGCATTGCTCATATTTCGGCAAATACCTCAGTCCGAAAAATGGGTATATTTAAAAACAGCGGACACATGAAAATGTGAACGCAGCACAAGCTGAAGATACCCAATTGCCCTATTGTCGTCGATGTTTGTAGCTGGACGCATATTTATATCTTTTTCTATTGTACTTTCATATAATGTATTATTATGTATTTATGATAGTGGCAATAAATTAATTTTTCATTTTTTCATTTCATTTCATTTCATTTTCAATCGTTTGACCACGATCTTACCTGATGGAAAGATCAACGAATGGAATTGAACGGATTTGCCAGTCGAGTCGAAAAACAGCGCTGCGGACACATGAAAATGTGAACGCAGCACAAGCTGAAGATACCCAATTGCCCTATTGTCATCGATGTTTGTAGCTGGACGCATATTTATATCGTTTTCTATTGTACTTTCATATAATGTATTATTATGTATTTATGATAGTGGCAATAAATTAATTTTTCATTTTTTCATTTCATTTCATTTCATTTTCAATCGTTTGACCACGATCTTACCTGATGAAAAGATCAACGAATGGAATTGAACGGATTTGCCAGTCGAGTACTAATGGGAGTAATAGTGGAACCGATTTTACGCGGACTTTTTTCTTAGACACCTTTGTAAATCAGGGTAGTTATTGCTTCATCACCCATATCATCATTAAATGTTGTACTTTATTTATCTATCTATCTATCTACTCAGCCCGCATCCACCCACTGTTGGGTATAGACCTCCTCTCTTTCACGCCATTTTTTTTGGTCCTGTGCAAGTCTCATCGAGTCTATTCCTGCGTGCCTAACAATGTCGTCTGACCATCGGGCTGGTGGTCTGCCCCGTGAACGTCGCCCGTATACCTACTTCTTCAACTTTAGTACGACGTCGAATTTCGACGTTCGGTATACGGTCTAGCAGGCGGATTCCTAGCATGGCGCACTCCATTGCTCTCTGAGCAACTCATATTTTATACATCTGCTCTTTTGTGAGCGACCACGTTTCGGCACCGTAGGTTAAAATGGGGAGGATATATTGGTTAAATGTCTTGGTCTTCAGGCATTGCGGGAAGTTTGATTTGAGAATGTCATCAAGTTTTCCAAAGGCGGCCCATCCAAGTTGCACGCGCCTAGAGATCTGCATGTGAGAGCCCCCGTCAAAAGATAAACGTTGTCCTAGATAGATGTATTCATTGACTATCTCTATAGAGGAGTTATCAACGAATACATTAAGTCTTTGAGGCAGTTGGTTTGTCATGACTTTAGTCTTGGACTTATTCATCTTCAGACCGACGCTCTCAGATGCCTCATGCAGCACAATGAGCATACGTTGGAGATCGTCAGCGGTCTCGGCCACCAAGATGAAGTCATCGGCAAAACGCAGATGCGACATGTATCGGCCGTTAATATTAACACCATTCTCCTTCCAATTCAAGGTATATATGATGTCTTCCAAAACGCTTGTAAATAATTTAGGCGAGATGGTGTCACCTTGCCTTTCGCCCCTACCAACCGGAATAGGTTCAGATAGTCTGTGCATACGCACCTGCATTGTCGCGGTCCTGTACAGCTCTCGGAGGATTTCCACATATAGACATAGACATAGATATAGACATAGACATAGCTTTATTTATGGCAAAAAACAAGTACACAAAATAAAAACATTGAAGAAATAATTTAGTACCTAAGTAGTTAAGTTTTTTGCCATAAGCCGGCCCCAACTCAGCATAATGCTGGTTAATAACAACCAGCGCTGGTCTTCCGTTGGGAACGGCAGGTGACGTCACGCACGGAAATGTCACATAAAATAAAAAAATAACAATAATAAAAATTACACATTAGGTACAAAAATACAATATAAAGTAAATAGGAATTGGAACAAACGAATTAATATATAAATTGGCAACACTGTTCCACACAAAAACTAAAATATGAATTGAGTGTCTCCTATATAGTCTGTGGAAGTGAGGCATATTCCATATATCTTAAATTGTCTGAGGTATTAATGTTCCCACAGACCAGACAGCAAAATAAAGTGAAGTTGGCAGACAAAAACTGATGGATTACAGAACAAAACTTATGTATATAAAAAATGCTTGCACGGAAAATACAAGTAAGTATAAGGAGTTTAAAAAGCACTGGTATAGTATTTTAGAGGTTCTTCGCTTTTTTGATGCGCGTATATAAATCTTTTCAGCTTAAATTTAAAACCATGTATACTATGCAGGTTCCTTAGTGGCGGTGGGATATTATTCCAACACTTGGACACTTGGCATATCGCTTGTCAGTGCCGCAACGATGGAGAGAATGAAACACGGCCCAGTGTTCGACACTGTCAAAAGTCCTTTCGTAGTCGACAAAGGCGAAACACAAGGGCCTGTTATATTCTCTGCATCTCTACTTTATTTTTCTACAATATTTAACTTTACAAAAAAAAAACACGTGTTAGGTAGAAGAAGCATAGTTTAATCAGAATATTTCTTCCATTATGTTAATGATGACGAAAGATGATTATGATAATGTTAGCCATTTTGGATGTGTAAATATCTAATGGCGCGGTTCGAGGGTACGGTGACTGTTGACGTGGCAATCGAGCGGCGTGGCGATCGACAGGCGTGGTGATCAAGTAGCGTGGCGATCGAGCGGTTCCGCGACGCAAACATTCCACGATGGGAAGAAGAACAACAAGAATAAGAACAAAAAGAACAAGAACAAGTAGAACAAGAACAAGAAGAACAAGAAGAAGAGTTTCTGATTCACAGGTGACAAATGAGAGCGTTTGGTGCAAAATATTGCTCGTTATTTTAGATATTATCTTGTTTATGTTAACACATCTGTTAGGCGTCCCGCGATGGCACATTTTTTTTATTTGCCATTTTCCCTGTTAAACCTTTGAAAAACGCCGTATAAACAAAACACACATCAATTAAAGTCATAACATAAATTAATCATTTAAACTCACCATTTCGATATGATTTTGTAATAAATAGTAGATAATAGTAGACTTGTAATAAATAGCACCTTATTATTTTATGCTGATTTCCCTAAACATGCACACATTGCCAGTTTTAAGGCAATATGTAAACTAGTACTACGCACACATTGTGCTTAACTTGGTTCCTTCTTTGCATGTTGTATGTTTACATTTCTTTGTCTAGACAGGTATATAATCAAAGATTATGATGTTCAAATATTTTATCTTAATTAAAAATCTGACATGAATGTGGAATTTGACGCTACCTGACATCACGGAACAGCAACGAACATGACGAACGAGCTTTTACCTACAAAATCAAGAAAGGATTAAGACTATATTTTTTCTTTAAAAGTATGTTCCTATTGCATGGCTGTAGATAAAGTAGTGTATGAAACGGCACATAATTAGGTAATAAAATACTCGAGTGATACTATTAAAAAACTCGATTGTATCTACCTGTCCATATTTACTAATTTAAAACACTGCATTTCGAAGTTAGCTTACTAAACAAACATAGTTATCAACCCCTAGTTAGCATGCGAGTTAGAACGAGCACTCACGGGCGCGCGCTAATGGTTGAGCACACAAAGTAATAGGCCATCCAATTGATTTACGATTCCAAAGCATGCACAGCAAACTGCCGATTGGAGCGATTTGCTTTCATTATACCCGCTTACGTTGAATATTTTTGTTTTGACGTGACATTCTAAAGTAGGTTATTTTTTTTCTCATACATGAAGACGTTTTCAGCTCTAAGTACTCGCGGCCGTGTGGACAATACAGCCTCCACCTTTCCTTTTGTTATGTTGTATCTATCTGACTACCTGTCTTATATTATTATACTAGCTTTGCCCGCGGCATCGCACGCGTGGTCATTTCTGTAGGTTAAAAGTACTCTTAATGCTATTCTAGGACCTAATATACCAATATACCAACAATTGATCAAAATTGCTTCAGCCGTCAAAAATATTTTTATCGATTGCTCATCTGATCTACTCATGATTGCTCTAATCATCGGATTGAGATATGAAGTACCCCAGTTTTTAAGTCAAAACATAAGCTATCCAACAGTGAGCTATCAAACCGCATCGCAATCGGTCCAGTAGTTTTTACGTGATGCGCGAACAAACATTCAGACAGACACGAATTTTAAAAATGTTATATTCTTGTTCCGTAGCTTATTATAAGTACGCTAAATTTAAATTTACCCTTTTTTAAAATCATTTTCTGCGTACAGACTTTTTCGTTCTTATTGTTTATTATAAGTATAGATTAGCTACTAGCTTTCCCGCCCGTGACTTTGTCTGCACGGACTACTACTACTGTTTATCATGAAAAAAGCATCCTATGTTCTTCTAGGACATTAAACACCAATGCAAAAGTAGGTATAGATTATATAGTAGACTGTATAGTAGGGATTGATATTGATGTTTATTTGACAGACTTTCTTTTTTAGTTTCCATGGCAACCGTCCCTTATAGCGAGTAATCAACATTTTCCAATTTTCGCGTGGAAACTTACAATTTTTCGGGATAAAAAGTATGCTCTCCATTTTAAATTTCATTAAAATCCGTCCAGCCGTTATCGTGTGAAAGCTCCCCAAACAAACAAACAAACAGACAACGTTACATTTTTATGTATTGGTATGGATACTTCATCATCATCATCATCATCACGTCAGCCTTTAGAAGTCCACTGCTGAACATAGGCCTCCCCCAAAGAGCGCCATGACGAGCAATCCTGTGCCACCTCCATCCACCGACTTCCTGCGATGGCTACAATGTCGTCGGTCCATCGTGTGGGGGGTCCCCCATACTTCACTTGCCTGTTCGTGGTCGCCATTCGAGAACCTTTATTCCCCAGCGGTTGTCGGTTCTGCGAACTATATGGCCTGCCCATTGCCACTTCAACTTGCAAACTCTGAGAGCTATGTCGGTAACCTTCGTTCTTCTACGGATTTCCTCATTTCTGATTCTATCACGTAGTGAAACACCGAGCATAAATTTCCCGAACGCTGCCCATCCGAGTTGGATTCGTCGGTTGACCTCTTTGTCGAAGTTGGATCTACCCAGTTGGATCGTCTGACCCAAGTAGACATAGTGATCAACAGCTTCGATAATATCGTTCCCAACATAAACCGGCATGGGTACGACATGGGCATCTGACATGATGTTCGTCTTGCCCATGTTCATTTTAAGACCCACCTATTGGGAAACAATATTGAGGTCACTGAGCATTGTGCTTAGGTCTTCCACGGTTTCAGCCATGATGACTATATCATTAGCAAATTGAAGGTGTATTCGCCATTGATGTTAAAACCAAATCCGTTCCAGTTCAGAAGCTTGAATATATCTTCTAGTGCAGAGGTGAACAATTTCGGAGAAATAACGTCTCCCTGTCTCATCCCTTTTTGCAGCTGGATAGAATTCGTGCTCTGATCCTGAAGACGAACTGTCATGGTGGCCTTGCTGTTCAAACACTTCAACACTTCGATGTACCGGTAATCAATGTGGCACCGCTGTAATGACTGTAGCACTGCCCAGGTCTCGACTCAATCAAAGGCTTTCTCGTAGTCCACAAACATTAGATATAGTGGCCGATTAAACTCTTCGGTCTTCTGTATAATCTGCCGGAGCGTATGGATGTTGTCTATGGTGCTAAAGCCTTTCCGGAATCCAGCTTGTTCGGGAGGCTGGAAAGAGTTTGAGTCGTCAAACCTACGAGCGAGACGGTTTGTAACTACTCTCGAAAACAGCTTTTAGACGTGGCTCAGCAGCGAAATGGGCCTATAATTCTTCAAAAGGGTTTTATCACCTTTCTTAAAGAACAAAACCACTACGCTCTTGTGCCACGCCTCTGGCGTAGTACCCTCGAGGATGACGGAGTTAAACAGCTTCTGAAGGACTTTAAGTACCGGTGTTCCACCCGCTTTCAGTAGCTCTGTCGTTATTCCGTCCTCCCCTGGTGCCTTGTTGCTCTTAAGCTGTTTGAGAGCCATTCTGATCTCGTATAGGCTGACGTCCGGTACATCTTCGGTATAATGTCGGGTCACACAGGCTCTTGCATCGATAGTCCTGCTAGGAGGACTACGCGATGAGGTGTATGTCGTAAGACCATAAACGGATCGATGAAAAACTCCAACTGAAAGCTCTCGGGGTTTTGGATTTGGGTAGGACTTGGGCGAAGAGTAGATCTCATCAAACGAGACCTCTCCAGCTTCACGTTGATATTCAATGAGCCTCTTACCATGCGGTGATCACTGCCGGTCGTAACCCTGTTGATCACAGAGACATCATTGAATATATGCCGATTGGTCGTCGGTAATTGTCCATAGAACTTCTCGAGCTCACTCAAAATCTCTGGTTTCGACGAAACGATGCTGCCACTGTCGGTGTTCAGCTTCGTCAACAGGCTTTGCCCAATAGACAGATCTCTTGCGAACACTTTGGAGCCCTTGTTCCGCTCTATTGCGTTCTTAATACAAGTAGTTTTATAGGAACGCAAATCGTGTCGCATCGACTTGGAGATCTGTTTATTAAGCAAGCTGTAACTCGACATATCCACTGAAGACTGCAGCCTCATCTCGCTTCGTTCTGCCATAAGTTTGAGTGTATGCTCAGATAGTTTCTGTGTTCCTTTTTGTGGGGGGTCTTAAAGAACTCCGACCCGACCGTGTGGACAATTTCCACCAGCCCGTTATTTAGTTCGTCCACTGTATCGTATTCGGTAAGGATTTGGAAGCGATTTTGGAGCTCCAACTGAAAGCTCTCGGGGTTTTGGATTTGGGTAGGACTTGGGCGAAGAGTAGATCTCATCAAACGAGACCTCTCCAGCTTCACGTTGATATTCAATGAGCCTCTTACCATGCGGTGATCACTGCCGGTCTTAACCCTGTTGATCACAGAGACATCATTGAATATATGCCGATTGGTCGTCAAAATGAAATGTATCTCGTGCTTATGACCGCCGGGGTGCAGCCATGTCCATTTCCTGGAGGGGCGCTTCTTGAAAAAGGAGTTCATCATAAAGAGTCCCTCCTTCTCTATGAAGCAGGCCAATCGCTGACCCCTTTGGTTCCGCTGTCCAAATCCAAACTGCCCCACTCTCAGTTCATCGCCATTCCTCATGCCCAGCCGTGCGTTGAAGTCCCCCATCACCACTGCGAAGTGTGTTTTCGGGGCATGTATGGCATTAGAAATGTCATCATACATAGCCTCCACTTCATCGTCCGGGCGTACACCTGTATGACCTTCAACGAATACCGTTCGGTAATTCTGAGTATAAGGTATACCACCCTGCTCGAAACGCTTTCGATCTTAACAATGTTGTTGGCGAGGGACTTGTGGACGAGAAACATGACACCATGTTTGGGCTGCTGGTCGCCCTCCCGGTAATAGAGTAAGTTGCCGGAAGTGAGGGTCATCGTATCCTCTCCCTCTCTTCGGAGGAGAGGATACTATGTGTGTTAGTAAGTAAGTTGCGCTGGGGTATTATAGGGTTATCCCTATAATACCCCAGCGCAACTTACTTACTACTTCTTCCAGCTCTATCAACTTCTCATCGGTCCTCAAGGTGCGTCGTTATAGGTTGCCAGGTTCAGAGATCGTGGGGGTTGGTAGCTGGGTCTCTGCCGGAGATTCTTAGCACCCCCTGCTCCAGCGTTACCATGGCTGCTACCGGTACCAGGAATAATGGAGCCCGGGACTGGGGGCCGTCTTTTTAGTGTGTCTATCATATTTGGAGGGGGGGGGGGTTGCCATAGTTACCACGCTTGGCAGGCGGATTGGTGACCGCAGTGTAGCAAATGTGCTCGGGGGACGCTGCTGCTCATCTTCCGGTGTATAATCCCTTAGTCGGCCCTCTTACGACATCCACAGGACGATTGGGAGGGGTCGACATCCACGGCAAACTATGGATACTTATAATAAAGCAATGAGTGCGAAAAAGTCTGTACAAAGAAGATAAAAAAATGACCTAGTGGTCAGCCCCCCACCCCTCCCCCCCCCCCCCCCCCCCCCCCGCTCCAAATATGATAGACACACCAAAAAGACGGCCCCCAGTCCCGGGCTCCATTATTCCTGGCACCGGTAGCAGCCATGGTAACGGTGGAGCAGGGGGTGCTAAGAATCTCCGGCAGAGACCCAGCTACCAACCCCTACGATCTCTGGACCTGGCAACCTATAACGACGCATCTTGAGGACCGATGAGAAGTTGATAGAGCTGGAAGAAGTAGTAAGTAAGTTGCGCCGGGGTATTATAGGGTTATACCTATAATACCCCAGCGCAACTTACTTACTACTTCTGACTTCTGTTTACTGAAATGACCACACGGGCAAAGTCGCGGGTCATTTATAAAACTCATTTGCCGTGCATAAGTCTCGCAAAAGTTTGAGAATAGCTCGACCGATCTGTTATTTTTTGTGTTCCTTATTGTACGGATAGGGTTAAAAAATTGGAGAAGAAAATACCCTCAATTTGGATGTTTATTATTATAAGGAGATTTTTAAAAAAAACTGTGGTATTTTTATTAATATTTACCAGGAGTTAGCATGTGTTTGCGTGTGTACCTCTCATTGTATGTTTGTCTCATTGTGTGTTACTTCTTCACGCTAGAACGGCTCAAAGGATTTTGTTGAAATTTGGTATGGAGATACCCTATATATTTGGTATATACCCTGGACACATGGGATATTTTTGATAATAATTATCATCCACATGAGAGAAACCGCGGGGTGCAGCTAGTTGTGAAATAAAATTGAGCAAAAAATTATGGAATCAAACAGTAGGTACCTATTCCTGCCTGTGAGTATGATCTACCTGTCTTTGTGTAGGTATTCTAGTATTTGGAAATAAGTCGTAATAAAAGTCGATATATGCAATCGACATAGCTCTAAGGATAAGCGAGCTAAAGTGGCAGTGGGCTGGTCACATTTCCCGAAGATCCGATTACTGTTGGGGTAGACAAGTTCTCGAGTGAAGACAACTTCTAGGTAAACATAGCGTAGGTTGCCCTGTGGCCAGGTGGAGTGACACCTGCGAAAAGTGGCTGGCAGAAAATGGATGAGGAGAGTTGAAGACCGAGCTCAGTGGCGTGCATTATGAGATCCTACGTCCAGCAGTGGACAAGTATAGGGTGATGATGATGATAATCGCTAAGTTATTAATTTTAACAGCTCATTTACTATTAT
Organism: Alsophila aescularia; assembly: GCA_946251855.1. Classification (NCBI taxonomy): domain Eukaryota; kingdom Metazoa; phylum Arthropoda; class Insecta; order Lepidoptera; family Geometridae; genus Alsophila; species Alsophila aescularia. The sequence continues at coordinate 17,193,338 of OX276380.1, read as the reverse complement.
ATAATATGCCTGACAATAAGATTTGCCTAAATCTACTGATTCTATATTTTTCGAAGCTTGACTTTTTAGGCTAATTTATTTGTTGCTAAAATGTTAATACGCTGCCGGTTTATTTTAGTGCTTACTTTTAGTCGCCATTTAATTTATTAGTTGCCTGGGATACTATTTTGGCGTTTATTATTTAACGTGCTCGCAGCGTAGCGTTCATAATACCAATCACTCAAACTAAATATTTAAACTCAATGCTTTTACATCAATGTAGGTACAATAAAAACGAAACTACCCTCACTTGCCAATAAATGCAGGATATCATTCAATTTTACACAGTTGCAAACTTGATTGACGTGAAAAATGGAAAAACGTGACGCGTGCCAGTGCTGGATTATTGTTAGGCCTCTATAGTTTATGCTGGATAAAAATATTACTCATTGATATCCAAGTCAAGAAAAAAACTAAAACGAATGAGTGAGCAAATAGTGACTGCGTATGTGTGCGTGACTGGCTAATTTAAGATATTTTGTGTTTAATACACAATATCATGTCAATTTACTGTATTGTTATTGAATTTTTGGTGAGAACATTTCAGAATTTGCATGACTAACAAGGTCAATATCTTGCTGCGATGTGGCGATCGATCAGCAAAACATGCTGACGACCGGTTGGTCTCGTGGCTATCTCGTGTACCCTAGGCAAGAAATCAAACGGTCGCGGGTTCGAATCCTGCAAGGTGCAATCATTTATGTGACGAGCAGAAATGTTTGTTTCCGAGTCATGGATGTAATATCGTATCTATGTATGTTTATCTGTTATCTAGTGCCCATAGTACAGGGTATGCTAGTTTGGGCTAGGTAATTGGTGTGGAATTGTCCTGAATATAATTATATATTTATGGTGCAAGTGTATGCGTGAGGCTTGTGCGTACGAGCAGATCGACATATTTTGGTAGCTTCTATTTCTATTTGGCGGTGTGCAATCCTTTTTTATTTTTTAAATAACAACTGAATTTCAATCTTTGGTTATAATAAGATATGAATATCTGCCTTAGAGACGAATTTGGTTTTCAAGCGAGTTATTATAATTATGTAGGTACTAGCTTTCCCGCCTGCGACTTCGTCCTCGCGGACTACAGCTTATCGCGAAAAAAAACATCCTATGTTCTTCTAGGGTATTAAAAACAAATGCAAAAGTAGGTACAGCACCAATGCTATTGACAGACTTGTTATTTCATTTCCATGGCAACTGTTCTTTTCAGCGAGTAATTATCATTTTTCAGTTCGTACGGCTATCTCCAATCCAAATTTCATCAAAATCCGTCCAGCCGTTATCGCGTGAAAGCTTCCCAAACAAATAAACAGACAACGTTTCACTTTTATATATTGGTAAGTATGGATTAAGTGTTCGCTAACATTTTTCTCAAAGGGATCGTATCTGAAACGAGGAGATATATCAATATATATATCGTAGCAATATCGTAGAATTAATCATTTCATGAAATGGTTTATTTCATGACCTGGCCAGCTAAAATTTACCATATTGTTAAAACATCAACATTTAATGATCCACGTGTGGCCGTATCGTAATGTAGGGTTTTCATGCTACCAAAGGTGTTCAAACAGAAAGTTTTTCATGGCTCAAATAAGAAAAACACGAAGACAAAGGCGGGAATTCGTTCTAACCTATCACGGCCAAGTCGGGCTTCCGCCTAGCGCCTGTAGCGGTGGATAATATGATCACTAATGTTTGACCATATCATGAAGTAGCCGTACGTTTAGCTGTTTGTATAGTCAAACGCTAATCATTCATTGATCTGGCCAAACCATTTCATGATGTCAACTATAATTTCATGAAATGAAAAATTATCACGATGCGGCCAATCAATTCATGAAACGCTCAATTTTACAATATCGCCACGATATCTAGATAAGTTGTTAGTGTAGGTATGGCTATGGAGTACTATTCTGAGTTGAGTTGTTGAGTTTCTATTCTATTTATTCTGTGCCGCACGGCTTGCAAAGCGACATTTTTTACACGTTTTTATTATTCTAAGGTTTCAATCAACTTCAAGGAGTATTTTCAAGGATGAGGTTCTCAGGTCAAATGTTTCACATCGATATTATGTGTAAACAAGACATAAGTCAAAAGCTTAAACCCGACTATGATCGGGTAAAATGCACTCTTGCGATGAAGATGAATCGATTGATACCTCACTTGTTCAAATCGGACCAAGTTTTTAGATTGAACCTTCCTTTTCTTCGCCGTAGTTGGGTAAAATAATAGCCTATTATGACCCTCCATAAATAAATACGAATCGACTGACACCTCGCTTTTCAAAATCGGACCAAGTTTTTAGTTATGGCCAGGCTCCAAGGTTACATTTTCCTACTCCCCACTCCCTTGCCACCTTCCCTGTACTCTGCCACTCGCTACCCACAATAAACACTGAAGTGCCTGCGAACAAGGTTGAATATCGCGAGCGCTGTTTGAACACACAATTTAGCGTGGAACTTAATGACGTACGTCTCAAAAGTTATTTATTTTATTGGCATGCTAATAATTTAGTTAGGTAAATTTCGTCTAAATTTTAGATGTTAAACTATATTTTCTTACTGTGAGATTTATTTTAGAGATAAAACTTAAGCCGTTGAGTAGAAAAATGTAAACATTACTAAAATTAACGTAATTTTTGAAAATGAAATTCTGTTAATCATGTTCCTGTCTTAGTCTTAGAGAGATAAAGATCTCAAAAACATGTATGTTGAGTTTCACATTTATCAGATTTGTCGTTGACCCAGCATATTTACGGAAAAAACCCTTAAAAACCAGAGCCTGGTCTTAAACCCTGCCTTTGCTTCGCCGTAGTCGAGTAAAAATATAGTCTATGACACTTTATACCTGAAGACGAATCGATTGACACCTTGCTTGAATAAATCGGTCCGATAGGGGCGACGCTATGGTGGAACATCCACATACATATATACATACGTACATGCATACAATAAACTGTTAAACTCATTACCCGTTCCTTGCTACAGTCTATGTATGTGGGTATGTGGATGTTCCACCATACCATCGCCCCTTTTGGTCCGATTTCGATAAGCGGGGTGTTATAGGCTTTTTACCTGAATATGGTAAGGCAAAGGAAGGGTTATGAGTTCAAACAAAAAACTTGGTCCGATTTTGACACAGCAGTTGTCAATCGATCTGTCTTCATCGCAAGAATGTCATAGGTTATTTATGACCCGACCGTAGTCGGGTTTTAGTTTTTGAACGTATGTCTTGTTTCAAAAGAGTCGGGTTGTTTATGAAGTGTCAATAAAATTAGCTTTACTCTTAAACAAATTAGGTATCTTATTATTACTTCTCCGATATCAGCTATCCAATTTTAGGTTCTAAAAATCTAATAATCACTTTTTTCATTTTTTACATTTTTTTCCAAATCGAATAACCATTGGATCAAGAACGTTCAAATTATATAAATACCTACCAAAGTTAAATTATGCAAAAATGACACCTTAAGTGCCTAAAAACTCATTTTAATAATATACAATGTTTTATATTGCGAGAGAAGCCTTAGATTGTTTAGTTATGTTAACAAGTTTTCTCACTTAGATATCACGCTGGCAAGATGGGATGGAACGACGTTAAAGTTTCAGAGAAAAAACCTTAGCGAGGGATAAAAGTAGAGGCTTTTTGTAACACACTTTATTTGAGAATTTGTGATGTTGTTTTTGAGATGGAATTTTATTTTATTCGTCAACGAGGACTTCAAAAATTGAGCCAGTTAGGTACCAAGAGCCTACAAAAATAACTTAAAATCATAAATAATTTAGTATCTAAACTAAGTTACAAAAAATGCTAATAAGTTTGTGAAAAATTAATTGTCAAATTTAAGGTACATAGTTAAAAATGAGAAGATTAGGTACCTGGGTGTGGACCGCATACATTATGTGCAACGTACATAATTGTCATTCTTTGGGCTCAGTCGTAATTGGAGTGGCATTTTTGTAGCAGTGAATCTCATTAGCGCTACAGTCTGCGTATGTGTTCTTGATGAACATGAGTCATGACAGTGCGAATGTAGCTATGTGGGTGTGTTTGTTTATAAGTTGTATTTAGTCGTATTATTTATTTTGTGAACTTAAATCGTGCCTCTGATTTTTCTCTTTCAACAATTTGCTCCGGTTTCAAATAAAAATCAAGGCAAGTTTAAAGAGTTGTACCTTCCTACAATAAGTTTGATGCAGCATGCGATGAGCGTAACGGTGTAAGTAGTGCAACTTAGAATTCAAAGAAACCGGTTTCAGTCCTAGGCCACCAATGACTTTCTAAGTTATGTGCGGTTTTCCATCGCTCCGTGCTTCGCAAGGCATGTTAAGCTGTCGGTCTCGGCTGTTACTAATAAATAGTAGTGACAATGTCTGACACCAGAGGCTACCTCATACAACAAACATTTTGATAAAAAGTATAGGTAAGAAATAATCATCATCATCATCATCATCATTTCAGCCTTTAAAAGTCCACTGCTGAACATAGGCCTCCCCCAAAGAGCGCCATGACGAGCAATCTTGTGCCACCTCCATCTACCGACTTCCTGCGATGGCTACAATGTCGTCGGTCCATCATGTGGGAAGTCTGCCTACACTTCGCTTGCTGGTTCGTTGTCGCCATTCGAGAACCTTTATTTCCCAGCAGTTGTCGTTTCTGCAAAATATATGGCCTGCCCATTGCCACTTCAACTTGCAAACTCTAAGAGCTATGTTGGTAACCTTGGTTCTTCTACGGTTTTCCTCGTTTCGGATTCTATCGATGAGAAATACTTTTTAAGAAACTTATAGCATGTTTGTATCTTCATTATTTTCCCCTGCCATCAAAATAAAGCGTGAATGCGAATGACGCGTGTCTTTTTTCACTTTGTCAGCATAAAAAGGGAATGGAAAGAGCAAAGAAGTAAATATTAACATTTACTTAGGCAACTTGCATCCCCCTTGCAGTGGAGAGTGACGCCTTGCCAACTGTTACATTTGTGTGTACCAGCTAGTGATGTGATAGTATCCTTAATGTACGGTAAAAGACGGAATAGGTACTGCAAACTTCAACATAAGGAGATCTTTAAAAAAAGGGAATATAACTTTGAAGATGACATCTTTTAATATTATTTATTATTTATTTAATACTTTATGTACAAAAATAGTGTACAGAGGAGGACTTAAAGCTATGACAGCATTTTCAGCTAGTCACCTTTACAAGAAAGACGTATAAAGGCGTGCACTCGAGATATGGACAGTAAAAAAGAAATTATAAATTTATAAAAATATAACAAGAAACATAACAACAACCACAACAAACAATAACAACATTCATGTCATATAAGATAAGTATGTGGTCTTCATCTATAATAATTTATTTCTAGACAATTTTTGATTGAACATTTTAAACTTTCTGGAATTGAAATTCTTGTTAAAAGATTTCGTTCAAGATGATACTAACTTGGGCGCGAAAAATATTAGTCTTATATACTTAAACCTTTGATTGTCGACTTTAAATAGGGACAAGGCAAGGGGGGGGGGTGCCTTTATTTAACTAACAACTACTGCTAAATATAACAAGCTACCTGCCTACTACATGGAACAGTTGGGCAACCCATGTGCCACAACAGGCTTATAGGTAGTCCAAGTATTTTAGCCCACTACCAGTTGGCAGCAAACCCAGCATGCTGGCGGCATTGAATAAGTAGGTAGATAATCTAAATCTTAACATCAATCGTCATTTGCAGCTATTTTTCTACCCACACGTTTTGATCCATACATGTTGACATAAGAACAAAATCAAGTGAAGCACATCTTTTACTGAAATAAAGTATTTTATTTCAAAAATTACTCGGACAGTGGATCGAGATATTTCCTCTTGTGGCTAAAATTGCTCGTATGATGGAAATCCCTTGTCACGTGTCTTTAAAAAGCAAAGCTTTTTTGGTAGATAGGTAATATTCCTAAGGTATATTTTCTACGACTAATGGTAAAGTTTCTTAAAGTCTGTTGTATGAGGGTACATTACTATGAAGCTTGTGAATAATGAAGGCTACATAAATCGATTTATTTTAATTCACTATTACCCTAATATAATGAATATGACCTTTGCGAGTTCTCATACATAAATTCTGAGTATCTAAAACTTAATCAATTATAATAAAAAAAAAAAAATATGAAGGGGCAATCTTTCTCAGTAGCGAGAGAATAAAAAAGTTTATCACATATCGGGTAAAAATTTTAATACAGCAAGAGTCTACAACTACTACGATACTTTTTTAACAAGACAGATGCAAAATTTTCAAAATGGCGTAAGTATAGAAGTACAAATACTCAAATTGGCATTATCTTTTTTCTTTTTTAAGCGACTTCAGAAAAGGAGACGGTTATATGTTCGGCTGTATGTATGTTTTTTGTATTAAAATTTATACTGAAAGGAAATAGTAATCGGCTTAGCTTTTCATCATTCCGGGACAGATGGCGGTAATGCGTTCTCTTAAATAAAATAGAAGCTTATTGGACACATAGGATGTTGGTACTTTTAATTACACTTTTACTTTAGGAGCTAACTTTTTTATATACATGTGACAGACAATACGAGCAGGTCGTTTGCCTAATGGTTAGCGCCACTCATGTCCATATACCATTGTTGCAAAATTTTACGCGGCTCTACGCTGCACTCGTCTCCTTGGTTTTTAGTATGTTCAAGTCAAGAGTGAATCGTTATCTACTAGGTAAGCGTGCTACACCTTCAACCATATCGTCGCTTTAAAACAGGTGAGATCGTGGTCAAACGATTGCCTAGTTTGTAATAAAAAAAAACTCATATGCTCAGTAATTTCACTGGAAACATTCCTCTTCTAACCGGAACACAGTCATGTTTACCTACTACTGCTCGGCGGTTGAATACTGATACAGGCACATTCCCAGGCAGATCTCAATAGACGCCTACTACTTCACAAAACCACACTAACTGTAAAGCGAGTAATACATGAAATCAATTTACAATAAACACAGAATTATGTATGAATACATAGTTATACATAATTTAAAGAAACAAGGAAAAACAAATTTATTTTTTTTGTACCTAATTTCGTTTTATCACAAAAACCAACAAAAATATATTTAACCGTAAGAAATTGCAAGTATTCAGCCTTTGCAAGGCTTGCAAACAATAATAAGTAAAATAATAAAATGTTTATTGTTTGTTTGTCGTAGTGCTGGCCTCTGGTGTCAGAGTTTGTCAGGCCGCCCGAGGGCCTCTGACATGGCTTAACGACTGCTTTTAATCAATAACAGCCGGGACCGACAGCATAACGTGTCCTCCGAAGCACGGAGCGATGGAAATCCGCACATAACTTAGAAAAGTCATTGGTGCGGAGCCTAAGATCGAACCCAGTATAGATAGATTCTAAGTTGCACCATTGAACCATAAGGCAACCATCGCATAAATAATTGCATAGTGAGCTTGCTAAATGCCTGAAGCCAGTGATCTGAGAGAAGATACGAGTTAATTTTCAGTATTTAAGACGTGTTATTAAATAAGTCTAATATTACCTCTAACGACCTTTGTTACAATGTAAGACGACGCGCCCTTTTCGAAATAATATTTCCATTTTAACTGGTGTCAGAGCACTTTGACAAGTTTAATTAAAGTCTATGCAAGAACATATCAACGCAGAACGTGCTAAGAAAATAAAAGCAAAATTTAAAATAAGACTACTTTAACTACAGCTCTGAAGAATTCAAATTTACTCACTGAAAGTCTACGTTTTATCTTTGAAGTAAAACCATATATAAGGTTTATAGCGAAATCTACTTCGTATATTGTCTTTACATTTTCAAGCGCGATAAAAATATTTTTAGTACTTTGCGTTCCTATGCCGTTGATTTCATTGGAATTGGGAAGATTATATACTAGCTCCTCGGGCGAGGACCGCATAAATTAGGTGCAAAGCACATAATTGGTCTTAGAATCGGAGTGGCGTTTATATAGCAGGCCTTAGCGTTGACAATTATTTTTAACTCATTCGCGCTCAGTCTGCGTATGTCTCTTTATCTTTGTTAAGCTGTATGGGTTTGTTTGCCTGTAGTTTTATATAGTCAAGTTTTTGTTTTAGTGATATTAGATCGTGCCGCATCTTCCCCCCTTTAACGGGATCTATGACCTATGAATATTATTCTGGTGTGAAATAATGCAGATGTTTTAAAATGAAAATTTCTTTATTCCATAGATAATAGTAATATTTCAGGAATATCGATACAATATAAGTACTCGTATATCGATATAACCTCATTACCATTCATAGAATTTGAACACGTCTGAACCCTTTTAGGGTAATCGAATACAGCTCTCATCTTTCGGACATTCAAACGGGCATTTTGTATGATTATATTCTTTTGTATATTTCAATATCGAATGGAAATATTATGATGAAACTATTCTCTTATTTATTAACTAACTGAGACCGCGGCTTTGCTCGCGTGATCATATTTGTCTGTGTCTGAAAGTAACATAAGTGTTATTTCAGGACCAAAAGTACTATTGTAACTTTAAACTTTCGCGATTCGAACACATGGTTATATATTTAAACGGGAATTAATCACGCTGAAAACTTAATATTTATTTACCTCGACGTTAAACCGCCAGATAAATAAATCTGCAATCGCTGAGCATTTGCTCGAATCGGTCCCTAATCTCTGGATAGAACTCCATGACCCGAAGATCCTCTCCACGGAACGTCACTACTACTCCAGGATTGTACGTGAAGCGATTAAAATTAAAAAGTATCCCATTTTCAACCGAGAGAATGGTTTCAAGTTGGCTGCGTCCTGGAATCCCGTGATAAGCAAGTGTTCGCGGCGCGGTTTATGTCAGAAGAAATCTGCAGATGTCGTTAGTGTCGTGTGTCGTGACAATTCAGAATTTTTATAAAACCAAATGCGGGTAGTTGGAGACAACGCTCGCCCTTCTCGACGCTGACACCCGCTACTTGAGTCTTCTCGTGACCACTATCAACTTGATCGAAACGTCGTAAATAAATATTAAGTGTTCAGTGCGATTAAGTCCCGTTTATATATATATATATATATAACAAAAGTACTATAATATACATTTCATCAAAAGTCGTTCAGCTGACAGAGTTTTTTTCACTAATTGCTTGGTTTCTATTAATCAGATTGAGATACAAAGTAAATCACATTTTAAGTCAAAACCTAAGCTCTCCTACAATATTTCAAACACATTTTTTCTAAATGTTATATTCTTGTTCAGTACCTTATTTTAAGACACCAAGCGTATTTTCAAAAATTATCATTTTTGCACAGACTTTTTGTTCCTTACTATTTTATTAGACCGGCGCAAAATCGATGCACTCGAAATGTGGTGCTGGCGGCGACTGTTGCGGATCCCTTGGACAGCGTTTCGGACTAACGTTTCGATTTTGGAGGAATTAAAAATCAATGAGAGATTATCGTCGACTGTGCAGATACGAATCCTCAAATACTTCGGACACATTGTTCGAAATGAACACTCCATAGAACGACTTGTTGTCCAGGGACAAATGGAAGGCAAGTGGTTACGCGGACGATCACCCACGCGTTGGACAGACCTTATAAAATCTACAACACAAACCTCCATAGTCCAATGTTCTTGAGACGCTGAGGACCGCAACAAATGGAGGCGCATCGCGGGGGCCAAAGAAAACCACGTCAACCACGACCACTCTGTCAAGAGTGTACGACTGAAGAGGAGGATTTTATTAAAAGTATAGAAGATAGATAATTTGCTTATTTTACATCGAGCTGAAACTACTGACACAGTACATATACAGTTCTGTAAAGACTATATATATGTACTATGCTACTGATGTTATCATTCATCTTTATTACCTGTTTTTTTTGCCAGTTTGTATTTGTAAGTTTAAAAACCTAATTCAAGGAAGCATAAAATTTTGCTCTATATTTTTATAAAGATTACGAATTTTACTTAGAACTAAGCCATGCAAAAAATAAGTGTATTATGTTGATGCACCTTTTTTGTTTTTTTTTTGCTTTCAAATATTAATACTGAACTGGAAAAAAAACATCATCATCATCTGCCTATATCTGTCCACTGCTGGACGTAGGCCTCTTCTAATGCATGATTTTCGGTATTCAGCTACCCTCATCAGAATGGATGCTGAAAGAGAATTCTTCCAGCCGTTTTTCGCAGGGTGCACTCCACCAGGCCAAAAAAGAGGGAAAAAAGTGTGTCAGTTAAATCTTGAATTTGATGAGATCACAGAAATATAGAACATTATTATATTTCAATTGGACGATATATTTTTTAATACATAAAAACTTGAGAGAGATATACAGAGTATTTTTAACAGCTTTTTTCTCCATAGATAAAAGCAGAGTACAAAAGAAACAGAGACACAGAAATAGAGTTTTCAATACCCCACATTTAGATAGCGACCTTATAACTCCTCCGACAAATTGCTTTGTATAATTCATGAAGGTCCAGGTGACAGGGGTTGCCAATTCCACCCCAAAATATGTGCATATATTGTACTTGTAACACTACTACGGTTTGTCCGCAAATTGGTAAAGAATACCCTCAATTTGGGCTTGTTTTTCATTATTTTGAAAGCGTTTTGTTGTCTCTGTTTTTTATTTTTATTCAACGAAATGTTTTTATTTTTTGGACAAACATTTGTGCTGTGAATTTATTTGATGGAAATTGGAATCTATTTTAAATTATTTTTACTTATTCATCAGCGTTAGTTTTTTTACTTGACCTTATTTGATATTATATATTATACTAGCTGCTCTACCCTATGGCTTTGCCCGCAGTTTTCTTGTTATCACAAGAGTAAAAAAATAAGTAAAAACTAGCTTAAACTATGTCCATCTGGAATAGTGTAGCTTTCTATCAAAGAAAGTTTTTTAAATCCGTTAAGTATATTTTGAGTTTATCCATTAACATACATACAAAAAGACATAAGTTCAAAAACTAAAACCCAACTACGGTCGGGTAAAAAATAGCCTGACACTCTTTCGAAGAAGATGAATCGACTCGATCTCACTTGTCAAAATCGGACCAAGGTTTGAGTTTGAACACGTAAGCCTTCCTTTGCCTTGCCGCAGATAGGTAAGAAATAGCCTATGACATTCTATACATGAAGACATATCGATTGAAACCTCACTTGTCAAAATTGGACCAAAGTTTTAGTTTGAACACATTAACCTTACTTTGGCTTGTCGTAGGCGGGTAAAAAAAATATCTATGTCACTTTTTACCAGAAGAAGAATCGATCGAACTTGTTTGTCAAAATCGTACCTATAGGGGCGACGCTATGGTGGAACACCCACATAACCACATACATAGATACATACATACCTATATACATAGACTGTTAAAGTCATTTCCCTTCCCTTGCTTCCCTGTAGATGGGTAAAGTCGAGATGTGATGGAAGATTTGCCTCGCTCTGGTAGGCCATCAACGTCTTCAACTGAAGTTAACATCGCAAAAGTGAGGGAAATAGTGACTGAAAATCCTCATTCAAGTTTGAGAGAGATAGACGTTAAACATTCTGTGTCTTACGAGTCAATCCGTATTTTAAATAATCAATTGGGTGTGAAACATGTTGCCTCTCGGCTAGTCCCAAAAGGCCCAAATTTTCTCCAAAAGCTCATTTGCATAAGAGTCGCTGAGGACATGCTAGAACGAGTCAATTCCAACCCAACATTTAAGAAACGCATTGTTACTGGTGACAATACATGGGTTTACGAGTTTGACATGCAAACTATTATTATTTTTTATTTTTTATTGGATGGCTTCTGCGGAAGCACTGGCCTACTAGCAATTTCGCCAATGTCAAGTGTATTATAGTTTAAAGTAATGTCACGTCACAGTCAATTATTGTCAAAGTCACGAATCAGTAAAATGGTGGACATTTACTGAAACTTCCGAGGGAGATTTTGAAAAATCACAAAATGCCATTTATTTCTGCGTTTGATTCTTTTGCCCGCACTCGTGCACGTTAACGAACACCTAATGGTTAATATTCCACCAATATTACACATTAACACTCGAAGATACACAAGATTGAGAATAAAATCTAACTCTACATCACAACAATTTGAATTTTTTCAAAAAACCCCTGACATGCAAACTAGTCAACAAGCTTCGGAGTGGCACCTTCCAACTGAACTGAAACCGAAAAAAAAACACGCCAAAGTCGATCAAAAGTCAAAGTCATATTGACTGTTTTCTTTGACTATCGCGGTGTTCTGCATTCGGAATTCTTGCCAGAAGGTTAAACGGTAAACAAAGAATCATTGTAAACGAATTTTTGACTAAAACTCAACAAATACCATCGAGCAACCACCTTATTTACCAGATATCGCTCCAGCTGACTTCTTTCTTTTTCTTTACCTCAAATTATAACTTCGTGGCACCCGTGTTCATTCGGTAGAAGACATAAAGGAGAATACGGGGGGACAACTGAACTCAATCGAGAAAAAGCGTTTAAAAATATTTTGATGATTGGCTTATTCGTTGGTGTAAATATATCGTTTTTGAAGACTTTGAAGGCGTTAAAATAAATTTGGATGAAATATTATTGATCGTTTCCCGGTACTTTCTTGACAGAGTAAAACATTTCAAAAGGGCTAAGTGACATTAACGATACAATAAATTATAGTTAAAGAAAATAAAACCATAACTTTTCATACAAAGTAAGTGTTAAATGATTTGAGCCATATAAAAAAAGAAAGAAAAAAAACATCATATTAATTGATAATAAGAGAAAATGTGGCCGAGGGTACTTGAGCATATGCAGATCTAGAAAGACTCCAGCCTTGAAGACACCCAAAATGATCTTAATAAAACTAACAATATGTCAAACATTCCTCGCATAATCAGGGTTTTTTACTTCAAAGACCTTATTTGTTTATCCGTAACACTTTTCAGGAACCTCTGAATAGTATATTGATTGGTAAAAGGAAATGGTGAATATCTAAAAAGGGGATAGAATATTTTGAATACCTACCAAGTTCAGGGATTTTATGTGTGCCAACTACTGTGTGTAGATTACTTTATCGAGCAGAAAGTGAATCATTGCTGCACCGAGTGTTAGTTTGGGGCTTTAGCGAGGGCTCTAAAAACACGAGTGTAGCAACAAGTCACTTGAGCGTGTGACGAGGTCCAAACCGCTTTCATAATAATACTCATTTGATCTCTTAATTCTTTCATAATCCATTTCTTTTCATTTTTGATAGTTGGTCATCATTGATTCATTCTAAATACAAATAACCTGTCATTCGAATATTGATTTTTGGAAAAACCGAAATAATATTATAAAATTCATAAATAAGTTTATTTCAAATATATATATGAGACTATATATTTAATATATATATATATATATATATATATATATATGAATACCTTCGTAAGCCACTGTTTTATAATCATCTCCTCCTGTTCCTATCTCCTGTGCTCCTAATTGAATCCTGACCTTTTGTGTTGTCCACTGAGGCTTGGTCCCTGGGCTGGTGGAGCAAGCTCAAAGCCTAGGACCGCCTCGTGACAAGCGAACGTGAGTAATCTGCTTTTCTTTCCACTACAAAGTAATATCACAATTGTTCACCTAAATGTAAGCAGTATAATTTTCAGTCACATTGACTTTTAAATTCACGCCAATTCCGTCGCGCTCATGTTTAAACAAGACATAAGTTCGAAAACTATAACCCGACTAAGGTCGTGAAAAAAACGCCTATGACACTTGTGATGAAAACGAATCGATTGATACCCCGCTTGTCAAATTCGGACCACAGTTTTAGTTTGAACACAAAACCCTTCATTTGCTACGCTGTAGTTGGGTAAAAGAATAGCCTATGACACTATACCTGAAGACGAATCGATTGACACCTCGATTGTCAAAATCGGACCAATAGGGTGACGCTATGGTGGAACATCCACATACTTAAATACATAAATATATGTACACATTAAAACATACATGACGCCCGTTATTACATTTGCTGTCTGCGTCTCCGAAATCTTGAGCACCCTAACATCTCGGTGATTTGGGTGCTTGTGGACACGGGCATAGAGAAAATTATGTATGCTTGTGTGTACCGCTCACACAGCGGAGATAGGGGGACGACTTTAATGATATACTATCTAGGTGAGGCGATAAGTGTGGCCCAACAGCGTTACCCATCTGCACAATTGGTGTTTTTGGGGAATTTTAACGCCCACCACAAAGAGTGGCTTGTCCCATACCAAAAAACCGACCACGCTGGTAGGGAGACGTGGAAGCTTGCTCTGACGTTAAATCTCTCTCAGCTGGTGCAGGAGCCGACACGGGTACCTGACCGTGACGGTGACACTACCAACTGTCTCGACCTGTTGATGACGACTGAACCAGACCGATACTCCGTATCAGTATCTCCACCTCTTGGTAGCTCTAATCACTGCCTGGTTAAGTCCATCTCAGTGTATTCCCCACCTGATCCTAGTCGCTTGTTACGCGTGCGCACGCGCAGTATGCGCGTGGTAGCTTTTTCACGCGCGAGCAAGGTAGTAGGCGCATGTGGAGTTACAACTCAGCGGATTGGGACAAGATGCGGCCATTCCTTGCATCGTACCCTTGGCGGCAAACATGTTTCACTTCCCAGGACCCGTCGAATTGCGCACCTGCTGTTACAGAAGTAATATATCAGGCAATGGAATATTTGATAACATTCAGAGACAAGACTCTTTTCAGCCAAGCTCAGCCTTGGTTTGGATCCAGCTGTGGTCGTGCTGTGGCTCTAAAGCGAGCGGCATATCTAGACTGGGCTGATGCTCGAAAGCGCAAATCTTCTGATATTCGGGCTCAGAAAAGAAAAATCAACGTTGCCGCTAAGACCTGCAAGAAGATACTTAGGAAGGCTCATTTTGATCACGGAAGTCGAATTGGGGTCAACTGGCTTCATACTCCGCGGGTAACAACGCTTTTTGGTCCCTGGCCAAGTCGGTTGAAGCCCCTCACTGCCACCATTGCTGAAACCTGATGAATCACTGGCTCACACTGCTGGAGACAAAGCGAATTTATTTGCTTGTCTTTTTGCAGAAGCTTCGCATCTGGACGCTTCCGGCAAGATACCTTCCTGCCTTCCTCACTGCGGAGGTTTTATGCCCAAAATTTGCATTCGCCAGAAGGAGGTTCTCAGAACGCTTCGAGCTCTAGATGTGAACAAGTCCTGATGGCATTCTAGCGATTGTGTTGAAAAACTGTGCGCCTGTTTTTTTTTTTCTTTTTCTTTTTATTCCTTTGAATGACGAGACCGGCAGGTCGCTCGCCTGGTGGTAAGCGTCACGCCTGTCCATAACAGCTGCAGTGCCACCCAGAACTTAGGTTGCAAAGTCTTGCACGTCACTGCACTGCGCGCTGAGACATTGATTGTTAAGTCTCATTGCTCAGTAATTTCGCTGGAAACATTGCCCTTCAAACCGAAACACAGATATGTTTACACACTACTGCTTGGCGGTTGAATAACTGACAAAGGTGTGGTACTTCCCAAAGCGGACTCTTGCGTAAGAGGCCTACCACTACAACCCATCAGGTCTCCCATCTTAACGCGTTTGTAGCTCCTCTCTCTTCACTCAGATAAAGTTCCGAAGAACTGGAAGCTTGCCAATGTACAACCAGTACCAAAAAAGGATAGTCGTGCTGATCCGGCCAATTATCGTCCCATTTTGACAACCTCCTTACTCTGTAAGTGTATGGAGCATGTCCTAAACATTAGGCTCTTGGCATACCTTGAGGACAATGATCTCCTCAGTGACCGGCAATACGGATTTCGCCGAAACCGGTCTACTGGGGATCTTCTCGCGTATGCCACTCACGTACTGAGCGAAGCCATCGAGATGCATGATGAGCCACTTGCCGTCTCCCTTGACATATCGAGGGCATTTGATCGGGTCTGGCACGATGGCCTTTTAAACAAGGTTCCCTCATATGGTTTAGCTGTTAGCTTATGCAATTGGATAGTTGATTTCTTGAGGGAACGATCTATTCGAGTAGTCCTAGAAGGCTGCTTGTCTGATCAAATGGCTATCAATGCCAGTGTACCTCAGGTATTGGTTCTCTAGACTACACTGTTTTTACTACACATTAATGACCTTCTGAAGCCCGGTACCTTTGAGTATGCTGATGATAGTACTGTAGTTGAGAGATACACTTCCAACGTTCAAGCCAGCTGTGACGCTGTCCAGTTTTGAGAGAGGCTATGGTAGAATGTTTAAATTTAGCCTTAGAAGCCCTGTCCGATTGGAGTGATTCTAACCTGGTTAAATTTAATGCTACTAAAACGCAGGCGTGTTTGTTTTCTACTAAAAAGAGTCCTCTAAACCGATCTCCGTCTTTCCAAAGTGTTACAATAACAATAGGCGACCATCTGGACCTATTAGGTGTCGAACTCACATCAAACCTGAGTTTTGGGTCTTATATTGAATCCAAAGCCAAGGTAGCTGCAAAAAACTTGGTATTTTGTCTACTTCACACCGGGACAGCTTTTGAATCTTTATCAAGCACAAGTCCGATCTTGTATGGAGTACTGATGCCAGCTCTAGGACAGTTCTGCCAAGTAACAGTTCGAGTCTTTGGATTCAATTAAGAGACGTGCTATCGCGCTCATTGGGGGTGATACTCTAGTAAAGAGTAAGCTTCAAAGTCTGGCGCATCGACGTGAGGTAGCAAGCCTGTCGGTATTCTACAGATTGCACTATGGAGAGTGTGCACAAGAACTGCACAACCTGATTCCCCCATTACATTTCCATCACCGTACGACTAGACGATCAGCAAAGCGTCACCCTTTTATGGTTGAAATACCTCGCACAAAAACGAAGCATTATGCTTCTTCATTTATAACCATTCATTTACGGTAAATTATAACCCAGGTGTGTTCAAGTCAATAGTGAATAGGTATCTACTAGGCAAGCGTGCTACACCTTCGACCACATCATCGCTTTCCATCACCATCCATTACGTTATGCACGAACATACAGATAGAAAGAAACAATTAAAAAAAAGAAGTTCATTCGCTGATTTTAAGACCCCTGGACCAATTATTTTTTAATTAACAAAAAGTACAGACTTCTTACTACTTTATTCTATGTATAGCTTATTTTTATCACTGTCTAGGCAATCGTTTAACCACGATCTCACCTGATGGAAAGCGATGATGTGGTTGAAAGTGTAGCACGTTTGCCGAGTAGATACCTATTCACTCTTGACTTGAACACACCAGGGTTATATATTACCGGAAACACTGACGAGGGCTGGGCATTCCACTCCTTAGAAATTCTTATAATAAATGAAGGAGCGTTACGTTTCGTTCTTGTACGAGGTATTTCAACCATAAAAGGATGGCGCTTTGCCGATCGTCCAGTCGCACGGTAATGGAAAGGTAATGAGGGAATCAGATTGTGCAGTTCTTGTGCACACTTTCCATATTGCAATCTGTAGAATACCGACAGGCTTGCTACCTCACGTCATTGCGCCAGACTTTGAAGCCTACTCTTTACCATAGTGTCATCTCCAATGAGCCCCATAGCACGTCTCTCAATTGAATCTAAAGCCTCGAGCTGATACTTGGCAGAACCGTCCCAGAGGCGGCAGCAGTACTCCATACAAGATCGGACCTGTGCTTGATAAAGATTCAAAAGCTGTCCCGGTGTGAAGTACCGCCTAACCTTAGACAAGATACCATATTTTTTTTTGCAGCTACCTTGGTTTTGGATCTTGGCTTTGGATTTAATGTAAGACCCAAAATTCAGGTTCAATGTTAGTTCGACACCCAAAAGCTCCAGATGGTCGCCTACTGGTATTGTTACACTACCGAAAGACGGAGATCGGTTAAGAGGACTCTTTTTAGCAGGGAACAAATACGCCGGCGTTTTAGTAGCATTAAACTTAACCAGGTTAGCATCGTCCCAATCGGACACGGCTTCTAAGGCTAAATTCAAACCATTATTATAACTCTAAGTTATTAGAATAAGAGAAGTAAAATTACATGACAAACTCTTCCGGCGAAGTAAATTAACCTTTTTCCCGAATTAAACGAAAAACTATCGGGAGAGTCGGCAAAGAAGTAACATGGCGGAAAGTTCGAGTCCCCGGACGCTAGACGCTAGTACGGCTCGCAACAAAAATTTAATTTTGCTTCTGAACTTCGTATGGCCTCTCTTAAAATACTGACACCGTACACGATGAACTTTTCTTATTAGAGATCACTGGCGATGCGGCAAACTAAGAATGGATGAACACATAAACTTGTACTCGCACAAAAAAAATAGAATAGTTTTTCATGGCTTGAATTGTAGGGTCTATCCCACTAGTCCCATTATGGATTATGAAGGAATTTCACAAGACATCTCCTAACCCTAAGTAATAGGACTACGTATACGTATCTCACTAATATTATAAAGAGGAAAGATTTGATTGTTTGTATGTTAGTTTGTTTGTAATGGATAAACTCAAATATACTGAACCAGTTTTACAAATTCTTTCACCGGTAGATAGCTTAATTATCAGCGAGTAACATGGGCAGAACTTTATTTAAAAAAAAATGAGATCCCTACGAACATTGGAATAATGTAACCCAAGGTATCAAAAACTAAGAACGGAATGACGTTGCCTTGGAAACGATATAATAACAAGTCTGTCAAGTAGGTGAGTAATAATGTAGTTGTCTATGGTTAAAAATCACTGCTGCCAATGATTTTGAATTATGCTTACTGTCGTATTTTTTTTAGAACTTACGGCGTGTAAGTATATGAAAATCCACACCAATATATAAAAGTGAAACGTTGTCTGTTTGTTTGGGGAGTTTTAACGCGGTAAGGGCTGAACGGATTTTGATGAAATTTGGAATGGAGATAGCTTATACCGTGGAATAAAACATAGGATACTTTCCATCATCACCATCATCATCATCGTCATCATCATACTTCACTCTCAAACGGCTGAACGGATTTTGGTAAAATTTGTAATGGAGATAGCTTATACCCTGGAATAAAACATAGGATACGTTTCTTAATCATCATCATCATCAAACTTTACTCTCAAACGGCTAAACGGATTTATATGAAATTTGGAATGAAGATAGCTTATACTCTGGAATGACACATAGGATACGTTTTATCGTCATCATCATACTTCACTCTCAAACAACTGAACCAATTTTGATTAAATTTGGAATGGAGATATCTTATATCCTGAAATAACACATAGGATACTTTCATTATCATCATCATCCCGCACGCGGGTGAAACCGCGGAGCCCAGCTCGTTGACTTATTATTATAATATAAACTGTCAAATGACTGACGTTATTGTGCACGACGCATGTCAGTCATTGCACATTTTAAATCGACTTTTAAAAAGAAGAGGTTTTCTTGTCGTCTATATTTATATTTTTATTTTGTTGTATGTTTGTAACCTCATATCTCTTAAACTACTGAACCGAATTGGAAAAAATAAGTTGTTTTATGTTTTTTTTTTGTTTTTTGTT
The DNA here is from genome assembly GCA_946251855.1 of Alsophila aescularia. NCBI lineage: Eukaryota > Metazoa > Arthropoda > Insecta > Lepidoptera > Geometridae > Alsophila > Alsophila aescularia. The sequence goes on along the minus strand of OX276380.1, from coordinate 17,173,761 downwards.
TATTTTGCCTCAAAACTTTAGGATTTCTAAACAAATTTTGGGTGATTATTATTCTATTCAAAAGGATAAGCTTTCAAAATTGGTTCAACAGTTTTATTAGAAAATCTATTTGTTTTTGTGTTTATATTCTCTAGTATCTTCGGGATTTTTGAACCGAATTAGAAAATTATTTTTACCTGAAATAAATTACCTCTAGTGTAGTACTGAATAAATTTCATCTAAATTGGTTTATTAGCTTTATACGAACTTTAATTTAATTCACTGGGTTTGTTTGGGACAAGTTTGTTAATCCATCATACAATTTTAAACCATTTAACGACGTCCACTAAAGCTGAAGTTTGGCACACGGGTGTAGTTCTCATGACAATACAATATTATGGTACTATTGAGCTGGTCTGATGATGGAGCCGAAAGGTAGTCACAGGAACTCAACAATCAAATGATCGAATCCCTTCGAATTTGGGCCCATTTGTTTTGTCTTGGTGATTCTCTGGTCATATGTGTAATCCAAGGTCTGATGATGGAGCTGGAAGGTAGTTGCAGGAACTCAACAATCATGTGAAGGATCTCCTTCTTTTTTAGGTTTATTTGATTGGTTTCGATTAGTTCTCAGGTCTTACTAATGGTCTCGATTTGTTTTTTTTTATAATACTTACGTAATTTTGTATATGTTATTGTTTGTGCGTTCCCTCATATCTACACTTCGTACTTTATATTTAGATTACTAACTTTGTTTTCATTTGAAAAAGTTCCAGTGAAGACAATATTTTCATCAAAACTGATTTAGTAGTTTTATAAGTAACTAGCTGATGCCCGCGGCTTTGCACGCGTGGTCATTTTAATATATAGCCTATGACACTCAGAAATAACGTGGCTTTCTATTGGTAAAAGAATTTTCCAAAGTAGATCCAGAGATTCACAACCTCACAAACTCACAAAATTTACCTCTTTATAATATTAGTATAGATAGTATAGATTCGGCCTTGGTTTTAATTTGCCAACGTCTTCTTAAAGTGAGTTTAACATTTTTTTCACTGGCGTATATTCCTTCCAATGTTTGTTTATGCCCTTGAAATCAAGAAATAAAATTAATTTGCAAAAACTATATAAAACGAGTTCTCATTTTTTTATTTTGTATGCTAGCACTAATAAAGAATAAAATAATCTAATTGAACAGGAATAAATATTAATAGTGTAAATAAGAAAAAAATGTATAATTTCAAAAAAATTGTGGGGTGCATGGGTCAAAATATTTATAACTATTGACCCATGCACCCCACGATTTTTTTTAAATTAAATATTTTTTTCTTATTTACACTATTCATATTTATTTTCTACTTTTTAGTTAGGTTTATATATATGAGCGTTTTTTTATTACCTTCTCTTGTATGTTTGTATGTTTGTAACCGACTCCTTTGGACGCTATTTGACCCACTTTAAACGGTCAGATTTCATTCAAATTTTGCACACCTGACAAAGACCGATGACAATGCAATAATTCGAAAAAAAAAACTATCCCATAAATAAACCAAACTAAAAAGTAGAAAATAATTAATGGTTTAAAAAAACTAAAAAACACGCTTTATATAGAAAACCAAACTAAAAAATAGAAAATAAATTTTAATTGTGTAAATAAGAAAAAAATGTTTTATTTAAAAAAAAAGCGTAGGGTGCTTTTTAAGATATTATCGAAATGATAATCCTTCTTCTCATATCTGTCAATGAAATATTTATAACTATTGACCCATGCACCCCACTATTTTTTTGAAATAAAACATTTTTTTCTTATTTACACTATTAAAATTTATTTTCTATTTTTTAGTTCGGTTTTTTATATAAAGCGTTTTTTAGTTTTTTTAAACTATTATTAAAGAATAGTACTACCAAACTCTTGCTCCAAGCCTCTGGAGTTCTCCCAATGTTAATAACGGTGCTAAATAACCCCTGAAACTCTCGAAGTACGGGCTTTCCCCTTGCTTTCAAGAGCTCCGAAGTTATTCCATCCTTTCTAGGGGCCTTTCCATTCTTATGTTGTTTGAGCGCCATCTCAATCTCGTCTAGGCTGACGTTGGTTAGTTGGTCAGTATAGTGGAAGGTCAGAATTGCATTTGTGTTAGTACATAGGGCTGCGGAAGTATTTTATAGTACTGACGTAATGCGACCAAAACAAAAGACAACCTGCTAGTGTGAGAGTTTATACAAATCAATTGTCTATTAGAATTGGGCCGGTAGTTATTGGCTTCGTCATTTTTGTTTGCACTTGTTTTACTGATTAAAGCCCGCTTTATGAACCCAGGCTGCTTTCACAGCTCTGCGGACTCTCTGGTCCAGCAGCCCTATTGTCTAACTCTGGTGATAATGGCAATCAAATCCATTACCATTTCCATTGGCGGTTCCAGTTCGCCGTCAAGGGGAATTGTCTAATATTTTCGGTGGTAATCGTCTTGGAAATATTGAATTATTTGTTGTCCATTTCGTTCTTTTCACACACTTAATAAAACAAAAAATTTATGCTCTTGCGTTCCATTTCAAGAAGAACAGCTTTGGGCACTTTTTAGTGCTTTTTTGAACTAAACGGTTGTAAAAATGATAATTTAGCCATAAAAAACAAGTGTTGTGTTTTATTTGTTTATTATAATCTAATTTTTATCAGTTATGCTGTTTAATAAATGGATATTCATCAAAAAATATTCAAGTATATTACAGCCTGACATTGCGTAGAACGAAACGTAGTTGGTTTGCAAATTATTATTTATTCTGGACCAACTACCTATTGTTTGTTTGTTGTTTATTATAACATTCAATAATGAAAATCAAAGAACTCTAATAAAAGGGATGAAATGAAATGAAAATCAAATGGAAAAAAAAGAAACATTAAATAGGTAGGTCACAAGATTTGTGTGAGTTCGTGCGAAACGTGGATAAACCAAAAGTGGAATTGCTTTGTGAGATGTATTGTATGTCGAGGTTATGTTCGTTTCCGGATATAAAATTGACAAATATGCCTTGATTTAGCAACAAATACATACTTATGTACCATATTGTATTTCAGAATGCCATCTGATAAAGTGGTCTTTGCATAGACCTACAATTGGTCATCGAGCTAGAACGAAACTTTGAAAAAATATTTCGCAAGTTCTGACAGTCTTTGGCTTGGCTAAACAGGAATTTTGGTGGACTAATGAATACTATGTATGCACCTATTCGAGTCTACTTTAATTTACCTACTAGGTATATACTAGGTATATGCATTTTCACAAATGCTTATCAATTATCAACATACATATTTTATTTTAATGGATTTTTACCTCATTTCAATGCATACATAATCGGTTATATTTTGTATCATTTTACTTCACAGCACAAACTAAGAAGGAGATATACAGATAAGATACTGTTGCATAACCAATGTTGACTCCTGTAAAACATTCCCCAACAGAACTCAAGCTTTCTGTAGTATCGCAGGTATATTTTGTATTATAATTTATTAACTAGGTAGGTTTATACCTAATAATTATTATTGACTGGCTTGGGTAGAGGCTGGCAGGGAGAAATTCACAATACCCAAAGGGGGTCTTTGTATATTTTTGGTGTACAATAAAGAGTTATCTATCAGTCTATATTTAGTCTCATAGGTAATTAATTGACTATATAATACTGTAGCTACACAGTTACACACCACCTTAAGAAACTGTTAATGTAAGGTGCCTTGTGGGCCCGGAGTAATAATAGGTCCATCCCTTCTCACCCCACGTGTGCTTTGAGCACCAGCCGGGGTTCAGGAGATGGGCTGCAGCTTGCACCTGTGTCAGTATTAATATCTCCAGCTATCACAAAGCCTGATGTAGCTGTAGATAGAGACATACAACAAATTAACCTCTCTTTTGAATTGTTTACAAATTTGATCTAACTCTACAAAAGTAATACTGCACATTACAATATTGACTATGTAGTACTTGTTATGTAGATAATGACAATTAATGATCATAGCTATATCTTTATTTTCAGATTCAGTTCAGTACCTGTCTATCACAGCAAACAGGATCATTTCAAGTTGGATTGCAGCGGGAAGAGATTCATAGCAAGTCCATAAAATGCAAAAGGATGCTGTTTCTCAAATCTACTTGTTATATTTGTATTATAATACGTAGGTATACTATTCTAGTTACTGCACTTTTTTATACCATTTGAATAAAATGGTGTGTTAGAAATATTTACTTTGTTGTTGTGAATTATTATTGCACCTTGCGAGATTCGAACTAGCAACCATTTGTTGACTCTCAGTCAGGGCACTAGCCAATTGTCAAAAGTAGTTACACTGAATGTTAATGACAAAATTAATTTTTCGGTTAACCCCTTACTGTCCACCTCTTGCGACCACCTGGGTGAACCGTGGAAAGTTTTTTTTTCAACGGCTTACTTTTGTCCACCTGGGGTGTTACTTGGGAAATATTTAGTTTCCACTGTCCACCTTGTTATCAAAACTCTTCTGATTTGAAATGCATAGAGATTATGATTATAATTTATTGGTCTATTTTAAATGTTTGTTGATATTTGTTGTTAAACATTGAACATCCATAGATATTATAATAGCCACATGTCAGCAATATTAGGGGCTTGAGAGCCTGTCCATTAGTTTGGAGATGTTGTTTTTCTGCAGTTGGCTACAAATTCGCCCATCAAAATATTCTTCATTTTATGTTTTTGTAGGTTAGTGCCTGTAATCAAATAAATTAGATATGTTAAACTGAAATAAGTGCTAATAGAAGTAAATACCGAAATATTCACTTTGTATTGAACAATATAAATCACAAAAAACCAGTGAACTTTCTGTTTGACTTTCGCAAGTTTGGAAGTCGAATTTTCGGAGAGTTAGTGCCTGAAATTAATAAACCGCAATTAATTATGATACCTAGATTACCCCTTCCCTTTGAACTTACGCAAACAGTCAACTTTTAATTTAATATAACGATAATTTCATCACAAACTCAAAGCCAGTTGATACGAAAGGTTAGGACAGAGCAACCTTTTTCATTTGACATGTCTCGGTGACGATGAAAATTTAGACAATACCAATATAAGTCAAAATATGATGTTTCGTTCATTCATTTCGCTTAAAAACAGCTGATAATGGTGACTCGGTGAAGATCAACGAGGAGATCACCAGTGGAGAGTTAGACAATTCGAATTGGGAGATTCATGTTCATAATGGTGTAAATGAACGTCAGTTTTATTATCACCAGAGTTAGACAATAAGGCTGCTGAGCTAAACTTCTGCACTTTAAACATCAACACGCATTGATCACACCGATTGACTACAGACTAAAGAATTAAGAAGATTTTTAATTATTTTGCTGTAATTTAAAATTCCTTCAAACGTGGTAACTAGGAATTATGTAAAAGAAATAAATTAATATATACGGGACAATTCACATCAATTACCAAGCCCCAAACTAGGATACTCTGTACTATGAGCTTGAGCGACTTCAACATTTTTGTATCAGGTTTATATTTGACTTACGCAAGTATGACCATGTCACTCAATTTCGTGCTAAGCTGAAGTAGCTCCCCATTCGCCGTCGTCGGAATACTCACATTCTTTCTCTTCTCTACATTATACTGTTTAATACTTCCTTCCCGCGCTATTTTAAGGAATGTTTTCAATGACAAGTCTTTTGCTGTACAAGCGGTAAGACTATGGAACTCTTTGCCAGTAACCATAAGGCAAGCGACATCGCTTCAATGTTTTAAAGATCGGGTCAGAAACTTTTATCATTCCACGCTATAACATGTTGCTGTATTTACTTATTTTTATGTTTAATATACTTATGTAGTTTAATGTATTTTGTGTGTAGGTCCTATTTATTTTACTATGTATTATTATTATTAGGATATATGTTTATATGTATGTATTTTTATATTATATATATATATATATATATATATATATATGTTATATAATATATATATGTATATATATATAATATTTTATATATTGTACTTATGGTATTTATAAGTAATATTTTATCGTATTTATATTCTAAAAATATAAATTTATTCTGTTCAGTAAATGTATTCACACTATCGTTCATGAATGTTCATGTTCTCGCTTTATAATCTAAGGTTGCCTGGAAGAGATCGCTGTTTAGTGATAAGGGCGCCGATTGTACTATTTTAAGGGCATTGTTAATGTGCCATAATTTAAGTTTTTTTTGTGCAATAAAGAGTTATCTATCTATATATCTATATATCTATCTATCTATGAGCACTAGGTAATGGATAAACATACATAATTAAGAATATTACATCCACGACTCTGAAATAATCGTTTCTGATCATCACACAAATGATTGCACCTTGCAGGATTTGAACGTACGACCGTTTGATTTCGAAATAGGGTCTCTCGGCAATAGAATAAACGCTCGCCAAGAAAAAATACTCTGTGAATACTTGGGCCAAGTACAGATAGTTTTAGAAGTGACTCTGGAAATCCTTAATTTTTAAGTCTATGGTCAATCGGTCTCCGCCATGTGAAGCGTGTTGATGTATGATGGCCCGCAGTGCAGACGGCCCGGTACGGAACGTCCGCAGAGCTGTGAAAGCAACCTTACCTCGAGCTGCGGACGGCGTTATGCGGAGAGTGGCCATTCTGTACGTTAGTACTTTACAATATAATTATTCTGTGCCTAAGTTAAATATTGCAATTGGGTAAGAACAACTTTGAGAAGGAAGCCAACAGATAAATTCAGCTGGGTTGGGCAGCATTCGGCAAGCTTCGTCAAGTCTTCTCGTCGTCTATACCACAGTGCCTAAAGACAAAGGTCTTCAATCAGTGCGTCCTACCAGTCATGACCTACGATGCCAAAACGTGGACACTCACGGCCAAACTAGTCAACAAATTTAAGGTCGCTCAGCGAGCGAGAGAAAAAAGTATGATAAAAAAGAAAGATAAACCTAAATGTCTACCGGGTTTGCACGCAATGTGCCCCTTCTATTCGGTTCAAGCTGCAATGGGCTCCTTTTACACAATTATGGATTTTAAAAAAAACATTTACATAATGAGCCCTATTTATACTGTTTTAAAGTACTCATATGAAAGGCCCGCTTGAAATGAATAGAATGGCATAGTTAGTTAGATTTTATGAAATATGTCAATTATTCTCTTTTGTTGATATATGAAAGATACAGGATCTTTCATATACTTTATGCTTTATTAAAGTAAGTACACGTCTACATACTTACATTTGACATAAAATGTCTAATTAAGTGCACATTATTTTTTGTATAACAAACAGCTTTCTACACTTTAATTACCTTCCATTAGTTTACCCAATCACATTTTGTCATTTGCCAAAAAAAATGCTGCATTGCACCGCTAGAACTGTAAATCATTTTTATAGCAAACTACATCATTATGGCGCCATAAAATTTAATAGTGCCTGGGGCAACAGCTATTCAACAATATTAAGTTTCTCGAAGACAACGTATATTTGTAAAACAGTAATGAAACTTCATGTAAAAGGTTGTTTTAGCTGGACCAAAAAGAACCGCACCTACTTGAGGATGGCTTTTTATCAAAAAGTAAACAATCATACTGCGCAACAACCAACGATTTTCAAAATATTTTTATCAAATCCATTTTAAAGTTTTATGTAACACAGCTTACACTGAAGAAAAGAAGAGTAGTTGACTCTGTCCAAAAGCGTTTTATTGTGACATTTGCATTGAAGTGCCTAAACCACTTATGAAAAATTGGAATCAGAATTATGCCACAGACATCGGTTTGATAAGATTGGGCATATACTTACTCCACACAGTGAAGCATTTCATATTCATAACTAAAATATATGATGCCAATTTGTTTGAAGAATTTACTTGCATTCGTGCTTTGACAACAGGAAGTAGAAATCTTAAAAACAACCTTATTGTGTTTTAAAGCTGACATTTGAGTGACATCCCGCTTTGTCCAATGGTATTTCACCTTCCTAGGTTGAGTTTCTGCGGTTTTCCTACATCATCATCATTATACTCAGCCTTGTCCACTGCTGCTCGTTGGCCTCTTCTAACTCACGCCACTGAGCTCGGTCTTCAGATCTCTACATCCAGTTTCTACCAGACACTTTTCGCAGGTAAAAACTCCACCTGACCACAAGGCGTCCTACACTACGTTTGCCCATGCGCGGTCTCCACTCGAGATCTCGTCTACCCCTGTGGTTGTCGGTTCTTCGGAAAATGTGACCATCCCACTGACACTTCAGCTTGCTTATATATATATCTTTAGAGCTATGTTGGATCACTTCATTTCTAATCATGTCCTTCAGAGAAACTCCAAGCAGAGCTCTCTCCATAGGTCCCTGAGCGACCTTAAATTTGAGTCAAGCTGTGAGTGTCCACGTTTCGGCTCCGTAGGTCAAGACGCACTGATGGAAGATCAGTTTCATCAGATTTTCTTACAAAAACTTCAAATGGGCAGATTTTAGCTATCTAAATATCGATCATCGATCTGATATATCTATATATATCAGATCGATGGTCGTGGAGTGTATATATACAGTTCACGACGATGTAAAATTTTACATTAATTAGTATCTTTAATTGACGTTAATGTTTTCACATTTACTAGATACACATAATATGAAGCAGAATTACGTTTCTGTCTGTAGGTCCAGTGGCAGGGTATGGATAGTACCTACTCCAACTACGATGTCTTGACAGAGGGATCGGCTTAACATGATTTGATTAAAGAAATAAACACAAAATGTAACATTTTAAATTACAAAACTAAAATAAAAATCAATTAATAAAAGCTAGAAAAATAATAATATAATGTGGCATAAGTGATTACGTGCATTGTTAGAAGCCTAGGTCATGTTCTTCCTACTATTGTTCTACAGAACTTACTACTATCTACACCAATATTTAAAAGTGAAACGTTGTCTGTTTGTTTGTTTGGTGAGCTTCACGTGATAACGGCTAGACGGATTTTGATGAAATTTGGAATGGAGATAACTTATACCCTGGAATAACATACGAGTATAGGAAATTTTTTCATCATCATCAACATCCTTCACGCTCAAACGGCTAAAAGAATTTTGATGAAATTTGTAAGAGAGATAGCACATATAGAATACTTTTATAACAAATAGAATAGAATAGAATAGCTATAACAAATAGAATACTTTTCATCATCGTCATGCAGATGAAACCGCGGAGCGCAGCTAGTCATCACTAAATGTCACAAACTTTTGTTTTTAAATTTGAAAACAACTCGTACGAAGCTTATTTTCTGTCTCATACTTCCTCCTAAAAGTTACGTTAGTTTGCATCACAACAAAACATATTTCTGAACAATTTGCCCGGAACTAGTCACGGAGGAAATTGTGAGGGAAACTTAGAGGATAGATCTTTATCGGTCGATAGAGTTTTGAAAGATGGCTGAAATAACTTTCCTTACGGATAATAAATACTTTTCATGAGGGAAGTATGCATGGACGATGAAAATTGTACGGGAGCCGTACGTTATTGTGGCACTATCATACTTTAGTTTATGGAAAGATTTGGGTGCAAAAAGAAGCCTGGCATTTTAAAAAAACAATTTTAAATAATCGACTCATTTTTTTTTACTTAGGTACATCGCAGTTTAGCTGGAGCGAAGTTTCAACCAAAATCATCTTTTTGGGTACAATATTTGTTCAAATATTAACCCCTGTGTCAAGTGTACACCTATTTGCGTTCTAAGCACAGCAAGTGCGCGTGTGTACAGTGTAAGGGAAACACGAAAGAAGACTGAAAGAGTTTTACGATGAGATAGATAGATTAATGTCTAAAATGAAAGATTTATGAATATGTATGCATGTTGCGCATTCCGTGGACTGCTCATAGAACGAATGACACCATCCTGAAGGAGCTGACCTCGTTAGACACTGTAAGCTTAACTATTTTAATTTAACTATAGCTACAGATAGTAATGCACATCATCCTTTATGGGGGATGCCGACAACAAACAGTAGAGGTGTAGATTTGGTAAATGTTCTTTTCACTACTACTCTCTCTATAGCGAACAGAGGTGCGGAGCCAACCTTCGTCACACGCAGATGCCGCACTATTGTTGATTTAACCTTATTCTCAGACAATAACAAAGAAATTAACACCATTATGAATTGGAGAGTTTCGGAAGAGTCTTCGTGCTCAGACCATAGGTGGATCCGGTTTGAAATGGAACTTAGCAGGGTTCTTCCCGCACCAACTCGTAATCCCTGTAGAACGGACAAGGTGATCTTTTATAGTTCGTTAAAACAGTACCACACTCCCATGTCTACGGGATCACGCCTAAAAAGTACTACTGATATTGAGCAGGCGGTAGTACAGTACAAATTAACAGACAGTCTCACCAAAAGCTATGAGGAAGCCTGCCCCCTCTCCCCACCATACGTAAGTAAAGCTGGTTGTCATGGTTGAGGTAAAGATTTGGAGAAACTGAAAGCGAAGGTTCGTAAATTATTTAATAGAGCTATGAATACATACCATGATGAGTACTGGGAGCAATATAGAAAAGCGCGGGTGGCGTACAAAAAACTACTTCGTTCCAAAGGTCGTAAGTCATGGAAAAAATATAGTACAAACATAGAAACGAATACGCAGGCAAATAGGGTCAGGAAAATTCTAGCAGCTGACCCTAAGCGCGATATCGGTTCTTTAAAAAAATTAGACAACACTTATACTAAAACAGAAACACAAACAAATAGCCTACATTTACAGACACATTTCCCAGGATGCCAAATCACTGATACCATTACATGGTTTGACATTGAAGAGGCCATACCTGCTGACGCGGATTGGGATGTTGCGAAGTCAGTAGTAAGTCGGGAAAGAATTAGTTGGGCTATAAGTACATTCTTACCTTACAAAACAGCTGGGCTGGACGGTATCTTTCCGGGACTCCTCCAATGGGGAGAGGGACATATAAACGGTACACTGGATATAATCTTCAGGGCGTGTTTATCCTATCGGTACATTCCTTTAGGCTAGAGAGGTCAGAATATTATTTATTCCCAAACCAGGAAAGAGTGACTACACAGACCCTAAATCTTATAGACCGATAAGTCTTACATCCTTCCTCCTTAAAACCTTGGAAAGACTTTGTGATCGGTACTTTAGAGATAGCATTCTAACTATATCACCATTACACCTACAACAACACGCATATAGTTCGGGTAAATCAACAGAATCAGCCTTACACAAAGTGATAAACACAATAGAACAAGATTTAAAAAACAAAATGTGCCTGGGCGCTTTCATCGATATTGAAGGTGCTTTTGACAGAACTAACTTTAGAAGCATAAACGCAGCGCTAAGGAAGCATGGTGTTGAGTGGACATTGGTTGATTGGGTCATAAACATGTTAAAGCTAAGGGTGGTTAGAGTCTACCTAGGTGGAACCATTAGAGGGGTGGTGGCAAGAGGGTGCCCTCAAGGGGGAGTACTGTCACCCCTACTATGGAACATGGTGGTAAATGACCTAATTACAAAGCTTACCAACAGACGCTTCTTCACAGTTGGCTATGCGGACGATCTGACTATCCTTGTATCAGGACACTTTGCTAGCGTATCATGTGACATCATGAATAATGCCTTAAAGATCGTAGAAACCTGGTGTTTAGACTATGGATTAACTGTGAATCCAACAAAAACACAACTGGTTATGTTTACTAACAAAAGAAACTTAGGACGATACACACTACCCCACCTTTTCGACACACAGTTAACCTTAACTGATGAGGTAAAGTACCTGGGTATCATGTTAGATAGCAACTGGGCTAGACACCTAGAAAACAAAATTAAGAAAGCAACCATATCTTTCTGGCAATGTCAGAAAATGATAGGTAAAACATGGGGCCTGAGTCCAAAAATAACACTATGGTTTTACAATACTGTGATTAGGCCTTCTTTAACATATGGTTCACTTGTTTGGTGGCCAAGGACTAAACAGGTATCTACCATAAATAAACTACAGTCCTTCCAGAGGTTGGCTTGTGTAGCGGTGACTGGTTGCATGAGAACAACACCCACTGCTGCACTAGATGCACTACTGGGGTATGCCACTGTTGCAGTTGCACATCCAGCAGGAGGCTGCTGCGTCTGTTTACAGACTCAAAGCACTCAATCTCTGGGATCAAAATAGTCAAACATTCCACACTAACATCATACGGGATTATGCGTGGGTACGTTCTCGGACAATTTAAACATGCATATAGCAGCAGCACTGGGTACTCACAACTCTATTTTCCAGTGTGGGTATAATCCAGGCAGCAACAACGATACTGCGCAGGAAGGTAACTGACTCTAAAATCAGAATACTCTCCGACAGCGCCGCAGTCCTTATAGCACTTCCTCGGGGCTAACTATCCAGTGTCACCATCTTCTGGAGGAGGTCAGTAGACATAATTACCTTACTCTCCAATAGATAAAAGGACACAGCGGATCCAGAGGGAACGATGCAGCTGATGAACTGGCAAGGAGAGGCTCGGGCATGCGCCCTGTAGGGCCAGAGCCAATGATCCCATTGCCTTTCAGTCAAATTCGAGCCTGGATCCGTCAAAGGACACATAAACTACATTAAGAACTATGGGCAAGTATAAAGGATTGTAGACAGTCAAGGGAGGTTTTACCGGAGTTAAATCCGAGATACTCCCGAAAACTTCTGAACCTTAAACGTATCTTAACTTTAACATATCTTTTATACTTCCAGAAATCAACTGGCTCCAAATTTATCATACAATCAATTCGACCAATACGGATGCTTCTAATGAATTCTGAAACAAAACAGAAAGTCCCGTGAGATTTTCCCACTTTTCGTATAAACACGGCGTAACTTTACCTGAGCATTCTGAAACCGCTTTATTCCTAGATTTCGCTTTGATTTATACATTCAGGAACGTTTTCCAACTGACATAACAACAGAAAAGCATTTTAATATTATCTCCTCTCTAGAGGTATAGCGGGCTTCCGGTATTTCTAGGTGTATCTTTGATTCGGCTACTTTACTCTCTGGATACCATAATAAAGTTTAAAAATTTGTGAATGATTTATTAGTACATGCTAGAAAAACCTTACTATATAATTTGGTATCTTTTGGTGAAAATATAATGATTAAATCCGATTTCTTTATAACTATAAATAAATTAGAAATTTTTGGTACTTCTTCTGCGCGGATTGCAGTTTATCGCAATAAAAATATCATCTGTCCTTCCCCAGGGTACAAGCTATGATACCAATACTCCATAATAATGATATTATATAAGTGAAAGTAACCATTTCTCTCTATCTGTCTGTTACCTTTTCACGACTAAACGACTGAATCGATCTTGACTACATTTGGTATGCAGATAGGATACTTTTTATCGCGATAATCTGTATTCCGCGCGGACGAAATAGCGAGCAAAAGCTAGTCAACCTATAAATGTTCTACTGTTGCGATACTGACCCTCTTTTCAGTGTAACAAGGTAAGCAAATTTTTTTTTAATTTGTATGTCTTTTAAAAAAGATTGTGGTTGCTGCTGTTTTCTCTTCTATTAGGAACATGGCATAAAATAATAATGAAATATAGAACACATCAGGCTCCTAGCACACAGCCGGTGCCCAATTATCCGGCAAAACCATGATTTATAACACCCCTACTCTCCTAAGAAGAAAACAACGAAAAATCCTTCCTACAGGAAACACGTTACTTCATATTCCTCAAACAATAAATCTTTTAAGGGGAGACACATCTGTCAAAAGTGTAAAATATGTATTTCTTGTGCGTTGTCTTTCCTTTCTTAAATTTATAAGGGTCAGAACCGGTCTGGCTTGTAAAAGTTTAGATGAATAGCGTTGGGCAAACATTGAATAAATTGACGGCGAAAGGGTGAACAATTGATGTTTTACTAATACATTTTGTTGTTTGGAATACCTGTGCTTGAAACTTTGACTGTTTTTTTATGAGTATTAAAACTGGAAAAGTAATAATGAAGATTATTAATAATGACTTCTAGGATTTTTATTTCTGAATGCTCGAGGTTTTGGTTTTATTTTATCTATTATCACCGTTTACGTAATCGTTGTCTATTGATAGAAACGGTTGTTTTACAAAACTTATATTTGGTATGAAGTTTTGGTGGGTTTCATACCTAATGCGTTCCTGTTCCCTGCAAGGGAAACTTCGTAATTTGCTCTAAAGAGGAATCCATTACTTTTTCTTGCTTATGCGTTTCTTTTAAAACTTTCTCTGGGGTAAGGGATTTAAAATTCAGGCAATATTTTTCTGCAGTCAAAGTAAATTACTTAGAGTGCATTATGTAGCTTATATTTGAAAGATTTATTTTTGTTTGGACTTATGGCTACTTAAATTTACAATAAAATAGGGACACATCATAACTATATATCAGATTGTTAACTTTTTTAGATAATGTGGCATATTCTGGGGTTATGTGAAGTTCGAAGAGAGGGGAGTAGGGGAGTACACTATAACCCTAGAATTGGGCCATCTATTCTACTCCCGAGAGGGCGATCAGCAGTCTTAGGGTGGCGTGGGGTTCATCGTCAATAAAGTCCTCATTGATAACATTATAGGAGTATCCAGTGTGTCGACCAGGGTAGCGTACCTAAATCTTAAGCTGACCGAAAAGGTAGCCTTAAGGTCGTACAGGCTTACGGTCCGACCTCGGCCCACTCAGATGATGAGGTAGAAAATATGTTGGATGATATATCTTCGGCCTTGCATAGCACCACAAAGACCCACTACAATGATAACAAGGGAGACTTTAACGCCAAAGTGGGAGTATAGACTTGTAGTGAATCGAAAATAAGTCCAAATGGCTATGGAACCAGGAATCAATGAGTCAAATGCTAGTTCACTTTTTGGAATAAGAGAGCTTCTTTTTGATGAATTCATTCTTCAAATAGCAGCCCCAGAGGAAGTGGACTTGGCCAAGCCCCGATAATGCGACTGAAAATTAGATTGACTTCATCATGTCGGACCGTAAGGACATATTCAGGGATGTTTCAGTAATCATTAGGTTTAACACCGGTAGTGATCTTCGATCCAACCTGCTACAAGCCGCTGTTGGATCAGAACAGTTCCAACTCAAGTTGGAAAATCGATTCACTGTCTCGGAAACCACAAATGACGTGGATGAGAAACTCCAAAAAGTTCCAAAAAGGGAGGAAGGCACTAAATTTTGTCAGATGCAGCGTACGGGCACGAAATCTAAAATCTGGGCTGAGACTTTTCGGCTAATGGATGAGCGACGAGAAAAACAGCAAGCCACATTGTCAGAATAAAAGGAGCTCAATAAAAAAAACAGTATGCTAGTGCAACGTAACCTCCACCGAAATTAACGCCAAATAGAAAAGGCAATTGAGCAAAATCAAGGGGCAGTTTAGTTTTAGATAGAAATAGAATAAGAGAAGCCTATACCTACCTATCAGTGGCGGTAGGTGTGGAAAAAAAGACATAGTTAGCAAACTACCAATATAATCAGAAAATATAAGTAGAAGTATCTCAGGTAGTGAGTTACAGGAGGTGGCGTAGGTTTGATATTGTCCTTTGGCTTGGGACTTAGCTTAGAGGCACGCGTGCGAAGACGTTCCGCGGAGAGATGGTGCGGAAGTTGTGCAGCAGCCAGTAGTAATGCCGTAGTGCGCAGAGCAGCTCCCGCGGGGGGGGGGGGGGGGGCAAGTGTCCACAGACCCGGGGCAGGTGTCCAAAGACCCGGGGCAGGTGTCCAAAGACCCGGGGCAGGTGTCCAAAGACCCGGGGCAGGTGTCCAAAGACCCGGGGCAGGTGTCCAAAGACCCGGGGCAGGTGTCCAAAGACCCGGGGCAGGTGTCCAAAGACCCGGGGCAGGTGTCCAAAGACCCGTGGCAGGGTGCTGGTCGACGATCGTACCTCTGGGTACCAGGGAAGAAAAAACCCCTGGAATGGCAGAATTAGACGCCTTAGTCCAGTTTTATTAGGTCTGGCTGCCGTACATCACCAGGTTTTCGTTCCTTGGGGTCCACCATGCCGGAAAAGGCCTCTTCCAGTTAAGCCCCAAGGAAGTAGATGTGGCAGCCAGTATGGTACATAAGATTGACATTAAAGTAATAAATAAAAAGTTAAAAGTTAAGTACAAGTGTGAAAGACCAGAAGGGTCGGACATAAGTTTATAATTATAGAGATACAGCACGTAAGAAGCATAGTTTTAAAAGAATTTCACTAGTTGGGAGTAAATTATCACGAAATACAGTGAATACAAAAGCGGTATAAAACCGGTACATACTAAAAAGTCAAGTCATTGCGAAAGCGTTTGCAGGTATGACTAAATGCGACCAACAAGCATAGTTTGACCGTATTAACTTTCGCAAGGACTTGCTAACAGAATAAACTAAAACGAAAGTAAAAAAATATGAACAAAATCAGTAAAATTTTCCGTTACTAAATTTAAAATTTGTAACGGGTGATATTGCAATCCAGGTCTGCAATATCAAAAGTCTGGCACGTAAGATGCACAGTAAAGTTATACATAAGATTACAGATAAATGTAAAACAATCAGTTCGTGGATTCACAAGCGTTACATACAATTTTATATAGCCAGTAGTTTAGAGCAAGAAGCAATTTAGAGGTCATACGATATATGAAACACTTACCCAATATTGGGGTTTTTTCACTAGTTAAACCGGTATTTAAAGACAAAGGTTTGTCCACAATTATTTGCAAAATAAATTAGAAATACTTTCAGCCAGCATAAAATGACGAGGCTAAAAAAGAACCATTCGTCACCACAGGATAGTTATCTATCCTTTTTATTGGTGCGTTCTGTTAAGGTCGCGTTCGTAATCTTTGCGTAGCAACCACCCATTCTGTTTCAATCATTCCTGTATTACGGTCATTCAATACGTTGCGTTGGAGTAGATATTGCGGTGAAAATTTGTTTGCAACAAGTCGTATTGGCTTAGTTAAATTTCTGTATACGATTGTAGATTACATAACGTGTAGAATGGTCATACTAATTCAAAGACAAAAAATACTTAAAATCTTGACAACACATAGACATTTTAAGGGTAGTAGGTAGGTTTTTTATTCGTATTTCTTTGTTTATTATCGACTGTTTATTTTATTGTGAGAGTGGACTTATTTTGTTGATACTAAGTGAAAACTCAACTAAACGGAATAAAAACAACGTAAGATGAAGTGAGACGTTATAACCTTTTACCCTGGAATAAAACATAGGATACTTTTTGTCCCGCAAAATTGTAAGTTTTCACGGGAAATCTGGAAAATTTCGATTACTCACTGTAAGGTACGGTTGCCATCACAGAATGGTCTGTGGTTGCCATGGAAACGAAATAATAAGTTTGTCAAAAAACAACAAGAGCATTGGTACTGTACCTACTTATGCATTGGTTTTTAATACCCTAGAAGAAATAGGATGCTTTGTTTCACGATAAACAGTAGTCCGCTCGTACGAAGTTGCGGGCGGGAAAGGTTGTATATTATATTCTTAGCTGTACCCGCGGCTTCGCACGCGTGGCCATTTCTTTTGGTTAAAAGAACTCTATTACTATTTCAGGACCTTAAATACCAATATACCAACATTTAAACAAAATTCCTTCAGCCGTCAAAAAGTTTTTATCGATTGCTCGGCTTCTACTAATCGGATTTAGATAATAAGTATACCAGTTTTTAAGTCAAACGCTACGCTATCCAACAGTGAACCGCATCCCAATCGGTCCAGTTGTTTTTACGTGATGCATGAACTAACATGACTAACAGACAAACGGGATGATAGGTATCCTATGTCCTACCTCGTAGTATGAACTCAATAATGCCAAGTTTCATTTTAATTTATTCAGTAGTTTTGGCGTGATGCCTAGCCAAGATACAGATAGACAGACAGACAGACAAAAAAGAAAAATTACTTTTTTGGCTTCAGTATGGAATACAGAAAAGCCTCCAAACAATGTAGAGAATTGGACTTGTTACAGTTTTATTATAAGCACTAGTTTTCCCGCCCGAGACTTCGTCAAAGCGGACTACTGTTTATTGCGAAAAAAAACCTATTTTCTTCCAGGATATTAAAAACCAATGCAGATGTAGGTATAGCACACTCTTGATGTTTTTTGACATATTTGTTATTTCGTTTCCATGCCAACCGTTTCTTACAGCAAGTAATCAAAATTTTTCCAGTTTTTCCGTGAAAACTTACAATTTTCCGTGACAAAAAGTATCCAACATATTATTCCAGGGTATAAGCTATCTCCATTTCAAGTTTCATCAAAATCCATCCAGCCGTTATCACGTGAAAGCTCCCCAAACAAACAAACAGACAACGTTTCTCTTTTATATATTGGTACGGATAGATATATAAACAATACTTTCAATTGACTCCAATCCTAGCGCAACGATTCCAATATTCTGGGAGCTTTGTTCACCTTTATTCAAACTATCGACAAACCTTTGTCAATATCAGCTGCATTAACAAATATGAATTGGGAGAGATCAAAGTTAATACCATGACTAGAAGATATTTAATTAAAAATAAAGTCTCATACTCGACCAGCACCAATCCTAGCACACCACAGTCCCACACATCCGGACGCTTTGATGTCCGTGTTTCGCTCGTCCACAAACCCAACGGCAACGCGCGGTCATGCAGAAGTTATCGCTTATTGAAATCGATCGCGTGACCGACATTTTTCGCTCACTATCGGGTGACGTCACGTTTTGCATTCGGTTTGCTGGGATGGACTGGATCCCCGCATGCATGTTAAGTTGGGAAAGAATTCACGCTTTTTCAACAACCTGCGTATTGTATTTTGCGTTTGTTACCAGTATTACTACCAGTACCACGGTTAAAAATTCCTCCGTAAAACTACCAAGCGATCCAGTAGTACCACGGGAAGAAATTTTTACACGTGCTACACTATTAGTCGTCATTCCATAGTTTAACACTTGTCACTTTGACACTTGTCACTATGACACTTGTCACTTTGACACCTGTCATTTTGACACCATCACTTTGACACCTGTCACTCTGCCACCTGCCATTTTGACACCTGTCATTTTGGCACCTGTAACTTTGACACCTATCCCTTTGACTACCAGCGGCATTCATTTGTTTTTCGTTGAAAAAAAGCCAGGATGTTTATTTCTTTAGGTTGGAAATATTTAAAGTCCAATTGAACTAATTTAATTGTTTTACTTCGACTTATATGATATTAGTATAAATATAACCTATATATAACTAAAATACCTAAATTTATTATTAAAAATGTTCGTGGTTGACCAAATTAGGGAAATTTCAAGGTTTCACTTATTAAATAGCTAAAGTTACAAGTGTCAAAGGGACAGGTGTCAAAGTAGCAAGAGTCAAAAAAATAATTGGTGAGGTTCTTCAGCGTGATAAGCAGAATAACTCAAAATGCAGTAAATTTCTCACTTTTAGGTTTCTACCAGTGGCATCAGCCCTTTACCTACTAAGTAGGGATTGATGGAGCACCTTGGTTATTAATGTTAGTTGCACAATAAGGTTACTAGATGCCGCTACTATGCACCGCTAGATTGTTTGCAAAAAAGTTTGTACGCGCGAGGTCTACAGCTCTCAGAGCCACTAGTTTATATATTTTTATGTTATTTAAGTACTTAAGTGTATTTATTATTTTCATATATATATATATATATATATATATATATATATATATATATATTTATTTTTTTTTAACTTCTCCCGCGTGGGGCCTTTCTGAATACCAGCGTCCAGTGTCTATCACTGGACATTTTTGCTGAGCACTGGCCCTTTTGGTACACTCGCATAGCTTGTAATGCACATGTTATTTGTATTACTAGGTACTAATTCTATTTTTGAATATTTTATTTGTTATTCTAATAATTTTATTTTTCTTTTCTTTCCTTAGTAATAGCAAGAATAGGTATGTGGTAAATTTAACTGACATCTTTTTTTTTATTATAGAGTAGGTACTATAATTTCTTCTTTATTTACCTAGGGACATTAAGTCGTATAAAATGACATACTACGTACGTAGTTTGGTTCTTTCCTGTAATTTTCATCATTCAATCAGCAAAACGTACAACTATGTTTTTAGGTAATTTATCCCAATACTACAAATTCATATCACTTAAATATCCTTGGCCGTACTATAATGTGCTATGTTATTACACTTACCCACACATTTGCCCAGACTTCATTTCATCTGTAGCCATAGCCTTATCTAAATGACTGATGGATCTACATGACTGTGTGACTTTCAGAAAAATGATTTTATAATCTCAATGAGTACATGACATATAAGGAAAATAATGAAACATAATGTGATTAATTAATGTTAAAATTCTTGATTTAATGCTTGCTAATTGGCAACTATGACTTAATTTTTGATATAATTTGACATTAACTTTAATTTGACATTTTGACATTAATTAAATAAAAAACCCTATATTTTACTATTGAATCTTGTTTATTATCGTTGTATTTTTTTTGTATAGATATGTTTGCACACCATTATTATGGTAGGATGTACTGAACTTTTATAATTGTTATTACCATCTACTTAATTACTACATTCTTGTGAATAAATAATTCTGATTCTGATTCTGATTCTGAAACACCAGCTGTGCCCACGACTTTACACGCGTGGTAATTTCTCTGCATTAAAAGAACTCTATGTGTTTGTTATTCCAGGACCAATATATATATAGGACCAAAATACCAATATACCAACATTTGATCAAAATCCTTCAGCCGGCAAAAATATTGTTATCGATTGCTCAGCACTTACTCATCGGATTGAGATACCAAGTATCCCAGTGTTTACGTTAAACCCTAAAATATCCAACAATGAAAACCGCATCGCAATCGGTTTATTAGTTTTTGCATGATGCGAGGACAAACATACAGAGAAACAAACTAATAAACAAACAATCAGACAGACACGAATTTTAAAAAGTTTTGTATTTCTTATTCAGTAGCTTATTTTGAATACCATAGACCATTTTTTTAAATTATCTTCTTTATACAGTTTTTTCGTTCTTATTGCATTATTATAAGTATAGATGATAATCTCAACTGAAAAAATATTAGGTTCAGTTTTAAGTGCAAATTCACTGTTATGTGTTTTAATTTATAAATCTAATGTAGATTTTATCTCCATCCGATAATTTGGCTTATGATTGCTTTATAATCAAATTTAATTATATCATTCATCATAATTTCTTGATATGAAATTATAGCAAGATCATTGAAATGATTATTTTTATGTAAGTAAGATTATGTTTGTCGGATTTTCGATTATTGGAAACGCAAGTTAATACTTGCGATATTTAAATATATAGTCAATGCTTATGACATATAGAGTTCGTCTTAATAAAGAACTCTATATGTCATCGTTCTACCTAAAAAGTATGAATTATCAGTCGATTATAATCAAAACTAACAATCATTCATGACTAGCAACCGGCTCCAGCTTTGCACGGGTTGCTAATTGTTTCTCTTGCTAATTGTTACAGAATAAGTACTTATAGTAGGTACGAAGAACTGGTTAAGCAGAATTAAGTGAATTAGTTAATTAAAAAACGTTTAATGAATAGCTTTTATTCAGTAACCATGTAATGGTGAAATTTAGAACAGGCTATCACAATCAAATGCGTAAACCATATTTGTTGTAGGAGTTGTTGCGTACACAAAATTTCGAGTCAGTGCTGTTGACCGTCGAATAGTTCCCTTATCTGGAGACCATATCATGGTAAAATTTAAAACCGGCTATCATAATAAAATGCGTGCACAAAATTTCATGTTTGTGCTGTTAACCGTTGAAGAGTTATTTTATCTGTGGCTAATCCTGGATGTCGACTCAGGTCATGTTTACTATAAAAATGCATTGTCATCGGAATTTAAATAACATGTAATAATTCAACTCTGTAGGATACAAGTGAAGCTAATAAAAAGGAAGTGGTTCTAATTCAGCTTGCAAGATTTGATCTAAACAAACATAACATACATACATACAAACATTGCAAGTTAAGTAAAAGCTTTTAAAAATATGGCATTAAACTTGTTCTATTACTTATTCTGTGGACAATCACAAGGCACAAATAATCTTCATGAAATGAGAAGGATTAACGTGATATTAAATTTGGTAAGAATTAATACAGTTTAGCACAGACATTTCTAGAAAGTTGAGTAAAAAGAATATTATTTTATTGTTATTGAAAAACTTTTATTTTGAGTTTTCTGTAATAGGTTAGGTTTATCCCACGGACTTTTTTTAGTTTTTTTTTGTGAACTATCATTTCGTACATTACATTCGTAAATTACTTATCGTATACGCATCGTTGGAAAAAATATACTACGGGACGGCTGTTTTTTTTTCGATTCGATTTCTTTGGGAATATTCGATCCTTATCGACTAAATTTATACAAAATCATTATCAACTTTCCTCTAGAATCAACCTCAGCCTAGGTTAGCATCGGAAAAATCGTTTAAGTATTGTCTGAGTTATTTGTGGACAGACAGACAGACGCGTTCCGTGACTTTCTTTTATAATATCTAGTATATCTATGATTGCGCTTGATGGAACGTTGTCATTGGGAAAAAAGTGTTATCTCTTTGAAACCGAGCAACGTCCTGGAAATTGAAATCTATAACTGACTTGAAAGACACCCTGCATGACCATAGGAAGACAACGTAAAGGAAGATATTGAATTAAACGGCAGCAAGGAGACCGTTTTTCACAATGATTATAAGTTTTGATACAATCCATTGCGATTATATTTCGCATTTAATCTATTTTATTTTCTCTGGTCTGGTTTTCGCTGTTTCGCTCGATTAGAATCAATAATGCGGTAAAAGATGAAGCACGAATA
Organism: Alsophila aescularia; assembly: GCA_946251855.1. Classification (NCBI taxonomy): domain Eukaryota; kingdom Metazoa; phylum Arthropoda; class Insecta; order Lepidoptera; family Geometridae; genus Alsophila; species Alsophila aescularia. The sequence goes on along the minus strand of OX276380.1, from coordinate 17,150,858 downwards.
ACGAGATTGATTTATTGATTAACATCGGGGTAAACCCGAAATAACATATAAACACATGCATACATTGTACGCCTTTTTTACGTTGACGAATTATGTGTTTTATTATTAAGGTTTACCTCTCCACATCCGCTAGCAAACCACAGGTGTATTACGAATATAAACATATAATATTTCAGCGGTTGGAAGCAAAAGCTTATTTACAAGAAATAAGCAACTGTGAACCACGATTCATCACTGTAATCTACACACAAAACAACACGCATGTGGAAGCGATGTACCGTTAGCCGCTAATATTTCACCGTTCTTGTAACCTTCGACCAATATAACGTAGTTCCCGTGCATCTGCGTGCATACCATAACAGTTTCTCAGGATAACCTGAAAAGCCCTCGTGCGTTAACGCTAATCAAGATCCTTTAGCCAAATAATCATGGTACGCGTAATCTTTATCTAAATTATTTAACGATTGTTCGTAACGCTCCATAGTCCAGTCTAAACATAATGGTCGAAGGTTTCAGGAACGGTGAAATATAAACGGCTAACGGTAGATTGCTTTCACATGCGTGTTATATTGGTCGAAGCCTGTAACCAGCGATAGCGCATGATCCATTGCCTTGCTGTCATCTATCTATATCTCTTGATCGGCATCTGCTTAACTGCAGCAATATAAAGTTAAGCAGATTTATAGTCTGTCACTAAAATACGTGCAGAAAACAGTTGTTCCATGCCGCGACTGACGAGCATTGTAACATTGTTTATCTATTTTTAACAAGATATAAGTTCAACAACTAAAACCCGGCTACGGTCGGGTAAAAAATAGCCTATGACGCTCTTGCGATGAAGTCGAATCGATAGATACCTCGTTTGTAAAAATTACACCAAGATTTTACATTGAACACATAACCCTTTCTTTTCCTTGCCGTGAACGGGTAATAAAATTGCCTAAGACACTATACATGAAGACAAATCGATGGATACCTTGCTTGTCAATATCGAACCAAGTTTTTAGTTTGAACATTTAACACTTACTTTCCCTTGCCGTAGTAAAAGAAAACCTATGGCACTCTATATATCTATCTATATCGGTCTACATCAACCCACTGTTGGGTATAGGCCTCTTCATGTGCACGCCACTCTTTCCGGTCCTGCGCAAAGCGAATCCACGACATCAAGGTCTGCCAAGGTGGTGCCAGACCTTGATGTCATCGTCTGACCATCCTGCAGGTGGTCTGCCTCTTAATCTACGTCCTTCTCTTGGCCACCAATTAATCAATGCCATTGTCCATCTGCCATCATCTCGTCTCGCCAAATGCCCTCCCCAACTCCACTTCAACTTTGTGATCTGTTTCCCTACGTCCACAAAAAAAAAAAAACATACAGCCGAATATATAACCGTCTCCTTTTCTGAAGTCGATTAAAAACTCAACCAGACCTGTTTAGAAATAAAAGCGTCGTAAAGTCTTTTCACTGCCGCCGTAACAGATTCCTGTAAGTATCGATAGCGCTCGCTCCAGTGCCTCGCTGTCACCTTTCCAGTCCGCATCAAAGGCTCCTTTGATAGGTCTCCACGGCCTAATTAGCGATCGGGTTGGTTCCATCCGAGTGGAAGACATTGTTTAGACTCGCTCGAGGCGAGCCCGCTGGTATGGAAAATTGAAGCAAAATCGTGTACGCGTGCCTTGGATTGGGCGTCTCGGTATTCAAGGTGATTGTGATTGGGTAATGATTGGCCTTGTTATTGCATTTGATATTACGGTGAAGCAAAAATTTACCAAGTTTTGAAATCATGCGACTACTTTAATTTTTTATTACTAATATAATGGCAGTTTAACTGCTCTAGGTGTTGTCACAAAATGGAACGGAGACACGAAAACCAGACCAAAAGGCACGCCTTACAGGAGGCCTATGTCCAACAGTGGATGAACACAGGCTGTTGATAATGATCATCATCATCAACAACCTATATTAGTTCTCTACTGGACATAGGCCTCTCCTAAGGTGCGCGGCTGAGCCCGATGTTCGTCTCTTCTCTTCCAATTGTAATTTCTTCATCTCACGTTTGTTTTCATTCCGTTTAGTTTGAGTTTTAACGTAATTGTGTTAAACAATAGAACCACTTTCACGATAAAATAACCAATAAAATAAACATTCAGTAATAAAAAAAAGAACTACGCAACCTTAAAATATGTTTTGTCTTTAAATTAGTATTTTCATTCTACAAGTTAAAAAAAAAAAAAAAACTTAAATAGAAATTTTACTAAGCCAATATTACTAGGTGCAATCAAATTTTCATGGCAATATCCGTCTATTATCGATTGAAACAGGATGGTTGGTCGTCACGCAAGGATTCCGAACGCAACTATCACAGATAACGCCGAGAAAGGAGACGAATGAGTCTGTGGTGATGAGTCATCTTCTTGGTTTTGACTTGGTGATTTTAATTCTTGCTTGCCACGGTTTTAAATCGTTTTCGAGTAATTTTGGACAAACCATTGTCCAGAGTAAATTTTATCTTCAAATTTTACCTGTGTACCTGATAAAACCCCAATATTGGGGTTTTTTCTACCTTCTACTTTACGAGATCTACCCTCGCCTGAGCGCATCTACGGCTCTGCGGACGTCTGTTACCCGGGAGCTACTTGCTGCTCCTTTACTTGCTGCTCCTTGACTGCTGCTTCACGACTGCTGCATCTCCACCACGGCTGCACCGTACTACGGAACGCCTTTCTGTTCGCGCCTTCAAAGCTACGTCCCAAGCTGAAAGGGACAATAACACAAACATCGCCTCCTCGTACACACTCCCTAAGATTATATCTCTTACACTTCTTTCTAATTATATTACGATGTATTTGCGTCTTGGTTATCATAAGCTATCCAACAGAGAAAACCATAAATAGTCCATAAATTTAAAAACGCTCAGAGAGCTATGGAGAGAGCTATGCTTGGAATTTATCTGGACAAGATTCCTAATGAAGATATCTGACGGAGAACCAAGGTAACTGACACATCTAAAAGGATAAGTAAGATAAAGTGGCAGTTGGCTGGTCACATTTCCCGAAGAACTGATAACCGTTAGGATAGACGAGTTCTCGAGTGGAGACCACGTTTAGGCAAAGGTAGTGTAGGACGCTCTGTGACCAGGTGGAGTGACAGGATAGTACGAGCCGCTTTTCGCAGGTCAGTACTACTCATTCACTTTCTTCCAAGAAAGTGAATGTGTAGTAGTGGCGTGTATTAGGAGATGCTTACGTCCAGCAGTGGACATATAGAGGCAGATGATGATGATGATGATAATGATGATGAGTTGTTTGGTGCATGCAAACGCACTGCATATCTCGTAGTCGAGCATGCGCCGCAATTTTTCGCTGCATATATACGCACCAAGGCACTCCTTCCTACCTTCACTAGAAACCCGATAGCAAAAAAACAAAATAGCACCCATAACATATGCTTTTATACGTAAAACCCTCAAAGTTGTAAATAAATTAGCCAAGGCTGCAGTTCTTTCAATCGGAAGATATTGCTTATTGGAAACTATAAGTGCGCGTTAACGCGGTGCTCGCTCACACGGACGCCATGCCAAGATAGGATATAACTATATTCCTGGCAGTATCTTCAAATGTGCCGTAAAACCACTGAGTTTGAGTAAAACTGAGATTAAAGCAATCTCGAGATGGTTTTCCATATTTCGGAAAATTTCATGTTTATCTTTTACATACTGAAATCTGGATGGAATAGGTAGTACCTATTATTTTAATATTATGTACTACGATATATATACGCATATACATATATGTATCATAAACTGGTATACGCACAGAATAAATATAGCAGACAGAAGGTGACAAGATGCTTTAAGACTTGGCAAATTTCCAGTAAATATTCAAATCATATTTTTAAATATATGGCTTTTAGTTTAAAAAAAACACTTTTGTTTTATTTTCTTTTTATATTATCAGTTTTCTTTAATATTACCTGTCTAAAATTAGTAAAAACATATATGCGTTCATATTAATAATTCTAATATAGTCCCCCCCCCGAAAACTGGTCGGAGGGAGGGCGAACTCCCGTGCGTAGAAACTTATTTTATGTGAATAGCTTATACACTAAATTTAATTTTATACAGCTTTTTATAGATAAAGCAATAATGAACCCAGAAAAAATCCGTCTATTCCCGTTGTCCCCCACTTTTTGTCCGCCACTGGTGGACAACGGGAAAAAAAGTAGCGTTGTCCCTCAGTGGTGGACAACGCTACTAAATTATTCCCGTTGTCCCCCAGTGGTGGACAACGCTACTAAATTATTCCCGTTGTCCACCAGTGGTGGACATCGGGAAGAAATGAGTTGCACTGTCCCCCAGTGGTGGATTTTGAAACTAATGTGGCATTGTCCCTAACTATATAACTATATTACTGTTTCATGTACATAGTGACAGGTGTCAAAGTGGCAGATGTCAAAATGACAGATGTCAAAGTGACAGATGTCAAAATGACAGATGTCAAAATGACAGATGTCAACGTGACAGGTGTCAAAGTGACAGGTGTCAAAGTGACAGGTGTCAAAGTGACAGGTGTCAAAGTGACAGGTGTCAAAGTGACAGGTGTCAAAGTGACAGGTGTCAAAGTGACAGGTGTCAAAGTGACAGGTGTCAAAGTGACAGGTGTCAAAGTGACAGGTGTCAAAGTGACAGGTGTCAAAGTGACAGGTGTCAAAGTGACAGGTGTCAAAGTGACAGGTGTCAAAGTGACATGTGTCAAAGTGACATGTGTCAAAGTGACAGGTGTCAAAGTGACAGATGTGACAGATGTCAAAGTGACATTTCAAATTTCAAAGTCGTACGTCAACACTTGACAAGATTTAATCGATATCTTCGTTTTGGATGACAGCTGTCAAATTTAAAAGGGCTATAACTCTGAAACTAGTGATCCTAGACTAGTAGTTTCTTTACAGAAGTGATAGGTCTCATCAATATCTTCATTTTGGATGACAGCTGTCAAACTTAAAATGGCTATAACTTTGAAACTAACGATCCTGGACTAGTAGTTTCTTCATAGAAGTGATAGGTCTCATCGATATCTTCATTTTGGATGACAGCTGTCAAACTTAAAATGGCTATAACTTTGAAACTAACGATCCTGGACTAGTAGTTTCTCTATAGAAGTGATAGGTCTCATCAATATCTTAATTTTAAATGACAGCTGTCAAACTTCAAGGGGCTATAACTCTGAAACTATTTATCCTAGACTAATAAATTCTTGACAAAAGTGATAGATCTCATTGAAATCTTCATTTTGGATGACAGCTGTCAAACTTACAATGGCTATAACTTTGAAACTAACGATCCTATGGAGTACTGCTGCCACCTCTGGGACGGTTCTGCCAAGTATCAGCTCGAGTCTTTGGATTAAATTGAGAGACGTGCTATCAGGCTCATTGGGGATGACACTCTGGTAAAGAGTAAGCTTCAAAGTCTGGCGCTTCGACGTGAGGTAGCAAGCCTGGCGGTATTCTACAGATTGCATTATGGAGAGTGTGCACAAGAACTGCACAACCTGATTCCCCCATCACCTTTCCATCACCGTACGACTAGATGATCAGCAAAGCGCCACCCTTTCATGGTTGAAATATCTCGCACAAGAACGAAGCGTAACGCTTCTTCATTTATTATAAAATCTGCAAAGGAGTGGAATGCCCTGCCCTCGTCAGTGTTTCCGGTAAATTATAACCCCGGTGTGTTCAAGTCAAGAGTGAATAGGTATCTACTAGGCAAGCGTGCTACACTTTCGACCACATCATCGCTTTCCATCAGGTGAGATCGGGGTCAAACGATTGCCTAGACCGTAAAAAAAAAAAACAACAAAAAAAACCTAGACTAGTAGTTTCTTTACATAAGCGATAGATCTCATCGATATCTTAATTTTGGATGATAGCTGTCAAATTGACAGGTGAAAGCTGTTTCAAAACATCTAGTATTTACAGCTGATGTCAGAAAAGACAAGCAATGATTAAATGACATGAAATTAAGATCTCGATGTGATCTAACCTTTACGTAATGAAACAACTAGTCTAATATCGTTAGTTTCAGAGTTATAGCCCTTTTAAATTTGACAGCTGTCATCCAAAATGAAGATTTTAATTAGATCTATCACTTTTGTAAAGAAACTATTAGTCTACAATCAATAGTTTCAGAGTTATAGCCTTTTTAAGTTTGACAGCTGTCATCCAAAATGAAGATATTGATGAGATCTATCACATTTAAAGAAACTACTAGTCTAGGATCACTAGTTTCAGAGTTATAGCCCTTTTAAATTTGACAGCTGTGATCCAAAATAAAGATTTCAGTGAGATCTATCACTTTTGTAAATAAACTATTAGTCTAGGACTAGTTTTCCACCAGTTGTCCACCAGTGTCCACCAGTGGTGGACTGGTTTGTCCACCACTGGTGGACAACGGGAATAATTTAGTAGCGTTGTCCACCAGTGGTGGACAAAAAGTGGGGGACAACGGGAATAGACGAAAAATCATTAGAACTACTGAGAATAATACAAAAATATATTCACATAAACCATTTCCCGTCAATTCCGTGCCAAAATCGACCCGGTTTGTTTACATTCACATTTTTTTCTCAAAACACTATTGTATAATCACAAAAACTATTACAATATGTTCCTTAAAGTATTAAAATACGTAATAACACAAAGCGCACCCACAAAATCATTAAATATAACACAAATTAACACAATCACTCACTATGCGGTCGATGAACTCGATCGGACAAGCTTCGAGCTCACAAAAAAGATTTGAGAAAATATTATTATCCAATAAAGTAGGGACTTTATTTTGTTCAAGTTCTGTTCATTCATATATAACACTAATAGGAAACTATACTCTCAGTCAAACTAAGGTCACAACTGCGCTTGGCTCCCTAACGCCAATTGGCGTCAACGGTCACCCACGGAACAAAATCCGAACGCCAATTGGCGGACCTCAGCACGGAAAGAAGGTGACGTGGAAGACCAATCAAAATATGGCGGGACAAGCTTGACACCTTTGACAAAAACAGCAATGTACCGTCAGGAATGGACAAATCGAAGAGAGGCCCCAGCGGTGGGACAGTCTATACTGTCAGGGTAAAGACATTGGCAGTCGTAACACAGCACGACTGTCAATGATAATATCTAATTGTATTTATAATATTGTTTTAAAGCCCTTATTTTGTAAATTAAAAAACTTTGTTTATACTTTTAGATTATGTTTTGCTTATGTGGTATTTCATGAATAAATTATTCTTATTCTTAACTCTACTGTGTTCGGAAAATTTGGTGTTGTGTTGTTAAAAGTTAGGGTTTTGTCTTTTATGTGCAATAATGCATAATTTAGTTTCAATATGTAACAACAGCAGAACTGATCAGCTCCTGAATACAAAATTCCCAACAGTTCTCTCTGAAACTTTTCCTTTGCTTCAAAGATTTATCCTGGACTTCTAGTTCTGAAGAATCTATAAACCAACTCGTAGTTTCTTACTACACTATTTATATTGGAACTTTTGTCTGTCTGCAAAGTTAAAGATTGTTTATTTATCAACAGTAGGATTTCTCGACATGTAATCGTGAACTCAGTTTTTATAAGGCAACTTGCCTGTGTCTTTCAAAAATAATTTGATTATTGGAAAGATGATCATACCCGATAGGTATGATCATCTTTCCAATTACTATTAACTTTAGAATGTACAACATTATTGGAAAGATGACCATTAACTTTGGAATGTGCAAAATTATCAACTAGCTGGATAGGGGCAATGATAAGTGGACTTGTTAGACAAGCTCTGGGAAAGGTGGCAGAAACTAAAGTGATTCAGTAGCACTCATTTTCCAAGTCGAGTTGCTTCCAAAATCATCAAAGGAGGACGCCTCCAACCGTAAATTTTATGCACATTTGCAAGCTTTTCGGTATTCTACAGATTGCACTATGGTGAGTGTGCACAAGACCTGCAGAATCTGATTCCCCCATCACCTTTCCATCACCGTACGACTAGACGATCGGCAAAGCGCCACCCATTTATGGTTGAAATACCTCGCACAAGAACGAAGCGTGACGCTTCTTAATGCATCCATACTAATATATAAAAGTGAAAAGTTGTCTGTTTGTTTGTTAGTTTCTTTGAGCTGTTTGTATTTGTTTTCTGGCGGATCTCCTCGTTTCAGATACGATCCTTTTGAGAAAAATGTTAGCGAACACTTAATCCATACCAATATATAAAAGTGAAACGTTGTCTGTCTGTTTGTATGTTTGTTTGGGGAGCTTTCACGCGATAACGACTTGTCGGATTTTGATGAAATTTGGAATGGAGATAGCTTATACCCTAAAATAAAACATAGGATACTTGTATCCCGGAAAATTGTAAGTTTTCACGGGATAACTGGTAAATGATGATTAATCGCTTTAAGGAACGGTTGCCATGGATTTGAAATAACAGGTCTGTCAAAAAACATCAAGTGCGTTGGTGCTATACCTACTTTTGCATTAGTTTTTAATATCCTAGAAGAACATAGGATGCTTTTTTCGCGATAAACTGTAGTCTGCGCGGACTAAGTCGCGGGCGAAAGCTAGTTTATAATAAAAACTGCAAAGGAGTGAAAAGCTCTGAAATGCTTTCCGGTAAACTATAACCCAGGTGAGTTCAAGACTAGAGTGAATAGGCATCTACTAGGCAAGAGTGCTACACCGTCGACCACATCATCGCTTTCCATCAGTTGAGATCGTGGTCAAACGATTGCTAAGACAGTTATAAAAAAAATATTTCCTAAGTTATATTCGTAGATGAACAAGTGAACACTGCTCTTGAAATAGGACTTTTTAATCTATCATTTTTTATCTAATTTGTTAATTCCCAGTTGGTCATAAATAGTGATCAAGTCCCAAATTGTGGCAATAAACCGCCACGTGCTGAGCAGTTTATGGCAAAACGCGGAAATTTAATTAGTCTCATTTTGTCTTCGGGGGTAACGGGGGGGAGGTGATATTTTTCAATTTATTTTATAATAGCTTGGAAAATATATGGCGATAGCATTTTCCGTTCATTATTTTGTTGAATTATTCTTGTTTTAAAAAACTTCAAAATTCTTAGAAAGTGTTTACTTTATAACTTTATTGTTATAACTAGCTGTGCCCGCGGTTTTGAACGCGTCGTTATTTCTATAGGTTAAAAGTACTCTATGTTATATAAGACCTAAAATACCAATATACTTAACAACATTTAATAAAAATTCGTTTAGCTGTCGAAAAGTTTTATATCGATTGCTCAGCTTCTACTCATTGGATTGAGATACCAAGTACCCCAGTTTTGAAGTCTAACACTAAGCTGTTCAGTAGTGAAAACCGCATCGCAATCGGTCCAGTAGTGTTTATATGATGCACAAACAAACATACAGACAAACAAACAAACAGACAAAAAAACAAACAGATAGAGACTTTTCTTTTAATTGTTGTTCAGTACATGGCTTATTATTTAAGTATAGTATTTATTAATATTAGTTAAGTAACCAAGACCAGTATTTAACATTATCTTCTTTGTACAAACTTTATTTTGATTTTTTATTCTATTTTTAATTTCGGGCTTTTACAATTATTGGCATGTCAGCCCCATCGTATCCTAAACATGTCCATACCCATTCAACCTATAATTACGAAAGCGGAAAATCACTGATGCAAAAATAACTTGTACAATGATATTGCAGCATATGTTGTTGGTTCCGCTAATATTTTAATGTATGATCCAATGTCGTATTTTTTCCAATCATATTTTTCCATCAGAGACTCCCTTTCCGTCCTGTTCCTGACACATTCCATCAACAAGTGATAAATACAAACTTTTTTGTACTTGGTGCTTTATTATAAGTACTGGCTCTGCGCGCGGCTTTTCCCGCGTGGTTATTTCATTTAAAAGTACGTGTTATTCCTGGACCAAAAACTACATTTCTTTAAAATTCGTTTAGCCGTTAAATTGTTTTTTATTGATTGATCGGCGCCTTATCATTGGATTAATATACCAAGTACCCCAGTTTTGAAGTAAACCCCTAAGCTATCCAACAGTGAAAACCACATTGCAATCGGTCCAGTAGTTTTTACGTGATGCGCGAACAAACACACGGATAGACAAACTAACGAACAGACAGACACGATTAAAAAAAAACTTGTTTTTGATCAGTAGCTTATTCTAAGTACCCTAGACCATTTTTTTTTAATTATCTTGATTTACAGACTTTTTCATGCTTATTGCTTTATTATAATTATTTAGATAAAAGATATAAATAGATATATTAAAGGAAGTGTCTGTGTGTATCTGCTATATCTATAAATGTAATAAAGCAATAAGAATGAAAAAGTCCGTACAATCAATATAATAAAAAATGGTATGTGTAAAAAAAACACGCTTCTCTTTTAGATACTGAAATCTGAAAGGAATAGGTAGTACCTATTATTTTAATATTATGTACTACGATATATACGCATATAATATAGATACCATAAACTGGTATACGCACAGAATAAATATAGGTATATATTGCAGGCAGTTTTTTTATATTTTCCAATGTTGCGAATACCAGAAAATTTTAAAATATTTAAAAATAGGGTCATCCGAAATCCATTCATAGATATAAGTGTATTTTTCATAGCCTTTTTAAATGTGTGGTGTAAAGGTTTGACAACTTCAATCTCTGCTTTGATTTCGTGGTGAGGCAGTTTATGCAGACTGGGATATATTTATTTATATGGAGAATGCACTTATTTTATCATCAGTCCAGTTTATATCGTAACCGACGTATCAAATTTGATGACCGGTTGGTCTAGTGGCTGGTTAAGCTACTACGAAATTAAACGGTCGTGGGTTCGAATCTCGCAAGGTGCAATAATTTATGTGATGAGCAGAAATGTTTGTTTCCGAGTCATGGATGTAATATTCGTATCTATGTATGTTTATCCGATGTCTGGTGCCCATAGATAGATAGATAGATAAATTCTTTATTGTACACACCACAACGAAAATTAACAAAATAAAGTCAAAGTCAAAGTCAAAGTATTTTATTGTAAATAGGCAAAAGTAATAGCACTTTTACAAGTCAAAATTAACATCTCTCGAATAAAAAGATATACATAAAATATTATAAAAAGATCAAATCAATCCAAATTTAGATAAACTAAGTATTCTTTGAGTTTGAAAAGGAAATTTCCCTTTCATGTGCCAACAGAGTTAAATCTCACACTGGAAAAGGAAATACCCTTCTGACTCTACCGGTGCTTCGGAAATACGCCCGTTAGAGAAGAGAGCACCAAGAAACTCTACGGGATGTATTTTTTCCATATTTGTTCATTCTTTATGTTTTTTTCATATGTCACAATTATAACAAAACATGTAAACTACAAATATAAAAGGTAAAAGTGACAATGAGATATCCCACAAACATCAAACAATCATACTGGAAAAAATAAGGTAAAAACTTCTAACTCGATAATTATGTTGTATAAAACAACGTGATCTCATGGTATGTTTGAGACATCTCACAAAGTACTTTGAACATTTCATACACTTAACGTTAACATCGAAGCTATCACTTATTATTATCATGGAGCTTGGAGACATCAGGCCATGCATTTCTGTCATTAATATAATCATTTACATTGTAATACGCTTTCTTTATGAGACTTACTTTAACAAAAGTTTTAAACCTTTGCATTGGTAATTGATCAATGCCGTCAGGTAACTTATTAAAAAATCGTATACAGTTCCCCATATATGAACCACTAACTTTCTTTAACCGAAATCCAGACACTTTTAGTTTATTTTTATTTCTAGTATTAAAATTATGAACATCCCTATTTTTAACAAAGGTGATATTCTTCCGAACATACATTATATTTTCATATATATATTGACAAGCCACTGTAAGAATATTGATCTCTTCAAAACGTTCCCTAAGAGAATCTCGGGATTTCATTTTGTAAATGGAACGAATTGCTCTCTTCTGTAGCACAAATATTGATTGAATTTCCGCGGCCTTACCCCACAGCAAAATGCCATATGACATAATACTGTGAAAGTAACTAAAATATACTAATCTTGCAGTAGCTATATCGGTAAACTGTCTAATTTTACGTACTGCATAGGCTGCAGAGCTCAATCTACCAGCTAACAACGATATGTGAGGACCCCACTGTAATTTTGAATCTACAGTAATACCCAAAAATGTGGTTGACTGCACAAGGTCTACAGGCTCACTATTTATTAAAATACTTGAATTCGTAGGAACCCCTCTGACATTGGGTAGTGAAAATTTGATACATTTAGTTTTCTTAGGATTTAACATTAAATTGTTAGTTGTAAACCAACTAAGAACTAGCGCGATTGCCTTGTTAACGTCAAAATTATTCAAGGTTTTGTCAATCTTAAAAATTAGAGAAGTATCATCTGCAAACAAAACAATATCACATAAGTTCTTTATGAAAAAGGGAAGATCGTTAATGTAAACCAAGAACAAGAATGGCCCAAGTATTGAACCCTGTGGGACTCCCATTGTAATGAGAGATCCTGATGACCTCGCACCATTTACATCTACTTTTTGGATTCTATTGCTAAGATACGAGGATAAAAGATCGAGAGCTTTCCCATTAACTCCGTAATGATTCAATTTAAAAATTCAATGTTTCATGGCAAACGCAGTCAAATGCTTTGGATAAATCACAGAAAACGCCAATTGCGTCCTGTGACTCCTCCCAAGCATTGAATATATACTTTAATAGCCCTGTGCCTGCGTCTGTCGTTGAACGGCCTTTAGTGAAGCCATATTGTTCATTATGAAACATTACTTACAGCGGGAAGTATAGAAATGGGTCTGTAGTTAGTCGGATCATTTTTACTGCCAGACTTGAATAAGGGAATAAGTTTACTATTTTTCATTATGTCGGGAAAAACTCCTTCATCAACACAATTATTAAAAATAATTACTAAGTATAGAGCAATTATACCAATAATGGAACTTAAAATTTTAGTAAATATTCCCCAGAGATCCTCTGTATTTTTTATGTTAAGCAATTTAAATGTCTTAACAATCGAATTAACATTAATATGTTTAAATTTAAATGTAACATCACACTTTTCAACGTTGCTTGAGAGCATACAAGAAGCCTCAACTGAGGAAGATTTTAAAGACTGGTTAGTAACTATTGGTATTTTTGTAAATAAATCTTCAAATGCATTGGCAACTTTTGAGAGCATACAAGAAGCCTCAACTGAGAAAGATTTTAAAGACTGGTTAGTAACTATTAGTATTTTTGTAAAGAAATCTTCAAATGCATTGGCAACTTCGTGATCTTTGGAAATTAACTTATTGCCGATGTTTAGGATAAAATTTCGGTCTCGAGGTTTAATTTTGCCGGTTTCGGTATTTATTATTTTCCATGTTGTTTTGATTTTATCTTCCGATTGTTTAATTTTCCTACTCAAATGAAGAGATTTCGCGGTATTACACACGGATTTAAATGTCTTAGAATATTGTTTTAAGTATTCAACAAATTTCGTATCATTAGCATTCATTTTTTTTTGAGAATATAAATCGTATAATTTGTTTCTACTTTTGTACATATCTGTTGTAGCCCAGTCATCAAATCCCACCCTTATGCCCCCCTTACATTTTTTTAATTTAAATATATCGTTAAACTCTTTATCCATTATATTAAACAAGGAATTGCAAAGGTCATCAGAACTCCCATCAAAAGGCAAGTGACTAAGTTGATTATCAATGTTATCTGCAAACCGTTCCAAACGCTTGCAAGTAATAGGCCTGTAAGTGAACTCCTGAGAGTTTTTACCTGATTTACATTGAAACACAACACTTTGCCCACTATGATCAGAGCTAAGCTTATCACTTATAGCCCTGCTACGAGGTTCATAGTTGCAAAAAACATTGTCTAAACAGGTCGCAGAAGTGCTAGTGATTCTGGTTGGCTGATTAAAAAGATTTTTTAAGTTGAAGCACAAAAACAAATTTAGAAATTTATCGTTTAATGGACATTTAACAAGTATATCTACATTGAAATCTCCACATACAACAAGGAATTTTGAATTGTTAGAACATTTCCTCAGAACATCCTCCATAACAGACTCAAACACATTGAAATCAGCCAGTGGGGGTCTGTATACACATACAATTATATGATGCTCCAGCTCAACACATGATAACTCAATAGTCCGTTCAACAGACAAGGCCACAATGTCTTTCCTCTCCTTAAATTTACATGTATTCACTAAATAAATTAAAGAACCACCATGAGACTTCGCTTTTCTTCTATTGAACGAACTACCAATCACATAGTTTCTAATGGATGGTATCAAAGTACCTATCGTGAACCAATGCTCAGTTACACACATAACATCTATCTTAGAAAAATCTAAAAAAAGTTCTAACTCTAATGCTTTGCTGGAAATACCCTGTATATTGTTATGAAAAATATGTAAATTACCAGGCCTTTCCATTGTCTTAACAGTCAGTTTAAATTAACAGATAAATTTGGCTCCGCTGTACCACGTCTAATACTGCTATTAACCGTGGCACCGTCAGAGTGATCCATTATACCATGTACAACTGGATCATATATATTAAATGCTAACAATTTAGCGATGGTCACATTGTCATTTTTGCTGAGATACAATGTATTCTTTGTCAAAACAATAGTAGAAGAAGTGCCACAATGGGCGGCCTTATCGCTAAAAGCGATCTCTTCCAGGCAACCTTTGGATGGAGAGGAATTGTTATAATCGTGAGGGACGGGGTGCACTATGATATTAAATTACTATAGAGGGATCAGTAAATCAAATCTTTAATTATACTAAAACTATGATATATAATATATTATAATATTCACATAAATATATACTTCAAATATATACATAGATATATATCTATAAATATATGCTATATGAATACATAAATATCTAAATATAATTACGAGATGATAAAAAAAAACAAAAACAAAACTGTAATATATAAGCAACATGACAAACGTGATAATAAACATAAAATTAGCTAGACTTCCAAGAATTAATTAAGCAAACAAACTAGAATACCATAGTACAGGGTATTCTAGTTTGGGGCTAGGTAATTGGTGTGAATTGTCCCGAATATATTTATTTATTTGTCTTGTCAGCCACAAGCGGCAGTTTTATGAAACAAAATATTCTGCCACTAGTGGTAAGCTAAATGAAGTGTCAAGAAGAGAAAAACTATACTACTAAAATGCCGAAGGCGCAGAGGGAGTGCAGCCCCCGTCCACTGTAACAAAATGTAGGTACCAGGGCGAGCTGGAGCGGCGGATGCTGGCCACCGAAGGCGACCATAAAGCCGAAGCTGCGGAGGCGATGATTGGGTACCTGTGCTTTGTTACGCATGGGCGGAGTGGCAGCATTTCCCGCAGTGCCGAAGTAATCGCGATTATAATCCGTGGCAAAAAGATACTGGAACATGTACGCGGCGTTTTTATGAAATACTAGCTTTCCCGCCCGCGACTACGTGCGCGCGGACTACTGTTTATCGCGAAAAAAAGTATCGTATTATCTTCTAGGATATTAAAAACCAATCCAAAAGTAGGTATAGAACACAATACTCTTGAAGTTTTTGACAGACTTGTTATTTCGTTTCCATGGTAACCGTTTCTTACAGTTTAAATGTTGAGTAATCAACATTTTCCAGTTTTCCCGTGGAAACTTACAATTTTCCGGGATAAAAATTATCCTATGTTTTATTTCAGGGTATAAGCTATCTCCATTCCGAATTTCATCAAAATTGGTCCAGCCGTTATCGCATGAAAGCTCCGCAAACAAACAAACAGACAGACAAAGTTTCACTTTTATATATTGGTATGGATTCTACCATTCTACCACTAGTGGTAAGCTAAGAACTAATAATATTCTACCGCAAATTCTCAGCTTTTCAAATTTGTTTCTTATCACAAACTGTTTTGCTTCAATAATTGTTAACATACTAGCTTACCACTACTGGCAGAATATTTTATTTCATAAAAACGCCGCTTGTGGCTGACTAGACACTGCCTTCATTCAATTAAGCAGCTTTTTATAGTTTATAACTGCACTTCTTGTATGCTACATCAGAGTCAGCTAACTACATTGCTATTACAGGGTATCCTAGTTTGGGGCTAGATAATTGGTGTGAATTGTCCTTAACTTATATATTTACATTTATTCATGTATTTAATTATATAAGGTGTCATTATTCGAACGAAAGATTTACAATTTACCTACCCTGAAATTAAAACCTTTGGATAAGTTACTTCCAATGTTACTACACTGTCCTTCAAAATTAGTACCAAATTTTTAAAATTAATAGAGGTTTTATTTAAATGCTTGGGTCCTACTTGTCGGATTGAGATACCAAGTACACCAGATTTTAATTCATAACCTAAGCTATTCAAATCGCATCACAATGGGTTTATTAGCTTTATTCAAAACTTAGTACCACACTTTTAAAATTTTATTATTACATTTCGTTTTTTATTAAACTGCTTGACTCCTACTCATTGGATTGAGATACCAACTACAAAAGTTTTGAAGTCAAAATCTAAACTATCCAACAGTGAAAATCGCATCGCAATCGGTCAAGTAGTTGTAGCGTGATGCGCGAACAGACAGACATTAAAAGTATGGTAATAAGTTATGAAGGCCAGTGTAGTACAGTCTTCCAATAGGGTTTTTACTGATAACATTGTGTTGCTTATTATCAGGTACCTACCTAACGCCCTGTATCGATCGAGACGAGCCGATCAGACAGGAGACCATACTTCTTTAATTATTCAGGTAGGCGATGAACAGAGATGAAGGTAGAATAGTTCTGTATTACACAGAGTAGTACTGAACGCAGTAAACTGTAAATAATTCAATTTACCTAGGTTCTTGAAATTGACTTTCATCTATTAATCTATAGACGGGATATAACCAATGATTTTTAATATAACATCATTGGATACAACCTGTTGTTTGTTGTTCAGAGATGAGTAGAACACAAAACCTTCTCGCTCCATAAATACTTCAATACTTCATAGAGTATCAGATTAAAAAAAAAGTAGGTACATCAAATAATTGAATCTTTCATATCCGAGTTCTACTTGTTTTCTTTGCAATTTTTAGAGTAAATATTGTAGGATTTAGGCCAAGATTGATGGTCATTTCGCTATCATGTGACTTTATTGTAGGATTCAGCTTTGATATAGTAGTAAATGTGGGATTATAGATTGTAAAAACAACAGGATGTACTCACTTGTGTAGCGTTATATTTACCCCTGGATTCGAAACACAACATCATAGAAGAACCAGCATTAAACTATGTGGCGAATAATCAGCATTAATTTACAAACATTTATATTGACTACTTGGCAATTGATTGACATATTTACTTTTCTTCCGGCGTCATCTCACGCTACCCTTTATAACAAAAAACTCCTCTCAAAAATATACTTATACGTATATATACGTACTTATACGTATTCAACTGATGAAATTAAATATTATTTAGATAATTATTAAATGAAAACACTGTGGTTTGTAGAAAATAATACTACAAAAAATATTGTATTGATGACAATATAAATGAAGTTTTTAAGACATAATAATGCATACGTATAACGAAGCCTATTAGCTATTTCTATGAATTAATCTAATACTTTTGTTTAGAGGGTCAGACGTCATCGTCCATTCTAGTTTGCATTATTTCTACGACGAAAACCATTTGTTACATGTTTGCCTCTCGTCTCCACCCGAGGGTATTGCCTTTCCACTTCTGCATTTCGAATGTTCATATGTCCGTGTCCTGTATGCACCCCTTCGACATCTTGTTGGAGATGATCGTAAAATGTTATTTGACTTATAAAGTTGTGTTCAAGTCTTTTTATTACCAGACTGCGCAGCGCAAAGGCTATTGTGTTGATCAGCCTACATATTTACGTATATATTTATGTATGTTCCTTTATGGCACTACAAAGACAAACGCGTAAACCAATTTTGATGATTCTTACGTCAATCCATTTATCTTTATGAAGCGAGTGTCACTAAAGATATGAGATTAATTAAAATTTAGTATGGCGACAACCAGACGCCATAAAGTGAAAAAGAAATAACTAGCTTAAAAGCTAAAAAACACGCCTGTCCTGCCAATAAAGAGTTTTTGCCAATAAATTATACACAGTTGGAATGTGATTATTAATACCTTCAATTTGATATTCATATAAAATTCAAATAAAATTCGAAGTTTTTTTATTATTTGAAAATACTGCCGCCAAACGGAATGTTTAAAAATTTATATATAGCCTATGTTACTCGAGGGGATGTAAAGATTCTAACGATACCATACTTCTAAATCTGTTCAGGATTTAAAAGTTATGGTGGAATAAAGAAACTCACATACATACATACATGAATGCTAAAAACAATATACTCCTATTTTTGGGCAGTCGTGTAAAAAATGAAAGTCGACGAACGAGACTGGCCTTAAAAACATTGTACCACACTCTAAAATTAATAGAGATTTGATTAAATTGCTTGGCTCCTACTTATCGGATTGAAATACCAAGTACACCAGTTTTTAATTCAAAACCTAAAATATCGAACAGTGAAAATCGCATCGCAATCGGTCCAGTAGTTGTATTCAAAACATATAACCACACTTTTAAAATTAATAGTATTTTTATTAATTTGCTTGGCTCTTACTCATCATATTGAGATACCAAGAACTCCAGTTTTTAAGTCAAAACCTAAGCTATCCAACACTGAAAATCGCATCGCAATCGGTCCAGTAGTTTTAAAGTGATGCCCAAACAGACCGACATTAAAAGTGTGGTACCAAGTTTAGAAGGCCCGTGTATATTAACCCCCTTACTTATAAAAAGTTATGCAATGATTAATTAATGAATAGTAATTCTGCGCAGTACAATATTGTACTGCGCAGAATTATTAATCATTGCATAACTTTTTATAAGTAAGGGGGTAAGTGGGGTATCATTGAATAGATATTTGACAATCATCTTTAGGTTTCTCTTATTATTTTTTAACTACTACTTTGAATTACCATTTATAAATCTACATTTCTTTATAAATCCATAACGATTTAAAGTTGTCGAGCAAACAAACTCACTTAAATTTTTGCCTCTATTTAGTTTTGTTTGCAGTCTGGTTTTTATTGTGCGTAAATTATCTTGTTAATAAAATGTTCCTAGGAGGATGATCCAAATGTTTTAAGATGTAACTAAGGCCGATTACAGTGCGATGCGGATGACCCTATGCGGACGTCCAGCGTCCGCGACAGACGGTAAAATATATTGAGCCTATAGAACGCATTCAGTGCGAGGTGGACGCGGAGATCAAGGATCTAAACAACAATTCATGCGCTCTGGACTGTTCACGTTGCACTAAGTCTTATTAGGTGAAAATTATGTTTCTTTTTTACCTCCGTATCTGCAGGTGGCTTCGACTATGTTCGGATTGACATGAGGGCGTTGTGGATGTTTCGAGATGTGTATTTTTAACAAGCCGTTCGGTTTGAAAACTTTTGTAATTTTTGCCATTCAAGTTCCTTTCCAAACCAAACGACAAACGATCTTATTCCTTGCAGTATGAAGTGGAATTTCCGATGTAAATTTTAACAGACGAACAGTGATCGAAAACATTTCAGAACGCTAATTTCACACATAAAATTCCAAACCGAACCCCAAAGGCGTTTTTAATTGATATTTTTGGCTGCTGATTCTAATACTGAGGTATTATGCAGGCCCCCGCTATTAGTGTTTGGTTATAATAGTCTACAAACCTATAGCTATGTTTACGCAGTACATTACTTTATCACGCCAATTGGTTCCTTAAAGGCTTTGTTACAGGTTATAAAGTAGAATTAACAATATTAACTTGTAAATGAGGTGGCGGAGGCGAGTGTTGCTCGGCTAAGCTTCGCTGATTGAAAATTATGGCCACAATTATTAGGCAGATTTTTATTTGGAATGCCTGGGGCAAGTAAAAATTATGTTTGCTTTGTTTGATAAGATTAGATGATAGATAGTAGGTATTATTCTATTTATTCTATGTATCTGTATGTACATATAATAAAGCAATCAGTAAGAAAAAGTCCGTACAAAGAAAATGATTTAAAAAAACAGTCAAGTGACTTCAAATAAGCTACTTACAGTTTATTTAAGTCATATCTTTCTATATGTCTGAAGTCTGTTTTTCTGTTTGCGTATCACGTAAAAAGTATTGAAACAATTGCGATGCGGTTTTCACTGTTGGATACCTTAGGGTTTGAATTAAAAACCTAAGGTATAGACGCGTTATTTGATAAGATTAGAGTAGGTGATAAGATTAGGTAGTTGATTTGTTAAGATTACTAAGGTATCTCCTTCTTTCTATGCATCTGTACAGATACATAGCAGTAAGCAACAAAAAAACAGTAAGTAACAAAAAAAAACAGTACCTACAAAGCAGATAATTAAAAAATGGTCTATATAGGGGAGCCAGAGGTGTGCGTTTTACCTACTTGGTTAAATACTGATAAATTTATATCGCACTCCTTCGGCCCACGACTTTTAAATTTCTAAAACGTTTGAATATTCTTGTTTGTAACTTCTTAGTCCACTAAGATCGTAGTCGGGTTTTAGTTTTTGAACTTATATTTTAATTTTAATTATTTCGGGGATATAATATATATTTTCGAAATGTGCTAATTAAGCCCTTTCATTTGATACCAAACACGGCACTATTGTTTGTTTGTTTATCGTATGAGGTAGTGCTGGCCTCTGACGTCAGAGTTTGTCAGGCCACCCAAAGGGCCTCTGAAATAACGACTTAACGTCTGCTATTAATCAATAACAGCCGGGACCAACAGCTTAACGTGCCCTCCGAAGCATTACATACATATTTGCATACTATGCATTTGTAAACTACTTTTTTCACTTCTACTCTTGCGTGAATAGGCCAGTAGGCTAGTCTCAGGTTAGAAATGGTGTTCTGGATGCCTGAATGAAAGAGTTGTAAGTGAAACTTTTGTATGATGAGAGATGTGATATGATTCTTGTTAGGTAATATAATTGGATATTTTTGGTTGTATTGAATGTGAGCATGTTTGATTCTGCCACCAGCCCTGATAATATTGTCGCTATCTATAAAAGGAGATAACCTTTTAAGAGGACTAGATGAGTATGTGTATGTTGTTTTGTTCAACTTCAGTTCTATCAACTCTTTTTTGAAGTGAAAGTCTTGAATAATTCTTATTATGAGATTATGACTGGCTTTTAGTTCTTCAGGTGTGAGAGGACCAGTAATCTTTGTGCTTGGGCTCTTTAGAGCTTGACAAAATCTATAACATAGTGCCATAGTGTTTTGAAGCTTTTGAAAACTTGAAAATCTTTGAAATATGTTCATGAAATATTTTACATCTTCATTGTTGTAATTTTCTTTAAATATATTTGCCGTATGTGAACTTACTTCTAGAGTGTTGTGTGTATGAAAGGATTCTACTTCAATTTCTGAAAAATTATTATTGTGAGGTCGTTCATCTGGGTGTGATAATAATCAGGTAGGGCCGTGCCACCAGAGTATGAAGTTTTTTAACTCTTTGGGATGTACACCTCGTGTGATGAGATCTGCGGGATTCTCATGTGTTCTGACATGATTCCAGGAGTCTGAGTCAGTGTTTTGTAATATTTGTGATATTCTGTTGGCTACATAGATTTCCCATTTTTTGTGAGGAGACCTTAACCAATGTAAAACAATGGTAGAATCTGTGTACAGATGCACAGAATTAATTGTAATTACTACTTCCAAAGCGGTTTTAATTTTATTTATCAGGATAGATAGTAGTACTGATGCACTAAGTTCACGGCGATGTATTGTCACCCTTTTCAACTGAGCAACCCTGCTTTTACTAATTATCAAATGAGATGTTGGAATTTGATTTAAATACTCTCCTACAATATAGATACATGATCCATACGCTACAGAACTAGAATCACTAAATCCAACCAAGTGGACATTGTGTGGTATGTCTGAGAAGGTGTATCTAGGTATTGTTAAGTTACATAATAGTTGGAGACTGCTGTAAAATGGTAACCATTCGGTGAGTAAGTAATTAGGTAAAGGTGCGTCCCATTCTAATTTCTCTTTCCAAAGCTGTTGCATGAAAAATTTTGTTGTGACAATTACCACTGATAAATATCCTACAGGATCAAATAACTTGGCAATTAATTATTGATAGGACATTTATTTTTGTGAAATTTGTACATTTTAAGATAAAATTGTGTATCAACCACAAAACATCACAAATTATCCACTCAAACACACATACGCAAACGCCATTTGCTATGCTTCATTCGTTTGTTTGGCTGTGTTTTTTTAAACCTTCTTGGCTTGCACCTCTAATTCCTTATATGAAATCTATACTTCTAATCTATATACTTATAATAAAGCAATAAGAACGAAAAAAACTGTACAAATAAGATAATTTAAAAAAAAAGTTTAGGGTACTTTAAATAAGCTATTGAAGAAGAATATAACATTTATAAAAATCGTGTCTGTCTGTTTGTTTGTTCGCGCATCACATTTTTTTTTTAAAAATCGTGTCTCATTATTTTTTTGTCTGTTAGTCTATTTGTCTATTTGTCTGTTTTGTCTGTATGTCTGTTCACGCATCACGTAAAATCTCCTGGACTGATTGCGATGCGGTTTTCACTTTTAGATAGCTTAGAGTTTGACTTAAAAACTGGTGTACTTAGTATCTCAGTCCGATGAGTTGAATCCGAGCTATCAATAAAAACTTTTTGGCAGCTGAAGGAATTTTCATCAAATGTTGCTAAGAGTATATTGGTATTTTAGGTCTTGGGATAGTACATAAAGTACTTTTAACCTAGAGAAATGACCACGCGTTCGAAGCAGCGGGTACAGCTAGTATGTAATATTTTTGTAGGTTTGTGTAGTCGTTATATACCCTAACGTGCAACTTTTCACTTTGCATCATTTTCCACCATCAGTCGACCCTTCAGGCACTTAAATCATAATAAATCCAGTATATTCAATACGATATGCGCCCTTTCAAACCGCAGTTAATGTACCGCATCAGCGTTGCAAAGTGGCCTGTGACATTTTTCAATCGCTTAATGGTCCAGCATTATTGGCTTATGAGGCCGTCCATAACCGTATAATGTCCTCAGGGTGAGCATGTTTTATGGGTTTGTTTCCATTAGTACCACTGCTCCGTACCACCGATGGCACGAATGGGAAATTGCATTCACACTAGTACCCCTGTGACCAAGTAATTTCACTACTAGTGAAACTAGTGGGAACTAGTGGGAACTAGGTGGTACTAGTGGGAATATTTTCCAGTACCGCTGGTGGTACTACTGAGTCATTGAGTACCCTTTTTAATTTAATAATTTGAATGGTGGGACAAGTGCAGATTTGGCATTAGATTTGCTCAAAACGGTGGAAGAAAACTATTGAAGAAACTTAAAATTCAAGCAATAATAATACGGATACACACCGTTACGGACCATTTTCCTAGCGCAGGTGGCGCAATTCTTTTTTAATGCAGCCGTCAACGAAACTATCAATTCTAAACAGTGTAACAAACAAAACATACAATGACAAGTATACCTCTAAACTAATTCCGAACCGAGATAAAGAGGATTGAAGTTTAGGTAATTTGTATAATAATTGATGCTTATTATTTTTCTTTTTCGCGCAGCTATCAATGAAATCTGGAATTACCAATTCTAGACAGTGAAACAAACAAAACATACTATGGCAAATATACCTCTAAACTCAGTCCTAACCAATATAATGAGGTTTACATATTTGTAGGGCTTGGTACTTTTCTATTTTCGCGCGGCCATCAGTGAAACGTAGAATTATCAATGCTAAACGTTGTAACAAAAAAAAAACACCTCTAAACTCAGTCCGAACCGAGATAGTGACGTTTACATATTTGAAGGGCAGGTTGCGCATTTCTATTTTCGCGCGGCCATTAATGAAACGTGGAATTATCAATTCCAAACAGTGTAACAAATAATATATACGATGACAGATATATCTCTTAACTCAGTCCGAACCGAGATAATGAGGTTTACATAATTGTAGGGCAGGTGGCGCATTTCTATTTTCGCGCGGCCATCAATGAAAAGTGGAACTATCAATACTAAATAGTGTAGTGAGGTTTACATATTTGATGGGCAGGTTGCGCATTTCTATTTTCGCGCGGCCATTAATGAAACGTGGAATTATCAATTCCAAACAGTGTAACAAATAAAATATACGATGCCAGGTATATCTTTTAACTCAGTCCGAACCGAGATACTGAGGTTTAGAAAGAAATAAATTTGTAGTGCAGGGCCTGGATTCTGTATGACCACTCACTCCAATACCACGCGAATTCCACGCCGATTCCACGCTGCCTGCGTGGAATCACGAACAATTTCCACGCAGGCGGAGGGGAATTGGCGTGGAATCGGCGTCTTAAAATTAGAGAATTAAGCCCCTGGTGGCGCATTTCTATTTTCGCGCGGCCATCAATGAAAAGTGGAACTATCAATACTAAATAGTGTAACAAACAAAACATATTATGACATATATACCTATAAACTCAGTCCGAACTGAGAGAATGAGGTCTATTTGAAAGGTATATTACCTTTCAAATAGAAAAAAAAACATTAAAATTGGATCTAATAAGGCAGAGATATTCAGATATATCGCTGCCATAATTTGACAATGTCACAAAACAAAAACACACTTTTTTCAGGAGAAGGGATCTAATAAAATTAAAAGTTTAGGAACTCATAACTTGTATTGTAGTGTACATAATCGGCCCAAAGCAACACAATCAAAGTTTAGTATTTGGTATACACCTTAGGTATTTGAATTTAAAATAATTAATAAAACTTTAAAAAACGCAACCCGTCAGATATAGGACAAAACATCAATCGAAATTATATTCTAAATACTGACACATACTTCAATGTGACATTTAATGTTGCTTGCATTTACAGAGAACGACATTTTTGGAATTACGACGAAACTAAATAATAGAGATACACTTTCTCCACTCATAAATCCCAGTCTCCAGGATTAAGGAGAAAGTAGGAACACTTTTTTTAGAGATTCTCATAAAATGACGTGTAAAATCTCGGAATTACTTCCCACTATTTTGCAATCTCTTCGCTTGTACACATACCTAATTTTCAAGATGCGCTATTCGTTTTCTTCCTATTTTTGGCGCAGAATTAATGTTTTCTTTGACAAATTTAGTGGTGTGACTTGCGATACAGCAAAAGGCGTTATATTTTCTGAAGCTATGTCTCCACTAGATACTTCATCTGTTTTCCTGGATTCATTAATTGAAATTCAATTCAAAACAGGGATAGAAACAATACTCACTCAACAATACTACTCTATTTTCAGGTTCAAAACCTGAGTAACTACTTGAACTACTACTAGAATTTGAGGAACTGCTAGAATCTGATGAGCTACTCGAACTGGAGCTTTGGTTTCAACTTTTGAATTTTGATTGGACTCATGAATAAGGTCCATGTTTTCCGAGACAGTTTCTGGCAGTAAATGGATTTGTTCATTGTGAATTGGTTCTAGTTCTTCTAATAAATTTGAAGTACTTGGCTCGACTGTCTCAATAGACACCGATTTCATACAGAAACCTGTGGTAGTGTGCTCTATAGAAAAACTGGTATTAGCAATCTGTTCTTTAGTTGAACCTAATTCAGCACTTCTAAAATCGGAGAAATCTTCGTATGGCCTAGCAGGTAAAGGCTTGAGACGACCAACAATTTGTGTTTTATGAAGTTGCGCCTGTGGTTTTGGTAAACTTTTAATTTGCGCTGATTTGTAGAATATGTCTTAAGAATATCTGAATATTTTCATAGTTTGGATCTCTGATACTATTGTTGTTATCTTGCCCGTCTGCAGGTAAATCATTGTCGATCTTGTTATTTCTAACTGGCACAGGTGACAAGTTCTCCCTGTCATGTTATTGTTCATCGTTTATCAATTGAAGATTCTAGAGAAAAAAAACTTCCACAGCTTTCCGCGAGTTTGTTGACTGACTTACAATTTAATTATATTACAAGTTATTTAAACAGTCAGTTAGACAGATAGAAAGACGTTGTAATTATGTAGTGATATTATAACTTACCTGTTTTTTCTCGTTTTTCTAGGTATCCGTAACCATGTTATTCTGTATCATTATATTTATATCCATACCAACATATAAAAGTGAAACGTTGTTTGTTTGTTTGTTTGTTTGTTTGTTTGGGGAGCTTTCACGCGATAAGGGCTGGATGGTTTTTGGTGTAATTTAGAATGAAAATAGCTTATACTCTGGAATAAAACAAAATATACTTTTTATCCCGGAAAATTGAAAGTTTCCAGGGGAAAACTGGAAAATGTTGATAACTTGCTGCAAGGAACGGTTACCATGGAAACGAAATAACAAGTCTCAAAAAAAACAAGAGCATTGGTGCTATATGCCTACTTTTGCAATGCTTTTACGTTGGTTTTTAATATCCTAAAAGAATTACAGGATGCTTTTTTCGCGATAAACAGTAGTCCGCGCGGACGAAGTCATGGGCAAAAAAGCTAGTTTTGAAATATTTGGAGGGTTCGTCGATTCGCCACTGAATAAACAGGATAACTTAATTAGAAAACACTGACTAAGATTGTATTTGCAAGTAACTGCTATAAGTTAGCTCTAACTATTCAAAAAGTAGGACGCAACAAAAAAATAAATAATAATTAGCTTTTATTTAATATTGGCGCTATTAGAAAAAATGCTACAAAATTTGATGGAAAAAGGTCGTACTTTGCAAACAGTTTGCAATAAATTTTGTATTTTTTTATGATATATATACATTTCAGTAAATAACACTAACACTAAATACGCCAATATTTTCATGTACTTACTTTTTAGAAGAACGTCGCATAACCAAAAAACACTAGCTTCTTTAAAATAACTGCGTTGATTCACATAATATTTTCTTATAAACTGACACAGTTCAAAATATGCCACTATACAAGAAAAATTGCACACTTTATTATGGACATATTTTGAGATATGACTATGTTCTGGAAAACTTCGATGCGTTCGGTTCCAAAAACGTGAAGCAACCGGTCATCCACCGATGTTGACCAAACATTGTGTCTAAATTCCACCTATCAGATAACGTCATTTAGTGGCGCCAAGTCGCCAATTTAGCGAATAGAATGAACTTTACTCACAATATTAATAATAACTATTATTATCATTTATTTTTATTATTTTTATTTTTGAAATTTTATGTTTTGTTAGTTATAATTAATTCATATACAATGTACTTTGTTTTCTGAATAAATACAATACAATACAATACAGGTCATTTTGCGTCGAATTGCATCATTATCTCAAAATCGACACATTTGGTTATATGCCACTGTCGAACTAAAGCAGCGATATATATTTTTTTAAAGGTGGAGTTATTACTTTGCGGAAATCCATAAATAAAATGAACAAAGAAAAAATATGTAACTTGCCACTGTAAGTCAAAAAAATAATAAAATAACCCGGCAATAAAATGTTCTATAAATTTGCTTATCCTGTATACCAAGTTTCATCTAGATCGGTTGAGAAATGCGACCGGTTGAGAAATGGGAGAACAGCCGGACTGACATCCGGTCATACGATAGAATATTTGCCCAAGTTGAAACAGAGACGCTTCGCTTCGCCATTAGTTTTTTTTTACTTTCTGTGTAAGTATAGGCCAATCAATATTTTTTGACATACCTATGCAGCGGTTATATAACTATATTTATACGTGAGTCAAATTTGAAGCTTGTAGTGTAAATAAAATGGCTGTGACATAGACTTACAGACAGAGGGATATGATGAAACTATGAATAATACCGTAAGGAGCCCAACAAAGTTTTTGGTCATCTAGTAAAAGTACCTAATACTTTATACTCACTTAATTACAACATGAAATAGGCGTAATTGTTTTAATAGTTACTATAAGAGTATCTATTGTATCTATTGGTGAAGGCTCCAAGAAAAATGACATTATTATTAGCTTTCAAACTCAAAAAGAGAGGGGTATAATAAGTTTAGGGTTTGTATCATTGTACGTATGTATATATCCGTGTGTCTGTGGCACGTAGCTCCTAAACGAATGGACCGATATTGATGGTTTTTTTTTTGTTTGAATGCTGGTGTGATCAATATGCTTCTTAGCTAATATTGGTGCGTAGCTCATAAAGTCGGGAATCATATATATTTTTAATGTCCTTTTATATACCAACTGATCTTCATACATTCATGGATTCCTTATATAATATTAATGTACTATGACACAAATACACTTTCCTTACGATCCCTTTGAGTATACACTGCTATAGATATATTTGGTCTGAGAACGATCTCAGCCTGTCATCAAAAGATTGAAATTTTCCTTGAAAGTATTATACATATGGTCACCGTAATAATGTCCCACTGTACATTGTACGAAGCACTGACAGTAGTTAGGGCGCCATTTGTGTATATTTACATTGGTATCGCAAACAAATAGCAAAAATGATTCTGTCATTATACAAATTACCACTCTTATTTAAATTATTGCATTGCGGTCGGTTCTATTAGGTACTCTGATAGCAATTGAAATTACTGAGCAGTGTATGTCAATTAACCTGCAGCCGCCCTAAAATAATAAAAAAACACATTAGTAGTCAAGTGAAGAAGTTCATTTTTTTTTAATAGAGCGCAAATTTTATAGTTGTTAGATGTTACTTTGCGGAAATCCATAAATAAAATGAACAAAGAAAAAATATGTAGCTACTTACGCCACTGTTAGTCAAAAAAATTATAATTTAAAAAGTATAATTTTATAAATAAAATTTTTGTATATTTTTTTCGATTTAATAAATAAAAATTGAAATTAGTCCCAGTATAAGTTCATGTTTCAAAGTTGAATTGCTTTTCTTGGCTCTACACCAGTGTTTTCTATTATAATCACTAAATTTTAATAAATTGGAGCTTTCAATCTACAAAACAGTTTTTACCATTTGTTTTTTTTTCTGCGTATGCATGATTGATACCTTTATTAATAAAAAATATAAAAAAGCTCCCGCCTTCATTCATTATAGTAAGGAACCACCTCGATCCCATCAGCTTTCGAACAAAAAACCGCATCAAAATCAGTCCGTTTTTGAGTTACAATATCGACCCCCCATTTGTAGCTAAGAACCATCAAAATCGGTCCCTTCGTTTGGGAGCTACGATGCAACAGACAGACACTAAGAAAATACACACCCTAACCTTGTAACGAGGGCTGTTTACTCTTTCTTCGAGGATAATAATAGAAAATAATTAAAAAAATAATTAATAAAGATAATTTTACAGACATAAGTGTAAGTAATAATTTATTTCGTCACCAATAAGTTAACAACAAATTCAGACACTTTATAGTAAAATATATCTTATTAATTATGTTAATTGTGGGCATAACTAGTTCCCACACAAGGATGTAATCCATTGAAACACTGAGCGCTATATTTTGCCACCTAATGATCGAAAATAACAATTCCATCCATATCCATGCTCTGCGATTTTCAAATTGCAAAAGTTGGCCGAATAAGAGGCGTGCTTAAGCTTGATCATCAAGCTCAGAGGCTACTCGTAACTATGATAGAAACTTCTCAAATCAAAGATCGCGTCGGGTTCTGATACATTAAAACTCAAATCTAGCAGTTAGTTATTCCAGTGTTAGCATCCTCGGCTAACGCAATGCAGACCATGCTCTTCAATCCGGTGAGTGCTTGAGAGTGCAATGCCAGATCAATTTTGTCATTGAACACGATGGATGGAATGAAGTTGATCGCATGCGTCAGTTCTGTTCCTCTCCTCTCTGCTTCAAAGTCCAGCTCATCATTGAAATTGGCGACGCAGGAATCTGTTTCTTCCAGGTTAAGTCCAACGGCTAAAGCGCATGTGTAACTGTTCTGCAGGAATGATGGGTATGGAGTGGTAAACTCGCAATTCATATATTGTATCTGAGCCTCCAGGTTGCCATCAAGCTTGTTGAGGGCGCATCTGTGAAGGCGGTTGGCCCAGCAGTCGTTAACTCCAAACTGACATATCAAGTTGCCGTCAGTGTTCCTTACGGTTCGGCCCCATGGAATGAATTCAATATCAAGGAAGTCTTTGTAAATCTCGTATACTTCAACCAGGTTGGCAACAAACCTTACTGTGTCACCACATCCTGAAGTCGTTCCGACGGTTATCTTGATGCGTCCATTGACAGCTTGCAATCCCTCGACGTTAACGAAGGACAGTAAAAAGCACACGGCAATCGGCAAAATATATTTAAAAGTCATGGCGACCGATCTCTAGTGGCGTACAAAGAGAACTGAAGACTTTTTGGGTCGCTGATACGGGACGGATTTAATTTTACTTAGATTGAACCGGATATCTAAGAGTTATTTAATTAACAATCAGAAACTGATAAGCTGATGATAAAAATGAATAATCTAAAGTACCTCAAATTAGGAAACTATTGTAACCCTAATTTTAGGGAAATTATAAAGACTCATAAAAACAAACTAATTTACAGCGAATTGACTTCTAGTGAACATAATTTGTATACGTATGTAAGTGGTTATAAATACCTTAAATTCTGAGTATTATGTTTTGTTCAAAAACGTCCCTGCAAACAATTATATTTTTTCCAGAGCTCTCTTTCCCTTTCAAGGTCTCATAAGATTATATACGTTAAAGATAAAACTCTTTTGCGATAAATATTTTACTCGTAGTAGATAAAGTTTACCCTGAATGCTAAAATAAATAACACAAACTAATTATCTTCTGGTGTGTTCTAAGATACACACTCAAGCCTTTGGCCTGTTGATGTGAAATGAATTCCCTTCGTTAATTTGTGAAATGTTATTTGCCTTGTATTCATTGGATTCGTCTTGCTCAATATTCATTCGGCAGTAAAATCTTCTTCTGAAAATTTTAAAGATTTTTTGCCATCTCTGTCTGTATCTCACAGTCATTTTATTCGGACACTATTAACATAATTGCTTTTCGGATTCTAAACAATTTTTCTAAAGTTATGGTTAATATAGTTCCTAATTTGAACTACTGTAGATTATTCACCTATAAGTCTCGTCCTTAATAAATCGTCACCATCCAAAGGTTTGGAGCTTCGTCAAGTCTTCTCGTCGTCCATACGGTATGGAGACTCTTGTCTTCAGTCACTGTGTTCTGTCACTGTGTGTGTGTGTGCCATACAACAGTAACTCAAGACAAGAATCTTCAATAAGTGCGTCTTACCAGTCATGACCTACAGAACAGAAACGTAGATACTCACAGTCAAACTTGTCCACAAATTTACAGTCACTAAGCGAGCTATGGAGAGAGCTATGCTTGAAGTTTCTCTGAAGGATAAGATTCGTAAAAGATATCCGACTTTAGCTTGCTTATCCTTAAAAGCAAGCTAAAGTGACAGTAGGCTGGTCACATTTCCCGAAGAACCGATAACCATTGGGGTAGACCAGTTCTCGAGTGGAGACCTAGTTTAGGCAAACGTAAGTAGTGTAGAATGCCCTGTAGCCTGGTGGATTAACAACCAGCCAAAAGTGACTGGAAGAAAATATATAAGATAAATATATGGATAGCTGATGACCGAGCTCAGTGGCATGTGTTAGATAATTTAAATTATTAGTTTCTAAATTAACTGTTATTTAGAGTTGTATCCGTTTTATACAGGAAGTACTACATTATAGGCGGTCAAATTTACCCGTATTGTTTAAAGTCTTCCGTTTCTTACAGGAAGTACAACAAAATTAATTGTCTATGTTAAAATATGTTGAAAGACCGGTTTTATAAAACGAATTAGTAATATTAAATTAAAACTAATTTAAGAAATTAGTTATCACCAAGTTCATAAATAAGGATTGAAAATTGAGCAGGGAGGTGGCAGAGGACCGCCATCTTGCCAAAAGACACCTTAAATACGATCTGCGGCAGGGTAAAGCTCTCTTTCGCTGCCCAACCAGAACCGGAGATGGTACCTCTGCCACTTTCAATTGCCACATCGCATCGGTTTAAAAAATAAAGATAAGTATTCAATGTTTCTATGTTCAAATGTATAAAACTTGTTCAGTTACAGCTACTGTGTATCAATGTGTTAATAATTCTATATTTTCTAACCTTTCTCTTTGGCTCATATTTTCCAGTTTATACCTGTTGGCTCTGTTGCTATAAATGAAATACAATACTATGTGGTTAAAACTGCTTAATGTTTTCCTTTGACCCAAAAACCTTGCTTAAATCTAAACTAGGTTAGGTAGGTAAGTAAATAAGTTGCAAATCCATTTGACTTATCTAGTTTGCATTTCCTAGTAAATATTATATCTTAAAAGTTTATACACACATGCGTAAGGAGAGGTCTACGTCCAGCAGTGGACAAATGTAGGCTGATGGTGAAGATGATGATGCAAAGGTTGACTGGAAGATATTGCTTTTAGCAATACGGCCACCCACTGCTACACTCATCTAATTGTTCTTATTTTTTGTAATATATCGAAATTTGTACAATAAAGTGTTTATTAAACTATCTATATAATTCCAGAATTCGTAGGTTTTCTATAGCTGAATTACAAACATAATTATCTTTAGAATTTTTAAAAATGCATAAAATTATTCGTTACTGACTAAACTATCACACCTATTCTAAAAATGCTTTTTGTTTTCACTGTTTTAACAGCAGCCTACAATAAAACAATAAGTACATACGAAAAAGTCTGTAAGAAGAATATAATAAAATAAAATGTCAAGGGCATTTAGAATAAGCTACGGAACAAGAAAATAATATTATTTTAAATCGTGTCTTCGTACAACACGTAAAAACTACTGAACCGATTGCGATGCTGTTTTCATTGTTGAATAGTTTAGGGATTGACTTAAAAATTTCGGTACTTGGCATTCTAATTTGATGATTAGATGCCGAGTAATCGATAAAGAAACATCTAACGCCTGAACGAATTTTGAAGAAATGTATTATATTGGCTTTATATATACTTTTGGTCCTGGAATAACACGTGTGGGAAACTTTTAAATGAAATGACCACGCGAGCAAAGCCACGAGAACAGATAGTTTTTTCATATTATTAATAAATAGCGTTGCTGCTGTGTGGTAATTTTTCTGTGATATGAGGATCCTATCAGTTCTTTCAGAACGAAGAATACCAATATATCAAATTTCATCAAACTTCGTTCAGACGTTGCTCGGCTTCATCTCATCGAATTAAATTACCAAATACACTAGTTTTTAGGTCAAACCCTAAGCTATCCAACAATGAAAATTGCTTGGCAATCAGTTCGGTAGTTTTTGCGTGATGCGCAAACAGACAAACAAAGATATAATTTAAAAAAATGTTTTACTCTTGATCAGTAGCTTATTTTAAATACCCTTGACTTTTTCTTTTATTTACTTCTTTGTACAGACTTTTTGTTACATACTGCTTTATAACTAGTGGCTCTGTGAGCTGCACACCTCGCAAGTCTGTCGTTGATGTGACATTAAGGAGCTATTTATAACTAGTGGCTCTGTGAGCTGCACACCTCGCAAGTCTGTCGTTGATGTGACATTAAGGAGCTATTTATAACTAGTGGCTCTGTGAGCTACACACCTCGCAAGTCTGTCGTTGATGTGACATTAAGGAGCTATTTATAACTAGTGGCTCTGTGAGCTGCACACCTCGCAAGTCTGTCGTTGATGTGACATTAAGGAGCTATTTATAACTAGTGGCTCTGTGAGCTGCACACCTCGCAAGTCTGTCGTTGATGTGACATTAAGGAGCTATTTATAACTAGTGGCTCTGTGAGCTGCACACCTCGCAAGTCTGTCGTTGATGTGACATTAAGGAGCTATTTATAACTAGTGGCTCTGTGAGCTGCACACCTCGCAAGTCTGTCGTTGATGTGACATTAAGGAGCTATTTATAACTAGTGGCTCTGTGAGCTACACACCTCGCAAGTCTGTCGTTGATGTGACATTAAGGAGCTATTTATAACTAGTGGCTCTGTGAGCTGCACACCTCGCAAGTCTGTCGTTGATGTGACATTAAGGAGCTATTTATAACTAGTGGCTCTGTGAGCTGCACACCTCGCAAGTCTGTCGTTGATGTGACATTAAGGAGCTATTTATAACTAGTGGCTCTGTGAGCTGCACACCTCGCAAGTCTGTCGTTGATGTGACATTAAGGAGCTATTTATAACTAGTGGCTCTGTGAGCTGCACACCTCGCAAGTCTGTCGTTGATGTGACATTAAGGAGCTATTTATAACTAGTGGCTCTGTGAGCTGCACACCTCGCAAGTCTGTCGTTGATGTGACATTAAGGAGCTATTTATTCTACTCATCATCCCGAAGATCCTTTTAAAACTACCTTTAAACTACCTTTCAAATAAATAAAACCCATTGAAATCGGATCTAATAAGGCGGAGATATTCAGTAGCTTCCTTTCTCCCCTTTTCGGGAGAAGCACCCCCCCACCACTCATTGTTGAGTCCATGACGAATAAAAAATTCTAAAAAATTCGGTTGAGAAATGCGACATGTAGAGGAAAACAGTTGCGACATCCGGAAACAAATACGAAAGAATCTTTGCCCAAGCTGAAACGGATACGCTTCGCTCGCGCTTCGCGCTCGTTCAGTCAATAAGTTTGTATAGATAGATAGATTTGTAACATTACTCGCGTTGTTACCGCTGTTTGTCATTAAATTTGCGGTCAGATACAATTTGTTGGTTGTTTTATTCGTAAATCCATCTATCTATACGTATAATAAAGCGATACGTACGAAAAAGTGTACAAAGAAGATAATCATAATAAATGATCTGGGGTACTTAAAATAAGATACTGAACAACAATATAACATTTTCAAAAATCGTGTATGTCTGTATGTTTGTTTGTTCGAGCATCACGTAAAAATTAATAAACCGATAGCGATGCGGTTTTCACTGTTAGATAGCTTATAGTTTGACTTATACCTGGTGTACTTTATATCTCAATCTGATAAGTAGAAGCCGAGCAATTGATAAAAGTATTATTGACGGCTGAAGGAATTTTAACTACTTTTAACCTAGAGAAATGACCCATGCGAAGCCACGGTTACAGTAAGTATTATATAAGTTTATAATAAAGCAATAACAAAATATATGTAGCGACTATACCATAGTACATACATAGTCCTCAAGAACAGTAGAGTAACGAGGAGTAAACGGAGAGAGAGAGAGAGAGAGAGAGAGAGAGAGAGAGAGAGCGTGCTAGGCAAATAGGATGCTAGCACCACAAATAGATTGGACCAAAGAATACCTAGTACCTCATATAGGTATATATCAGGATTGGACTCTTAAGTTCAAACTTTTTGACTCGTTATTAAGATTCGAAAAATAATAACTTAATTTTTCTGTCATACCTTCAACAAAGCTTCCGTTTAAACATTTGAAAATATGTTCACATTGTTGAGAATTGGCCGGTTTTATTTCTGTGTTTTTTTTCTTCGGTCGTGCTTGCGTGACCTCCTGGCATCACTTACTCCTGCCCTGCCAAAATGAGCACTACATATTGCAGCGTGTTTAATTAACTAAAAAAACTCACAAAATATATCGTTTTTTTACTTTCATCTGACACCGAAAGGTAACATAACAAGATAGATTATTTTAGTATATTTCAATTAAAATAGGTATAGAGTAGTATAAATATATAATATAAATATCTAGGTATAGAGTAGTTATATTATGCTACGCGGCTTTTCCCGCGCGGTCCAAAAGTACATAATAAAGTACATACAATTTACCAAATTTCATTCAGCCGTCAAATAGTTTTTCATCGATTGCTCGGCTTCTTGTCATTGGATTGAGATACAAGGTAAGTAAATTAGTTTTTAAGTCAAAACCTAAGTACACATGCAATAAACAGGAGCGCACTAACAGTGAAACCCGCATTTTAATCGGTGTAGTAATTTAACGTAAGTACATAAATACTGTATTGTGATAAAATCATAACCCTCCTATTTTATATCCGGGTAAAGAGCCACCAGTGGCAACCCTCGGTCTCCGATTGACAATAGACATCAAACTCGGAAACAATGCTTCGATACTCTACTGTCCGCAAGGACTATATGTGACTATATAGGTATGTACTGTGACTATACTATATATATATACTAATATACTATTCCACATGAATTTGAATTGAATTTGAAAGCTGAACTTATCACTCCTTTCAGCGAACCCTCGTTAGGTAATTTATAACCGGTGAACATATCTCTGGTTTCCCCTGGCGACGTTGGGCTGTGCGGCCCCGGCCAGCCGCGTGCCGCAGTAGACACAAGGTGCGCGGGCGCAGAGGACACGTCGTTTGTGTATTAGGTACAGATTGTCTCGGGAAAACTTCTACGAGACTTAGGCAGTATTTTTTGTCTATGAATAGTCCTAAAGCGAATTTGGCTAATGCGAGAGACCTTCTGGCCTCTAACGTTTCATACCCCAATTGTCCTTGAATAGAGTGGGATACGTAATGTAAGGGTAGTAATTATATTGCAGTATTTGTTCAGAGTCAATGCTAGAATAAAATGCGGTATATCGTAAACTAGTTAAGGTTATATAGACTAGAAGATGTTTTTTTTTATTTTTTTATCACTGTGTATGCAATAATTTGACCACGATCTCACCTGATGGAAAGCGATGATGTGGTCGAAGGTGTAGCACGTTTGCCTAGAAGATACCTATTCACTCTTGACTTGAACACACCAGGGTTATATTTTACCGGAAACACTGACGAGGGCAGGGCATTCTACTCCTTAGAAGTTCATATAATAAATGAAGAAGTGTAACGCTTCGTTCTTGGTATTTCAACTATAAAAGATGGCGTTTTGCCGATCGTCTAGTCGTACGGTAATGGAAAGGTGATCGAGGAATCAGATTGTGCAGGTCTTGTGCACACTCTCCATAGTGCAATCTGTAGAATACCGACAAGCTTGCGACCTCACGTCGATGCGCCAGACTTTGAAGCTTACTCTTTACCAGAGTGTCATCTCCAATAAGCCTCATATAGTAGGAACCAATCTTTATGGCGGCTGTGAAGCGCACTGCGAGTTTGACTTCGCGCTGGTACAGTAAGGTTCGCAATTATTAGAGTAATTTTTGTAGAACATGCTATTAATAAGAAACACTTTATTAAACCAGAATTATGGAACAAATATACAAGAATTTCATTTTAAAATAGGAAAAATGGGTGGTATTATCGCTAAAAGCGATCTCTTCCAGACAACCTTTGGATGGACAGAAATTACGAATTAAAAAAGGATGGTAGTGCAAAACAATACAATAAATCATGCATAATATAAATACATACATATTTAATAAACTACTTAAACCATACTTACTTACATGTCACATGCAAATAATGTAATGATTGTTAAGTACATACAAATAATGTAATGATAAAAAATGTTATACCTATAGCTACAGAATAAATAAAAGTACAAGTACAGAAGGCTAACTGAGTAAAGTCATTTATTTAAATAGCGACTCTCGCTACAACGCTATAAAGTGCAATTTAACTCGCACGGCGCTGCGAGCTTTTAATTATATTTACCTAGAAGGCGCTCGCCCACCGCGTGCAGGCTAGAATGCACCGTATCACAACGCGCGAGAACTTCCATTGCTCTAACCATTTTAGAATCGCTCTGTCCCTTTTTCGCTCGGTAGGGTTGTATTAAGATATGACTAGGTACTTGTACTACTAATTATTCTGTGATATGTTATGACTTAGATATTGTAACAGAATAAATAAGTAATAATGTATTATGTTATTACTTATTATTATAAATTGAAATAATTCTATTACATACAATGACATTCTTATCAGAATAGACCTACTACCTCATTTTTACTACCTACCTATCCCGTTTTCAGACCGCCGATAACTTTAGTGAGATACCTCACTAAAGTTATCGTACCGTGTCGTTGGTTGATTATGATTATATCCTATAGGTATTGCACTTTGATGAATAAAGGTGCCTGTCTGAATTCCATGCTTTTTAATGAGTGAAAAATTAATTGCTACCTACGTAATAAAAGGTATTAAAAGTAGGTAGGTATTATACGAGACATATATTATATAAATTCCTAATTAGTTGTAGGCTACTTACTAAGTCAGCACAGTAATTCATTTTCCGATCAACAATACCTACTTTAATCAATTATAAAATTACGTTGATCGATTTAATAAACAACTTTATTTCTGCGCGAAAAAAACTTAAATATGCGTAGCTTCGGTATGGAACACAAATGAAATAACATAAAACTATAGGAACCTACGTAATAAAAAAAAACAATATCTAACTACGTAACTAGGACCTATACTAATATTATAGGTATTACAATTTATTACCTTTCAATATCCTTTGGAAGCGTAAAGAATGACAATTCGTCATTTCTATCACTATATCACATTTAACAGCCGAATGCTATGCAGTACTTTCTAGCTTTCTTCTTGGTACTCATAATTAAAACACGAATAAAGTTTGTCAATAACTTTACGTAAGTAGGTGCTCTATCGCTAAGTACAAGGCGCGTGACTCATCGAGCGCACGCTTGACACTCGACTGAATGGACCCGAATATTGGGTCCTTGAATTTATTTGTACTTGTTGCGGAGTGCGACCGCCCTGCTATAGCTAGGTTTCTAGTAGCTAAATTAGCGTCGACACTTAACGCTTTAACCTGTTCATTATTTTTTAACCAATCATGATATTATGTTAACATAATATGTCAACACAATAATATTAATATCGGAATATATGCGATATTAATATATCGTGTTGGTGGATTGTATTGGTTGGTAACAAACAACTTTAAAATAACTAACTAGACTGTACTTGAACAGAATCGCATGCATGTGTGCAACGTACGGATGTAGCGTGCACACAAGCACAAATGAGGCGGGCGCGCGCGGGATGCGGTAAATCGTCTCATTAATTTTACACTCCATTTTTTTCAAAAAAAACTGTATGCTCTATTATGTCAGCAACAAAAATGTTTGTAGTACATTCAACTCAACCACAAAGGTCACTTAGGTGCCAAAAATTTCGTAAACGGAACCATAAAGAAAAAAAACGGTCAAAGAAACCTCATTACAATTTTAAAATATTTCAACGAGACCCCAATCAATGGGCAAAATCTTTTTCACTTATCATGGATGGAAGAAAGTAAATTAAAATAAAATAATGCACTTATGTAGCGGTTATAAATATTTATATATGTTGTGCCAAATTCAACTTTGTAGTGAAGAAAGTAAAATAAAATAAAATAATGCACCTAAGTAGCGGTTAATATATATATATGTTGTGCCAAATTTAAGTTTGTAGTGAAGAAAGTAAAATAAAATAAAATAATGCACCTAAGTAGCGGTTAATATTAATATATGTTGTGCCAAATTCAACTTTGTAGTGAAGAAAGTAAAATAAAATAAAATAATGCACCTATGTAGCGGTTAATATTTATATCTGTTTTGCCAAATTCAACTTTGTAGTGAAGAAAGTAAAATAAAATAAAATAAAATAATGCACCTAAGTAGCGGTTAATATATATATATATATATATATATGTTGTGCCAAATTTAACTTTGTAGTAAAGAAAGTAAAATAAAATAAAATAATGCACCTAAGTAGCGGTTAATATTTATATATGTTGTGCCAAATTCAACTTTGTAGTGAAGAAAGTAAAATAAAATAAAATAATGCACCTAAGTAGCGGTTAATATTTAGATATGTTGTGCCAAATTCAACTTTGTAGTGATGAAAGTAAAATAAAATAAAATAATGCACCTATGTAGCGGTTAATATTTATATATGTTGTGCCAAATTCAACTATTTAGTGTTATTAGTTTCTGAATAAAATGGCTATCATATATAGACAGATGGACAGATGAACAGACGGACGGATAGACAGACTGACATGACATTTTTAGGTTTCCTTGTTTGGCTATGGAACCATAAAAATGATTCAGTCTTTATAATTAAAACTATACTCGTATTGTTTATAACATTATTGGGTTTTGGTCAGGCAAGATTTGATAAAAATCAAAATATATTAATATTAAAAGTGTGGTTTTGAAAAGTTGTGGTAAGTCTTTAAGGCCAGTGTAGGTACTGATCAGCGTATACTACTTCGCTAACAGTTGAGAAACATTAAATATTAACTTAAATCTTCGAAAATGTGTTTTTTACGCTTATCTATTGTCTTTAATATAAATAAAAAAAAAAACAGAACAATTCTACACCAATTACCCAGCCCCAAACTAGGATACCCTATAATATGGGCACTAGATAATGGATAAACATACATACATACGAATATCACATACATGACTCGAAAACAAACATATCTGCTCATCACACAAATGAATGCACCTTGCAGGATTCGAACCCGCAACCGTTTGATTTCGTTTCTAGGGTCACTAGCCACTATACCAACCGGCCGTCAAATTACAATTAATCAACAAAAAAAATATTAAGTGATCGCGCGACAGGCGAGGGTCTACGATCAAAGGCATTTGTGCATAGATTTAATTAAAAGTGGGAAGATTTGGAACCAGCTCCTCAGGCGTGGCCCACATAAATTAGGTGCAACGCACATAATATACATTATTTGGCCTTATTTACAATCGGGTTTGCGTTTGTGTAGCACGTGTTAGTAGTGAGCCATTATTTATTTATTTAATACTTTATGCACAAAAACAGTGTACAGGGGAGGACTTAATGCTAAGACAGCATTTTCTGCCAGTCATCCTGGTTGTGCAAGAAAGATGTGTATAGGCGTGCACTCGAGATATGGACAGTAAAATGAAAATGTCCATTCACGCTAGTCTGCGTGTCTCTCTATCTTGAAGCACGACGATGCGAATGTTGCTGTGTGGGTGTTTGCCTGTAGTTGTATAAAGTCCAGTTTTTGTGTCATCATCATCATCAGCCTATATTTGTCCACTGCTGGACATAGGCCTTTCCTAATGTATGCCACTGAGCTCAGTCTTCAGCTCTCCTAATCCAATTTCTTCCAGCCACATTCGCAGGTCGTCACTCCAACTGGCCTTAGGGCTTCCTACACTACGTTTGCCCTTTTCTCCTTTAACTTGATCTATGCATTTGTGGGATTATTCAAACTGGGCCATCATAGGCATAGGGCTATGATATAATATTATAATCCAGTTTTAACTAAATGCACATTACAGACCTTTAGAGAATAATTAAAATAGTAATTCCCCAAGGTCACATATACACAATAGCCTTGTGCGTCTAAGTTTTCCTGTTTCTGTTAGTATAGGACACTACCACAAAAACAATCCTACAACTTCAAAATGAAAAGCAAAAACTAGGAAACAAAAAAGCACGAAAACTGTTATCAAAAACATTTATTAAACAAAAGTGAACAGACACCATAAGTGTAACCCATTGAGAACCCGAGCGCTATCCTTTGCCAGCTTATCGTCGAAAATTACTGCGCCATTAGCCATATCGCCACTTTGCGATTGTCCAATTGCACAAGTTGGCCGATTAAAAGGCGCTTTCAAGTTGGACATTAAACTCAAAAATCCTGAAGCTCAGACACTAACTAAGATAAAAACTTCTCGAATCAGCGATCGCGTCGGTTTCAAGTTTCTCTGATTACATTAGTGGAATCAAAGCGAGCAGTTCGTTATTCCAGTGCTGGCATCCTCAGCCAACGCGAAGCAGATCATACTCTTCAAGTTTGTGAGAGATTGCGTGTGCAATGCCGGATCGATTTCGTCGTTGAACACTATGGATGGAATGAAGTCGAGCCTTTGTGTCAGTTCAGTTCCTCTCCTCTCTGCTTCAAAGTCTAACGAGTCATTGGGATTGGCGACACAATGATCTACGTCTACCAGGCTGAGTCCAACAGCGTGAGCGCAGAGGTAGCTGGTCTGCAGGAATGCTGGATAAGGAGTGGTAAACTCGCAATTTATATAGTGCATCTGAGCCTCCAGGTTGCCATCCAGCAAGTTAAGGGCGCATCTGTGAAGGCGGTTGGCCCAGCAGTCGTGAACTCCAAACTGACACGTTAAACTGCCATCAGTGTTCCTTACGGTTCGGCCCCATGGAATGAATTCAATATCCAGGAAGTCTTTGTAAAGCTCGTAAACTTCAACCAGGTTGGCAACAAACCTTACAGTGTCACCACATCCTGAAGTCGTTCCAACGGTTATCTTGATCCGTCCATTGACAGCTTGCAATCCCTCGACGTTAACGAAGGATAATAAAAAGCACACGGCAATAGGCAAAATATATTTAACAGCCATGGCGACCGATCTCTAGTGGCTTACGAAGAAAACTGAAGAATTTTTTGGGTCGCTGATACGGGACTGATATCATAAGAGATTATTGTATTAACAATCGGAAATTGATAAGCTGTAGATAAAATTGGATAATCTTGAGTTTTAATTTAGGAAACTATGAATCGTATACGCAAGCGGATTTAAATAACTTAGATAATGTTTAAGAAGTTTTGTTTGAAAACGTCTGTACACAGTTTTCCTTTTCCCAAGGCCTTCTCCCCATTAAAAGTATTTCAAGGTAATCTCTTAAGATTACATCACAGAAAAAACTCAAACTCTTTAAGCCTTCATATTTTCTTTAAGCGAAAAATATGTTTTTGTGGTGGGAGCTTACCCCGCTTGCTAGAATAATAAACACAAAAACTTATTAACTTTCTTACAAGAAACACATTCAGGGTTTTGGGGTTGTTGGGGTGAAATGAATTGTCCTCGCTAATTTATGATATGTTGTAAAACTGTGTGTTTTCCTTGTATCTAGTTTTTGTCGTTGGATACATATTGCTCAGCCAGTACTCTGCGGCAGTAAAGTTCTACTAAAAATATTAAGGAATTTTTAGGATTCCTTATCTCAAAAGGAAAAAAGGAACTCATATAGAATCACCTTTGTCGGTCCGTGCCGTCCATCTGTCAATATTCTTTTTCTCAGGAACGCGTGGAGATATCAAGTTGAAATTAATATCAAATACTCAGGTCTGCAATCCCTTCGAGCTGTACAAAAAGTAACTTCTTAAAATAAGTCTGAGTCAACGAAATCAAAAGATACGGTATGCCACATATATCGTCATTTTCTAGACTCGCAAGAGAATCAAAACCTACAGGATCCTTCCTGTTGATCATGAAATTTGGCAAGAAGCTATGTCTTGAACCACAAGTAAAGGTAAAAATCCAAAAATCTTAAATTTGTAATTACATTACAAATAATATTTAAAAAAAGAAGATAACGCATTTTAAGCCCGCAACAACTCTTAACAAATTCCATATTCAGAGACAGAATCCAGTAAAAAACACTAGACTGATTGCAATGCTGCTTCCATAGCTTTCCAATGCTGCTGCGATACGCACTTCGCCAGTATTTTTATTTTATTTAAGCACACCACCGAGCAGGTAAAAAAAACTTTCGTTACATTAAAAGTCCGACCGTAAATATAGGGTCCCCTGGAGGGGAACAAAAACCGGAAGTATCTCACCTAAGACACTTTAATCTTTATTCATTGCGTAAAAACGCAAAGGTATTCAATTACGGGTAATATGTTTAAAAATGTAGTAGACTCCCTGTAGAAGATGGTCTACCACTGTAATGGAACGGTGTATGGCAGTGCCTAAACATAATAGAAACTACGATTGACAATATAAAGTTTTTATTTAGTTATAGAACACCAACAGGGCAGAGAGTAAGCAAGTTGAAGTGGCAATAGGCTGTTCACATTTGTCATAGAACCAATTACTGATGGAGTAGACGAGTTCTAGAGTGGAGACCGTGAATCGGCGTGCATTGCAGGACGCCCTCCGGCTAGATAGATCTATGATCTGCGCAAGATAGAGCAGTCATTAAATGACAATAAATAAATTTTGGGGCTCAGCCATGTGCCTTGGGAGATGCCTATTTCAAACAGTAGACACAGGCTGTTGATGATGATAGAACATAAGATGTTATTGTGACTCAGAACTTTCGTGGTTTCATTGAGTGTCGAGAAATGAGGGATCTTGTACAATAGCCAACAACTCAACAACCTGCTCATGAAGGCATCAGAAATCTTGCAAGCACAAGTACTGCTCTGAGCGTTCCATGTGTACCGCATACTCTAGTACCGCAGCATTAATGAAATTGAGTTCCCTGGAGACCCCAGTCCCCTTGCTTACGTGAGTCGTGACCCCCAGTCTTGCGGTCACATTGTTTCCAACTCGAAACAAAGGTATCGATGCGGTATCAAATTAACAAGTTCGCGTTGAAAATTTTGAAGTTTCAGACGTTGATATTAATGAGTATAATAGACAGTGACAAAGGAAACATGATATAGGGTGCGGTAAATGTTTGATGAGGGG
Organism: Alsophila aescularia; assembly: GCA_946251855.1. Lineage (NCBI taxonomy): Eukaryota > Metazoa > Arthropoda > Insecta > Lepidoptera > Geometridae > Alsophila > Alsophila aescularia. Next base: position 17,106,326 of record OX276380.1, on the reverse strand, counting down.
AGGCTGTGAAGGTAAAATTCTAAGCCAGCAAGGCATTGATGAACATTATACATGTTATACAGATCAAAAAAACATTGAAGCTGGTGAATGACAATTTAAAATATGTGAAATGCTTTCAAAATTGAAAGGAGTGACTTATTGCATATTCAAATAAAAGCTTTAAAGAAGGTAGTCAGATACTGGCCAGTTGTAAAAAATAGGTACCTACTTAACAAAACTTTTTTTGTATACAATTCTTCTGGCCGTCTTCTCGCTCAAGTGTTATTATGCTAGCCTAAAACCCCTAGTGGGCAACGTTCCCAAAATGCTAGCATTGTCACATTGTATGGCAATGCTTAGTCCTAATCTAGTATCATGCAAAGTTTCAAATTGCTACGACAACACAGATGGCTAAACTTAGTAATATAATGACGACAATAATTACTAGTATGAAGTTGCAAGATTGACATAAGTTTAGGTCAGATTAATAAAAGCGTATTCAAAAAGTACTAACTATAGTTCCGGCATTTAATCACAAAACCCCAACGCATCCAACGATAAAACCATATTCGTCTACAACTTTCCCCTCATCTGATTTAAAGTTTTTACGAGCGACCGCAACCTCAGCCTCACAAGAGGCGAATCTGCTTGCTAATTTTAATTAATACAAACTGCTAGCGAAAGTCACTCAGCCTTTAACTCGAACAAATAACTGTTGGAAGTTAACGAGTACATATCCCTTCGCATGGGTACAATGGGGCCCGTAAAATTAATACCTCACCTCCAAACGGCCGGGCCCTAGACGGTAATACCCCCTTAAATATTTAAGTTTTCTCTGCGCCCTCCGTCCGCAACAAGATTCAATTTCACGCCCTAAAAAGGGGTCCGCTTCGGGTGATTCTCGCTTCCTCAAATGTCAGGAGACATGCTAACGACCAGTTGAGCAGGACCCCTACAAATTGACAAGTGTACCCCTTCTGACATAGCACTTATATGCAACTTAAAGAGCAGGGGGTGTCGAATTAAGCTGGTGGAGACAATGAGCAGAACCGTTTGAAGTATTATCCGGTTGTATGCAGAATGGAAATAGCAGGACTCAATTGAATCAATCTTGCGTCAAATTGGTGGAGATTTGAAAAGAGGTGCACATTTTGAAGTCGTTTTCTGTTTGATGGGTTCACCAAATCGTGATGCAATAATGGGTAAGGGGGTCGATTTATAAATTGATTAATTTCATCCAAGACCTGAATAATTAGATCACGTTGGCTAAACTCAATTTTAATTTCACTTTGCACTGTCATCATGTCAAATTTAGATTCCAACGATACCGGGTTCGGTCCTAGGCTCCACACCAATTACTTTTCAAAGTTATGTGCAGTTTTCCTTCACTCCATGCTTCGTAGGTCACGTTAAGCTGTCGGTCCCGGTTGTTATTGATTTATAGCAGTCGTTAAGTCATATCAAAGACCCTCGGGCTGCCTCACAAATTGTGGAATCAGATGCTAGCACTACCTCATACGATAAACACACAACTCTTTTTTGCACTGAAAGTTAAATTATAGCTCGTCAAACCTAAAAATAATACATCCACGCCGAGTCCTTATAGCTAAGCACCAATCTCTTTACATATCAGTTGTAGAACTATATAAAAACTTGTTGGACTGTTTGTTCTTTGTATTCTACCTGTTTGTCGTATGAGGTAGTGCTGGCCTCTGATGTCAGAGTTTGTCAAGCCGCCCGAGGGCCTCTGACATGGCTTAACGACTGCTATTAATCAATAACAGCTGGGACTGATAGCTCAACCTGCCCTCCGAAGCATGGAGCGATGGAAAACCGCACATAACTTTGAAAATTCATTGGTAGAAAAGTCTTAGAAAAGCCTTGGACCGATTCCGGTATCGTTGGATTCTAAGTTCCACTATTGAATCGTTAGGCTATCGTCGCCCTATTTGTATTGTACTAAATAGTTAATCTTCCAAACACATTTCAAACAAGAACCAGTTCTTCCAATCATTCTCAACCAAGTGAATTTCAAAGTTTACAAATACTGTTCCGTAGCCACCTCACGTACTCGTTCGATATGACCCTTTAAATCACACATAGCACTATCGGCCCGCATGATTTATTTGATTAGGTACGTACGTGTCTAGTTTCAATATTATCTTGCATTCATAATTTATGATAGCAGATTAATCGGTTCGGATTTGAGGTAACCAATTACGCATTAGCGACCCTTGATAAGTGCGTGGCTGGAATTCAGATTAACTCGCGGAGAAGATAAGCTACGATGGTGGAGTAAGTTAAATAGGTAAATGTAATCCTAATTACAAAACCCAAACTAAAGCCACAGTACATAATATAGTCCTTATGTTCTGTGCTAAAGCTTAACCATACCACAAAAAAGTACTACAATTACAATACAAACAAATTGAATACCTACTTTTTATTTAGCAGGGCTTCAAGTCACAGAATCAATAATAGTCATAATGGTTTTAGTAGTCTTTTGAAGTGTTCAAAGGATAGGGTCAGGTTGCTCAAGTCGTACCACAGCCTAATTTGCATCTCAGTAATATCTCAGCTAACAATGTTAAATGTGACATCTAGTAGTGTAATTTTGAACTAATTAGTCACACGAGTTAACAAAAATAAGTAGGTATTTGGCCGGTTTCACAAGGCAAAAGCAAGGTATGGAAAAAATAAATAAATTATTTGTTCTACTTCTTAGTTATTTTTCTTCTTACCGTCTATTTCTAAGATTCTGCAATTATTCAAACATTAGACAACGGTGATGTCAGGATTATGGTATGAAACTTAGAAAATCTCTTTGCTTAAGTCGTACCTGTGGCAAATGCTTTAGTCGTAAGAATAATATAATGGGGGGAAATATTGTATATAAAAAATAAAGTGTAATTTACTTGGTTATGAAGGTCAATAATTATTAGAATGTAAGTTGATTTAAACTGAGTTGTTTGTAGTTTTTATATTTTAATGTGATCTCGTGTTATTGTGTATTATTCTGTAGAGTTTATCCTAAGTACGGCGGTACGTGTTAGACGACCAGGCGCCTGAGTCGTAACAAAGGTGCTTTATAAAAAAAACACCTACGTACCTAATTTTTATGATTTTTGTAGAAAAGTTAAATAAATAAAGATACATTTACCACAGAAAATTTTGTTTCATTTGAATTACACTAAATATTAGGTACAGTATTATTTCCTTAGGGGGTAGGGGAAAGGGGAGAGGGTGGGGAGATAACCGTTGGTAACCTGGTGGCTTACTCTTGAATACAGTTCCAATCGCAATCGAATTCTAATCCGAATCAGTTTCAATCGCAATAAACAGTTATTTGGCACTCTCGAACAAAATCGAGATTGAAATTGAAATCGAGAACGCGATCGACTTCACATTGGGACTCATAGAAAAACAATACTAAATAGGTGTGGCCATACACAAAGCAACAAAAGATATAATTTGAAATCACCTTGCAATGTCCTTATTATTTCAACATTTTCAACTAATAATAATTATATTGCAAAAACTATCATGTTTTATGATTTTTTGTCATAATAAAAAATTAAAAGCGTTAGTTAAAACAAAAACAAATCTGAAAAAAAACCGCTACTATATGCTCAGCTGTATCACTTTTTCAAACAAACTTTGAAGTGGTGTGGTTACCTATATTTTCTTAAATAATAGCCTATACTTGTCCACTGCTAGACGTAGGCCTCCCCTCATGCACGCCACTGAGCTCGGTCTTCAGCTCTCCTCATCGATTTTCTGCCAGCTGCTTTTCGCAGGTTGTCACTGCACCTGGCCACAGGGCGTCCTATACTACGTTTGCCAAAACGTGGTCTCCACTTCAGAACTTGTTTACCCCAATGGTTATCGGTTCTTCGGGAAATGTGACCAGCCCACTGCCACTTTAGCTTGCTTATCCTTAGAAATAAGTCGGTTACCTTGGTCTTCTGTCGGATATCTTCATTACGAATGTCCTTGATTCTTCAGATAAACTCCAAGCATAGCTCTCTCTCTCTCCATAGCTCGTTGAGCGACCATTTTGTGGACTAGTTTGACCATGAGTGTCCAAGTTTCAGATGTTTTACAAACATACTGTGTCCAAATAAATAGGTAAGAGCATGGCATCCCTAGTAACAGAAACACAGGCCATTAACATATAAAGAGCCCGCGGATGTCGCCGCAAAGTGCACTCTGCACTTATTTGGACAACCCTAATAAAATTATTCAAATTACTATTTATTCATTTCTTGGGGAACAATGGCGACGTTAAATTGTTTTCCTTTGAAACGTTAGGGTTGCATAATTAATCGTAAATAGCACATCAGTTTAGAAATCAATTTTGGATAGGTAAGTCTTGCATTTATTGTACTAATGGATAGTAAAATTATTTTTGCTGTACCTACACTATGTAGGTAGGTATGTTTTATTATTATCACTTAGACAATAATTATTATGGATTAACAAACAAGCTACCGTGTCAATTAATTTGTCAAATTTATTTCCATTATTAATAACTAGCTGCGCCCCGTGGTTTCACCCGCGTGTGAGATGGTGATGACGATGAAAGTATTATGTGTTATTCCAGGGTATAAGTTATCTCCATTCCAAATTTCATCAAAATCCGGTCAGAGAGTGGAGTATGATGATGATGATGAAACGTATTTTATGTGTTATTCCAGAGTAGGTATAAGCTATCCCCATTCCAAATTTCATAAAAATCCATTCAGCCGTTTGAGAGTGAAGTTTGATGATAATGATGATGAAAGTATTCTATTTGTTATTCCAAGGTATAATCTGTCTCCATTCCAAATTTCATCAAAATCTGTTTAGTCGTTTGAGTGTTAAGTATGATGATGATGATGATGAAAAGTACCCTATGTGTCATTCCAGGCTATAAGCTATTTCCATTCCAAATTTCACTTAAAAAAATATCGGAAACTATAATAATATAATTATAAGCATCAGCAGAGCTAAAAATATCAAACAGCTTCAATCAAAAGTGTAGCTTAGACAAAAACTCCTAATTAGAAATTATCATTGAAATTATCCAAAACAAAGTTAATATCCTATGTGCTATTGTAAGCTTCGAACGAAGTAATAATTTTAAAATTACGTATCATCGGCAACCTGAAGGCAATGAATTAAGATCCTTTAATTGTTCCTTCTATTCCATGGTCCTATATTAGGAGCCATTATCAAACTAAAGAGTACAAAAAATATATAACTGTCGATATTGAATTTTTACTACTTGACAGTCTTCTAATAAAAGTTCCTCCATCTCACAGTATATACAGTATGAAGATTATAATATCTATTATAATATCAAGATGCGATCCGGAATATCTCTTTGACAATAATACGAATACATTGCTAAATAAAAGAAGAAAAAAATTGGGTCACAGTACGCGAAACAGGAGTCTTCAATCAGTATTGTAAGAAAACAAATGTGGAATGGCTTAAATAACTGAATAAAATAACATCTTATTAGTGTAATAGAATAAACGGCTAAAACGTCTGGGTCACTGTACGATATAAAGACTAGGCACCGAGTAACCGTTGAGTTTTCAACGTATATTATCTAAAATACCCAAAGGTAATATATGGTCAATTCTCTCCAAGCGATAATTGTGTGGCATGTCGTCAGTGTGGCGACTTGAGTATGGTGCTGTTGCCCCATACTCAAGCCGCCACACTGACGAAACGTCACCTCACGACGAATGTCGGCGCGAATGTCTACGCGCGTGCATACGGGTATGATACATACGGTGCATCACTAGACATTTCAGTGGTTTTGATCTCAGTTGAATCCATCATTCCTTATTTGAAGTCAGGTCAGGAGGAAATGACTCACGGGTAATAATCATCCCGATTATATTTCTTGTGTGTCTATCAGCCGTTATTAATGAAATAAAAACATTAAAATTCTGATCTAATTCGTGATCTCTGTCTGGCGGTAAGATGAATTTGACTCTATAAATATTTCCAAAAAAAATAATATCCACATATAATATACACTGTTTTTTTTTTTTTTTTTTTCATTATCTACTGATAGTAGAACAAATTGAAGGAACCTGATCGATTTAAATTTACCGTTATAAAGTTGCTCGCTTGAAATTTACTGTTATACTACCAGCTGCGACGTAATATTGTTTAAATGAACAAAAAACCAGGCACCATAATATGGTATAAATAAATCAGGCCCGCAGGTCATACTAAATTAGCAATTAGGTGACATCAAAATAAAAAAAATATAAGATCAAAATTGAGACTGAGTTGTTGAAGCTATGTTATAGATTCCGTATCTATTAAAGTGGAAGTAGATAATGTAATGAAGAGGTTAAGAGGTAGAAGTTTAGGTTTGCCCTAAATGCGCTCTAATGTGCCCGTAAAAAATTACTCAAAAGATGTTTTACTTGTTTAAGCACTCAGTCAGCGCAAGGCAATCTAACGTCACGGTACAATATCTTCGTGAAACCGTTCGGCAATTGCCGCAATGATGTCATACGCCATCCGCAAGAAATCTCGCGCGGCACGGAGTACGAGCTCCCAGGAGATCTTCAATTGAGGCAACGGACTGCAGCGTGATCGAATTTGAAACGTCATCTTGTATGATTTGGTCTATAATAGATGTCATGGGATATAGGTATGATCTTGGAATTGTAATAAACCGAGGCACAAGGCTAACGCGAGGTGGACACTGTCGACAACTGGTGTAAGGACCCTAAACTGTTTGTGTACGCCAGGGACTATAGTGAAAATGGTGCCTGCGTAAGTGAGTTTTCATTTAAGTGAGTCTTCATCTGGGCTGGGGCTCCCCCGCCTGCAGCACCCTCGCCGCCAGCGCCACTGACGTAATCACGTGCGGTGGTCCGCAGTTCACGTCACGCCCTCGCTGCGCAAACTCCCGAGGATGGACGTCTTTTACGTCCGAGCACCGGTCGAATTGAATTATTCAATGAAACAACTCGTGAGTGACAGTCGTAAGATATCTTTCAAGTCGAAAAAGTTTTACAATTCACAAATTCTAGTGATGTTTCTAAATTAACTTCAAAATGATTATTTTTGATAAACATGGTTATTTTTATAGCAGTTAGTGCGGATTATTACCGTAATCCCCACCAGAACGTCCCCACCAGTGGGGATTTCGGGAAAAAGATAAAAAAGTTTTCCCGAAATCCCCACCAGGGGCCTAATTCTCTAATTTTAAGACGCCAATTCCACGCCGCCTGTGTGGAATTTGTTCGTGATTCCACGCAGGCAGCGAGGAAACGGCGTGGAATTCGCGTGGAATTGGCGTGAGTGGTCATACAGAATCCAGGCCCTGGATAAACAGTGGGGATTTCAGTTGCCTGCTTAGCGTAAATATATATAATAATTTTCTAATGGAAAAATTTGGGTCACGGACGAGATGGTTATTATTATATTTAATTAAAAGTAGTCAAAGTTTACTGCAGATACTTTTCAGCCCAAGAAAAATAAGTGAAATAAGTTGCTTATCATACATGTTCACAATGCATTACTCGTATACTCCGATATAGCACTCACTTGTATAGGTTATTAAAGACTTCTTAGAATTGTCATAATAAATCATAGCTCATCAGCTGAATTAGAAAGTTTTTACATCAAACTACGATGTTATTGAAGCTGCAAATTGGATCTTAGACCCATAAATTCAAAATAAAAACAGAATAACGATCAGAGTACTTAGCTGTGTCTTAGACTCCGCACCGGAGAGTTTGCAAGAGGAAACCTCGTGCGCGCGCGCTGCTACTCGCTGGCGGCTCCAGAATGCACCATCTACCTGGGGCGAAGCTCGAAGGTTTTGGTACACTCGTTGTCAATAATAGTCCCATTTGTTTAAATTGTGTCCGGCCGCCCGATCTGTCTACTGTTTTAGCAGACTACAGTATAAAGTCTAAAGACTTCGGAGCTCCTATATATAATGGAGTAATTGTTATAACTGTTTTAGATGATGCATCAAATAGTTTTCTAGTTTGCAATATAATTATCATTTTCTTAAGACAATTTATCTTTCAATTTAACAGCATGTCAACGAGATCTCCAAGCTATTGCGCTGGACTCTTATTATAAATCACGTATCATTATAATATTAGTAATATTCCTTTACATCCAAAAGATTAACTGGAAAACATAGCTTTTAGCGATAAGTCTATCCATTGTATAATTATAAGATTGTTTCTCAGATCTGAATCTATTCTTGTATACTGGTCCCTGGCTCCAGGCAGGTATCTTCAAGTATAATATTTGAACGTATTCCTTCTAGGCATTTTCTAAGGCTATGTACTGTACAAGCGGTCTACAAGAACTTTGCGTGGCCTGGATGCTGGAAAGATCAACTTTGCAGCTTATCGGATAATATAAATCTTAAAATAATAGAACTGCTGGATGCTGGAAAGATCAACTTTGCAGCTTATCGGATAATATACATCTTAAAATAATAGAACTGCTGGATCTAGATCTATTAAAAAACACAAGGACCTTGGTGAGGCTCCTTGACTTTGTCCTCGGTTATCTCGGTAATCTCGTTTAAACTCAGTGCCACGTAAATACTTCATGTGTTATTCTAAATGACTAAATAGTCAAACATGGAATAAAATCGACATTTTTTACAAATATTATCATGATGACAATTCAATGTAATACAACATATTTCGGTAAGAAGTTTACCAGTTTCACGTAAGTACTTCATAATATGTTAAGTTCTATGACTTAAGTCAAACATGTAATTTACCTAAATAGGTAAAAGTAAACGATTGTAACTCCAGAACAAGAACCGCTTGTGATATTTCTATGGCAAGATTAATTTCCCAATGAAAAGAACGCAAGCCAAGATAATAATATCAGATTAGGTCTTCTTCCCGGAGCGGAAGTAACGCCAATCTTTCATCGGTGCAGCGATCAAGTCTCAGACTGGTCAGTCCGGACAGGTCTGATTGCATTCTCATCGTAGCGTAAATACGCTTTTTCAAGATGTGAAAACATCAAAAAACTGGAATTTCATCCAATGAAAAATACCTGGCTTTAATGTATTGCAGAAGTGAACCCGAAGGAAATAGTCATCATAGTACATCATCTACAGGCGCACACCGCCTGTTGTTTTGATATCCCAATATATATTTTGGAACGTTTATTTTACACATGTTTATTTTACATATTTGTCTATTTCACTTCGTAGAATCACCCTAAAAACAATATATATATTTTTTTATTTTTTTTAATCACGAATTTTAGTCACGAATCAGTAAAATGGTGGACATTTACTGAAACTTCCGAGGGAGATTTGGAAAAATCACAAAATGCCATTTATTTCTGCGTTTGATTCTTTTGCCCGCACTCGTGCACGTTAACGAACACCTAATGGTTAATATTCCACCAATATTACACATTAACACTCGAAGATACACAAGATTGAGAATAAAATCTAACTCTACATCACAACATTTTGAATTTTTTCAAAAAACCCCCTAAAATATTTTTATTACGTGTGCAAATGTGGCACAGATTATGCGAATGACATAACTAGAAATAGGAAAATACGGGAAGGTTTTAATGGAGCAAGGAGGTTTTCTTCAACTTTTTACTCTCAACTTGTACATAAAATGGTGGGACCGTGTGGCGATACTACATGTGTTTATATATCAATTTAGAGGACTAGGCGCGAAATATAATGAAGTATGATGATTATGTTATTAGACCGCCCAGTGTACCTATAAGTGTTTTCCTGTGTGTATCGTTTTATTTTCTTGGTGTCAATAAAGAGTTAATCTATCTATCTATCTATCTATGATTATGATGATGAAAAGTATCCTATGTATTATTTCAGGGTATAAGTTAACTCCATTACAAATTTCATCCAAATATGTTCAGCCGTTTGAGAGTGAAGTATGATGATGATGATAAAAGTATCCTATGTGTTTTCCAGGGTTATAAGCTATCTCCATTCCAAATTTCATCAAAATCCGTTAAGCCGTTTGAAAGTGAAGTATGATGATGATGATGATGATGATGATAATACTGAAAAGTATCCTATTTGTTATTCCAGGGTGTAAGCTATCTTTATTCCAAATTTCATCCAAAGCCCGTCAGCCGTTTGAGAGTGAAGTATGATATGATGATGATTAAAAGTATCATATGTGTTGTTCCAGGGTATAAGTAGCTAAGTATAGGTAAGCTATCTCCAATTCAAATTTTACCATTTCACCATTTTACCCGTTCAGCCGTTTGAGAGTGAAGTATGATATGATGATGATTAAAAGTATCATATGTGTTGTTCCAGGGTATAAGTAGCTAAGTATAGGTAAGCTATCTCCAATTCAAATTTTACCATTTCACCATTTTACCCGTTCAGCCGTTTGAGAGTGAAGTATGATATGATGATGATTAAAAGTATCATATGTGTTGTTCCAGGGTATAAGTAGCTAAGTATAGGTAAGCTATCTCCAATTCAAATTTTACCATTTCACCATTTTACCCGTTCAGCCGTTTGAGAGTGAAGTATGATATGATGATGATTAAAAGTATCATATGTGTTGTTCCAGGGTATAAGTAGCTAAGTATAGGTAAGCTATCTCCAATTCAAATTTTACCATTTCACCATTTTACCCGTTCAGCCGTTTGAGAGTGAAATATGATGATGACGATGATGATGAAAAGTATGCTGTGTTTACAGACAACGTTTCACTTTTATAGTGTGGATTTTAATATACCCGTCGTAACTTCTAAAAAAATAAGCCAGTTAGCATAATGCAGAATCATTGGCAGTAGTGTTTTTTGACCATAGACAACTGCATTATTACTCACAAAAAAAATGTTTAAGGTCAATTTTTTATTCAAGATGGTCAGATTCTTGTAGACCTATATTTAAGGATGAAAAGCTGCTTACACTTCCATAATTGAAAATTGTTAGATAAAACTACTCACTTTTTGAAATCGACGAAAAAGCTAATTTGAAAAGGAAAATTGTGCAGAAATCTCCAGTGATGCCACAAAACTGACTTAGAATGTGCAATAAAAACTGCTACACCATGGCAGTTAAAATATATAATAAAATACCAAATGATTGTCGAGAAATGAGAGATGTAGAATTTAATAGGAAACTTTATAATTGGCTGTGTGACAGATGTTTCTATTCTATTGATGAATATTTTAAATTAAAACATGTATGTAGCTAATGACACTATGCATTAAGTTTAATTCTGTATATTGTTGAAATTTTCTATGTAATTTTGTAAATTTTTGACATATGTTATTTTTCTGAATATTGTGATTGTATGTTTATTTTTTGTTTTAAAACATTTATTTATGTTTTCAATTAATAATAGTTATAATTTAAATATTTGCACGACTGAAAAGTCGAATTTAGTGAATCCTACAACCATAAACCAACCCAATGTACCTAGTCGTATATTATGGCAAATAAAGATTTCATTTCATTTCACCTACTTGACAGACTTGTTATTATTTCGCTTCTATGGCAACGTCATTCCGTTCATTATTTTTGATACCTTGGGTTATATTATTACAATTTACGTAGGGACCTCTTAATTTTTTGAAAAATCAATACTTCCCATGTTACTTGCTGATAATGTAGCTATCTATAGGTGAAAGAATTTTTAAAATCGGTTCAGTTTTATTTGAGTTTATCCATTACAAACAAACAAACAATCAAATCTTTCCTCTTTATAATATTACGTTGTGTAGATGTAGATGAGTAGGTAGTTTTGGCATTATTAAGATTGGGAAATTATCAGATTGAGTATCATAAATCAGTTTTTTTGTGTCATGAACATGATCAAGCAATAAGTATCCAATCTGTGAACTATGATTTTGACATCAATAAATTATTTCCCGATACGATAACGACGATATACGCTAAATTATAGCTCGGTTGGGGCTTTAGTTTGAATGAAAATTATTCAATATTAATTTTAATTCTTTTTTATTATTTTGATGGCTCCGCACGACTAGTGTTATTTAGCTAGCGTCGAGTAAAGAGATATTACAAGTTGTATGTATTTTTCACTAAATAGTCAAAAGAGTCCCAGTTAGTCAGGTAGTCAAAAGTGTAGTCAAGTCACAATTCAGTAAAGTGGTGAAGCTTATTGAAGAACAATGGAAGAAACTTTGAAGAAACTTTGTCTGTTTTTTCACGTATTATCGTCCAAAGATTTTATTTATTTGCTATAAATTAAATTTCTTAGATTTTTCAAATATACACATAAGTAATGATGAACGAATTACTTTTGAACAATACCAATAGGCGACCATCTGGAGCTTTTGGGTGTCGAACTCACATCAAACCTAAATTTTGGGTCTTATATTAAATCCAAAGCCTAGGTAGCTGCAAAAAACTTGGTATTTTGTCTAAGGTTAGGCGGTACTTCACACCGGGACAGCTTATGAATCTTTATCAAGCACAGGTCCGATCTTGTATGGAGTTCTGCTGCCACTTCTGGGACGGATTCAATTGAGAGAGGTGCTATCAGGCTCATTGGGGATGACACTCTAGTAAAGAGTAAGCTTCAAAGTCTGGCGCATCGACATGAGGTAGCAAGCCTGTCGGTATTCTACAGATTGCATTATGGAGAGTGTGCACAAGAACTGCATAACCTGATTCCCCCATCACCGTACGACTAGACGATTAGCAAAGCGCCACCCTTTTATGGTCGAAATACCTCGCACAAGCGAACGAAGCGTTACGCTTCTTCATATATTATAAGAACTGCAAAGAAGTGGAATGCCTGCCCTCGTCAGTGTTCCCGGTAAATTATAACCCAGGAGTGTTCAGGTCAAGAGTGAATAGGTATCTACTAGGCAAGCATGCTACACCTTCGACCACATCATCGTTTTCCATCAGGTGAGATCGTGGTCACACGATTGACTAGTCCGAAATAAAAATAAAACCTTCGTACTGTCAATACGTAGGAAATGTCTATAGTCAATACAAATAGGGGTGTAAGTAGAAGTATTATTAATGCAATTTATCTGTATCGATTAATTAAATTAATTATTAAATTAATCGATACGAATGCTCGATATGGATTGGTTGACTTTGTTTTAGTCATATTTATTAAAATCTACTGTTATTCGATCTTCAATGAAAATGGCGTTCAATATGATATATCTGAAGCAATTCTACTTGTACCGATTTTGTAATTCATTTAAATATCTAAGAATTGTTACGATATTTAATCGATTTTAAACAAAATCGGATCGAACCGTATCAGCTCTTGGTCCAGCTCTAAATTGGACTTTGACAGTGACAGATCTACCCAAGCTACGGTATTGGTATTACGTAACTCAATGCGACTGGTTGCAATCAAATTTTCAGTAGTATTCGTGGCATTTAAGTCGCTTTTAAAACCCTATTTTTTTCCTGGCTTTTCCATATGAAAATAGTTTTTTATTTAGTCTCTGGAACTAACGCCGTCTTTGAAATATTTTTCATGAAGGGACGCTGCAATTTAATCCCAGTAATTTTTTAGTATGGAGACCTGCCATTGTTCTTTGGAATCGTGTATGTCACAAATTTTCCAACAAGATTTCTTTGCGAGAATTTTGTTGGAAATATCTTTTATTTATAGTTATAATAAAGCAATAGAAACGAAAAAGTCTGTACAAAGAAGATATTTAAAAAAGAAATGGTCTAGGGTACATAAAATAAGCTACTGAACAAGAATATAAAATTTTATAAATTCGTGTCTGTATGTTTGTCTGTCTGTATGTTTGTTCGTGCATCACGTAAAAACTACTGGACCCATTGCGATGCGATTTTCACTGTTCGATAGGTTATGTTTTGACTTCAAATCTGGGGTACTTTATATGTCAATCCGATGAGTAGAAGCCGAGCAATCGATAAAAATATTTTTGACGGCTGAAGGAATCTTGATGAAATGTTGGTATATTGGTATTTTAGGTCCTGGAATAGCACAAAGAGTACTTTAAACATACATAAATGATCACGCGTGCGTAGCCGCGGGCATCAGCTAGTATATAATATAGCCCGTATGATAAATCCAGGGATCTCGACAATTAGCCTAAACCTAACCCAAAATGATCCTATCATAAATACTAAACTTACAATGGCGGGGAAATAATACCCTTTGAGAAACCCTCACACCTTTCTCCAGGATTTACCAACGGCCAAGTTTAAGCCAAGGAGGCTGCATGCTCGAACCTGCATGATCCTGGACAGGAGAGGATTCAGGATCTCCCTGGCAAGGGGGAAAAGTTAGACAATATCTTGAATGTCTTGCTAAATATACGTCTAAAATGACATCGGGGAACGATGATCTTTTATAGATTTGGAGAATTTGGTAACGGAAATGAGATGAAAGCAATGGATGAAAGCAATCAAAAGAAGTGTTGTTTTCGTATGGATTTTTCTGAACATTAATTAACAAACCATTCGGAGGTATTTTTACAGTGGCAGGTAAGAGTGGCAGGAGGTAGATTCTATCTGCGGTCCGATTAGAGAACGTCTAATGCAATCAGTTGCAGTGACATTTTCATTACATGTTTTCTTAAGCGGTAAGTGTCCATTTTTATTATTATTATTATATTATTATTAATCCTACGCACGGATATAGTAATGATGGCTATTGGGTGCCTACCTGTTTTATATTGTACACCTACCTATCACCCTAAATGTATGTAAATATTCATATTTATATATTATTATTATCTGTCATAAAACACACACACACTCTTACACCCCCTCTCCAGTACAATTTTGTGAAACAAAATTAGTTTTTATTTTATTTTAATTTTTGGTTTTTGTATTCAAAATTTTATAGTTTCTTTGCAATAATGTAGGTGCTTAAATTTAATTTGTTTCTATATAAGGAGACCTTTAATTGTCTGTTTAACACTACACCTTTATATATGTTTATTGTACCTAATAATATTGCTGTTGGTCTTCAATAAATAAATAAATAGTTAACTATTGATTTAAAAGGCATGAAAGTGGGGCAAGACAAGTTCCGTAATTGTTGATGTATATACTTTTTGGTCAAGCAAGACACATAGTTTTTGAATTGAGATGAAAAGTGGTTGCTTAGTTACAGATTGACTGAAAGTAAAATAACGACTATGTCAGTTGTGAAAAATAATTAGAGCAAATTGTATTGAATACATTTGCTAAATCAGATGTTAAGTGATCAGTGTTTAAGTTCCTAAAGGACTATTCTCAAGTGTGTTTTTTAGTGTGGGCCATTTAACCTCTTTTACCAGCTTATTTCACAGTATTGCATGGTGCGTAACTTCAATAGTAATCCCAATACAAACAGAAGTGATCCAAAGAAACGAATTAATTTTGATTGAAATTGTAGGTTTAAATTTACGGAATACGCATGCTGGTATTAAATGAATACGTAAAAAAACTATATTTAACTCTAGCATTTGCATGAATGGTAGAATGTCCTGAGTACGTCCTACATCCCACAAGTGAAGCCGTAATGGCCACAAGACTATTAGGCACCAAGCCAGGCTGCGAGGCCGAGGGGGAGCAGAGCCAGTATAATCCCAGATTGGACTCAACTTATTCGGCTTGAACACACTCGAGCCAAGAAGGATAATAATGAAGTGTCGAAGTTAATTATCTGTGTTTTGGTGGTATTTTTCGTAATGGCAATCTGAGCCAGAACTGTCAGTAATTTAAAACGTTTTTTAACATGTCGCTCTAACGAGCGTTTCTTATCTTCGATGCTTTTTAAGCCACAATCTATCACAACAATGACGCAGCAAAATTCCTGTTCCCCGTGAAATCAGAAGCATCCTGACCACCTTCAATTTAAAGAAGACATAAGTTCAAAAACTAATACCCAGTCTGGTAAAAAATTGCCTTTGGCACTCTTGCGATGTAGACGAATCAATTGATATCTCGCATGTCAAAGTCGGACCAAGTTTTTAGTTTGAACGCTTAACCATTTTTTTTGCTTCGCCGTAGTCTGGTAAAGAAAACACAAAACCAATGACACTACAAAAGAAGACTAATCGATTGACACTTCTTTTTTCAAAATCAGACCAAGTTTTTAGTTTGAACACATAACCCTTACTTTGCTTTGCTGTTGTCGGGTAAATAAAAGAAGCCTATAAACACTCTATACCTGAAGACGAATCGATTGACACCAAGTATGTCAAAATCGAACCAATAGAAGAGACGCTATGGTGGAACATCCACATACATAGATACATACATAAATAGACTGTTAAACTCGTTACCCTTCTCTTGCTTTGCTGTAGTCGGGTAAAAAAGCAATAGAGTTGACCTGCGATTAGACTTTTCTTCTAATCTGAAGAGTTGACATGCTAATAATATTCTCCAAAGTTTATTTATTTATTTACTTAATTGTTTTGCACAAAAATAGTGTACAAGGAAGGACTTAATGCTATACGGCATTATCTACCAGTCATCCAGGTCGCGAGAAAAATAATAGTAGGGCGGGTTAAAGTGCTGAAAATGTAATAGAGAACAAACATAGTAAATAATATTAAGTAATCCATACCAATATATAAAAGTGAAACGTTGTCTGTTTGTTTGTTTGTTTGTTTGTTTGTTTGTTTGTTTGGGGAGCTTTCACGCGATAACGGCTGGATGGATTTTGATGAAATTTGAAATGGAGATACCTTATACCCTGGAATAAAACATAGGATACTTTTTATCCCGAAAAAATGCAAGTTTTCACGGGAAAACTGGAAAAATATTGACTACTCGCTGCAAGAAACGGTTGCCATGGAAACGAAATAACAAGTATGTCAAAAAATATCGAGAGCATTGGTGCTATTTTGCATTGGTTTTTAATATCCTAGAAGAACATAGAATGTTTTTTCGCGATAAACAGAAGTCAGCGCGTACGAAGTCGCGGAAAATATAAATGATTATACATGAACCGTACATACATAAATAATTAAATACTTTACTTTACATACTTACCAATAAATGTATTAAATCATCTAATGAAAATAATACACTTACTACCCTACATAAGAGGATGATTTTAGAAGATTATCGGGACAAAGATTTATGACAAAATATTTATGCGTTGCTAGTTTACTGCTGATACTTTTTTTATATTTAATGGTAGTTTATTCCAGAGGTGACCTGCCATCGAAGAAAATGATTTCGACGGGAACGAAATTTTGTGTCTGGGAGTGGCCAAAACCAGGGTATTAGATGATCTTAGTTCCCGGTTATGTGTGTCGGCAATAAATTGAAAATGTTGCTCTAAGTATTTCGGAGAATTCGGGTCATTTAACACTGAAAAAAGGAATAGAAAGGAAAGACAAAGAATGCGTACGTGCCTACACTCACGGATAGGTAGCCGTTTTAACTTGGTTCGGTATTCGGAGATATGGTATTTTCGAAGTTTAAAATGGAAACGGATATAAGAGTTTAATAACCGGTCTAATTTATTTAATAAATCTTCAGAGAGATCAATAAAGCAGATGTCTACGTAGAAAATAATAGGAAGGAGGAGAGTATTCACAACGAAGATTTTAGTTTTAACAGGAAGAAAATTTCGTGTATGTTATTATAGAGTGAAGAGCGGCGTATAATTTGCGGGACTTTTAACGATTGTCTAGTTAAGATTGGGCTCGATAATAGCCCCAAGATCTTTGACCGTAGGCAAGAAAGGAATTGTACAGTTGTTGAAAGAGAGTGACAAAAATTTGGTAATATCGACCTTAACAAGCTGCCTTGAGATAAAAAAAATATGAAGACACTCAATAGTAAACTAGTGGTGCCAGCGACTTTTGTAGTAATTTATCTTGGTTCTTGGTCTTACCTATGTGTAATTCCAGGATCAAAATTACCTTCAAGTACCATAATAGTTACCTGCTACATTTCATAACAATTTGTACATCAGTCAAATAGTATTAATTCGATTTTTCGGCTTTTACTCGTCAAATTGAGATACCGAGTACCTACACCAGTTTTTAAGTCAAAACCTAAGCTGTCAACGAAAAATACAAAACTGCATCGCAATCGGTCTAGCAGTTTTTACGTGATGCGCAAACAGACAAATAGACAGATAGACAGACATTATTTCAAAACAATGTTACACTCTTGTTCAGTAGCTTATTTTAGTACCCTAGACCATTTCTTTTTAAACTATCTTCATTTGATAGTCTTTGTAATTTACTGTTTTATTATAATTACCTATATAATATATTGCCTCAAAGTAAAATTAGACTCACACAATAATTATAAAATTATTAATGAAACTAAGAGGACCTTCAAAACTTGACCCCATCGTTTCAAACTCTGCGTAGCTATTACGTTAGGAGATCGTGAAACTGGGAGCTTAGTTTAATGACTTAGGTTTGACAAATTGGGCTATTGAATCTAAGATTTATGCCTGTTCAGCTCTCATGAGCTCCACTGAACCTATAATTTGATATACGATAGTAGGGTGAGTTTTATTAAAAAACATAGTAGTTTGTAGGTACAGTTTATTGTCAATATTCTGCAAATGCTAGCCCAGCGGACATCTACTCAATCACATATTAACGAGAAGTGAAGCATAGCAAGTGGTGGCTGCGTATTTGTGCATGAGTGGATAATTGTGGTGTTTTGTGGTTGATAAACAATTTCATCACGAAAGACGCATTGTTTTTGATTTTCCGTGAGAATCAGCATAACATGGTGTGTGGGCGTGAGGCTTGTACATACCAGCGGATCGGCATATCTTGGGTTCTTCACTTTCGAATTGAAGAACCCAAGTTTAAGAACGTTTTAATTTAAAAACTTTGATTCTATTCAATTATTAATAGAAATCAAACTAATCAATAGTAAAAACTTTACCTACTTTCCTAGATACTTGCCTAGATTGACTATAAGAAAATAATAATAATATATAATTGATTGCCTCATTCACGGCTAGAGAAGATCTTAGAATTGTATAAAATCGTTTCAACTCTGAGATCTTTCTTAGGTATTTGTATGAGGCAGTGGACCATAGTTCTTCGTCAACCAGGTGGTGGAGGCAGCCTTTCTGGTCCGCAGGACTTTATAAGGATAGAGCGAGGCATATTTCATGGCGACAGTTTCGAGTCCTTTATGGTTTTGCCTAGCACTGAATCCTCTCAGCACTTTGTTGAAGATTCAGGGTTAGGCTATCGACTCCGGATGCGGTGTCAGATCATTTCTCATCTGCTGTACATGGATGACTCAAATTGTCCAGAAATTGTACACTGAAGCGTCCAGACTTGATGGAGTTACTGAAAATCACAGACGTTTTCAGTAAAGCCATCAACATCGAGATCGGTGTCGACAAATGTGCGGGCATATGCAGCGGGGAAAAGTTGTAAATTCTATGAATTTGCAACTTTCTGAGACAATGACTCTCAGATCTCTTTCTGAGGCCGAGACCTACGAATACCTTGGTATGTCAGAATCATTGGGTATCATGTCCTTACAATAAGCAGTCGGTGAAGGAGGGCTTCTTCTGTCGCCTGAAAAAAGTACTTAAAGGGCGTCACAGACGACTAAGATACTATAATATTTGATGTTACGATATCTGCATATAAAATATTATAGCATCTTAGGGTATCACACACGGCTAAGATACGATAATATATTGAAATTATTCATTCACTCGCAGGCCGTCTTAGGTGCCACACGTATTTCTTCACCGCTTTCTATATACAGAATGATAAAATATGACTAATACGGTTTCACTATTAGATTTATTAGATAACTCATCAGACGACGAGATTCTGATTTCAAACTTGATATGCAAATTGCATTAGCGCACTATAAAAGGCGATCAATTTGAAAAGAAAATCACATTAAGTCTAGAGAAAGCCGCGGTGAATTACGCGGTACTTTACGCAGATCTTTCTACAAAAAAAAACAAACTTATTTTAAGAAGTCCAAGGAAACTTTTCTCGAAATTCATAATTTGAAAATATAGTGAAACAAAATACGAACATGCGGGAGAGAATTTGTACAGAACAAGGACTTGCAGTATGCTAAGAACCATCTCGATTACCTCAGCTTTCAAACATAAACAACCGCAGCTAAATCGGTCCATTCGTTCGAAAGCTACGATTTCCCCCCCCCCTTTTCTTTCTCACGTCCCCCCTCCCTCACCCTATATATCTCATATCTTAATCTGATCGTAAGCTGATATCATCGAGATGGTTTTAGAACCATCTCAATGATATCAGCTTACGAACAAAAAAAAACGGATCATAATCGGTCCATTTGTTTGGGAGCTATGATGTTACACACACAAACATACCCTCACACAAAACACACACACGAACACACACACACACACACACACACACACACACACACACACACACACACACCCTAAGCTTATAACGCCCATCTCTTTGTGCTGGGGTTAAAAAAACCCGTCACGAATACAAAACAGAGCAACCTTTAGAGCATATTACGATATATTTTGTATCTTAAGATATTATATTAATATATATTTTGTATCTTTTACGATATATTTCGTATCTTAAGATGACATCTTTTAAAAAAAACTATATCGCTCGATATCTTAAGATACTGTAAGATGCAAATATATATTATCTTCCCCGTTTGTGATGGTTCATATAAATTGTATGGCGAGCGATATTTTACCTTAAGGTAAAATATTATAGTATCTTAATCGTCTGTCACGCGCTTAACAGTCTTTAGTCAGGTGGCAATAAGGCGCGCCTTCAACGGTTGGGAGATGCTCTTGCTCATATACTCCTTTGGCATACTAAGGTGGACTCAAATTGAGCTTGACGTCTTGGATAAGACAGTCCGTCAGCTGCTTACGTCACATCGCATGTTACACTTGCGCTTGTCTGTTATGAGACTGTACTTTGCGTGGATATAGGAGGGTTGTGACTTTAAATTTCAAGAACCTCCACAACCGTGAAGTATGCAGTCTCAGAGAGTTCTTCTTTAACACCGAGTGTGGGTTGCAACGTGATGTAGTGGTAGTTGATAAGACTCTCACGACACTGTCCTTGGCAAACGAGAATTGACACAAACCATCGTTGTTGAGTACCGAGGACCGCAGTGACGTATGGAAGGGCAAGGAGTTGTACGGGCGGTTCTATCGGGCCTTAACAGGGCCTGATATGAACTTGAACTTGATATGATCAAGGGACAGATACAGAAGGCAGTACTCCTTGATACGGCGCGTATAGTCAGGAGATTCCTCACATTGTAGCTCTAGCCACCGGTAGTTTGGGCCCTGTTCCGCTACCGGTGGTACCCTAGGTTTATAATTTTATTTGAATTTTTATAGAAATATTGGAAAAAAAAAGTGGAATACATGGTATGAAGATTTGCCAAATGAACCTAATTCCCAAAATGAACTCCACTAGGCTTAGGCTCGTGGTTTTAAAATAATAACTTTTAAGGAAATAATAATAATAACAACAACAATAATAATAATAATAAAATAATATTAGTGGCACTGTGAGCTGTAGACCTCGCGAGTCTGTCTTTGCATAGTTTGCGTTCACCACGCACATTAAAACAAAAAATTAATACTAAAAAGAACTCAACGACAAAAAAGCCATTTATTTGTCGAACCTGCGCACAAAATTTTCCGAGAATCGGTTGAAAAA
Source organism: Alsophila aescularia (assembly GCA_946251855.1). Classification (NCBI taxonomy): domain Eukaryota; kingdom Metazoa; phylum Arthropoda; class Insecta; order Lepidoptera; family Geometridae; genus Alsophila; species Alsophila aescularia. Next base: position 17,084,723 of record OX276380.1, on the reverse strand, counting down.
TGCAACGAGTGTTTTTTACGTTTTCAGCCCCCATATCTCAGCCATTTTAAAAAAGAAACGAAAAACTAAATAAATAGAGTCGACAAAAAAATACATATAATAAACGAACCTGCTTACGAAATTTCACCAAAATCAGTTGAAAAATGCGGTGGAGAACAGCTGGAGATGTGGACATGCTCCTGACATACGAAAGCATTTTTGCTCAAGCTGAAACGGGGACGCTTCGCTCGCGCTCCGCGCTCGCTCGGTCAATAATATAAATGTGTATTATTTTTAGTGGACATATATAGAATGCGGTATAGAAAATTATTGAATAGAAAGATTTGAATTTTTAAAACTCTTTCCACGCTAGCGGATAAAATGCACGTTGGCACTCAGATTTCGATTGATTAACAGAATCTTTCCTTGTCAGGTAAAAAAGTTATTGCTTTTCTAAAAATGATTATTGAACATCAAGTTCGTTGATCTTTCGCATTCTAATTTAACTTTCAAATTAATTGTCATAATGTATTCTCACTATATTTGTGTTATCTGTATGGCCGCATACACACTCGCGGTTACTCTAAAACACAAACAATGCTCTTGCCAGCAAACTCAATTAATTGAATTTTGTTGACTTCGCCAACAACTCTGTGAAATTACTTGTGCATTTCTCTATTCCGTACCTACACTTCTGTTTGTAATACTTTACAGTGGCATTAGTTATTCATTGAGATGGAGATGGAATCAATTATAGTGATCAAATGTGAAGGGCTTCGGTAATTTCGTCACGCCTGAACGTCTGAACGTATGGCGGGAAACGCCTCAGTAATTAATTAATCGTCTAAAAAATCATAACCTCATAACGTCGTCGCTGCATTCATAAATAATGTAAAATGTTTGATAATATTTTGTACTAGCTGTGCAGCGGCTTTAACTCTCTGTTGTACATTGTACAGTACCTATGTTCAAAAATTTCATCGACAACAGCCAAAAAGTTGGTTAAACCGTATCCATGTGAGAGGTAGTACAACGAATCTATCAAAGTTTTCCCGATTTCCCGTGTGAACTTTAAATTTTCCGGGATTAATGTATGTTATTTTGATCTCTGTATTGTTTAGTGCCTAGAGTTACTACGTATATTTTAAACTTCGTCTGCTGGGTTAGTGTGAAAGCGAGTAATCGTCATTTTCCCGTTTACCCGTGCCAATTTTCCTTTTTCCGGGATAAAAAGTTCTTTAAGTTGGTCTTTGCAGGGCGACCGCGGCTGAGCGATTGTAATGGAATTTTAATCGTTTATGACGTCAATGCACTGTCCGTCCTTGTCATATCGTAACACAATGACAAGGACAGACAGTGCACTGGTATCGCTATATCTTTGAGTTAGGCGGTCACCGGCTGCCTGACTGCGGATACAAATTGTAATGGTAATCGCGCACTATTTGCCCTTACTAGAAATGACAAATCCAATACATTTACCATTACGATGCGTATCCGCGGCACAGTACCTAAATAGCCTTAAGGTAAAATATCGCTCGCCATACAATTTATATGAACCATCACAAACGGCGAAGATAATATATATTTGCATCTTACAGTATCTTAAGATATCGAGCGATATAGATATTTTTAAAAGATGTCATCTTAAGATACGAAATATATCGTAAAAGATACAAAATATATATTAATATACTATCTTAAGATACAAAATATATCTTATATGTTCTACAGGTTGCTCTGTTTTGTATTCGTGACGGTTTTTTTTAACCCGTGAACAAAGAGGTGGGTGTTATAAGTTTAGGGTGTGTATCAGTGTATGCGCGCGTGTGTGTGTGTGTGTGTGTGTGTGTGTGTGTGTGTGTGTGTGTGTGTGTGTGTGTCCTTAATCAAATTATGAATTTCGAGAAAAGTTTCCTTCGGCTTATTAAAATAAGTTTGTTTTATTTTTGTAGAAACGTCTGCGTAAAGATTAAATTCACCGCGGCTTTTTCTAAATTTAATGTGATTTTCTATCCAAATTGATCACCTTTTACAGTGCGCTAATGCAATTTGCATATCAAATTCAAAATCAGAATCGTTGTCTGATGAGCTATCTAATAAATCTAATAGTGAAACGGTACTACTACTCATATTTTATCATCCTGTATATAGAAAGCGGTGAAGAAATACGTGTGGCACCTAGGACGGCCTGCGAGCGAATGAATAATTTCAATATATTATCGTATCTTAGCCGTGTGTGATACCCTAAGATGCTATAATATTTTATATGCAGATATCGTAACATCAAATATTATAGTATCTTAATCGTCTGTGACGCCCTTAAACGGCCGATTTGAGGCCCGCGGTGCGGGGGCCGGGAGGCAGGGTTCTAAGCATGGTTTTGAAAAGAACGCTTTGAGCGAGTTTCGCGCCTGAAGTATCTTACGCAAAAATACGAGAAAGAGAGATTGTGTTCTGCCAGTTTCACAAATAGATTGGACCAAAGAGAGTACCTAATATAAGTATATATCAAGATTGGACTCTTTAGTCCAATCTTTTCGACCCACTATTGGGATCCGAAAACAAATTAACTTCATTTATTACCTGACTGCGGAGGGTTATGTGATTAGGCTGACACAAACATACACACGTATGTTTGTTTGTTTTTACGTTTCTTTAGCACGTGCTACAGACAAAACGGCTAAATGGATTTTGTTAAATGAGGTATCAGTGACAAGACTAACATAATATGAATACTACTAATAAGTACCAATTTTTAACAATATACATACTAGTGATTTGCCCCGGTTTCGCGCGGGTAGCGCCCACACCGCGGCATTATTCTTACTTTTAGAATTTTTATACGCATTGTAACTTCTAAAAAATACGCCAGTAAGCGTAATTCAAAACCTTTTGCAGCAACGATCATGGTGTGTTTTTTACCCATAAACAATAATTGCATCATTACTCCAAGAAAAGTCTAATCATTAATCACGTACTTGACAGATTTGTTATTATTTCGTTTCCATGGCAACGTGTCATTCCGTTGTATATTTTTAATCGACTTCACAAAAGCAGACGGTTATATGTTCTACTGCATGTTTTTGTTTTTTATAGATGTGCTCCGGTTTTTTGTAAAATATTTTTTTGTTTGAATGGGTATACTCTCCAGGTCCCATATAAATTGTATCAAAATTAGTTCAATAGTTTTTCTAGTATATCCATTTGGTTTTGTGTTTATATTGCCCCAAATCTCTAAGCTTTCTTAACCGTTTTGAATGGTTGTTCTTTCATTCAAAAGGGTAGACTTTCAACGTAGTATACAAACTTCATCAAAATTGGTTCAGCAGTTTTTTAATATGAATGAAGGATTTCTGAACCAATTTGACTGATTATTGGTTTATTTAAAACGATAGACTTTTATTGCTGTCCCATATCAATTTATCAAAAATGGTTTAGTTTTTATTAATAAATCGATTTGTTTTGATGTTAATGTTCTTTCATATTTTAAAGAATAAACATACAGTGTGGTACTTGTATAAAATTCATCTTAGTAGTTAATTTATGTAAGTTTTTTTTTAACCCCCTAACAAAGAGACGGGTGTTATAAGTTTAGGGTGTGTATCACTCTGTGTTTATCTGTGTGTCTATCTGTCTGTGGCATCATAGCTTCCAAATGAATAGACCGATTTTGATGCGGTTTTTTCTGTTTGAAATCTGGTGTGAGGGAAATGGGAATGGCTATAATAGGGGGAAGAGTTGGGGGCGAGGTGAGAATAGTAGCTCCTAAACAAATGAACCGATTTTGAAGCGGTTTTTTGTTTGAATGGTGATGTGAACTTAGCTATATATTAATAAAATATATGAAAATTTACTTTTCCCCAATCCCTTATCTCGGAAACAAATGAGACAAAAATTTGGAAAAAAAAACTTGTAGATTACAGGAATACCTATAAGAAGTCTTTGGATCTTAATATAATAATGATAGTGAGATAAAAGTATTCATCGTACGGAACTCTCTCCATGTCATCAACTTGTCCGGTTTTATTTCTTCTCTTCTTTTTATAGTTAGATTAGATGATGCCCGCGACTTCGCACGCGTTGTCATTTTAATATATAGCCTATGATACTCACAATTAACGTGGCTTTCTATTGGTACAAGATTTTTCAAAATCGGTTCAGTAGATCCAGAGATTACCCCCTACAACCTCACAAACTCTTAAACTTAACCTATTTATAATATTATTATAACTATATAAGTATAGATAGTATAGATATATAGATATATATATATAGTATAATAGTATATGTATATAATCTAGATGTATGTAATGTGTAGTGAAAATTGGCCTCCCCATAGAACGTCTCAACGAGCGGTTGCAACCAGCGGCCCTCGCAACTCTGTTAGCTAGCTATTGAATTCAACTCTATTAGCTATTGAACCGCGATAACGCAAGTCGATTGCATGAAAATTGACTGTTTTCGTAGTCTGCTCGCTATTTAGGCTCGATCGTGCTATCGATAGCTACTAGCTATCGGCCCACATCTTGAACAGAAATCCACAGTAACGATGTTTTGACGCTGATGCTTGATTGATAGCTATTATCATTTTTATGAGTTGAAGTGGCAATGAGCAGGCCATATAGTTCGCAGAGCCGACAACCGCTGGGGAATAGAAGGTTATCGAATGGCGACCACGAACAAGCAAGCGAAGTGTAGGGAGACCCTCTCCCCCCCCCCCCCCTCCACACGATGGACAGACGACATTATAGCCATCGCAGGGAGTCAGTGGATGGAGGTGGCACAAGACCGTTCGGCGTGGCGCTCTTTGTGGGAGGCCTATGTTCAGCAGTAGAATTCTAAAGGCTGAAAAATGATGATGTTGATGATGATCAATTTTATTTCAGCGGCTTTACTCAAGGGATTATTGAAACCCGCACCCGCATCAAGTTAGAAACTAAAGTCCGTCAAATCGCAGAGGTATCTACAGCAAGGTTTTTGTACAATAACTTACACACTTGTGGCCCAGATCGTCAGTTTGCCTCGCGGAGGCCGTCGTATGCTTCGTCGTCGTGTGGTCGCCAATCGAGGAACTCTCTTTCCAAACAATAATTGGTTTGCGAGCAATATGGCATGATCATTGCCACTTCAATTTGCTAATTGTTATAGCTATTTTGTTCAGTTCTTTAGTAATTTAATTCGATGTTTTTAATATCCTTTCTTGCTTGCTTTTCGTATGAGGTGGTGCTGGCCTTTGGTGTCAGAGTTTGTCAGGCCGCCCGAGGGCCTCGGGTTAACCACTGCTATTAATTAATAACAGCTGGGACCGACAGCTTACACATAACTTTGAAAAGTTATTGGTGCGGAGCCTAGGACCGAACCCGGCCTGCATTAATAGTAGGTGCTTTAGAAAACTTATAGGAGTAGTTATAATAGTACGAAATCACTAAAATTACTTCCGCATTTCATTGCATTTTCTTTTAGAGGCGCAAGTGGAGTCGGAAGCAAAAGCGAGCTGCGCCCCGCAGTAAGGCTAACTCTTGGCGTGGCGATTCCAGCCAATTTTGGCGTGGCCAAATTCCTTCAGTCGTCAAAAATATTTTTATCGATTCCTCGGCTTCTACTCATCTGATTGAGATATAAAGTACCCCAGTTTTTAAGTCAAAACTGAAGCTATCTAACAGTGAAAACCGCATCGCAATTGGTCCAGTAGCTTTTACGTGATGTGCGAATAGACATACATACAGACAAACAGACAAACAGACAAACAGACAAACAGACAAACAGACAAACAGACAAACAGACAAACAGACAAACAGACAAACAGACAAACAGACAAACAGACAAACAGACAAACAGACAAACAGACAAACAGACAAACAGACAAACAGACAAACAGACAAACATACAAACAGACAAACAGACAAACAGACAAACAGACAAACAGACAAACAGACAAACAGACAAACAGACAAACAGACAAACAGACAAACAGACAAACAGACAAACAGACAAACAGACAAACAGACAAACAGACAAACAGACAAACAGACAAACAGACAAACAGACAAACAGACAAACAGACAAACAGACAAACAGACAAACAGACAAACAGACAAACAGACAAACAGACAAACAGACAAACAGACAAACAGACAAACAGACAAACAGACAAACAGACAAACAGACAAACAGACAAACAGACAAACAGACAAACAGACAAACAGACAAACAGACAAACAGACAAACAGACAAACAGACAAACAGACAAACAGACAAACAGACAAACAGACAAACAGACAAACAGACAAACAGACAAACAGACAAACAGACAAACAGACAAACAGACAAACAGACAGACACGAATTTTTAAAATGTTATATTCTTGTTCAATAGCTTATTTTATGTACCCTAGACCATTTGATGAAAAATACCCTATGTCTTGTTCTGTATCCCTGAAAACGTGTGTGCAAAATTTCATGATGATCGGTTGAGTACGAGTAGTTAAGGCGTGAAAGCGTATCAAACAAACAAACAAAAACACTCACTTTCACATTTATAATTTAAGTAGGATGGGATATTACGATATCATTAAACTCATTCATTTCGAAGGACCATATTTCAACGATGGTCTGATTTGGAGAGATGCAAGCAGAGTCGCAAGCCAAAGCTAGTTAAATATAAACCGTTCGCCGCTTAAGCGTTATTTAGTTTGGTGTACACCAGTAACCCAGTTTGTAAGCGCATATTAAATTAAACTGTACTTCGAGGATAAAGATAACATGGAACGGGCAAATGGAAGCTTGGACAGGGTAAGGTTTGGAAAGGTTTGGTAAAACATTGTTTAAAAACATATATATTTTTTAACTTACTCTACATGTGAGATGCTTTTGAAGTTAATTTGTCATGACAGAGATATAGATTTATTGTATTACCCGTTGTAAAGTAATGCAAACAGCTAATAATACAAATATAATTTGTATAATATTTCACATCTACACTTCTACACTAATGTTATAAAGAGGAAAGATTAGTATTTTTTTGTTTTTTGTAGGTTTGTAATGGATAAACTCAAAAAGTACAGAACTGATTTTAAAAAATCTTTCACCTTTTAAAAGCTACATTATTAGCAAGTATAATGGGCATTTTTTTAAATAGTGCTACCTTCGAAAATTGCAATATACATTTTTGCAATGTTAACCCACGGTATCAATATTACTCGCTGTGAGGAACGGAATGACTTTTGCCTTGGAAATGAAATAACAACAAGTATGTTAAGTACGTGAGTAATAATGCAATTGTCTATGGTCAAAAAACACTACGATCGTTGCTATCAAATATTTTGAATTACTCTTACTGGCGTAAGTTTTTTTGAAATTACGACTGGTATAAAAATGTTAAAAGTAAGAAAACCATGCGGCGCTACCCATGCGGAGCCGGGGCGAGTCACAAGTGTTCAATAAAAATAAACAAGTATGAAGAAATGTTATTGTTATCAATTCCAAACAATAAGGGCACATTATTAGAAAAACTACGTAATTATGTAGATTTTTATTATATTTCATCTCTACGCCACTCCTGTTCCGAAGAGTTTCAAAGCAGGGAAAGAAGCGTATTGTCGGCTCGGAGCGTACGTTGGGTAAACACCTACAAGCAAGCTGGGGGAAAAATATTGATGCCGAGCGCATAATCTGTGTGGCCGTTTGCATAATGTCAATAGAACGGTTTATTAAAAAGTTAAGCTGTGCCGTCTGGACCTTGTTTTATCCGGTTAGGAGTTTTCGGAAAGTGATTTTCAGTATGAAACTTTTAAAACAAAAATATCTTGAAAATAATAATGTACAAGTAGAATCTTTACAAGAAAAAATAACTTTATAATGTTGGTTATATTTTGAGTATTGAAAGTCTGTCTTGCTGCCCGGAGTTTTTTTCATAATATAGATAGATAGATAACTCTCTATTGCACAAGAAATTAAATTGATGATACAATAATCAAGTTTTAACATAGAACAATCGGCGGCCTTATCACTAAGCAACGATCTCTTTCAGGCAACCGTCGGCTGAATAGAGACACATAGGCTGTTACAAAGGATGGTAGTGTGCAGAATTATAAAAAATATACCTACATATATAATTAATAATACAAATTACATAAATATTTATTACCATATAATAATACATACAAAATAATAATAATACACTTACTTATACACCTACTGTTAACATAAAATAATAATAAATATAACATATAACATTCAACAGATTAACAACTTGACAAGTACAGATTCTTGACACGGTCTTTAAAAATGTGCAGTGATGTAGCTTTCCTAATAGAGACTGGTAAAGAATTCCAAAACCGGACTGCTTGTGTTGTAAAAGACTTACTATAAAAAGAACTCACGTGTGCGGGAATTTTTAATTGGAGATATATTTAACTCTATAACAATATAGACTAAAAGAATTAAAAAAAAATTGAGAACCTAAGAACAAACCCTTTCATTTGATACAAAAGACACGGTACAACTCGCAACGCATTTTTTTAATTTTCTATGTTGTCCCCAAAACTGACCCTGCAAATTCAAAATATGTACCTTCTCATAGTTTTCCTGTAATTTATAAGTAAAGAACTATTAACAATAAACTTGATCACTCACAGAATTTTTGCATAAGGTTCATATATGGTCTGCGCAAATATGACCATATTTCTGAATATCGCAAAAAGCTGAAATGGTTACCTATTTGCCTTCGCCGGAATGCTCACATCCTTTCTATTCAATTCAATATTTTATTTATTCTTTCTACTCCCTCCTATCTCAAAGAACGTTTTGTATTCCTGCACACGACCCACTCCCAATGCTTGCGTTCCTCAGAAACTCTTCAACTCAAGACACCTTCCCACATTACACAGTTCTATGAAAAGTCATTCACAGTAAAAGCTGTGAAACTGTGGAATCCACTTCTGCTGGATATCAGACGAGCGCAAACATTAATAACTAATAGTTAGTTATATTTAATAACTAGCTTTACAGCTAAAAAAAAGCCTGCCCTACCAATTAAAGCTTTTGCCAATAAATTATATACTGTTGGAATTTGCTTATCAAGACCTTCAATTTGATACCTATATTGTAAATTTCGAAGAAAACATATTTTTTTCTTCCTCACAAATATTTTCGTTTGATACAAGTATGTCACACGGCACAGATATATTTTATTTTTTATTTTCTAAGTTTCCCACTGAAGTGACCCCCATTTTAAGAATTACTATTTATTTACGTTACACGCCCTTGTCTGGGTCACAGAAATCCATATGTGTACCAAATTTCAACTTAATTGGTCCAGTAGATTCTGCGCAAATTGGCTGTGACAGACTGATATCCACATAAGGGTTCTGCTTTTTTCGGAATCCTAAAAAGACTAAAAGCAAATTCAGTGTGGGCAAAGGAAAGCAACCGGGAACTGAAAGCGAATTTGCACAAAGGCCCAACATTTCCTATCCAATCCCAAACAATACAGGCAGACGTACGCAACCATTACAAAATTTAATATGGACCTACCATAATGTGGATATACCTATCATATTCGAAAGCACCGCAGCCTTGCTCACAAATGCACACGGCTCGCAATATGATTCTGTACAGATGAATGGCCGTGACTGAGTAGCAATTAGATTGGGCAAACACAGGCGAAATAGTTGGGGAGACGTTGCTAGGTTTAATTACACAATTGTCATTTTCAATTATTTTAATATGCAGTGACGAATCTAACTTTACATTTTCGTCAGATGGTTTATTTTTATTTATTTCATTTACTAACCACTAAAAATAAAACACTTACATTTAGTGCACATTACGCTATTTGTTTGTTTGTCGTATGAGGTAGTGCTGGCCTCTGGTGTCAGAGTTTGTCAGGCCACCCGAGGGCCTCTGAAGTGGCTTCACGACTGCTATTAATCAATAACAGCCGAGAAGGACAGTTCAAAGTGCCCTCCAAAGCACGGAGTATGTAGCTCATAACTTAGAAAAGTCATTGGTGCGGAGAGTAGGAACGAACCCAGTATCTTTGAATTCTAAGTTGCACTATTAAACCGTTAGGCTACTATCGCTCTCATATTATGCTATGCTGATATGAGTGTCAATTTTAATGTCGGCGTTGATAACTTTGGCAACAAATAATTTACGCGTCAATAGAATACAATGAAAAGTAATTTTTGAAATTAAACGATTTCAACAAATAAAAATTATGTTATGTCGAGGAACTGTGTGTTTTTTATTACAATATTTAATGTTTTGCCTTTGAATACTGCTAACAATTTATTTATATTGAAACTACTGTAATACCTAAACATTGAGATAATAGAAAATAGTACTCTAACTGGCCAATATAAATAAATAAGATTCTAAAGTTAACTATTACTACACTTCAGACTAAATAGAGCTAATATTTTAATTATGAATTTCAATTCTCATGGATATTTCATGTACTTCTTTTCTTACCTTTTTCCAGTAGTAATTAAAATTCTCCACTATCTCCATAACTATCATATTGAGCAAACACAAGCGAAACCGCTCAAATGGAACAATATGAGAAAGGGTGCGCAAGCACACAAACAAAGACTCAGGGATGGCAGATTCGCGATAATGAAACGGGATGAACGGATTCGACCATTCACATCGACATATTGGTCGACAAATGGGCTCATAACGTAATGCATTTGAAGAATGAATAGCTAAAGGCTTTATTTGGTGAAGATTGAGAGCAAAACGTGGCCAAACATCTTACACCTGATGTCTTGTGGTACAGATTGATTGACATTTGATAGATTTGAAAGGTACATCTTTGAAGATAATTAAGAAAGATGAAACTGATAGAATGCAGCGAAAATAATTGAAGAAGATGATAAATATTGATTTGGTGACTTGATCAATATTTATCATCCTCTCTCCAATTTTTTTTTAGGCATATAATAGTTATGTAACATCAAAGTGTCTCCTTTGAAGACATTACATGATGAGAGCGAGGCGAGAAGGATACAAAATAATGAATGAGAAATAAAGCATTTGTCTATATAGCCTTAATAAATAATAAAAAATACACCTACACAGAATAAATAATAATCCTAAATTATGTGCATACTTACCAAACCAAACCAAATTTAAAACATAATATTTAATTATTTTTCTACTCCAAAAAAACAATTTTTAATTCGGGATACTTTGTACGTAGCCCTATGCAGCACGACTGCTCATTGGCTCAACTGCTCATTAACATGTGCAATACCACATGTGATGTGCATCAAATACTTTTAGCTATAACCAGCTCTATTTATTCAGTAATAAGAAATAAATTGCCTCAAGTCCACCATTTAATCATTCATTACATGGCCCATTATGTTGGATTGAAAAATAATATTTCATCGCTATTCGTCCCCATTCATTGGTCTGCAAGCAAAATTTCAAGCGATATGATCACAGTGATTCCACACAAAAGCGATTATTATTGTCTGATTTCAGCTATTTGGATTGTGGCTCGATACAAAAATGTAGGCTTTGAGGACAGTTACTAATCAAAAGCTTTGAGTGGAGTGGTCTTCTGAAGTGGAACTTTCAGTGTACGACTTATATACATATTTGTGAAATTTTTAGACTATAATTTTTTAATCCAGTTGCGAATTTTCTTATGTGTGGATTTTCGTCAGCCTGGATATTTCACTTTCTTTTTTTTTACAATTTTACTAAAACTGACTGTTTTAAATCACCTAATCGAATTTCCTCATCCATCATCTCTAACGCAAACTTCAACGAACTAAGAAGAAAAGACAAGGCTAATTATAGAGCGCCCTAGACAATAGCATCCACGTCTGAGCAAGTTGAAATTTCAATTTGTCATAGAAAGTATTAAGAAGAGACGGACGGTACAAAAGCCGGCTTGTCTGAGCGTCACCGTCGGCGGTAACAATTCGAGTAAGACATCAAATTGTGAGCTTGGAGCACTGCTATGTCCTGCTATCGGTTGCAATGAGATTTTAATTACATATTTTCTTAAGTATTGTTAAGTATCGATTGAAAAGGCATAAAAGTGGGGCAAGACAAGGGGCGTGTACCCAAAACAAACAAAAGGAATCCCAATAAACTTATTAATTTAGATTGAAATTTTAGGTTAATTGTTACGTAATACGGGCACAAATATATCTTGCACAAAAAATTGAGAAGGCTTATCATACAGGCTCCCGAAGGAGCTAGTATTAAAAGTAGTTATAAATAAAAGGTCAGTTATGATAACGCTTTTCTGTTGCCGTCACCTCAACTGCTGTTGTGCTGTGGTTCTGTTGCTGTTGTTTTGTATTTTTTGTGTTGACGACCGGTTGGTCTCGTGGCTAGTGATCCCAGGTACGTAATCAAACGGTTGCAGGTTCGAATCCTGCAAGGTGCAATCATTTGTGTGATGAGCAGAAATGTTTGTTTCCGAGTCATGGATGTTATAATATTCGTATCTATGTATGTTTATCCATTATCTAGTACCCATAGTACAGGGTATCCTAGTTTGGGGCTAGGTAATTGGTGTGGAATTGTCCCGAATATATTTATATTTTATTTATTTATTTCTTGATATAGCAAAGATAGACTGTGGGTAGTGTAAAACACAGATGCTCGGAACAGATTTTCACCGTTTCATTTTTGACCGCAGATTTGAATCAATGTTGGCAACAAATTTGGCGGTGTTTCAGCGGCTGTTTGCTGCAGATCCCACCCGCTAGTGTATTCATAGGTCTTACTCTAAATAAACAGCAATCCACAAGTTCCCACAAGGTTTCACTTTCCTAATCTCAATTTGCCTCCGCCTGCTTAACTCCGTCCGCTACATAGCAGCCGCATGAAATACGCATCAGATCCGCAACTCCGTTCCGTCACGTCACGCCTGGAAGCCGCGTTTCATTTGCATTTTGATTAAAAAGAGGCGTCTGACAGGCGTTAGGCGGGAGCAGACGTCTGGACTAGCTGTCTGCTGGGCTGTAGATTGCGTGCATGTTAGTTTTCTGATAAATCGCATGCAGCAAATAATCTACTCAATAGAAAATATCAGACCAATAGCAAAAACAGTAAATGTCTGTAGCCTACTCATTCCGATATTTTATCCATTCGCTCGGTATTATGATTTTTTGACTGCATCTTACATCAAAATCAAGAATCTAAAGCTTGTATGCCTCTTCTTAGTTTTTTTTGCAGTCGGGTTTTTTGTATTTTTATTGACTGAGGAGGGTTATGTGTTTGGGTTGTATGTATGTTTGTTTGTATGTTTGTACGCTTCATAAGCGCGTCCTACAGCCTAAACGGCTTGATGGATTTTGATAAATGAGGTATCTTTGGATTTGTCTTGATCACGAGAGTGATATAGGATTTATGAAGTGTCAAGAAAACCAATGTGGTGGCTTACAGCTGCCATATTGTATTTCCGTAGGAACAAAAAAGGACCAAAACCTTCGTGAGGTATCAAAATACAGGTCTTTAAAAGACCATTTTTTTTTATAACTAACCGTAGCAAATTTATTTTAAACTTCTCACAAAATTTCCAATGTCATTGCTATAGTCTAATGTTTACAATTGCTGCTATTGAAGTAAAATAAAATATGTGAATAAAAAAGAAATATAAACACTAACTGCGCCCCGCGGTTTCACCCACGTCTTTCAGAAACAAAACATTTTAAAAAGTAGCCTATGTGTTAATCTAGGGTATAAGCTACACCGGTACCAAATTTCATCTAAATCCGTTCTGCCGTTTAACCGTGAAGAAGTAACAAACATATACCTACACATACACACTCTCACATATATACAAACGGTCGCCATTATAATATTAGTGTGAATATTTTTGCAGGTGGTCAGCTCGTATTCAGTCATTTTGTTCACAGTCAGGATTTTTGTATGTTTATAATAATTTTACTTGCTTATAGTAATATTTTTTGGTTTTTATCTTTTTATTTTTTACTATTAATAATTATATATTTTTGGAATGGTATATTAAAGAACTTAATTTTGATACCTCACTCAATTGGTTTTGATTATCAGTCGTGTAATAACGTAAGCAACTTTTAATGGTTACAGATCCTAAATGGCCATTCGAAAAGAAAAATGATAAGAGAAACCTAAAGATGATTTTCAAATACCTACCTATTTTATGATATCCTACTTAACATAGTCGACTTTCATTTTTACTTTTTGACAATATGGCTTCTGGTTGTCGCCATATTGAATTTTGATGACGTGCCCTGAACAGAAATGCGCTATGGTATAAAGGATAATGGAACAGCCGCGGACAAGTTCTATTCTGATACTCTTTGAAATGTGACCTTACCTATTAATTAATAATACGTAACAATTACTCGAAGTTGTAATCACCAACAATTATTTTAGATTGACATATAATTTTGTCACTTGTAGGTATGTAATCTGCCCACGCAAAGGGGACAGGGGCGTAACGAAATGAAATTAGGTCAGAGTGGTTATTCACTATAAGGTGAGCGTGCATTTTGTAGTTCTTTGAATAATAGAAGCATATTTTTGCTGTTGAACCACAGAATATATGGTAGAACACAGCATTTTTGTCCTAGTTTACGCTAATTTATTATAGCCGTCAAACACGCGGAACACGTCGATTGCTTGTGTTCAAAAGTCCTTCAAGCTTACAAGTCAGTAATCGGCTTGTTCATGACATAACTTCGAGCTTTACGCGTAAGCATAAGATAAAAGAAAGATAACAGACTGTATGAATTAAAAACCCAATAATATCAGTCATCTAAACTAGAATCCCAAAGGTTGGAAAAGAATCCCCGCTTGTAATTTCGAACATTGCAGCTGCGAAAAAGATCAAAATGGAATGTGTAGTGCATCTAATATGACATTTATATGAATGCAGCGTTTCAACTGCTATCGGTTTTATATCTGAATCCGATATTCGTTTCCATTGAAACATTTCTTAGAATATTTGCTCAATATTTTTTGAATTTGTTAGCAATGGAAAGGCAAATAGAATAAAAAAACGAACCGTTGCTGTTGATTTTCGAAAGTGCTTTTTACTATAGCTTATTGAAATTGCTCAGATATCGATAAAAGACTTGAATATCACTGTCTAAATTGTGTTGCCAATATTGAATTTAAATCTCGTGTCTATAGCGACATTGGAAACATTCACTGAAAGCGCATCTCGATAAGTGCTGAGGGCAGCGATGGTTTCTGTTACATTCTCAGACGAAATCTAATTTACTTTTCAAAGTTTTACGGTTCAGTCTAGACTCGAAAGACCGAAAACACTTCCACCGGCACACACCCACGGTTCAGTGTTTCGTTTCAATTAGCTGTCGCGCGTCCTGTAAAACAGTTTATTTTCACCGCATACGGTTACTTTCGTAGTCCTTTTGTAGACTATGTCCTTTTGTAGAAAACGAATATTGAAAGCTGGTTTTCGGGCGCAATAGTTTGTTGTTTAACTTGTTATCTGTTCTAGTCTGTGTCCTGATAGAGTGATTTACAAAAATGTAAAAGACTTGTTTTGACGTGAAATATGCATACGGTGTTCCATGGCTATCTGAGAGACTGTAACGAAAAGAGGTATGCCATCTCGCATTTATAAATTTTTAACTATAAGCTGCAGAGATCTAATTTTGCGGTCATGTTTTAACTTACATAGCTCGATGATGCTATATTTATATTATTTATATGTATAATATTGTTGTTTTTGTGGTATTTAATTCGGTATAAATTGCGATTTAGATAAGGTAAGCGTATCGATTTCGGTGTTGTTGTAAAGATCTCGTTGAGAACATGCAATTCAATCATTTATTAATTTATTTAACTCCTCTCGGGCCATTTGGGTAAAGACCCAAATGGCCCGCGAAGAGTTAAGTAAATTAATAAATGATTGATTGATTGATTTGATGGTCGAGCTTCTTTAAACTGGCAAGTGCCGTACGGCGGCGAAGCGGTGGCTGTTACAAAAAACTACCTAAGAAAAAGTAAATTTAAAAAATGATAGTTGGATAAAAAAAAAAAAATCACGAAACTGTCTGCAGCGCCCGGAAAGTTCGTGCTTAAATTAAGATTGGGCACATTTTTGAAGAAATTGTGGTGCTCATAATGGTACCCTAACTCCAGCACAGAACGAACAAGAGAGTTCCAGGACTGGATCTAATTGTACATGACGTAGAGTAAAAATCACAAAAGTGAATAGAGCTCCCGGAAACTCCGTACAAAAAAAATAGGCACATTGTTGGAAAGAAGAAGTTCTCACAACGGTAGGTACCCTTAACTCCAGCACAGAGCAAACGAGAGGGTTTTCTGGAGGAATAGATGTGATACTTCCTGGTGATTTCAGACAATTGCCTCATGTTATCGAAAAAAGAAAAGTATAAAATATATATTAAGTATATAATTAGTGACCGTACAATCAGGCACGGGAGATATCGCTCTGGTAGAAGTTATGTTTGCATCTTTCCGTTTCATAGCAACTTACACATAGGTACATTCATCCAAGGGCTGAAGTCAAATACATCAGACTGCTACTATGCCGACACTCAAACCCCGATACTGCTCATGGGAGATTTGACCATGGATCCGCGAAACAAAGAAAACTTTTGGCTTCCGCCATATCTGAGAGAAGAATACGGATATAAGTTAGAGTTATAAGAAGTAATTAACGTTATTCATAAGTTTTCATTTATTCATTTATCAACTATAATACTAAAAAAAACTAGAGCTAAGAACCATCTCGATCACGTCAGCTTTCAAACAGAAAAAATACATCAACATTATTCCATTCGTTTGGGAGCCTGCTCCCATCCTAGGATGCCACAGACAGGCACACGGATACATACATACATACAAACACCTTAAACTTAAAGTTAAAGGTGCTTGGACTTAAGTGCTTATAATAACGCAGTAAAAAAAAGTCTGTACAAAGAAGATAATTAAAAGAAAATGGTCTAGGGGACTTCAAATAAGCTACTGAACGAAATTATACTAAACAATTTTTTCATTCAATTATTTCTGTCTGAGCATGCATCACATTAAAACTAGATTTTGGCTTCAAAACTGGTATTTCAACGCACTGAATAGAAGCCAAGAAATCGATAAAAACTATTTGACGGCTGAGTGCAATTTGGTATTTTGTACATTAAAGGTACTTCTGGTCCTGAAATAACACATAGGTTACTTTTACCCCAAAGAAATGACCACGCGGGCAAAGCCGTGGATGTCCTGCTCAGAATCAGCAAAATGGATGTTTCAGTGATCTTCAATTCGGTATAACTCGCGATTTGTACGTGTCATAGACGTTTCACGACAAATAAATGGCAGCACGCTCCAATACAGACCCACCCACTTTTTTTTCATGCCGTGTAATGTAGGTAAATCGTAGAGGTAAATATAGGACTCTCTTCACAGCCGTTGACCGCAAAGCGTGTTGAAAATTACAAAAAAACGGACCTGCATGTTTTTAATATTTCCTCCGTTTTCTCTTTGCCTATACTCAGAGGTATATTTCAAGGTTTAGTCAGGCCGGTCGCAGTCCGCAACAAGTACAAATATTACACCTACACTTCGAGGGCGCAATATTCGGGTCAGTTCAATAGAGTGTCAAGCGTGCGCTCGATGAGTCGCGCGCCGTGTGCTTAGCGATAAAGTACCTACTTACGTAAAGTTATTGACAAATTTTATTCGTGTTTTAATTATGAGTACAAGAAGTAACCTAGAAGGTACTGCATAGTATTCGGCTGTTTGAATAGTGATAGAAATGACGACTTTCACTCATTATAAAGCAAGGAATTCAGACACCTTTATTCATCAAAGTGTAATACCTATAGGATATAATCATAATCAACCAACGACACTTATACGTAGGTAGGTATCTCACTAAACTTATCGGCGTTCTGAAAACGGGATATGTAGGTAGTAAAAATGAGGTAGTAGATCTATTCTGATAATAATGTCATTGTATGTAATAGAACTATTATAATTTATAGTAATAAGTAATAACATAATACATTATTACTTATTTATTCTGTTACAACATCTAAATCATAACATATCACAGAATAATTAGTAGTACAAGTACCTAATCATATCTTAATACAACCCTACCGAGCGAAAAAGGGACAGAGCGATTCTGAAACAGTTAGAGCAATGGAAGTGCTCGCGCGTTGTGATACGGTGCATTCTAGCCTGCACGCAATAGGCGAGCGCTAGAAGGAGCTAAATATAATTATAAAGGTAAATATAATTGAAAGCTCGCAGCGCTGCGCGAGTTAAATTGCACTTTATTGCGTTGTAGTGAGAGTCTCTATGTATTTATATGACTTCACTCAGTTATCCTTCTGTACTTGTACTAGTATTTAATCTGTGGTTTAGTTCAGTTTTCGTTGCATGAGTGTGGATAATTTGTCTCAGTTTATGTAACCTCATTTCTTATAGCGATGAAATAACAAATACATGACATTGTTTGTTCCAGTGACTTCCCGACTCTACTGCCGCCAACATGCCGAATAAGTGATGGACTAAACAACAGTATTATTATTATTATTTAACAAGTAATGGCCGGTTCCTATATCTTAAAACTGTCCATCAGCTTTTGTCATAAACGACATAAACATACAAAAAACGTCAAAAAGTAACGAGACGTTGGAAAAACGACTCGTTTTTTTTCGTTTTTTAGAAATGTGACGGGGGTAAGTGACAAGATCAGTATTACATTCGCTCTATGGTCAGGCATCCGTCACTGTACCTGCGCTTACTTACACGCGCTATTAACCTACAATCCGCCCAGCCCCAGCGCTACAAATCAGTCCTCCTCCTCCTCCTCGTCCTTACTCCTGAAGAAGGTATACGCTCGAAACCTAGGTTGATATTTTCGACTATATACACGTGAGTCATAGCCGGTAGTGATATTTTAAATTATGTATCAGGTTCACGCCAACGTTAACACTAAAACCTCTAGAGATATTTTGAATTCTCACAATTTACTCAAAATTTGTTAGAAATAACATACAACAAGTTTATTTATAGTCCATTTATCAGACAAGAATTGAGTTTTTTGTTTTGCTTTCATCGAATTTTATTTAAATAATTACGAAATGTGAAATAATAGTAAAACTAAGTACGAATGTGTTTTTCAACAAAAAGGGAAAAATAAAAACAAATTATTCCGTTTTTTGCAACTATGCGAAAAATCAGTAGTCAGCCAACCACCCATGACTTTAACTACATCTACATTAACTACATCGGTCCTGCATCGGTTTTTCATGCTTTGAATCAAGTTATCAAAGTCATGCAGTCCTCAGCATGTCATTGTCCCAGGAAGATGCTAAGCAAGTTGCTCTTCAGTCGCAATGTTTGCAGGAAAATTCTTCAAAGCCCTTCTTTGGAGCATGTCCCACGCGTGCTCTATGGGGTTCAGGTTTAGTGATTGCGCGGGCCATTCTAAGACCGATACCTCGTGCTCCTGCAGCCAGCTGATCACTACTCGCGCTGTGTGGGGACGCGTGTTATCGTGCATGAGCGTGAATTCTTGCCCATTTGTAGTCGATGGGGGTAGACTATTGGTAGTAGCACCTGGTAACGGTATTTTTCAGCGGTCATGGTGTTTCTGATCTAAACGAGATCTGTTCTGCCAACAACACGAATTCCCACCCAAACCATAATTGTCCCGCCGTGGTATGGATGGTGAGGGTGTTCCAGACGGCTTTACTCGCCATACGCGTACTCTTCGCGAATCGGGATGGAAACCGAATCAGTACTCATCGGTAAACAGCACTAATGACCACCGGTTATCTTCCTAGAGCAAATGTTCATGAGCCCACTGTAATCTTCTTCAACGATTTCCTCGGCGTAGTGCTGGAGCACAAAGCGGTCTACCAGCATAAAGGTTAGCTCCATGCAGTCTTCTCATCATATTTCGGTCACTTACAATCAAATGGTACTCTGATTGGAGCCTTTGAACCAAATGCATGGCCGTAACATTTGGTTGTCTTCTCGCGGCATCTTGCAAAAATCGGTGTTGTCGTAAAGTGGTTATGCGCTTCCCGCCCGGGTGTATTTCAGCTATTTCACCAGTAGCACGATAACTTGACCACAACCTTAATATCACGTTTTCTTTTGTTCCAATCTCCTCAGCAATACTCCGTTGAGTAGCTTGGAGCATGCCTACTGTCCTTAACATTTACTCTCTCTTTAAATGATGCCGCTGCATGTGGCATACAGTGGCATAAATTCGAAATTAACAGCTAATTTGTTTTACAACGTTAATTTGACACCAAAAATTAACAAACACTATGGTAGGAAAATTGAAACCTACGAACTTCGCTAAAGTTATACCGCGCAAATCTTCTGTTTTAAATAAAAAACAAATTTCGAATCATCCAATAAGACCTTCAAAATAAGCTTTCTTCAAAAGATTTTAAAACCCGCCTGTATGTTTTGAGGTTCAGAACTTTATACAAAATATCCCTAGACGGTGTTGAGGTGTGAAGACACTGCAGCCGCAACGAAAGAGGTTCACATTTTATTTATTTTTCTGTTGTTTGATTGGTCTACTTATCGTTGAACTGGAACACTCACGCCACCATTCATGTGGAAGTGAATGGAACGTATGTGTGTGAAAGGTGAAAGAGGCGAGGAATGTATGAGAAGGACGGAAGATTAGAAGGAAAAAACAAGATGTGAATGTGTGCGCGTGCGGTGATATGTAAATTATAAAATAACTGTTGTTGACCAAAATTCAGTCAAAATATACTTAAATATAGTGTTAATTATTACCATTGGACGTTGGACTTTCATTTAAACTTTTCCCGACCCACATTCATTTCACAGATAAGTTAGTGGCACTGTACCATCGACCCATAGACAACTGCATATTACTCCGTAGCAAGGAATTTAAATACTAGTAACGTTAGTATATAAATTCCTTGCTCCGTAGCAAGACATTTCCTACGTACAATTCTCCTTAGGTACTCCATCAACCTCATGAAAAACGACGTCAAACGTTGCCATAGAAAACCTAATATCGTTAGTTGCTCGAAATGCGAATGTTTTTTTTTAAATAATTTGTTTAGCTCCGCACGCCTAGTACATTTAGCCAGAGCAAGTAAAGAGATATTACAAGTTGTATGTTTTTTATGCTAAACTGTCAAAATGTTGAAGTCCAGTCAGTAAGGTAATCAAAAGTCTAGTCATATTGCAGTCAAAGTCACTATTCAGTAAAGTGGTGCAAATTTTACAGAAACTTAACAAAATAAATGAGGGGTTTTTTGAAAAAAATCAAAATGTTGTGATGTAGAGTTAAATTTTATTCTCAATCTTGTGTATCTTCGAGTGTTAATGTGTAATATTGGTGGAATATTAACCATTAGGTGTTCGTTAACGTGCACGAGTGCGGGCAAAATAATCAAACGCAGAAATAAATGGCATTTTGTGATTTTTCCAAATCTCCCTCGGAAGTTTCAGTAAATGTCCACCATTTTACTGATTCGTGACTTTGACAATAATTGACTGTGACGTGACATTACTGTAAAATATAATACACTTGACATTGGCGAAATTGCTAGTAGGCCAGTGCCTCCGCAGAAGCCATCCAAAAAAAAGAAGAAGAAGAAGACAAAATAATTGAAACCTATTTTAAATAATGCTCTACACTTAAATAATGGTTATTATCTGTAATTGCTTTTTATATACCTATTCTTCTTCCAAGAGGACGATCAGCATTCACAGGGTAGCGTGGGGTTCCTCCTCAATAAAGTCCTCATTGATAATGCCTGGTCATCAAGTGTGTCGACCAGGGCAGCGCACCTGGTTCCTAAGCTAACCAAAAGGTATAGCTTTAATATCGTACAGGTTTCCGCACCGACCTCGGCATACTCAGACGATGAGGTAGAATATATGTTTGTTGACATTTCTTCGGCCCAACATAACACCACAAGGGCCCACTAAAACATTAACATGGCAGACTATAACGCCAAAATGAGAGTACAGACTTGCAGTGAATCGGATATAAGTTCACACGGTTATGGAGACAGTAATCACAGGGGCAAAATATAGTTTACTATTTGGAAAAAAAGGGGTTCTCTTTGATGAATTCGTTCTTTAAAAAGCAGCCCCAGATGGCAAAACCCCGACACTATGACTAAAAAAGAGATTGACTCCATCATGGTGGATAATAGGCACGTATTCAGGGATGTCTCAATGATCGCAAGGTTCAATACCGGTAGTTATCACACACTTATCGAAGTCTACACTCCGACCTAATCTGCTCCAGGCCGCTGTTAGATCAGAACAGTTCCAACTCAAGTTGGAAAATCAATTCACTGCCTTGGAAACTACAAATGACGTGGATGAGGAACTCCGAAAAGTTGTGGGAATCCTTAAGGAAGAAAGGACTAAATTTTGTCAGCTGCAGCGTATGGGCACTAAGTCAAAAATCTCGGATGAGGTTCTTCGACTTATGGACCAAATGCGGGTGCAACAGCAAGCCGATGACGATGTTCATGAAAAAGGGAGCTCAATCAGAAGATTAGCAAGGTGGTGCGACGTGACCTCCGATGGTCAAATACTTAGCGGATAGAAAAGGCAATTGAGCAACATTGAGGGGTCGAAAGTCTTCGCCCAGCAATTGACTAGGTCCCATCTGACGAAGCTCAAGAACACTAATGGCACAACCATCGTCTCTAAGCCGGAGATCCTTTTTGAGATCAAAGACTTCTATGGCCGATTGTACTACTCTTATGCTTCTAGACCCGAACCCAGTACAGAATATTCCCGCGCAATATTGACCCACCACTACACTGACGAACTATCCGACGTCAGCCTAGACGAGATTGAGATGGCGTTAAAACAACTTAATAATGGAAAGGTGAGGCTGGTATAACTTCGGAGCTTTTGAAAGCAGGGGCTAAAACCATACATCGGGAGCTTCAGGGGTTATTTAGTATCGTTATAACAGTAGGATAACTCCAGAGGCTTTGATCAGGAGTTTGGTAGCACTCTTCTTAAAAAAGGGGATAAAACTCTTTTAAAGAACTACCAACCTATTTAACTCTTGAGCCACGTATATAAGTTGTTTTCGAGGGTCATCTCAAATCGTCTCGGAAGAAGAATTCACAAATTCCAGCCTCCTGAACAGACCGGGTTTCGCGGAGGATTTACCACCATAGACTGAGTCATTGAAAAATGCCTGGGCCGGTAAGTCAGAGCCATTCGAGGCAGCACCGTAGCCGTGACAGCACGTGATACGTCATCCGCTCACTGCTGTGCACTGACCGCACGCTTCGCAGCAATGTTAACGCTAAGCAGCCGTTAACTGCTAAAATCAATAAAACATTGAATTATTTGAGGATGTAATTATTAACATCATACAAAACGTAACCGCATCTACGTATTGTTTTTATTGTAATATACATACGTATATAGAAAACTTGCGTATCCGGGCTAGAGCAGGCATGATCGGGCCTCGGGTTGAAATACTTTTCTGTTTCTACTAAGACGATAGTCTGGATCCACCATAAAATGATTCAAAATGTATTTTTTTATAAATTTCATGATACAATCTTGATTTGGTTAACTTTCATTCAGTAAATACTTAGTCAGAATTAGGGGGCAGGTGTGTAACAGATCAATATGCAACGGCTGTTGGTGTCGTTTATTTATTCCGCCCATGAGACACAAACACGCCTTCACTTCGAGACTGGTTGCCACCCGAGCTGTCAGAGTAACAATTACGATTGCACGCGATGGAGAATGCATTCGTAGTTGTTGGGCCGGAAAGCATGTCTAAGACAAGTCTGACTGGGCGGAATGAAAATCCGCCGGCACGACAACCGGCTAGTGGAAAGTCGCGTCACTTCTATTTATAAATATAACCCTCGCAGATAAGGAATGGGATTGTAAATGGCGGTGGTGTTGTGATGTACGGTTAGCACAAAATAAAAAACAAAAATATTTTTAGTAATATTTTTATGTACAGAATTTATAGTAGTAAATTAACAAACGAAATATAAAAACTGCATTTTTATATTGCATACTAGCTGTACCCGCGGCTTCGCACGCGTGTTCTTTTCTTTGGGTTTAAAGTACCATAATGTGCTACGTATTCCAGGACCAATATACCAACATTTGAACAAAATTTCTTCAGCCGTCAAAAATAGTTTATCAATTGCTCGGCTTTTAACCAACCAGATTGAGATACCAATTACAACAGATTTAAATCGAACCCTAAGCTATCTAACAATGAAAACCGCATTGCAATCGGTCGCGTAGTTTTTACGTGATGCGCGAACAAACAAACATACAGTCAAACAGAAAGAAAGACACGATTAACAAAAAAATATTGTTCAATACCTTTTTTAAGCACCCAAGAGCATTAACTAAAAAGTAAAACAGTTTGGCTTCAGTATCGAATATAGAGAACCATCCAAAAAATATTATTTATTACTTAAATATTAACATAACTTTGGACACATATCCCGCAGAAACCCTTTACTTATTCGGGATAAAACGTGTCCTCAATTTTAACCCATCATATAACTTAAGACAGTGCCAAGTTGCATCAAAACCCATCCATTACTTTCAGCGTGGTACGTGTTCTTTTAAATAAGTTTCAACTCCTAAATAATAACCCATAAATTTTTCGATATGTTAAGTATCCTATATCCTACCTCGTAGTACGATCTCAAATCATACCAAGTTTCTTTTGAATTCATCTAGTAGTTCCGGCGGCGTGATGCGCGGCTAAGATACAGACTAACAGACATACAGACAAAATAAAAAAACATACAGTTTAGGCTTCATAATTTGGACCCATATCCCACAGGAAATATTTTTTTGGGACAAAATGTATCCATAATTTTCACATAATTTTCTTATAAACTATGTCTGTCCCAAGTTGCATCAACATCCGTCCAATAGTTTCAGCATGCTAAGTGTTCTTTTAAATAATTTTCCACCCCTATCCTGCAGGAACACTTAATTTTTTCGGAGTGAAAATTATCCAATGTCCTACCTCGAAGTGTGAACTCAAATAATATCAAATTTCATTTGAATTCATTAAGTATTTCCAGCGTGGTGCGCTGCCAAGGTACAGACAGACAGACAGACAAAAATAAAAAATACAGTGTTGGCTTTAGTATTGAACATAGAACGTCCATAGAACAAAAAAACATAATATCTTCAATTTACAGAATTTTGGACATTATCACGAAGGAATACTTTATTTTTCGGGACAAAAAGTATCCTCTATTTTTACCCACTATATAAACTATGACTGTGCCAAGTTTCAACAAAATCCGTCAAGTAGTTTCAGCGTGATACGTATTCTTCTAAATAACTTTCAACATCTATCCTGCAGGAACCCTTTAATTTTCCGGGATGAAAGTATTATATGTCCTACTTCAAAGTATGAGCTCAAATCATACCAAATTTCATTTGAATTCATTGAGTATTTTCGGCGTGATGCACTTGCAAGGTGCAGACAGATAGACGGACAGACAGGCAGAATGACAAAAACTAAAAAATACAGTTTTGGCTTTAGTATTGAATATAGAACAGCCCCCAATTTTTTTTTACAAAATATGTTTAATTTACAGAATTTGGGACATTATCCCGCAGGAACTCTTAATTTTTTCGGGATAAAAAGTGTCCTCAATTTTATCATATAAACTATGACTGTGCAAAGTTGCCCCAAAATCCGTCAAGTAGTTTCAGAGTGGTACCACTCGTAGTATGAACTCAAATCATACCAAGTTTCATTTAAATTCATTCAGTAGTTTCGGCGTGATGCCTAGCCAAGATACAGACAGACAGACAGACAAAAATGAAAAAAATACAGTTTTGGCTTCAGTATCGAATACAGAGTAAGGTTCAGAATTGGAACCGTTACAGTTTTATTATAAGTATAGATTAGACAGTAACAGAAAACAAACAGTTCAATCAACTTATTTTGTATATGCAAAATAATAACCCGTTAAACATCGAGAAACAAAAAAAAGAGAAGTGTACATACGAGTAATATATTGGCGATTTTATCCCATATAGCGAACATTTACATACAACCGTTGGATGGTTAGAGTAAACGAAAATAAAGACGATACCACCGTCTTCTTTTGTAAACGTTTATTCAATACTTTTGTTTGAAACAACTGAATTATTTAAATAATATCCCCACTAATATATAAAAGTGAAACATTGTGAGTTTGTTTGTTGATTTGTTTGTTTGGGTATTTTTGACGCCCAAACGACCAGACCTATTTTTTTTTAAAGTAGATATTATGTACACACAAGAGAAACCAACAAAGGATACTTTTTATCACGGAAAATGGAAAATTACCACGAGAAAATGGAAAAATCGCATGCACTCCAAAAATATCTACGATTAAGTTTTAAATTTAGGTGGGTAGGTATTTTGAAAAAAAAAACAGAAAAATACAGATACCAACGTAATAGGTATACATTTATCCCGAAAAATTGGAAGTTCACACCGGAAATCAGAAAAATGTTGGTAGATTGGTTTTACTCGCTTTCACATCAAAACTACTTATCCGATTAATTAGAAATTTTATACACAGTTAAAAAATTTAATACATTTATCCCGAAAAAAACACTGCAGTGAGGAATTTTTAACATTGTTACTATACAATACAGAGATAGACTTGAAATACATTCATTCTAGTAAAAAGTAACTTTGTGTGTCTTATGGATAGTGCTGGCCTCTGGTATAAGAATTTGTAAGGCCGCCTGGGGGCCTCTGACATGGCTGAATGACTGCTATTAATCTATAACAGGACCGACAGCTTAACGTGCCCTACGAAGCACAGAGCGATGGAAAACCACACATCACTTAGAAAAGTCATTGGTGCAAAACATAGGATCGATTCTTGTATTCATGGATTCTACGTTGTACTATTGAACCGTTAGACTACCATCACTCTAAAAAAATAATGAAAGTAATTAATCAGGAACATTTTGGTAGATTGGTTGTACTCGCTAACACATAAAACATATTAATTATATTGGAGTAACATATAGGATACTTTTTATAATTGAATACGCGGGCAAAGCCGAGGGGCACAGTTAGCTTAAATGTTAAGTTTTTTTAAATACTTTAAATGACTTTGTTGTAGTGTCGAGGGCCTAGTGACACTGGACACTCAACATCCAACCAACCAACCATCCAACCATCCATCCATCAAACCAGACAGACAAACTTTTTTTTTCTGCGAACGGTCCAGCTGTGTGCGTGTATAGACGGAAATATAATCTGAGCGGGACAGCATGAGAGTGACCGCCATTTATAATCCCATTATACTCTTCTTCGGCAATCTTATTTAATCTTTATTCAAATATTGGGCCATCATCCATGACAATAAGTTCTAGAAATTACAGCGCAATATTTTGATCGACAATCAGTTAGTTCCTTCGGAAATACGGAGATGACAAAGAGCTTAGTGAGTTACAGCTTTGTATACTACTTTAACCCTATCCCGCCTGATTATAATTACGCTCCTGAACATTGATATAGGACCTCAGGGAACATAAAAGACATGACGGCAATGAGTTTCCAATATTTAACGATTGTTTTTTATTAAATACTAGCTTTCGCCCGCGACTTCATCCGCGCGGTCTACAGTTTATCGCGAAAAGATATTAAAAACCAATGCAAAAGTAGTTATAGCACCAAAGCTCTTGATGTTTTTTGACAGACTTGTTATTTCGTTTCCATGGCAACAGTTCCTTACAGCGAATAATCAACATTTTCCAGTTTTCCCGTGGAAACCTACAATTTTTCAGGATAAAACGTATTGTGTGTTTTACTCCAGAGTATAAGCTAAATCCATTCCAAATTTCGTCAAAATCCTTCCAGCCGTTATCGCGTTAAAACTCTCTAAACAAACAAACGTTTTCACTTTTATATATTGGTGTGGATTACGAACTAAATTTATTTAAATCTTCCAGCCCAAAGATGAAAATCCCAACTGAATTTCAATTTCCTAAATAAACTTTTTCGTGAGCAATGCATCTGCGACATGCGTTATTGATTTTCTATACGAAAGCAGTAAATAGTGAACGGCATGAGAGTGGACTCCTTTGGGGCCTGGGCGACTATTCTCAAACCAATCGAAAAAGTTGAAAAGTATCGAATGAAATATAAATTGCTCGAGAAAATTAATTTTAAAAGTGATATTTAATATTTCATATAAATCGTCTTGACTTTGTTCAAATACATTTTAAAGTAGCCTTATAAAAAATGTTTGACAGAAGAATAAACGAAAAATTTAACAAGATTGGATTAGTTTTGGGCGAAAAGTTTGAATTGATAGAAAGTCGTTGACTTTGTAATTTTTGTGATTGGTGATACAAAAAATATATAGCAAGCATAAATTTTTTGTATTTTTAGTTTTTGTTTACAGATTCAGCAACAAACTCTCAGAATATGTCCAAGGTTTAATTTTACTTACATAAACTCCCGCTAAATGACAAATTATATGTTTGAACTTAAGCTTTGACTGAGTGGCAACCGAGAACTGGAGAGAGGATGTTTGTACGTCCACCAGTGCGATGCTTTGACGATCTCTTTAAGATGGAGTCAAAGACACTGGTGGGAATCAGTGAAGTGAGGCCTGATTCCCAGCAGTGAGTAGAGTATACATATAGTGGCTACAAGCATAAATTAAAATTTTATATAACCCCCGACTCCCCCCATTATAGCCAAGCAAGCAAAACCGCAGCTACATTATTAAAAAAAAAAAGAAGCTAAAGTGGTCCATTCGTTTGGAAAATACGATTCTCATCCCCCTTTTTTCAACTTCTCAATTTTGAGCACTTCCCGATAAGCTACATGGCTGAAACTTTCAGGGTAGCTCACAACTCGATGAAAATACATTTAAAAATAAAATAAAATATAATAAAAAATTTAAAAAAACACATGGTTTTATGTGATTATTTTTTTAATCTACATTTGCTGATTGTTATGACATTTAGAAATCGGTTCGTATCTATACATTTTATACTTCAGTCGGCAAAAGAACGGAACACACTCCCATTGTTTTTGTTTCCCGATAAGTATAATCTGGTAGGCTTCAAACGAGGGTGAATAGGTATATTTTATGCGAGCATGCACCACCGTCGACTCTATCGTCACTAACATCAGTAATAGAAGTAATAATAGGACTAGTTGCTGTAGTAAACGCTCTTGACGTTACAACTCAAGTTAAAGTATTTACGCGACTCGACCGGTTAGACAATACGGTAGGTAGTGTCCGCCTTACGAAAAAAGTATCACAGACGCAGCGCCAGTTTCCTTGTAAAAGCGAAAATTTTATAAGCGCTTAGCGTTAGTTCTTCTTGTTGCCGCTACTTCTTTCGTGAGACGGATTCTCAGTTTGCATATTTTTGGTATTACGGGTCACTATTTCGGCAGCCGCTATCGCCAGTTAACGCTACTACAGTAGTTATGTCACTCACAGCCATTTATCACCGTGAGTGAGTGAGTAGAGTTACATTATTACAATTTTCGCAGGGAATGATGAAAAATAAAATGAATTTGTTGAAAAATAAAATGCAGACACCCATGTTACTCGCTGATAAGTGTTAATGTAGCTTAATATAGGTGAAAGAATATTTAAAATCGGTTCAGTATTTTTTGAGTTTATCCATTATTTTTTGTCACTATAATCGTATTTTACTTTATTTAAACAGATTTTATTATTTGTTTTTGACAAACATTCAAACAGAAAAAAACTATTCAGTTTAATCTAAAATAGAAAACACATTGGCTTGCTCGATGAAGACTTTTACAACGCCATCTAGCTGTATTTGTTTGAAGTAAAATGACAATGCGTTCGCTAGTTGCTGTTTTTTTTCTGTCTTTTTCGTATATTTAGAAACAGACAAATGCTAAGAAGACGCTAGCATAACGGCGTAATATCTACAGTTCCTCACGTATTGTCGATTTCTATTGTAGTATAATTAGCCAAACTTTACTACAATAGAGAGATAGAGCTAAAAATGTATAGTGACAAATAGTTCCGCTACTTGCGCTGCGCTGGATTTCATACAAAAATGTTACAATACTCGATAGCGAGTACAGTTTTGAGCGTTTGCCTATTATGAGTTCATAATAGGGTGAGCCTGTACTGCCATAAAAAAACGAATCTATAAGCTGCACTGCTTCTTGAACATAAAGAAAATATAGTAAAGTGTAATGTATAATATGATGATCCTATTTTGATGAAACTTTGTAAATAGGTACTGTACAATATAGAGAACAACATAGGATAATTTAAATCCCGGAAAATGGTATGTTTCCACGGGAAAACTGAAAATGACGATTACTCGCTATAAGGAACGGTTGGCATGGAAACGAAATAATAACAAGTCTGTCAAAAAGCATCAAGAGCGATGGTACAATACTTTTTCTCATTGAGATATAGTACATGTACATATTATTATATCTCAATGCTTTTTCTTTGGTTTTTAATACCCTAGAAGAACATAGGATGCTTTTTTTCGCAATAAACTGTGTTCTGCGTGGATGAAGTAGCGGGTGAAAGCTAGTATACCATAAAGTAAACTGAAGAAAAAACGATCGACAAACACAAATTTATCGCACACATCAAAATATCCACCGTAAAAGAGGAAGTTTCGGCTAAGCTATCACACACTGTTCGACTATTTTGCCAACACTCAGGAAGGCTACAAGGATTTGCAAGCTCTTTTTACGGCCTCCCTAAGAATAGTGTCGGAAAGCACGACTTTTAGCGAAACTTTAGCGAATATAGACTGCGCTGCGATACGTGGGGGAATTCGTTTTATTTCTGTTCGGAATTGCTGCTCGGTGTTTGGGAAAGGAAATTAAATATTGCAGTGAGATTGAGTAATTGAGAAGTGAATATGAATGGAATGCTCCTTCAAGATTGAACGATATTTTTTAGCAACTAATCATACTTTTGCGTAATAATGATGATGATTATAATGATCAATCTTTACTTATAGAACAATACTTACCGACTGGCTGACAGATAGACAAGGCACAGCCTAAACGACGAGTGTACCTTATTTTTCCAGCACTGGGCGTGGGTGAGCAGGCCGCTAGGAGCCTGCCAGCCGTAGCCGCGACTACCGCGAGACGTAAGCGCAATGACGGCGGTTTAAGCACAGAACTACGTAACGCCGAGGCGAGGCGTTGCCGATCCGGTGCCGGGGCGCTAAGTCTGCGGTGACCTTTAATCCACTCACATACACTTATACGCACCCGTCATTGTTATGCTTCATTCTTGAGTTTGGCGGCAATGAATCCTCCTTTTTTAAATGTGATATGCAAGACGACATTAACATTCTCGTCTCATCATTTTTAAAATCTCTTCATACGCGGGTTCTAAAAATACTAGTAACCATTAGTTAAAAACTTACCAACAAAGTCCAATCTCCAGCTCATACTGGCACTAATTAAGCCCACAAAGCAACCGGTCCTGCTAAGGAGTTGCAATTATGCACGCGTTCGCTACAGGCAGATAACGGCCAATGCACTGGAGATTAAGTCGTAATGTTTACTGGACTACCACCGAGGGTCCGGTGGCTATACATTTAGGTAACATCGGGACTATTGTAATTTCAAAATGTTGATGCATATTATTTTCGATGTCCTATATTTTGGAAATGTTAACGGTCACTAAAATGATAAGTACTAATTAGTACTAAAAGTAGTACTAGTACTATTAGTATGTCAGTTTTAATTAAAATTGACATTATTTACAGACGACATTAAAAGAGTTCCTGTTTTTCCCATTTGATTATGGAGCCCTATAGAACCATCTGAGAACCGTTTTTGAGATTTATCTGGAACAAGACATAATAATTTCGATATGTAAGTAGTGTGTAGTCGGGTTGACTAGGGTCGGGTAAAAAATAGTCGAATCGACTGATACTTAACTTGTCAAACTCGGACCAATAGGGGCGAATACGCTATGGTGGAACATCCTAGACTGTAAAACTCATTACCCTTCCCTTGCTTCGCCGTACTCGGGTAAGAAGCAAGAGCTAGTATGCCTAAAAGGCAATATATTAAAAGCAAAGAATAGGATAGAATCATAATTTGATTTCCATTTTTACCACGTTTTTATTAAGTCACTTTCTTGTTTGTCTATCTGTCGTTCCGGGTGGAATCTTGCAACTCAAATTTTAAGCACTTCCATTCTAGCTATCCGGCTGAAACTTTCAGGTTAACTCACAACTCAATGACAATGCATTAATAAAAAAACTTGGTTTTTAGATTCGTTTTTTAGGCTACATTTGAAAAAAGAAAAGGAAAAAAACTATTTCTATTTATGACCAAATACATACATATTATTTTTTACAATTATAATAAAAAAGTAACATAAAAAGTGTAAAACAATATGTTGCATTTTGGCTACAAATTAAACAATATGTTGCATTTTGGCTACGAATTTAACAATATGTTGCATTTTGGCTACAAACTAAGGACACAACTCAGCATTATTGTGTTATTTTAATTAAAAATAACACGCTTCTTGCTGCTTATTTCTTATTTCTAACGTACCAGACTTCTTTAGACTTATATGATCCTAATATCATCCTAATAACCTTATGGTCACCATCGCTCACAATCTGAGTTCCAATTTACTTTGTAATCTGCAAGACAAGTTTATCATTTACGACCACCACGGGGTAATTTATTATTCTTCTGATAATATCTATCTATCTTTACTTATAATAAAGCATTAAGAACGAAAAAGTCAGTATAATAATAATAATTCAAACAAAAAATGGTCTAGGTTACTTAAAATAAGCTAGTGAACGAAAATAGACCATTTTTTTAAATCGTGTCTGTCGGTTTTTCTGTTTGTCTGTTTATTTGTCTGTATATTTGTTCGCTCATCACGTATAAATTGTTGGATAGCTTAGGCTTCAACTTAAAAACTAGAGTACTTGGTATCTTATTCCGATGATTAGATATCGAGCAATCGATAATAAACTACATGACGGCTGAGAGATTTTTTACGCAAGTAGTTTTTACGTGATGCGCAAAAATACATACAGACAAACAAACGAACAAACAAACAGACAAACACGATTTTAAAAATGTTATATTCTCGTTCAGTAGCCGTTTTTATGTACACATTCTTTTATTATCTTGTTTGTACAGACTTTTTCGTTCATATTGCTTTATTGTATAGATATAAGTACAAAAAGCCGACTGCGAACAAAACTATTGAATACGAACTGACCGCCCGCAAAAATAATCACGCTAATATTATAAAGGGGAAGTTTGTATGTAAGGGTGTGTATGTATATGTTTGTTACTTCTTCGCGCTTAAACAATAGAAACGGATTTGAATGAAATTTGGTTTGGAGGTTAATACCTCCAAACCAAATTTCATTTTCATTTCATATGGATAATCCCATACCACACCCAGTAGCTTATACCCTTGATTAACACAAAGGCTTTTTATCCCGGAAAAATGCTCGGTTCCTGAGGGACGCGGGTGAAACCACGGAGCGCAGCTAGTATTAATATAATAATTAATGTATTTTTTCACCCGTCTGAACGAAGGGTTGTGTTTGGGTATGTTTGTTTGTTTGCACGTTTCTTAGGCACAACCTACAGCCTAAACGGCTTGATGGATTTTGATAAATAAGGTATCATTGGGTTCGTCTTAATCAGGAGAGTGCTTTAAGACATATAAAATGTCAAGAAAACTAATATGGCGCCTTACAGCTGCCATATTGTATTTCCGACGCAACAAAATATAACCAAAACCTATCGAGTTATGTATCAAAATGCAGGTCTTTAAAGGAACATTTGAAAATTTATAATTATTTTATCTAAACAGGAGCAATTGTCTTTTAAGCTTCTTAGAAAAAAAAAGAAGATAATTCAAGTAAATGATTAAAGTAGAAAATGAAAATGGTCTATGCAATCAATTCGTAAGAGATAGAGCTACATTTGTTTCCCGATGCCAACAGCGCGCGAGTCTAACTGGAGCAAAAATCGGAATTTATTCGATTTATGGGATAATTAGCAAAGCAAATAAATGTTTAATTAAAACCATCAAAACTATTATTTAAACTAAATACTGCGCTAAAAAGTCGTCGTTTCAAAAATCTTAGAAACCGGAGGCAAGTTAGGAATTATATTATAAAATTTATTTTATTTGTGTTTTCACTTTTGTAAATGTGTAGGTATTATCGTCATTAAATAATATTACTGAAAATATTCATCATCGGTCAATAAAACAATGCAACAATAAACTGAGAAATAAGAGCGTTACCACACAGAGGAAGAAAATCGTCACCACATGTAATAAAATAACATAGTCCCTTCGATGAAGAATGCGTTGAGTTTGAAAAAAATCTGGTGGAAAATATTCTTACTTGACTCTGCGAAACACATGGAGAATCATCAGAGCAGAATAAAGTATCACTCGATGTTTTATTTTTTCAAACACGCCTTTCACGCAATCTTACCTTTTTTTTAGATAGGATATGTGCTGTTGGTCTATAACTGACCTCTACAGCGTCACCAGCGGACGGTGGGGCGGGCGCAAAAGCGCTCCGCCGCAAGGCGTGACGCAGAAGGCGCACGCCAAAGTTTAGTTTTGGCCACTTGCTCAAGAGCAGCCAGGGGGTACGAATCTCGGCTTGGACAGTTGCCATTGATTACGGGGATTATCGAACTGAACACCCCTGGATCTCTACTGTTAGGTAGTGATCGAGGAGGCCCTGATGAAATGGCTGGAGCCCTTTGAATTAATTGCATAACTGACCACCGATTTGGGATACACCTTCGAGAAGAATCGGCAAGAAACTCGAAGGCGATTAAAGTCGACATTAATTACGTTACCTTCGACCTCGCCGGCGAGGTCAGTGTCTGTGTCTGATTGTGTTGAAAGATGGTGAAGACGGATCGGACGGATTGGACGAATCGTCAAACGACCGTAAACGTATCCTTACCTGCACTGCGCAGCGATTTCAATGTCCGGATCGCTCAAGATGTCTCTAGGGCGTCTACGGAGGGGTCGTGCGTCTGTTGTCGCGTTTGTCGAGTAGTCAGAGGCCTGAACTACTTGGGTTGGGGTGATGGAGTGCCGCGTCAAAGTAGCGGCGAGAGGCATTTTTCATGTATTGAACTATCGAGGGAAGCTCGAGATCGCTGTGCAGGTCGATGTTACTCTGATACCAGGGGGCATCTACTGCACATCGGACAAATTTATTTTGTAAAGTCTGAAGTTTCTCTAGGAAAATGCGGGAGGCGTGAGTAAATACTACGGACAAGTATGTCATTTTCGGTCGGACGCAACCATACATCTTACCTACCTATAATGCATTCATAAGACATAATCGAAAGTGCTACAAAACCAGAATCCGAATAAATCTAAAATGTGGCAAAAAAAACGTGAGAATGGTTGCTTACCAACAATAAATCTAAATGGTCATTCGACATGAAAAATGATAAGACAAACTTAAAGATGATCTCTATTCTTGAAACCTATTCTATCGAATTTTATTTTCTTTTTTCTATCCGGCGTCTGGTCACAGAACACCTAATATGGTCTGGTTATCGCCATTTTAAATTTTGATTACTGTCATGTATTTAGTGACACTTGCAAGATTAAGACAAATTGATTAAAGTAAGTATCATCAAAATCGGCCTACGTCTTTGGTCTGTATAG
Source organism: Alsophila aescularia (assembly GCA_946251855.1). Lineage (NCBI taxonomy): Eukaryota > Metazoa > Arthropoda > Insecta > Lepidoptera > Geometridae > Alsophila > Alsophila aescularia. The sequence continues at coordinate 17,049,049 of OX276380.1, read as the reverse complement.
TGCCAAAAAGGAAGGATACATATTACATATAGGCTGATAAACACATAATCGTCCTTTGAGTTGCACAGTCTTGTAATTCGTCACTATTATACCAGACAGCTATAAGATTGCGCTGCATAGTGAAATATTGATATTCCTGTTTGTAGAACCGATGCACGTGGTAAGCAATTTTCCTTGATCCTCCAAAACTGATCGCTTAAAACGGTATGGCGATTATCCAGTAAGGAAACTCGCGTATTTTTCATGTCTAAGCGTGGTTTTGTTATTGCAGAACACTTCAAATAAAAAACTTGCGATGCATGCAAAAACCGGATTATAAATGATGTTTATAAACATATATTATTATATTATAACATTATAGCTTTCGCTCGCAACTTAGTCCGTGCAGGTTAACGCGAAAAAAGCATCATATGTTCATCTAAGATACTAAAAACCAATGCAAAATTATAGCATGAAGAGATTATGAAAGTGGTCATCATCCATACCAATAAATAAAAGTGAAACCTTGTCTGCTTGTTTGTTGGTGTATTTGTTTGGGGAGCTTTTACGCGATAACAGCTAGACGAATTTTGATGAAATTTAGAATGGAGATAGTTTATAACCTGGAATTAAACATAGAATACCTTTTATCCCGGTATGGTAAGTGTCCATGGGAAAACTGTTAATGTTTATTATTCGCTTTAAGGAACGGTTGCCATAGAAACGAAATAGCAATTCAGTCAAAAAACATCAAAATAATCCTGTTTTTTGTGAATTGGTTAAAATCCCCAACAAGTAAAATGTATGGGAGACTTGCAAGCACTTTAATATAATAGATGTGCCCGTGGCTTTATCTGCGTGGTAAAAAGAAACCTGTGTGACACGTAGTATGTGTTATTTCAGTGTCAAAATTGCCTATATTTGCCTATATACAACGTTTCATCAAATTTGTTCATCTGTCAAATAGATTTTATCGATTTATCGGCTTCTAATGATCGCATTGAGATACCAAGTACATCAGTTTCTAAGTCAAAATGTAAGCTATCCAACAGTGAAAATTGCATCGCAATCGATCCAGATAGTTTTAACTTGATGCGCAAACAGACAGACAAACTAACAGACGAGTCTTAAAAAAACTTGTCCTGTAGCATATTTTAATTTCCATTGAACATTTATTTTGTTTTATCTGCTTTGTACAGACTTTTTTGTTACTAACTGCTTTGTTATAAGTACGCGTGGTTATTTCTCGCTCATTATCATAATCTGGATGTAGGTAATTATTTATTACTATCTGATGCCCGTGGTTTCGTACGCGTGGTCATTTCTGTGGGTTAAAAGTACTCTTTGTGCTATTCCAGGACCTAAAATACCAATACACCAACATTTGATCAAAATTCCTTCAGCCGTCAAAAATACTTTTATCGATTGTTCGGCTTTTACTCATGGGATTGAGATAATTCGAAGCAATTTTTAAGTCAAACCCTAAGTTATCCAACAGTTAAAACCGTATCGCAATCGTTCCAGTAGTTTTTAAGTGATGCGCGAACAAACATATAGACAAACAAACAAACAAAGAAACAGACAGACACGATTTTTATAAATGTTATATTTATGTTCAAAATCTTATTTTAAGTACCCTAGACTTTTTTTTTTAATTATCTTCTTTGTACAGACTATTTCGTTCATATTGCTTTATTATAAATATAGATTACTTATTTCAAAATAGCTTGGAGTTGTAAGAAATCAATGAAGTTTAATTGTGCGAGAATAAATAATTGGTTTTGGAGAAATATGAATGAGCCTTGTGCTTAATATGTAGAGTTGACCTACTCGTGTTACAATATAAGATGTACCGTGTCGCCAATAAAAGCGAACGCAATCCCTTGAACCTTAAAAATAGGATTCAAAGCCGCAATATGTGCAGTGCATACATGAAGGTTTTCCGAGAGGATTCACGCGTAGCATAACCGGTTAGGTACCTACCAATACTAACGTTACACTGGCATAACAAGAAATAAGTTCATAACCGGTTAGGTACCTACCAATACTAACGTTACACTGGCATAACAAGAAATAAGTTCATAACCGGTTAGGTACCTACCAATACTAACGTTACACTGGCATAACAAGAAATAAGTTCATAACCGGTTAGGTACCTACCAATACTAACTTTACACTGGCATAACAATAAATAAGTTCAAAAACTAAAACCCAACTACGGTCGGTTAAAAAATAGCCTATGACATTCTTGCGATGAAGACGAATCGATTGATACCCCATCACTTGTCTCGGACCAAGATTTTATTTTGAACACATAACCCTGCTTTTGATTCGCCGTAGTCGGGTCAAAAAAAATTGTCTGACACTCTATAAAATTGTCTCTACTCTATAGATGTAGACGAATCGATTGACACCTCGCTTGTCAAAATCAGACCAAGTTTATGGTATGATCACATAATTCTGCTTTCGCTTCGCCGAAGTCGGGTAAAAAAATGGTCTATGACACTATACCTGAAGACAAATTGATTGACACCTCGCTTGTCCAAATCGGACTAATAGGGGCGACGCTATGATGCGGTGTATCATTTGCATACCTACTTACATATGTATATGAATACATAAATAAATACATACATATATAAATAGACTGTTAAACTCATAACCCCTGCCTTGCCTCACTCTTGTTGGGTAAAAATATACTTACTTATAAAACGTTCCATCGGAAATAAAATATTCAGGACATAAAATATTTGTCCTTAAAATATTGTTTTCCTTCTACAAAAACTTAATTTTCGCATTCCATTCACTACAGTTTATTTTCATTCGTTAGTATTTTAGACTATTCTAAAAGTTAGTTGAAAGATATTCCGTTATCGCAAGTGAGCATGAAACCATGATTAGTAGTTCCGATGACTAAAACAGATTACTTGAGTTCATATTATGCTTGGCATGCATCGGGATAATTCGCACACAAAATGGTTCCCCTAACTTCTTTAGTAATGCCTCTACCAACTAATAGCCACTAGTAAGCCCATACAAAAATATCCACCGCCCCGTGTATAAATACCCTATCAAAGCGACTACCATAGAAGGCGACAAACGCACGACACAACGCACACTCGCGACAAAGTGTGAAAAATATGGTTGTTCAATATTTATAGGATTTTTATTTCCGTTGTTTAACTTTGGATACACGTCTCGGACTGAGGTAGGGGACAATGTGTGAGGAATTAGAGATCTGGATGTCGCAAGAAATGCAAGAGAGTTTCGTGAACGCGATACAAAATAAGTGTAATAAAATTATAAACAAGACAGAAGTTCAAATAGTAAAACCCAACTACGTTCGGATAAAAAATAGCTTAAGTAATTCTTGCGATGAAGACGAAGCGATTGATACATCGCTTTACAAAATCGGAACAAGTTTTTGGTTCAAACACATAAGCATAAATTCATGGGCGATGATAGCCTAACGGTTCAATAGTGCAGCTTAGAATCCAACGATACCGGTTTCGATCCTAGGCTCCGCACTAAGTTATGTGTGGTTTTCCATCGCTCCGTGCTTCAGAGGGCACGTTAAGCTGTCGGTCCTGGCTGTTATTGATTAATAGCAGTCGTTAAACCATATCAGAGCATCATCGTTGCATTCTCGGGTGGCCTTACAAACTCTGACACCAGAGGCCAGCACTATCCCATACGACAAACAAACAAATTCATAAGAAAAACCATTAGTTCAGTTTCACTCAAAATCATATATTCCTCATGGTACTGTTCGATTTCCTTAATATTATTACACATGCTTTTCTATAATATCATTCTAGATTATTTGAAAGTCCATAAATTCAGCATGAAGTATATGATGTAAATATGAAGCACAAAAAAGACGATGAAGAGGATGAATGAATTTAAAAAAACTGGTACTTATGATAGTTTGAAAGTGAAGAAACAAAGTGGTAAGCGTAAGCACGTGATATTTCAACTTATTCGACAATATTCAACAAATGTACAAATAATCATACTGAGAACACTACACAACGTGTCACTTCTATCAGCTGTTTACAAAGTGCTGTTGTCTCGTCTCAGCGAAGTTTGTTCATCGTTGCATTCATTTGGGCGGGCTTAGGGCGATACATAATGCATGTGACTGCGGGGGGTCATCAGTATTCCGTGACGCTGTTCGCGTTGTGATGTCCAACTTTTGTTGTGAATGTAGACAGGTCTTTATTTGATAGTTCTTTATACCCATGACATGCCTTATATAAATAGAAGTGTTTATTTTTATTCGGTTGTTTTGTAGGTACTGCTCACATGCAGGTGTTTTGCCAGTAACTAACTTGGTGTTAAATGACGATGCGGTCAGACACGCTAAGTCTAGATTGGGACTGGCTCAAAAGGATTAATGCCGAAATACCCTAACAGGTGCTTGCCGACAATGGCGACAATTTTTTTGCCTGAAAATCTTAGCAAGCTACTAGTGTGCCCTACCACTTTGGTAAGACTTAGTCTTTAGGCGCTATCAATAGCTATCATTAAAAATCTCGCATTTCAAGCTTAGTTTTACGAAGAAAAAAAAATACCTTGTAAACAAGTCGTGCGATAGGTTTGAGTAGGTACAGTAAAGGGGTTTCTTAACGAAAGTTTTTTTTTGTTTCTTTGAGTGACGAGACGGGCAGGTCGCTTGCCTGATGGTCAGCGTTATCAAACACGCAGAACCTTGGTTGCAAAATATTCGCGTCACACGTCACTGCACTGCGCTCGTCAGCCTGAGATGCTTCTTCTGAACACAAACTTTTGTTGATTTTACCATCTACTTCTGCTTAGTAAAACCATTTCTTATCTTTTTTCTAAAGTAATCATTTGATCTGTAGGTACATGCGGTTCTATAATAATTAGACCATCAATCATGCCAAGAAAATCACAGAGGCTTTTTCCCAGAATAATGAAGCATTATATGAGTAGAAGAATCATTTTCATGTAGCTCTGAAAAGCGGAATGTACCAAGAAAGCGAAGAAAGCGATGTCTAATCAAGTGCGAGACATTTCTGAGAAAACGCTCAAGTCTAATGCACAGCTACTCAGATAATAGCAGTAAGGAGAAAACAAACAATTATTTTATAAGATTAAAATTGTTTTTTTTAATGTTGTTGTGTTTATTATTTTAAAGCTGCCAGTCCCAGCTGTTATTGATTGATAGCAGTCGTTAAGCCATTCAGTCATCGGGCGGCCTGACATAATGGTACCAGAGGTTAGCACTACTACAGCAGGCAACATGCTAGGGATTAAAAATCTATTTTAGCCTCTGTTAATAAAGAGTACACTAGCTCTTTTCGAGTAGAAGTGATAAAAGGTATATTCTGCTAGGCAAGCAAGCTACAACATCGTTTCCCATCGGTTGAGATCGTGGTCAAACTATTGCTTAGTCCGTAATAAAAAAAAACATAGACATACTTTTCCATACTGTTAGTAAGATCAATGTCTCTAATGGAACCGTCTAAGATATGATAACGCTTTGGACAATTTCGTTGCAATTCAACGTATACTTACATGTGACGACGTTGAATAGCTTATGCTTTTACTCTGACTCAAAATGAAGGAAAATTGCTAGGCACTTACAAAATTTCAGTGAAGCGTAGAGATTTTTAAAACATGATGATTTGACACATCTATAAGTAAGTTATTTAATCTACATATGTATGTTAGTAGGTTCGAGTTCGAAAAATTATGATAGAAATTATTCTTGTGACGAAACTGGGATGGAAAATTAAAGAAATGTCCAGCACTCAATCAGCACTGAATATTATTTTTTTGAAAACTTCAGGCGTTTGTGGGAAGATTGTGCAGTTCTAGCGCACGCTCTCCACAGTGCAATCTGTAGAATACTGGATGTGGTGTTGGACAAGACTATCTCCGAATGTAAAACTAGCCTAACGAATTTTGATGAAATTTATATGAGACCTCACTAGACTCTAGGTGACTAGAATAAAGAAAAGAATCATCCAAATGGGTTTACAAATCCAAGGAATATCAGCGAAAATACCCTAAAAAATATATCTGAAAATCCTACTTTTGGAAGTCGTTTAAAAAGCATTTAAGTCAGTATGTTGTATTTGACTTCCAACATCGAGAAATCCGTCACGTATAAGCACTGTCATTAGAGGTATAGGATTATTTTCATTAAATGCATGGTTTTCCGTCTCAAGCGGAATGCGACGTGTGGAGAATAGATAAGTGCGTGTGACTATCTGTATATATTCCATATTGGTGGGGCTTAGTGCACTAGCTGCGCACCGCGGTTTCACCCGCGTGGTTGATGATGACCATGATCAAAATTATTCTATACTAGTTTTACCGTCCGCGACTTCGTCCACGCGGACTACTGTTTATCGCGAAAAAAAGCATCCTATGTTCTTCTAAGATATTAAAAAAAATGAAAAAGTAGGTATAGGACAACTCTTGATGTTTTTTGACATACATGTTATTTCGTTTCCATGGCATCCGTTCCTTACAGTGAGTAATCAATATTTTCCGGTTTTCCCGTGTAAAAAATATCCTATGTTTCATTCCAGGCTATAAGCTATCTCCATTCCAAGTTTCATCGAAAGCTCCCCAAACACACAAACAAAAAGAAACCAAAAGACAACGTTTCACTTTTATATATTGGTATGAATTAGAAAGGATATATCACACGTGTTATTCCAGGACCTAGATAACTTTACCAAATTTAGCTATGTAGTTACATAATTTTACATAAATGCAAACTTTCGAATTTATATTTTTACTAGCTGTGTCTACCCGCGGCTTTGCCCTAGTGGCCATTTCTCTGGGTTATGATTATCCTACGTGCTATTCCAGGACCTACAAACCAATGGTCAAAATTTCTTCAGCAATCAAAGTTTTTTATCGATTGCTCGGCCTTTACTCATCGGATAGAGACGAGTTTTTAGATCTAACTGTGAAAACCGCATTACAATCGGTCCAGTAGTTATAACGAGATGCGCGAACAGACAAACACGATTTTTTAAAACGTTATATTTCTTGTTCAGTAGCTTATTTGAAGTCCCCTAGACCAAACTTTTTATTTATTTTCTTTGTACAGATTTTTTGTTACTTACTGCTTTATTATAATTATAGATAGATGGATAGATTAGGATTTGGTAGGTATGTACATAAAAATTTAGTTGGTTTGTGAAACTATGCTTGAAATAAGCAATAATCTCAATATTATTTATTCTAAGTTTAAGTTCCAACTACGATAACTGTGAGCATTATGTACACATAATTAACTTCAGCGCATAGCTAGGGCACCTGTTTATAGCATCCGTAGAGGTTTCTCAGGCCCGGGACCGAAAGCTTAATTTTCCCACCGAAGCACGGTGCGATGGAAACCGCACATAACTTAGAAAAGTCATCGGTGCCTATTATTAATTCTGTGGCAGATCCTCTGACCGAACCCGTTATCGTTGGATTCTAAGTCGCACTAGTAAACCACTATCAAATGTAATTAGAATAGTCAATAGTTATGTATAGCGCCCTAAACTTTTGCGATTCCTGAAAAGGGCTATTAGGTTGTATACGTAGACTAGACTTTTTGTGTGTTTTATACTTAGTTATGCAAATAAAGATACTGAATACTGTATACATTTCAGAATCTTCTTAGTAAATATTTTTAATAGATCATCAATTCAACGGCTAACTTCCACCATCTTGAATTTTTGGTGACAAAATCGTTCTACCTACTGTGTAACATATTATAGTAAACAAACACTCATCTTACGTGTCTACCTACGTTACAAAATCCCCCATAAACGCTATAAGCAATGCACCTCAAAAAACAAGTCAAAACCAATAACATAATATCCGTCAGAAGAAACATCTCAAGCTCCCTGTCTACCGAAAATATATCCAGAGATTGGTACAAGATTTCCGCACGAAATTAGGAAGGTCCTGCCCAGTGGCCGGCGACACAACGATTCCACGTGACGCGGGTCGAGCTCGTTATATTTATCCTGTAACAACCTGGACAGGAAGTAAAGGTGGAGATATACCGGCAGAGCTACCGATATTTATTATCTACCCGGTTAAAGCATTTTGAACCTTATGTCAAAAGTCTGTGTATACATACGCACCCGACCACGGGACTCACTGCGGCAAAATGCAGTGAAATATTTTTGTCCCGTCGTACTCTAATTCCATTCATTCCTCACTGGATTGGCCCAATGGTACAAAACTTGGCCTGTTATTGGCTTAATACATGTAGACACGCCGTTGACATCACCATCCCACACGATGAGAACCTCGTGAAGGCCGAAAAGGACAAGCTCGGCAAGTACCTTGACTTGGCTCATGAGGTGACCGCCATGTGGGATGTTGACTCGACGATCATTGTCCCGATAGTTGTTTCGGCGAACGGCCTTATAACGAAGAGTATCGACCAACATCTTAAGAGGCTCTCGCTAGATGGTTGGATTAAGGGTCAGATGCAGAAGGCAGTACTCCTTGACACGGCGCTTATAGTCAGGAGGTTCCTCACTCTGCAGCCCTAGCCACCGGTGGTTTGGGCCCCGCTCCGCTACCGTTGGTACCCTAGGTTTAGGTTTTTTTATAATATTTTTATCTGTTTACATATATATAATTATTGTAAAAAATGTAAATTTAAGATAAAAAGATAAATAAAGTGAATAATAATAATATTTGCTCCCAAAAAAACAAATATATGGTATATTAGCAGCTAAATTAAACTTAAAACTAGGAACTTATACTAGGTTTACAATTATTGCTGCTTTGATATTTGAGCTTTCTAGTTCCCACACTAGTATCCTAGTGTGGGAACTAGAAAGCTCAAATATCAACCCTGTAATGTGGGAACTAGTCTCTTCCATGTTTACATAACAGAAAAAATGGAACAAAATTAAAAAAAAATAGAAGATATTTTATATATTTTTAATTGACGCTGTGATCACTATCTCTACTTAGGTCAGACGATCCAATTGGGTAGATCCAACTTCAACAAAGAGGTTAACTGACGAATCCAACTCGGATGTGCAGCATTCGGGAAATTACGCCATACCTTCTCGGTGCAGATTCCGCAGAGCCTCAAGACGAAAGTTTATAATCAGGGCCTTTATTCGCTATGACCATTCACGCACGTAACGCGCCGTGTTAAGATATCTGCGTAGAATCGTATGGCAATTGCCATACTGACGTCACACGTTTTCGGCAAGGAATTTCGTGCGGCATAGTGAATAAGCACCTAGTGCGTGTTGCCAGTGATGACATACGGCACTGAGACGTGGTTGCTAACTATTGGTCTCATACACAAGCTTAGAGTTGCGCAGCGTGCAATGGAGAGAGCTATGCTCGGTGTTTCACTACGTGATAGCATCCGAAATTAGTAAATCCGTAGAAGAACGAAGGTTACCGACATAGCTCTCAGAGTTTGCAAGTTGAAATGGCAATGGGCAGGCCATATAGTTCGTAGAACCGACAACCGCTGGGAAATAAAGGTTCTTGAATGGCGACCACGAACAAGCAAGCGGAGAGTGGGGAGACCTCCTACACGATGGACCGACGACATTTTAGCCATCTCTGGAAGTCGTTGGATGGAGGTGGTGTCGCGAATGCGAAGCTATAGATACGTAGGTATACGTAGTAGGTACGTAGCCTATGTCAATTGACAGCTGACGTGACGCGGTGGGACGTCTGAAGTGGCGAGCGGGCGCGCGCGGCCGCTTCGTCATTCCCGGACTGGACAGCGCAGGCGCAACACCAGCTTCTCTCAGTAAGTGCGCTTGTCATTTCTCAGTGCATACATTCTCAGATATAACCATGTGTCTTGTGTTGTGTACCAGAAACCGATGCGTTCGGACTGTTTGCGGACAGTGATCAGACTCAGCTCAGCTCAGACTCAGATTTACCACAACCAGACTCAGACCAGCAAAGCGAGGCTCGGGGTGGCTATAGAGGAGGTCGGAGGCCACTTGGGGGAAACCCCAAAACCTTTCTGCTCAGTATTCAGCTCAGAGACACACACACATGGTTATCTCAGTATTAATGACATTATGTACTTTACAGCGATTTTATACTTGCATTTATCACAGTGACATATCGATCAGCTCAGATATTTGTTGGATACCTACGGCTTAGGTATTTACGACAGGTGGCACAAGATCGCTCGTCATGGCACTCTTTGGGGGAGGCCTATATTCAGCAGTGGACTTCTAAAGGCTGAAATGATGAAGTTTATAAGAATGCTAAAAGTAAGTAAAATGCCACAGTGTGAGAGCTACCCGTGCGAAGCCCAGGCGAGACACTATGTTTTAAATGACCGCGGTAAGATTTTGTAACTCTTAATAATTTTAAAACGCCAAGGTGGCGTTTTTTGACCATTTTGCTGCTCTATTACGTTTGCTTAAAAATGTTTGAGATACTCAAAACTAACGCGAATAGTATTGATAATTCAGAAGTTCTGTGCAACATCTCACGCGGCACTGCACTGCGCTGGTCACCCTGAGACATGATATGCCCAGGATTTCGTTCTTTTGAACCAAAACGCAGTAAAGCTTACAAACTGCTTGAAAGTGCAATATCTAGCAAAGGTGAGGGTATTTCCCTAGGTAGATTCTTGCAGAAGAGACACACTACATGGTTACTTTACAGTTATATGCAAAAAAGTGTATTTACATGGCAAATGCCGGTGAAAACATATTTTTCCCAAAGTTACTTAATATTTTAACGAACAATAATAATAGGTACCTATATTGTTATCTTAAATCACTATTTGACGTCTGAATTTGTATGAGGTATATAGGACTTTTGCTTTTGGAATAACACATAGGACCTTTTTGACCCAGAAAAATTACCACGTGGGCAAACCCACGGGCACTGCTAGTTTAAAACAAGCAACCTCTAAAACTTTTTTAAATGTTTTCTCAGTATGCTCCAATCTTAACAATGAGGCCGGTCCGATCCAACGCTGGATAAATAAGGACGCTCGGATGTAAGGGAAACCGACTCTCAAAAAGATACGGTGCGATTTTGTAGATTCATATTGTCGCCGTCGTTATTCAGCTATTGAATTACGTAAGGGCTCTACGGACGTCCTTCAGAACACGATAATCTGGTTGAATAACAGAAAGGGGCTTGGACTTTACTTCATCTTACACGTCTGAATAATATATCTCTGACAGGGATTGACTTCACTTCACGTGTCTATCTTGGTCTGTACTAACATACTTTCATTCGTACCTACAACAATAGATAACTTTTTACAATATAATCTCATGCGGATTGTTTTTAACCGACTATAGCAAAGCAAGGGACTAATAATGAGTTAATAGTTATGTACCTACTAGCTTTCCCGCCCGTGACTTCGTCCGCGCGGACTACTGTTTATCGCTAAAACAAACATCCTTCTTGTTATATTAAAAACATGTTCTTCTTATATTAAAAACCAATGCAAAAGTAGGTATAGCACCAATGCTCTGGATCTTTTTGACAGACTTGTTATTTCGTTTCCATGGCAACCGTTCCTTACAGCGAGTAATCAACATTTTCCAGATTTCCCATGGAAACTTACAATTTTCCGGGATAAAAAGTCATCTCCATTCCAAATTTCATCAAAATCCGTCCAGCCGTTTTCGCGTGAAAGCTCCCCAAACAAACACAAACAGACAACGTTTCACTTTTATATATTGTTATGGATGTATGTGGTTATGTGAATGTTCCATCATAGCGTCGCCCTTATTGGTCCGATTTTGACATGCTATGTGTCAATCGATTTTTCTTCAGGTAAACAGTGTCATAGGCAATTTTTTACCCGACTACTGCGAAGCCATTGAAGGGTTATGTATTCAAATGCTTCAGCAGGTATTTTTTTTATCGGATTTAGATAGAATGTACAACACATTTTAAGTCAAAACTTAAGCTATCAAACAGTGTAAGCATTTCAATGGATCCAGTATAATTATTACGTGATATCACTTAGTTTTCCTACCTTCATTCGTGTTTTGTCACTTCACCATATCGCACTTACGTCCAAGTTTTAAGTGAATTCTTGTGATTTCTGTTAAAAATATGCCGAAAGGGAAGTGCGAGGATGAAGATTACTATAATTTACAAAGTAAGTTAGAAAAATTGGAAAGGAAGTTAAAGAAAAGTAAGCGACGAAGTCGTCGGTCACGCTCGCGTACCCGGCGCGGCCGGCGTTCGCCCTCGCTCAGTTCCCACTCCTCGGTCACGTCTTCGGCACGAGCAACAACACCACAACTTAGTTAAAGTACGCTGAACAATCTAGATGATGCTTCGCGACGCATCGGTCTTGGAATGACCATAGATAAGACCAAGATCATGTTTAACGACCTTGTTGACCCAGAACCGATTGCACTCAATGGTGTACCTCTTGAAGTTGTCCAACAATGTTGTTGGGCAAATCTTGTAATTATGTAGGAACAACTTTGAGAAGAAGCCAACAGAAGAATTCAGATGGGCAGCATTCGGAAAACTTCGTCAAATCTTCTCGTCGTTCATACCACAGTGCCTGAAGAGTGGCATGCATTAGGAGAGGCCTACGTCCAGCAGTGGATAGATATAGGGCCGATGATGATGATGATGATGAGTCCAGCTAATGGAACCTCTGAGAAGAAAAATCTACACAAAAACACTGCTACTGGGAATACACCAAGTCTAGGCGTCAACCAGGCCGCTTGGCCATAAGCAATGCGTCATCCTGCGTGACCCTGCCGTAGCTGGGTTGACGCCTAGCCGTCAACCAGACGTAAACGAGGCATTTCGGTGCCGATCCGTTGCCGGGGCGTTTTATGGGCGGTGACTCTCTCTAAACTAAATGAAGGTAGGAAAATTGAGGGATACAGTGCGCGAGATCAGCGTATGACTACGCGTTACTTCATGTCTTAAATGCTTATCTCTTCGTACGAAGCCTTCGTATCATTATGATAGAACTTCACGTACAGGTAAATTCGTTCAATCATTTATTATATGTATAGACTAGCTGTGCCCGTGGCTTTGCCCGCGTGGTAATTTTTCTGGGATATAAGTATCCTATACCAATACCAGAACCAAAAGATAAGTATCATCAAACTTCGTCCGGACGTCACCTGCTCGACTACTACTTTTTTTGATTGATATACCAAGTAGACCTGTTTTTAAGTCAAACCTTAAGCTACCCAATACAGAAGACTGCATTGCAATCGGTTTAGTAATTTATACGTGATGCGCACAAACAAACAGACAAACAAACAGACAGACACGCCTTATTTTTATATTGTTGTTCTGTAGCTTATTTTAAGTACCCTTTTGGTCATTTTTTTTACTATCTTCAAGTTGGTACTTACTTTCTGCTTTATTATAAGTATAGATCAGAATTCATTCTAACAAGACATAATGTTTTTTATACAACATTTATCTGTCTCCGAAAATAATCTGTCTATTTTTGTTGTAATACGCTCACTGTTATTTTTATTTCAGTCCCGCGATTTCGTGTCCAGTAATACCGATATTTTTAATGGAACCTCGTCCGTCATAAGCCTGGACATGTCAGATTCATGTCCCGGTGAAAATAATGACGTGACAGTTTAAGCTCCGAAAAGTCACTCGCTAATTGCGTGCCAGCCCTTTAACGAAACGGCATATTGACAACCCTAGATAGATCGGTGTGTGTGCTGGGTACTTAGATGGTTTTGGATTAATAATTGTATATAATATTTCAATCATATGGTGTTTTAAATCACTTAAACACTGAACCACCTTTCAATATGTTTACAAACACTGACTTACAATAAATAAATCGATATCGGGTTCGGTACTAGGCTCCACACCAATGTCATTTATAAGTTATCTACATCATTATCAGCCCGCATCAGTCCACTGCTGGACATAGGCCTCTCCCACAGCTTGCCACTGAGCCCGATCTTTGGCTCTTCTTTTCCAACCGCCGCCAGCCATCTTGCGTATGTCGTCGCTCCACCTAGCTGGAGGGCGTCCTACATTACGCCTCTCTCTCTCAAAGTTCTTTTTGCCCAACTTCAGCGTTTGCCCAAGGTAAACATACTCTTAAAGAACTCCAATAAGAGATACGTGAACATCAATCGGTTCCGGAAAAACATCTTCGTTGAACATAATCTTTGTTTTATCCAAATTCATCCGGAAACCGATGTGTTGACATGAATCAGCTAAGCCGTTCAGCATCTGCTGCAAGTCCTGCAACAATTCTTCCATAATGACGATGTCATCCGCAAATCTCAAGTGTGAGATGTACTCGCCGGTTGTGTTTATGCCGCGTCCTTTCCAGTCCAGAGTCTTAAACATATCCTCCAATATTTGTGAAGCAAATTGGGTTAATAAAATCTTCTTGTCTCACTGCTCTATGCAGGAGGTTTTGCTTAGTCTGCTGATTCTGTATTTGGACGGTTGTTGTTGCGGCGTCATACAGGCATCTCAATACTTGAGTATATCACCAGTCGACTTGGCATCGCTGCAGGGACTTCAGGACATACCAAGTCTCAATGGAGTCAAAAGCCTTCTCATAGTTCACAAACGCTGAGCAAAGGGGCTGATTTCGGTTTTCTGTATAATTTGCCGCACTGTGTAAATGTGGTCTATGGTGCCTTATCCTCCTCAAAACCCAGCTTGCTCCGGTGGTTGAATATCGTCGAGTCTACAAGCGAGACGATTCGTGATGACTCTTGAAAACAGCTTGTAGACATGGCTCAAGAGCGAGATGGGCCGATAGATTTTCAGAAGGGTAATAATACTTTTCTGAAAAACAGTACGACTACACTCCTGTTCCATGCCTGTGGAGTTCTCGCAGAAAATAGAATGGAATTAAATATAGGCTGCAGTTCTTTGAGCGTGGGTGCACCTCCTGCTTTTAAGAGTTCCGTGGTAATTCCATCCTCCTCGTGGCTTTTCCATTTTTGAGCATTAACAACCATCACAGTTATGTACTTAGTACTATTATTTATTCTGTGGGTATGGGCGGTTGTTAAGGATTAATACATTTGTTAAGCCATGTCAGTGGCCTCAGGTGGCCAAACTCTGACCAGAGACCAGCACTACCTCATACGACAAACAATAAGGAAATTACAGATTTTATTATAATTGTAACTTATGTGGCTGATTGTACATAGCAGAGATCGGCCATGCGGTTTGATTTCAAATAATAGTTCTGGTCAAGAGTAAAAGAAAATTAGTCATATTTCAATTATGGCTACATTTAGGTAAATTATGTAAGTACGTATTTTTTATTATTTTTTATTTATTTGCTGTAACAGAACTAAAATATATAACTGATTTCACATCCACGTTAGATTTCCACATAGCCGAAGTTATTAGTACAATTTCCGGGACGCAATTTACAATGAAAGTCAAACGGAACTTCAATCTGATTTTCTCGGGTACTCCCAGATAGTAACCATTCTATAGTCTCTATTCGATTAGAGACAGACTAGCAAGTTCTCAATGCAAATAAATCCCTGCATTATTCGTTTTGGGGCGTTCCCCGTATAAACAGTAAGTCATCTTCACAACAAGTAACTTTATTATTTATATACAAAAAATTCGACTGCGACTAAAATAATTGAATACGCTCACGAAAATAATCACACTAATATTATAGAGGCGAATATTTTTTATGTATGAAATGATGTGTGTTCGTGTGCGTGTGTGTTTTTTATTTATTTGTTTAATCATCAATATACATATCAAATATTATAAAACAATATTCAAACTGCAAAGTAGTTTGTAGGTAGTTGATAACTGTCATGTTATTTTATAACAATGTAATTAATTTTAGTTTTATAAAGGAAGGTATTTATGGACTTGTTTGTTCACCTTCACGCTTTAACGGCTGAACAAATTTCACTTGATAGGTTTTGTTAATTTTTTGTTCCGTCGGAAATACAATATGGCAGCTGTAAGCCGCCATATTAGTTTTCTTGACACTTCATATATTCAATAATAGCACTCTCGTGATCAAGACGAATCCAGTGAATCAAGTCGTATAGGCTGTAAGAAGCGCCTAAGAAATATACAAACAAACAAACATACATACAACCCAAACACATAAAGCTCCGTGCAGTCGAGTGAAAATATTTTAAACAAACTAAATTGGTTACGCCTGTATACAAGTGCGTTCTGTAAACTGCTGAAGTAGTTGGTACAACGATCGTTAATAAATACTGTCAAAATTTAATACAATATTAATATTAACGGGTAACATACACGTTAATATTATGTCACCAAACCATAGCTAGACGACGTACAAGGCAAGATTTATTAAAATTGAACGCAATTATTTTAACATTTACGAATTCTACAGAATATTTTATATTCATACCTGCATTTTTTCCCTTATATAAGATATTCTACATTCGTAAATGTTAAAATAAGTTGCGTTCAATTTTAATAAAAACTTGCCTTGTAAACACTTAAGCGCGTCGTCTCACCATAGTGCATAGAAGCAGTTAGTTATCTCTGCATTATTTTGTAATGCTAAACTATGGTTTGGTGACACAAAATAATGCAGAGATAACTAACTGCTTCCCACATTATATTGCGCAAGATTGAACTCTGCAAGGGAATCAGGGTTTAATCCTCACTAAATTGTTTACAGTCTGCCCAGGCGAGGCGATTACCGACGAATTATTTAACTTGTTTGTCGAGTATTGTCCCAGGTTTCCGCAGACAGCGAATGCATTTCAGATAGGAGTTTTTTTTCATTTTTGCGGCTGATGTTCGATTCCTCAGACTCTGTTACTATTATTTATTACGTGACACTGACATTTTGAAAAAAGAAATTTCGGTCTCTAGAAACTTTCAAATCTAGAATCTTTATCTTATTTTTTATATTAGTTTCTTTTTTGTTACTATAACCCATTGTAGGCCTTGGTCTCTTCTAATATCTTTCATCATCAGCAGCCTATATCTATCCACTGCTAGACGTAGGCCTCTCCTAATGCACGCCACTGAGCTCGGTCTTCAGCTCTCCTCATCCTTTTTCTTTCAAGCGTTTTTCGCAGGTCGTCACTCCACCTGGCCACAGGGTGTCCTAAACTACGTTTGCCTAAACGTGGTATCCACTTGAAAACTCGTCTACATCAACGATTATCGGTTCTTTGGGAAATATGACCAGCCCACTGCCACTTCAGCTTGATTATCCTTAGAGATATGTCGGTTACCTTGGTTCTCTATCGGATATCGTCATTACGAATCTTATCCTTCAAAGAAACTCCAAGCATAGCTCTCTTCGTAGCTCTCTGAGCGAGCTTACATTTGTGGACTAGTTTGACCGTGAGAATCCACATCCAAAAGTCTTTCAAACATTCTTTCAATTCTTTCGATCTAGTCTATTTCATGTCACTTTTCCATAGTATAAACATTCCCAGTCTAGGCATTTTTAACTGACTTCTATAGAGGAGGTTCTCCATTTGACCTATATTTTTTTATGTATGTTACGCGATATCTCCGGCAATGGTGAATAGATATAAAAAAATGCATAACGTATGCATTGGTGAAGACCTACGGAGATACAAAGGAATTCCTCAATCGATAACAGCAAGTCACTTGCGATCGCATTTTCATGTATTGTTCACGCCACTCAAAATAGGGAAATAAAAACCTCTAAAAAAAGTAAAAACAGACTTCAAACTGAATAACATAATCTTATGTGGGAATAACTGTTTCCCAGTCGGTCGCCCAATATTCTTAAATCTAACCAAATCTATGGCACAGACTTCCTTAGCTATTTCCCACATAAGATTATTTTATTCATTTTGAAGTCTGTTTTTACTTTGTTTTTAAGTTTATTTTATCTTCTGTAGTACCTACAGCATCAGTAAACAACAAGGTACTGAAATAACCGAAAAAGACAGTTACAATATTGCACAGCAAGTATCTTTCAACAAATGACATGGACAGCCTCGAAAGTAGGTTAAAAGAAAATTCTAAAAACCTTCGTGGACGCTGGCTAGGAAAAAAGAATTTCCTTTGCATTTTGTAGTCGTTTCTTTAGTTATTGGGTAGGAAGTATTGCTTTTTAATGTAATTTCCGAAACGGAAGACGCTGGGACTCCTCCGGGACTCCTTAATGGATTTCGTTCATACCTCCCTTGAAAGTCGGAACTCAATCTATCAGTTAGGCGCTACCTTTTAAAATAGTGCCGTTTTTATTTCACCTCTGGATATATAACTATTAATTTGCAGATATATCTATACTCTATCTGTATCTGCTATCTATCTACCTATCTATACTTATAATAAAGCAATAAGTACGAAAAAATCTGTACAAAGAAGATAAATAAAAAAAATGGCCTAGGGTATTTAAATAAACTACGAACATATTATATTTTTTTAAATCCTCTCTGTCTGTGTGTTTGTTCACACAGACAGAGAGGATTCGAGCAATCGATAAAAATGTTTGTGACGGCTGAAGAAATTTTGATCAGATATTGGTATTTAGGTCCTGGAATAGCACATATAGTACTTTAACCTTAAGAACTGACACTCGTGCGAAGCCAGCTAGTCTTTTTAAATATTAATTTGCAACAGACTGTTGATTTTCAAATGTACTTTTGGCGTAATTAGATTTCAAGAGAAATAATTCTTAAGAAAGAAGTACGAGTAGATTGGGTAATTAAAATATTCTTAAAGAAAGCTCGTAGATATAATTAAAATTTTCATAAGGAAGGTTCGTAGATGTAATTAAAGTGTACTATAATTATTTAGTTTTACTCATTTATTTTACTTAGTCTAGTTTGATATCGCATTCCGTAGGTTGATAAAAATGGTCTATAATTTACTAAAGTAGTGAGTTTCAGTAGAAGTAATTAGTTGGGACGGCCTAGTTGGTTTTAGCTCTTAGCCTAGTTATCTGTAACCATAGATTGTATAAGTTCAACAAGATGCCTAGTAGGTGCTTCGTACATACTTCCACTTAAATGAGTGAAAAATTTCACTCATTGTTCTATCCTCCCGCCAGACGCCAAGGAACATTTACAGCGAGAGTAGGTGCGATTACATATAGAAAAAAAAACTGCTTATGCAGTGAAATCACATAAAATATATATAATACTACGCACTGATTATACACGAAATTTTAAAAAACTACTTAACCTATGATACTGAAATTAGGCAGGTAGGTACAACGTAGGTAGTTTATAGGTAGAAGACGTCAACCAAGAATAGATTTTGCGACAGGGACGGAAAAGGAAAATGTTATGTTTCTTGCTGTTAAAGCCATGAAATTTGGTATTAATGTCAAATAAATAAATACCTCGGTAAGTTTTTTCGACAGAGACAAAGGTTTTAAGGTGGTGACCTCAAACAAAAATGTATTTTCCATTTTCGAAGTCACTTTTTGCTGCGTTGCCATAAGTTTAGGCCAACTAAACGTATTGGTGACTTATAGCCATTAAATTGCAAAAGTTTTTAAGATATTAACTAAAACAATATAGTGTTACTGTTCAAAATTATAGCCCTGCAAACATTGAAGACAGTTTTTGTATGAGATACCCATTTCAATTGTTATGTTTTTTTCACAGAGTCTAATAAATATAATACAGTAG
This sequence comes from Alsophila aescularia, assembly GCA_946251855.1. Classification (NCBI taxonomy): domain Eukaryota; kingdom Metazoa; phylum Arthropoda; class Insecta; order Lepidoptera; family Geometridae; genus Alsophila; species Alsophila aescularia. Next base: position 17,029,496 of record OX276380.1, on the reverse strand, counting down.
TGTTAATGTTTTTTAAAGAGCCCATTGTTTTACTACCTACTAAAATAAACACAACGTTTGTGTTAATAGGTTGGTCATAATCACTAAATCTCTAATGAAATCTGGAGTTGTGCTAAAAAAACTTAAATATCCCGTAACTCCTAAACTATTCCAAATTACTGAACATATATGGGGGTTAAATCGATAGACCTGGCGGTGTTCTAGCTCATCCCGTATTTTGATCCATCAGTGCTATAACATTCTGTATACAGACTGTCCCAAAAACACAGGTTGGACACTCGGAGGCTTTCCATACAAAAATCAGATTTGTGATTTCTACTACTACATGCTAGCAAAAATATGTATGCATGCAATTTGTATATGCTATAGAGCACTAGAGATGGTGAACACAGACAGTCATAGTGTTTCATATTTGCGTAAAACTAACATCGTAAGATCGATAAAAATACAAAAGAAACATTACATTTATTTTGGAATCCAAAATGTTGGACATGTTTTATTTCAGTAACTATGATATGGGTGTTATTTAATTTTCAAGATTTTCCCAGAGCTTTTACTTTTTTTTAAATATTTCTCTATATAAATACAAGTGCGCCATCATCGATTTCATCTCATTTTAATAATAAGCACCCGGAGAAAGCTAGAAAAAGACACCCATATCATTTTATTAAAATTAAATCATGTCCGCCATCTTCAATTTGAAAATAGATGCCACTTTCGTCATAAGCACCCCCGAGAAACCTTGAAAATGTCAATTATACAACTTTATTTAAAAATAACATATGTCCGCCATCTTAGATTTGAAAATGGATGTCATTTTCATTTAAGCACCCCGAAAACCTCGAAAAATATATACAAAACATTTTACTAAAAAAAAAGTCTTGAATTGGAAAACAGTTATTTTTATGCACCCTGAGAAATCGAAACTGGCTCATCAAATTAGCATTGCAGTTCGACGGGGCAATGCCACCAGCATGGTTGGGTACGCTGCCAACCATTAGTGGGCAAATGCGTGTTGTCCCACTGTTTCATGTTTAATACCAGTATTCAGTACTATTATTTATTCTGTGGTACTTACTAGTTGTATTTTGTAGTAGTTAATAAACAATTACTTGTCCCATAGATCTATTTGTTGTAATTTCATATAATATTTTTAAACTCCCAAACTGTAAAATGTGCTACATTTTTGCATAATCTCTATGTACTGGTATCACTCGCGTCAAAAACTGCCAAGAACCTGCTTCATAATTTGAAATGTGCTCAGTATTCAAATTTGGGCAACCTCTTAACTGTTTTATAGTTTAGCTAAAAACGTAGCATCTCATTACAAAACATTAATCAACCAGCTTGTCCGTGGCTAACATTAACCGTGTACCATTATTCCTTTTTCATTTTCTTAAAATAGGGAAACACCGAAAACACGACTTAAACAGGACTTAACTGGAACGCCGAATAAATGCAAATTAAATTCCTCATCTCTATAAAAAAAAACCTTCCTTGCTACGTTTCATTTTCGAGCCATTCTTATTATTGCGAAGACTTTAAACCGGAACCTAATTTGATCTTACAATTTTCTTCCCGTCGGCCGCTCGGGGCTCAGTGTCAACGTTTCATTTGGATTACACATTACAGCAATACCTCTTCAAGCTTTTTCATCTTCAATATAAGATCTTAAAGTTCAGTTTTCTTCATTCCAGCCGCAGAATTAATGTTGCAAGGAACCTAGATGCAGCGTAGTGGTCATTCAGCAACGGCCGGTAGTGAGTTGAACATCGTAAGAGTCTTTGTACTGCCATTATTAAAGAAGAATGAGTATTGTTACGGCTGCTGTTCTGTTCTTATTAGATCAACGACGTGGAAAGGTTGGTTTGAATTGTGTACTTACTTTTTGTATTCATGTGTTTTGGATCAAATAATATGAGGCGAATAAATTGTGATTTGATACTAATGTCCATTTGATACCTATTGATATGATATTATAAGTGGGTGCATTTTATTGATCGCAATGACTTTATTGTTTTATTTAGTGAGATAAAATGCAATCCCCGAAGTTTTTAGGCACCTTTAATAATAATAAAATGATCTCTCAACAGTGGTTTTCATTGAAACCATTATAGTTTTTTGTTAGGTTTTTGTCGTGGTCTGATGATATTTTGATGTGATCTGACAACAGCACCGATTCAAGATCTACGGATTGAAGCTTGTCTTATTAAATCATTAGCTTTCCGCCCCACGACTTCGTCCGCACGGGCTACTTTTTATCGCGAAAAAAGCATCCTATTTTCTTCTAGGATATTAAAAACCAATGCAGATGTTTTTTGACAGACTTGTTATTTCGTTTCTATGGAAACCACAAACCATTCTGTGATAGCAACCGTTCCTTACAGTGAGTAATCAACGTTTCACTAATATATATTGGTATGGATTAGCTGTACCCGTGATTATGTCCGCGTAGTAATTCTAGGTGTAACCAGGGCCAAAAGGTACATACAATTTACGACATTTCATCAAAATTAATAAAGTCAAATAGTTTTTTATCGATTGTTTGGCATTTAACCATCGGATTAAGATACATAGCAATCCAGTTTTTAAGTCAAACCCTGAGATATCTAACAGTGAAAATTGCGTCGCAATAGATCTACTAATTTTTACGTGATTCGTGAACAAGCATACAGACAGACAGATAAGATTTAAAAAAGAAAACTTATTTAGTAGCCAATTTTAAGTATCCTATCCTATCCTAATGTACTAATTATTTGGTACGTTCTGCTTCATTATAAGAATAGATAGATAGATTAGCTGTGCCCGCGGTTTTGTCCGCGTGCTAATTTCTCTTGGTTAAAAGTAACCTATGTGTTGTTCCAGGACCAAAAGGTACATATGCGACATTTCATCAAAATTTGTTCAGCCGCCAAATTGATTTTACCCATTGCTTGTCTTCTACTCATCAGATTTTATGTCAAAACTTAAGCATCTATCATATGAACACCGAATTTCAATCGGCCCGGTAGTTTTCATGTAATTTATTTATTTTATTTAATAAAAACGAACACATGTTTTAATAAAAAAGATACATGTTCTTCACGAACAGACATTCAGACAGAAAGACATCATTTAAAAAATGTTATATTCTTGGTAGCTTATTTTAAGTACCTTGGACATTTTTTTTTAATTATCGTCTTTGTCAGACATTTTGTTACTGCTTTTTAATAAGTTCCATCAATGTCACGTGACAAAACACATTCCCAAAACTACTTCCAATATCATTCACAATAAAATATCACTTACTTCTAAAATCGGAGACGTGAGAAAATTTCTTAAAAGGGAACGTAGAAACAACGGTTTAAGATATAATACCGCCGGGAACAAAGGAGACGTGAGCATGTTTGTAGCCCAATTTAACGCCTTGCCGACTCCATTAGAAACCCACTAGCGAAATAAATTTCGATTATTTGTAGGTTCGGCATTAAAAAAGTCATGATGTTACACGTTAAACGCCGTAACGAATATGTAAAAATTATCTAGAAGTTAATTGATGTTTTACGATAGGAAACGTGTAAGGGAGCACAATCACCATCCTAGTGCTCCAAGCCACCTCACTTGCACGTGGTACATCCTGCCGAATAACGGACGAGGCTCTGGCGACCGCCAAATGGCGGTATATCCATTCCCAAATCTGCGCAGCTAACTGGCGCAGACCGGTCACGGGCAGCAGCGTCACCGGTGCAAGGAGCTGCGCCCTGCGATCGCCAACCTGCCCCAGTTCCCGGCAGCTTTGCTATTCCTGACTAAGGTGGCGGTCATGGTAACGGCAGGGCGGGGGGTGCTAAGAATCTCCGGGTTACGGTAGGCCACCAACTTGGCTACGCAAAGTAGCTGGCAGCAATTTACATGAGAAGAGCCGAAGATTGGGCTCAGTCGCGCGCATTAAGAGAGGCAGTGTCCAGCAGTGGATTAATGCAGGCTGTTGTTGTTGATGATGATGATAGGAAACGTATATACAGGATGAATTTTCCAAGTGGGTGTGGATGGCTAAATCAGAAACTATGAGGAATAGCGAAAAGTTCTCAAAGGAGACTCGGGCCCGATTTTGATGAAAACTAAAACTGCAACTTTGGATTTTTGAAAAAAACAATATTCCTAGGCAGAAATCGAACACATTGATTTTGGAAAAAAAAGCACACACTGTATTATTACACCATTCGATAGTGTCGCTAATAAGGATTGAATTCTGGGAAGAAATGACATACGGCAAACTTAAGGAAAATGTTGTATTTTAATAAACTGATTCATATTTTAAAGTTTTAATTCATACCTGCATTACCTGTTCCTTGTCCGAAATGATGCTCAATATTTTTCTCAACACAGACCCGCAGCGCGTCTTCACAACATTATGTTTTAATTTCAAATTTTTATTATGTCTTCGCGGTTAAAGGCCACAGTAAAAGAAAAAAAACTAAACAATTGAAATTAGAACGTAGAGTAAATTGGTGCCAATAATTTAGATTTTGTTCTACGTTTCGTTGATTATTACTAACTGTTTGCGTACTGTTTCGTATTAATAGTCGTATAGTAAAAGAGATGTTGATTCAGCAGTTTGGTGAACATTTTATCGCAACTTATGGTCCTGTGCCGTGGCCAGCGAGGTCACCGGATGTTACCCCCTTAGATTATTTTCTCTGGTGGTATGTAAAAAACGAAATCTACAAGGACACGTATAATGCAATTGATGACTTGAAACGAACTTTGGAAAATATTCTAATCAATAATATTTTAATACTGAATGCAGTACAATCCTTGAGTCGTCGAATCCTAGCTGGGTTAGATGTACTTATTGAAAACAACGGTCATCATTTTGAACAATTAATCAGTTATGGTTTAACTGTTTTCGTTAAAAATGAGCTCTTTCCTTAAGTTTTCCGTATGTCATTTCTTCCCAGAATTCAATCCTTATGAGCGACACTATCGAATGGTGTAATAATACAGTATGTGTTTTTTTTTCCAAAATCAACGTGTTCGATTCCTGCCTAGGAATATTGTTTTTTCAAATATCAAAATATGCAGTTTTAAATTCATCAAAATCGGGCCCGAGCCTCCTTTGAGTACTTTTCGGTAAACCACATAGTTTCTGATTTAGCCAACCACGCCCACTTGAAAAATTCATTCTGTATAGGGATTCGAAGAAAATTAAAAAAAACTCATTCGGTCACCAGTACCCTACGCGGCGCTCAAATATAGAAAAGTATTTTTTAATTTAATTCATCATCATCATCATCACTATTGTCATCATCAGCCATCACGCGGGTGAAACCACGGGGCGCACCTAGTATTGAATAAATGCATTCGACCAATAGAGATTCAAAAATGGAAAACAGAATGTTATATTTTTTTTAAATGAGCGCGAAAGAATTGGCGCGAATTTAAGAGTCGATGTGACTGAAAATTGTACTGATAACATTTAGGTGAATAATTGTGATATTACTTTGTAGTGGAAAGAAAAGCAGATTACTGACACTCGCTCAAGTGACTCCTTGCTGCACTCGTATAACCACGTGGTGCAGCAATGAGTCACTTTACGCTCAATGCAGTAATCTACTATTAAAACATGGAAGGTCAGTGTCAAAAAATAAATAATACAAAATGGGAAAGGAACGACGTCGTGGGTTAGAACAGCCTTGCATAATATTATATTTAGAAATACAAGACCAATTTAATACATTTAGATATACAAGTCAACACACATTAAACATTGATACGCTCCTATGTAGTTAAGCTTGTATTCTGTTCTAATTTATTGTTCTCGGATGTTCGTTTATTCGGTAATACAATGATAACAAAATATCTCAAAAAAAAAGGGTAGGTACCATAAACATAACGTACGCGAAAAAAGTCGCAACGGAATGCCTAGTGCTAGAAAATGGTAGTGACTAGTCGTTTTCTTTTTACAAAACAGGAGTTTCTATAAATATGCTAGGTATGTATGTCTTGCTTACATCTCACGCGAAACACTTTTTCTCCTTATTCTCGTCTGAGCAGTATCTTTCAGTCCCGTATCCAAACAAATTTCCAGTTCAATCTCTTCTTTTCTTCCTTGACTTTATATATTTACGCAATGCACCACCAGAGGTCGCGGGGAGTGCGACAGTTGCTTCATCAGCCGCAGGTCCAGAACTGCTTGTGCTAGCCAAAGGTTCGGTGGGAATATTCACAGCTACATTCCCGTCGCGTCGTACTTCATGTGCATCTACAAGAAAGATAGTGCGACATACGCAGACTGTAGTGCGATTGAAGAGTCCCTGCTAACACGTGCTACACATACGCCACTCCGATTGTGCTTAAAGCCAAACAAGGCCAATTTAGTGCGTTGCACCTAATTTATGAGGTCTACACACGAGGAGCTGGTACCCAATCTATACACTTTTAATTAAGTCTATGGTTAAACGAAAACAACTCCAATTTTTATCATCATCAACTACAATGTATCATCATAAACGAAATACCTAATTGCAGAGAATCAAAAAGATAACTATTTCCTGACTTCTTTAATGGTATTGTTTTATAAATTCAGAAGATATTCATCCGGCAAGTAGTACAGTGAGCACTGAGTAGTCATTACCATGCTGGGCCATACTTCCAGTTGAATTGCTAGATATCTATTTATACTTATAATAAAGCAGTAAGTAACAAAAAGTCTGTAAAATAAAGAAAATAAAATAAATACTATGTGACTGAGAAGCTAGCTACTGACATACCTGTTGTTTGCACATCACCTAAAAACTACTGAACCTATTAAATAATAAATACGTTACCGCGTGAAAGCTCCCCAAACAAACAATTACACCTTCGACCACATCATCGTTTTCCATCAGGTGAGATTGTGGTCAAACGATAGCCTAGACCGTGATAAAAAAAAAACAAAGAGACAACGTTTTATATTTTGGTATGGATGGATAAATGACCACAGGAGCAAAAGCCACAGGCACCTAGTATAAGACTAAACTAATGTCTCAGGGTTATGAGCGCAGAGCAGTGCCACGTAATATTTTGCCATCCCCGTTCTGAGTGGCACTTCAACTGTTATGGGCAGTCGTAGTGCGTACACAGGTGAGCGACCTATCGTCTCGTTATCAAAAAGCAACTCTATTAGGCTCACCTTAGGTTAGATAATACACAACTTATAAAATTCTGAGAAGCCAGTCATTGCACTTTTCAACGACCTAAGTACCTCCTCCAAATAAATTGTAAAGACAGCTTAAAACCTCAGGCACACTCAGCTCTCATTTCATTAATGCAATCTATAAAATACTCCCTCGAGCATCTTCCATACGGTATTACTGTCTCCTAGAGAACGTTCAGTGCACTGATTATCATATAGAGCGACGTTTACACTGAAAAGCCTTTCAGAGCAGTCGCTTAGTGACACATCTGTTGCGATACTTTAGTATGGGGCTTAGATATCAGCGTTTGGTTTTTATTTGTTTTGAGATACAAGTTTGTTTTAACACACCCAACGCAACAAGACATTTAAAAATAAAAGTTCAAAAACCCGACTACTGTTTGGTAAAAATTTGACACTCTTGCGATGATGACGAATCGATTGATACCTTGTCAAAATCGGACCAAGTTATAAGTTTCAAAACATAACCCTTCCTTTGCTTCATCGTAGTCTTTTTTTTGCCTATGACACTATACCTAAAGACAAATCGATTGATACCTTGCATGTCAAAACCGGACCAATAGGGGCGACGCTATAGTGGAAAATCCACATAAATACATACATAGACTGTTAAACTCATTACCCTTCCCTTGCTTTGTCATAGTCAGGTAAAAAGGGCTGTTATAAGTTTAAAGCCTTTGTCTGTCTGGCTGCCTTTTGCATCGTAGCTCCCAAAGGATGGACCGATTTCAATGGGGTTTCTATCTGAAAGCTGCGGTAAGCGAGATAGTTTATAGCTTTGTTTGAAAGTAGTCGGTGCAGGTGTTTCTAAGTTTTTTTTTATTCCGTTGGGTGAGGAATCGAGCAGGTTGCTCGCCTGATGGTAAGCGTCAAGCTTGCCCATATCAGTTGACTGTAAGTTTGAATATCGAACAAAGGTGTAGTACTTCAGGTGGACTCTAGCGTAAGAGGCCTACCACTCAAAGTACTTATGAAGTACATATGTACATAATATATAAAATAGTATATAATATACTACTCAAAACAAAATAAGGGCCACCACAAATTTTCCGATAGCTTTTTTTTACCAATGTCACGTTCGTGAATGCAAGGATCGGGAAATCTTTCTCCGCTTCTTTTCCACTCTCACACGTCAATCGTCACTAAAAAGCTTCACCTTACACTCATCCATGAAAAGCATCTTAAGCCATTCCTCCATGTGCCATTCAAGATGTTGACGTACAAACCTTAATCGATTTGCACGATGAGTCCCGGTCAGCTTAATGCGAGTTAGACAATGATATTATATTAAAAAGAGGAAGATGAGTTGTGATGCGCTTGAAAACGGCAACAATAAATGTGTCTGTACAGACACATTTGAGTTTAGTCCCGCGAAAGCGTTGATAGCTAACACTGCGCGTATTCATTAAATAAAAATGCCGTCCCGTGTTATCCGACGCTGTGGAAATTACACAAGCAAGACTTCGAAAAGCCGTGAAATACGTGCGTAAGTTTACTTATTAAATGTACAATATTCCGGCGTATCGGTTTTGTTATGCTCGCGCTGTCACAATACTGATCACGTTTCACACACCTTTGTCAGATATTCAACCGCCAAGCAGTAGTGTGTAAACATTTGTGTTTCGGTTTGAAGGGCAATGTTTCCAGCGAAATTACTGGGCAATGAGATTTAACAACCAATGTCTCAGGTTGACGAGCGCAGTGCAGTGACGCGCAAGACTTTGCAACCAAAGTTTTGGGTGGCACTGCAACTGTTAAGGACAGGCGTGACGCTTACCATCAGGCGAGAAACCTGCCCGTCTCGTCTATCAAAGTAAAAAAAAAAAAAAAAAAAAAACTTCGCGCACTAAGTCGCACGTACAGGTCTTCCTGGACAGTGGTAGCACGAATTCTTCCCGAGCCGTGACGCAGTCCCACCCGGTCTACTGATACCGGTTCCAAAGGTTTTGGCAAACCCTTCGTGAATATCCCAGCTTTATAGCCATGGAACGTTGCGATCATCGTTACGGCTCTGGTAGCAGAAGCGTTGTCCTAATGGCGTCAGATTATTGTTATTTTACGGTTAAATGATAGAATTACACGTTAAACTTCCAAAAATAACCGTAGCCGTCAGTGAACTCGTGATAAACTAATAAGAAATCGATTAAAAAAAAATTACAAAATTATGTACTTCGCGACATGTGAGTAATAACCATTTTTATTTTACCATACCCTCAAGAAAAATAATTTCCTAGTAGTTCACTGTTGAGAGTACCATGGCATTCATGAAAAATCATTATCTGAACGTGGGTCAGTAAAAATTGGGATCAATATAAAAATATTCGGGTGGCCCTTCTTTTGTTTTGAGTAGTAGAACCAGATCGCCGATGTATCCCAAAAAGCAGCCATTCTTAAATGGGACTGCGCTGGACACGTCTGTCGTATGTCAGACGAATTGTGGGCTAAATCCAACACGGAATGGATCCCGCAAGGCGTCCAAGGTCCAAATTTATGTTAATTTAGAAGTAATAAATATAATATAATAAAATGAAATAAAACTGCTGTATAAAAAAATATATGCTATTTCCTGTCATAATCCACACCAACATATAAAAGTGAAACGTTGTCTGTTTGTTTGTTTGTTTGGGGAGTTTTAACGAGATAACGGCTTGACGGATTTTGATGAAACTTTGTAAATAGGTACTGTACAATATAGAGACCAGCAAAAGTTACTTTTTGACCCGGAAAATAGTACGTTTCCACTGGAAAACTGGAAAATGACGATTACTCCTGTAAGAAACGGTTGCCATGGAAACGAAATAATAACAAATCGATAAAAAGGCATCAAGAGCGTTGGTGTTGTACTATTGCACTGGTTTTTAATATCCTAGAAGAACATAGGATTTTATTTTTTTCTCGCGATAAACCGCGTCTGTTGATTAATAAATTCGGCTGCACTCTTTGTTAAGAAATCTTGGGCACTATTGACTAGAAACTTTAAGTTTGTGCTCAAATGTTAATTCTTTTTCACCTCATATAATATGAGATCCATGGCACCACGAATCCTTAAAAATGACAATAAAATATATTCTTTGATGGCGGGGGTTTAAATTGTGACAAAAATTTACTTCTGATGTCAACAATTATGCAGTTCACTTATGCGTAAGCTTTGATACAAACATTTTAAGATACCGTCTACATTGTTTTTACCCAACTACGGCGAAGTAAGGGAAGGGTAATGAAGTTAATTACGGTATATGTATGAAAGTATGTGGATATTCCACCATAGCGTCGCCCCTATTTGTCCAATTTTGACAAGTGAGTATCAATCGATTCGTCACAACGATGTAAGTATGTACGTATGTATTTATTTATGTACATATATGGATGTTCCGCCGTAGCGTCGCCATATTTATCCAATTTTGACAAGTCAATCAATCAATCGATTCGTCGCAACGATGTATGTATGTACGTATGTATTTATTTATGTATATATATGGATGTTCCGCCGTAGTGTCGCCATATTTATCCAATTATGACAAGTGAGTATCAATCGATTCGTCGCAACGATGTAAGTATGTACGTATGTATTTATTTATGTACATATGTGGATGTGCCACCGCGCGCCGTAGCGTCGCCATAATTGTCCAATTTTGACAAGCGTGTATCAATCCATTCGTCACAACGATGTAAGTATGTACGTATATATTTATTTAGGTACATATGTGGATGTGCTACCGCGCGCCGTTGCGTCGCCATATTTGTCCAATTTTGACAAGCAAGTATCAATCGATTCGTCACAACGATGTATGTATGTACGTATGTATTTATTTATGTACATATATGGATGTTCCGCCGTAGCGTAGCCATATTTATCCAATTTTGACAAGTCAATCAATCAATCGATTCGTCGCAACGATGTATGTATGTACGTATGTATTTATTTATGTATATATATGGATGTTCCGCCGTAGTGTCGCCATATTTATCCAATTATGACAAGTGAGTATCAATCGATTCGTCGCAACGATGTAAGTATGTACGTATGTATTTATTTATGTACATATGTGGATGTGCCACCGCGCGCCGTAGCGTCGCCATAATTGTCCAATTTTGACAAGCGAGTATCAATCGATTCGTCGCAACGATGTAAGTATGTACGTATGTATTTATTTATGTACATATGTGGATGTGCCACCGCACGCCGTAGCGTCGCCATAATTGTCCAATTTTGACAAGTGAGTATTAATCGATTCGTCGCAACGATGTAAGTATGTACGTATGTATTTATTTATGTACATATGTGGATGTGCCACCGCGCGCCGTAGCGTCGCCATAATTGTCCAATTTTGACAAGCGAGTATCAATCGATTCGTCACAACGATGTAAGTATGTACGTATGTATTTATTTAGGTACATATGTGGATGTGCTACCGCGCGCCGTTGCGTCGCCATATTTGTCCAATTTTGACAAGGAAGTATCAATCGATTCGTCACAACGATGTATGTATGTACGTATGTATTTATTTATGTATATATATGGATGTTCCGCCGTAGTGTCGCCATATTTATCCAATTTTGACAAGTGAGTATCAATCGATTCGTCACAACGATGTAAGTATGTACGTATGTATTTATTTAGGTACATATGTGGATGTGCTACCGCGCGCCGTTGCTTCGCCATATTTGTCCAATTTTGACAAGCAAGTATCAATCGATTCGTCACAACGATGTAAGTATGTACGCATGTATTTATTTATTTATGTACATATGTGGATGTTCCACCGTAGCGTCGCCCCTATTGGACCGATTTTGACAAGCGAGGTATCAATCGATTCGTTATCAGCAAAGATTGTAAGCTTGTAACGATATAAGAGAAGAAGTTTATATTTTCAATGCATCAATAATTGTTGTCAAGCGATGTTCTAAATTGTTCTTCAGCCCTAAATAATTGTTACTAGTTAATTGTTCAAAACTTATCATATGTATTATATTTATTTATTTATATATTTTTTGTAGTAAGAGATTCATGCCTGCTGTGTTTGCATCTAGTAGGCTGTTCATTAGCATAATACGAGTACAATTAATATAAGATTATATCAGCTTTATTTATGTGATAATGCCAATTTTGTGACACATTTTTTTTTAAATTACTCTCAGGCTATTTATTTAACTAGACCACAACTTATTTTTTAATTTAAACTAATAACTTGGTCCGATTATGACAAGAAAGAAATTAATCGATTCGTCTTCAACTTGTCTTGTTTTACAAGATATAAGTTCAAAAACTAAAACTCGACTACGGTCGGGTAAAAAATAGCCTATGACACTCTTACGAAGAAGACTAATCGAGTGATACCTCGCTTGTCAAAATCGGACCAAGTTTTTACTCTGAACACATAAGCCTTACTTTGCAGTGCCGTAGTCGGTTAAAAATAGCCTATGACACTCTAAACATGAAGACAAATCGATTGATACTCACTTGTCAAAATTGGACCAATAGGGGCGACGCTATTGTAGAACATCCACACACCCACATACATACATACATAGACTGTTACACTCATTACCCTTTCCTTGCTTCGCTGTACTCGTGTAAAAAAGAAGGTATTCACGCCAGTTCCTATTTAATATGATACCTACTAAACTCACTCTCAAATCTTCTCAACTTCTAATATGAACTCGGTAACACTCCCGTATATATCAAAACAAGCAAATAAATAACGGGATCCCACACGTAACTTCGTAATTAGCTATTACCGTTTACGCCCGAAGGCAATCGCTTTACATCGCTGCAGACGTAATTACTTCAGAATATCAGCCCTCAGTCACCGTGGAGGCTTATACAGTGACATAAGTTAAGATTTTATATATGAATTAGACATGCGCGCCGCGCCGGCGCCGCCGCACCGCTCCGCGCTTGGTCCACGCCACCGCCGCCGAGCCTAGCCACTCGGCACGCAAATTGGCGTTAAAAATTTTGATCTTTTAAAAATCGTACTTATTTTAAGTGTTTCGTCTGTTGTTTGAAGCGCTTATACAGTGGAATTTTTCTTACTTTTAGCATTTACCCGTCATAACTTCTAAAAAAAACGCCATTAAGGGTAATTCAAAATCTTTGGCAACAACGATTATGGTGTTTTTTACCATAGAGAACTGCATTATTACTCACGTATTTGACAGACTTATTGTTATTTAATTTCCATGGCAAAATGTCATTCTGTTCTGTATTTTTGATACCTTGGGTTATATTATTGCAATTTTCGTAGGAATCTCAATTAAAAAAAAAGTAATACTGCTTAGGTTACTCTTTGAACATTTAGGTTTCTATACCTAGATGAAATTTTTTTTTTAAATTGGTTCAGTATTTTTTGAGTTTATCCATTACAAACAAACAAACATACAAATGATCAAATTGTTCCTCATTATAATATTAGAGTAAGTGTACGTATATTAGGGTAGATTATTTATTTCCACTTTAATATAATAAAATTATGGTTGTAATTAAATACTTCTATAATCAATTAAACATGTATTTATCTCATATCCCACTGTTCAATTGGACGTTCGGAACCCTAAAAATACGATGAAACATTATATTTATTTACCGAGCTAGTTTCATGTAGATATAGCATAGAATCGTCTCGTATTCTCATTCGAGCCGATTAGTCTAATTCTAATTCACTGCTTTGAATTAAACTGTGCTCCAGTGGTAAAACGTGTGAGAAGATACCGCGAGAGCTTACTTCTCATGTGTTTGATAGCTTTCATTATTTTATAATTACTTTATTATATGCCTACCGTAAGAAAAAATTATAAGCTATTTGTCATTGGCAGTATATTGTACTTTATAGGTACTTTTGGTACTGGAATAACAAATATGAGCTATTTTCTATAAACGACCACGCGGGCAATGCCGCGGGCACAGCTAGTACAAACATAAATGTATGAAAATCCACAAAACTTTTAGTCCGTTAATGGATATTTTTAAGCGACTTCACAAAATTTGTATCGGTCGACTTCTCCGTCAACTGCGGAGGACCGATTTTGAAAATTCTTTATTTTTAGATCGTATACTCGGTTGTTTCGGATCATATAATATGGACATCGATATACGATGATTATGTCATATGGGGGAGAGGTTCTCGTGGATGGAGGGCTACGACCTTTAGAGAAAGACCTCTACACCAATGTTGTTAATGTGACAATAAAATATTGCTCTTTTGAGGCTAACAAGTACGAGTAGATACGCGAAAATACATTATTATTCTCCTTAACCCCATTGTCTTAAGGAGGGTGGTCCACGACATAAGTTTCACTAGATGGCGCTAAATATCAATATGTGCATCCATACCAATATATAAAAGTGAAACGTCTGTTTGTTTGTTTGTTTTTTTGGGAGCTTTCACGCGATAACGGCTGGATTTTTATGAAATTAAAACTGAAGATAGCTTATACCCTGGAATAAAACATAGGATACTTTTTAACCTGGAAAATTGTAAGTTTCCGCGGGAAAACTAGAAAATGTTGATTACTCACTGTAAGGAACGGTTGCCATCACAGAATGGTCTGTGGTTGCAACCGAAATGCCATGGAAACGAAATAACAAGTCTGTCAAAAATATCAAGAGCATTGTTCATAGATATTATATATTATTTAGTTCTATGGCATTGGTGCCATACCTACTTTTTCATTGGGTTTTAATATCCTAGAAGAAAATAGGATGTTTTTTCGCGATAAAACGTAGTCCGCGCGGATGAAGTACAACTAGTAACTAATATTTTTTGGCTTTTAATTGCAATGAGATCCGATTTAAAACTTTAAATACGGCAGCGGCGATATTACCGTGTAATATTATATGTTATCCATACCAATATATAAAAGTGAAACGTTGTCTGTTTCATTGTTTGTTTATTTGTTTGTTTGGGGAGCTTTCACGCGATAACGCCTAGACAGATTTGATGAAACTTGGAATGGAAATAGCTTATACCCCGGAATAAAACAAAGGATATTTTTTATCCTGGAAAATTGTAAGTTTCTACGGGAAAACAGGAAAAACTGGTCAAATGTTGATTACTCGCCGTAAGAAACGGTTGCCATGGAAAGGAAATAACAAGTATGTCAAAAAACAACAAGAGTGGGGCCACAGAATACCTAATAATACTACTTAGTGGTGATATACCTACTTTTGCATTGGTTTTTAATATCCTAGAAAGAACATAGTGATACTTTTTTTGCGATAAACAGTAGACCGCGCGGACGAAGTCGCGGGCGGGAAAACTAGTTATAAATATATTATATTTAATAGATAGATAGATAAATAGATGAAATTTATTGAAACGTCACATTATAGAAATATACAATTAACAAACTTAGTCTAATAAAAACATGATACCATTGGCGGTTTTATCGCTTAAAGCGATCTCTTCTAGACAACCATTCATGGAGAGGATTAACGTAAACAAATTACGGACGGTGGTTTTTCTTACAATAATGATGTACAACATAACTATATCTAATTAAATAGAAGTGACAAATATATACCACAACATAACAACCATACAAATAATATATATATATATATATATATATATATATATATATATATATATATATTTGTGTATGTTTATATATATATAAACATACACATTATACATACATTAGTATAATGTATTATATGTTATTATGGTGGGAGCGAATTGGCCTCCGAATGCCAGGGTTAATGAGTGGTTTCGGAAGAGAAAAAGTAGTCGTAACTCCCCAGAGCAAAGACGCGACAGCGGCAAAGATGTGCCGTACACTCAATAGTAGTAGAAATTTTAAAGTATACTACCAGAATGTTAGAGGGCTGCGCACTAAACTACATGAATTCTCGGCTGCTCTTGCCACCTCGCAAGCTGCTTTATATTACATTACAGAGACTTGGTTGACGGAGAGTATATTTGATGAAGAGGTAATACCAAATGGGTACTCGATGGTGCGTACAGATCGGCCAGGCGCTAGACGTGGAGGAGGAGTAGCTATTGCTGTGGCCCCTGGTTATCAACTGAGAGAAATTCAGGCTCCAATAGAAACAGTTGATACTGGATGTGAAATGGTTTGCGCGGGTGTATATCGTGGTCACAATTTAGTTATAGTAGCTGTTTGCATTTACATTCCACCTAGTACAAATGAAAATTCTTATGCAAAAATATTTGATGCTCTAGAAGCTGTCTGTGTTGATTATCAATATGTAATTGTATGTGGAGATTTTAATTTGTGTTCGAGTGATGATAGTGTAAGCACTAGGTTGGAATATCTATTGTCGTTTTGTGAACTCATTCAGGTAAATAAAGTGGTGAATAACAGGAATCAGATCTTGGACTTGGTGCTGGTTAGTGCAGGGTTATGTCAGGTCTCTGTCTGTAAAGAAGACGAGTGGCTTGTTTCCCCGGATGGCTATCATCCACCACTGGCTATTGAGTTGCAACTTGAAGCTTTAAGACCTAATCAAAATTCAAAGAGGAGTGGTCAGCAGGTATGGAATTTTAAGAAAGCTAATTTTAGTGAACTGTACGATAGTATAAGGTGTATTGATTGGGAACCGTTGTATACTAAAAAAGATCCACAACAAGCAGTTGATTGTTTTTACAATATTCTAAATGAGTGTATTAACCGATTTGTGCCGATGAGGTCCAGTGTATTTGTACAGCCCAGGTACGTATATCCGGAGTGGTACTCAGCGCGTACAATAGGTCATATTCGGAAGAAAGCACACTACCATCGTCTTTTTAAAAAGACAGGAACTTCATCCTGTAGGAAAGATTTTATGGAGTGGAGAGCGAGGGTGAAGGTCAATCTAAAAGATGACTTCAAATGTTTTAAGGACCGTATGGAGAAGGATTTAAAGCGAGATCCATCCACATTTTGGGGCTACGTAGCTTCAAAACGACCTACTGGGAAAGCTGCTAAGAAGTTGGTGCATAATGGTTATGTGGTAATGGATTATGAAGCTGCTGCTTGTTTTGCTAAATATTTCCATTCTGTTTATTCCCCAAACCCTCCCCAGTTGGACGCGGAAGAAGCAATAACGTCGATTGACTGTGGAAGTGCTCGGATATACATTTCCACTTTATTAGAAGAAGATGTAAAGCTCGCAATCAAAGCTCTTAAGCCTAAGCGCTCGGTAGGTCCAGATGGCGTCCCTCCTTATCTAGTAAAGGATTGTGGTGTGGTACTGGCAAAACCGCTGCACCATTTGTTTAGACAGTGCTTTGAGGGCGCGTTTTATCCGGATGTGTGGAAGCTCTCGCGGGTAGTTCCCGTTCCAAAGAGTTCGGGGTCAAACGTTAGTGACTATAGACCTGTGGCTGTGCTGTCAGTTTTTGGTAAGTTATTTGAGTCAATTCTACAGTGTCGAATAAGTAAGCAGGTTGAAGGTCAGTTGGCAGAAGTTCAGCACGGCTTTAGAGCCGGTCATTCTACTTCTTCTAATCTACTTTCGTTTTGGTCATATACTGTAGATGCCGTTGACTCTGGTGTGCAGGTAGACGCCGCCTATTTTGATTTCCGTAAAGCATTTGACACTGTAGATAATGACGTTCTTCTGCAGAAACTTTCAAGGGTGGGATTTACGCCGCATCTGCTCCGTTTTTTTAGTGAGTATTTACGTAACCGCAGACAATATGTGCAATATAAAGGTCACGTTTCAGAGCCATACTACACTTACTCAGGCGTGAGTCAAGGTAGTAACTTAGGGCCCTTGGAGTTTTTGCTGATGATAAATGATTTGCCGGAAGTTGTCAGCACTGCTCGGTGTTTGTTATTTGCGGATGACTTGAAACTTTTTTTAAGAATTCGTGACAGTAGTGACAGCGATAGCTTTCAACAGGACATAGATAGTGTACTACGATGGAGTAAACGTAATAAGCTCTTTTTTAATGATAAAAAGTGCTCGATTGTTACGTTTACTCGGTCAAAAGAGCCATTCATGGTGGACTATAGTCTTGGTGACGTTATAATTCCAAGAGCCAAGGCTATGCGGGATCTGGGAGTTATTCTGAGCGACGATCTATCGTTTCGGTTGCACATTAACAAGATCTGTGCCCAAGCGTTCAGAAGCCTTGGATTTGTTTTGCGTCAAGCACGTCATTTGGATAGCATTGCTGCTATCAAAGCAATTTACAACGCGTTTGTCCGAAGTAAGCTGGAGAATTGTGCCATTATATGGAATCCCTATGAAGCCAAATACATTCAAATGGTGGAAAAAATACAAAGGAAATTTGTGAGATGGCTTTATCATAAACAATATGGTTATTACGTTGGGTATCCATATCTGTATCCCAGTGAGTTTCTCCTCGGTATGGTTGGGTACAACAGCTTGGAAGTGAGACGAGCCGTCTCACTGATGGAATACATCTGGTGTATTATTGTTGTCAGTACGAGCATTCCATCTGTTCTGGAGCGTATACCGATAGCTGTTCCTGATAACTACATTAGGGCTCGTCGGCACAAGTTTTTTGGGCATCCGTACTGCAGGAGCGTGCAGGGCAGGCAGGCGCCTATACCGCGGGCACTGCGCTTGCTTAATGATGTGCTGGCTCAGGGCCCGGGCCGGGATCTGGATTTATTTAAATGTACATATAACGAGTTTCACAAAGCGGCAATGGATTTAATAATGGAAAGTCCAAAGTTGGCAAGTGCCTAATTTTTGTCCGAGTTTCTGTCCTAAATTATTTGTGTAAATGTGTATTAATTGTGAGTGTTATTTGTTTGTTCAAAATTTTTATGGTGTACTTGCTCTTGATCCTTGGGTGGGTGAATTGGGAAACTGTAATGCCCACCCACAGGAATGTTAGAATAAATAAATAAATAAATAAATAAATTAGATATATAAATATACTCATTACACACATATACATAAATATATATACAATGTGATATAATAGTAGATAGCGTGAAAAGAAGTAGGCTTTTACTTGCCTTTTCAAGGCATCAACGGTGCACGGTGCACGTTTAATTGTAACTTGCAAAATCATAATCTTAAGTTTCAATAGTAAATCTAATATTTTAACCGTATTTTTTCCTTAAATTTGGGTTCAGGTTCAGTCAAGCATTGAACCCAAAATTTTAAGGAACTACTAAGGTTAAAATATTTGTTTGACAGTGAAAACTATAGATCAAATATTAACATCGTATAGTGTTTTAATAAACCGCGAATAAAGTGTTAAATCTAACCTGACTGCAATGTAAGGCCATTGTCATTAGCGCCATCTAGGGAAACTCATGTCATGGACCGTCTACCTTACGTTAGTGCAAATAGATAGATTTGTTGTCGCGAGTCATGTAAGTTTTGTATTGTTTAGTTTATGTTTCTTTGCAATAAATTAATTAATTTTAGCACGTTTTTATTAAGTCACTTTCTTGTTTGTATGTCTGTCTGTCTGTCGTTCCGGGTAAAATCTTGCAACCCAAAGTACCACTTTCTTGTTTGTATGTCTGTCTATCTGTCGTTCCGGGTGAAATCTTGCAACCCAAAGAACATCGGTCACTTTCCATACCACCTGACCACTGTGGACCTGACTTCGAAACAAACAAATGAAATGCCTATTTGTTGTGTTAAGTGACCACTGATCACATATTTTATGTTATCTTTAAAAGCCCCGATTAATGGCGTAGTCGTCACAAGCGGTAGGTATCTACGTCCGTAATAACAAAGCCAGGATCTTAAACACTACGGAAATCCAAAATATTTGAGCAAACTAGAAGCTGCACTGCAAAGATCATATTGTAGACCTATTACTCTCTAAATGTTCGCTTCGAATCATTTTGATCGTTTCGTACCGAATGCCAAGTAAAAAATGTCCAATGCGCCTTATTTATACCGCGATGGAGGTTTCTAGAAGGTACTCTTATGTACTCGCAGTAGTCGTTTGGTACGTTCAAGGCTGGCGCCGCCTTTAATATTGCCGCACCCGTAGGTATCTAAGGCTAGCGCCGCCTTTAATGTTGTCGCGTCGCGCCACGCCGTAGTTACCTACCCGCGCGCTCCAAAAACTTCTCGTAGGTACCTACGCGCCACTGGTGTATACTTGTAGATGTAGGTATTGCGTCATCCAGCCGTGGCTTCTTTAACATTTTGTTACCTACTGATTTTCTAAGTATCGACCGGTGTAACAATATCTACGTTTTGGATGACAGCTGTCAAACTTATAAGGACTAACTCTGAAACTGTTGATCCTAGACTAGTAGTTTCTTTACAGAAGTGGTATATCTCATCGAGATCTTCATTTTATGTGCCAGCTATCAAAACTCAAAATATCCAGTATTGAAGCCTATCTAGAGTACGAAGTAATGTGCAGTTGTCTATGCCTATAGGGCAATTTAATGCCTATATTTACTACGAATAGTTTCGGATAACTCCGTAAACTATGTAATTTTTGACATCGTCTGTCATTTTGACATTTTCAGTCATGTTTGGCATTGTCTGTCATTTTTGTCTTCAGCAGTCGTTTCTAACATTGGGCCTGTTCACATAAACGTTCGAGGACGCACGGATCACCCGCGCGTACACTCGAAATCGTTCACGGCGTCGTCCGGGCGTTCGCCTGGGTCATCCGAAAAATAGTAGTGGAGGGGAGGAATAGTATGAAACTGACACTTGACAGTTGTCAGTTGTAAGTGGACGTCCAAAGTCGTTCATGATCTCCGGATGATCGAGCGATAATCGCACGGATGATTCGAGCGTGTAAGTGAACACAGCCATTGACTGTAATTTTGAAATTGCCTGTCATTTTTGACGTTGCTTGTCATTACTTACATCAGCTGTCAACAAGGGCGTCGCCAACCCATGACCTAGGGGGGGGAGTTGATATTATATGAATATGAATTGTAAGTACATTCAAGAACAAATGAAGCTTTACAGTACCAGCCACCCCCTATTTTCTTTTATTCCAAATCTATTTATACATTGAAATGATTAAAAGACGCCAGCAGAGTGGTCGCAAAAATGTTGACCTATTTTTGTTAGTGTGGAAAAAATATAGGTATAACATGTAGCTATGTATATTGAAAAAAAAAACGCGAGCGAAGCCAGCGCGAAAATTTTGAGCTATTTCTATCAATGCTGTAATTAATTGATAATAATCAGATCATATTTCGAATGTAGTTAATAAAATAATTATTTATGTGATATTATTTTCCCTTATGCTTATTGATAATCTCAATGGTTTCTACAACAGAAACTCAAGACATTATAATCGAAAGCTTTCAGCAGGAAGATACGTAGAGCATGGGGACCCGGTTCAACCCGGATAACTGCAGGTTACCGCTAACCCGTGGACCTCACACGTTAGGCGCGCGTAGGCTTGGACAAGTCCAAGTCAAGTCAGGGGTTTATCAATAGACTGCAGTAATGTGGATATGGTATACTTGGCATAATGGAATAAGTCAAATGGAAAATAACCGGTCAAACGACTTGCTTAGGACATTGGTTTCTCTGCATTTGGCTACATTTTTTTGAATCTATAGTAGAGAGAGAGAGAGGAGGAGACAGGAGGAGGGGGGGGAGGTAGGGGAGAGGGAAGGGGGAGGGGGGCAGCTGCCGCCCCCCCCTCCCCTCTCCCTTCTGGCAACGCCCTTGGCAGTCAATACTAGATGTTTTGAGGTTTGACTACTGTTACCTGTTAATTTTCAATTTTTCTCTGCATTAATACCATAAGACCAGAAATACGGAAGAGGTAAAACGTAAGTCTGTAAGAGGATAGAATTTGCGGGGATGTATAGGGATAGGTGGCGTTGGGTGGGGGTAGTTCGGGATTGGTGGAGATGTGTAAGTATAGATGGGGCAATTTGGTATAACTTGCGGTTTGTACCTGGCGTAGACGTTTCACGACAAACAAACGGCCGTGCGCCCTGACACAGCCCCACCCACTTTTTCAACGGCTTTTAAATCGTGGTAACCTACAAAATGCTAATTTACTTGATGTCCAATATTTGGCGTCTATTTAATTAATATATTTTGTTGTAGTGAGTAAAAACCCCCAATATTAGGGTTTTGAGTTTGAAGAGGTCTACCATTGACCAGAGTGCGGCCATGAGTCTGCGGACACCTGTCCCCCAGGAGCTGTTCCACTACACCTCTGCACTGCTGCATCTCTGACGCTGCACCTCTACGGTTGCTGCACGGTTACTTCTGCTGCATCTTCACCACTACCGCACCCATACTACTGCTGCATCCGTAACACCACGGAACTCATTCCGCGCGCGCTTCAAAGCTAAGTCCCAAGCCGAGTGATAATATCACAAACTGCACCACCTCCTGTAACTCACTTCCTGAGATCTCATCCATCTGTCACCTTGTTTTTTATATATACTAGTAGTTACCTATTTCATATCTTCTTTTTCTTAACACCTACCGCCACTGCTAGGTAGGATGGCTTCTTATTCTACCTTATCTGCCAAGTGACAAAGAATTTGGATCAAATGTTGTATAATTGTAGTTTATAGGTACTTTTCGTCCTAGAACAACACGTATGAAATGATCATGCGGGCAAAGCCGTGGGCACAACGAGTCGTATAATATAAGAACGTAATCATCACTAATATATAACATACGAGTAACATAAGCTGCATTTTGTTTTTCAAAAAAACTAGAGATCCTTTTGAATATTTGGAAAAATGGAATTGAAATTTAAACCCCTAAACAAAAAAAAATTGAGATCGGTCCACAATTACCGAAGATATCGCATAGCATACACATACAAAAAAACATATGTGTCGAATTGAAAACCTCTTTTTTTTTTCGAAGTAAGTTAAAAAAATGGTAATTGGTGTATGCTACTGACCCTGAATAATATATTTACAAATGGTGTATGTCTGTTTCATCCACGCAATAACTACTTGACCGATTTCAAGTACCTAGGAACTGGAGAACTAAGGAGTTAACTTTTTAATGTAGGTTTAATTAAACATATGCAATTAGCGGCTGATAAGTTCACGACGAAACTAGAGAATTTGGTTAAAATACATACTAATAGGATACCTGTAAGTCGACGAAAACTTACTCTAAAAGATTGGATAACACCAGGACTGCTTAAGAGTATGAAACAAAGGGACGCTCTGCATATGATAGTCAGGAAAAATCCAAATGATGCTGAGGCCCTGAAAAAGTACAAAAGGTATAGAAATGTGTTTTATGACCTGATGAAAGACTCTATCTGACGATGACAGGTCTCAACACAATAAGAAGCAGTTTAGTGAAAATAAAAACAACTTAAATAAACTTTGGAAGACCATCAAAAGTGTCTGTGAATTGAATAATAAAAAGGATTCAAATGTTGAGTTACTTAACATTTCGTCAACCCCGTCGGAATTATTGAATGTATGTTATGATTACTATGTGATGGTCGACCAAAATCTAGCTAACTCTATACTGACAAATATGGGAAAAAAACGAACAAGAACTAGCAGCAAACGTCCAAGTAAACTCTTGTTTCCCGGACTCTTTTTTCATGTTACCCACTGATCCTGTTGAAATCGATAACACCATTAAGGCTCTTAAAAATGATAAAGCCCCAGGACGAGACGGTCTTAAAAATTCTTTGATTAATAAAGTGTGTCCACAAATCGTTGAGCCTCTTACCCACATTGTCAACCTGAGCCTATACTCTGGACTCGTTCCTGAGTGCTGGAAAACTGCTGCTGTCGTACCGATACATAAAGGTGGCTCAAAACTAAGTGCGTGTAATTATCGACAAATCTCTCTCCTCCCGGTGTTTTCTAAAATTCTAGAAAAAATTGTGAATAAATGATTGATAAATTTTTTGGAATATCGTAATAATTTTAACACCTTTTCAATTTGGCTTTAGACAGAAAAAAATGACCGAAGATGCTGTAACCTTTCTTCTAGATAGTATAGCATCATCTACTGATAAGGGACTGAAATGCATCAGCGTCTTTTTAGACCTAACCAAGGCCTTTGACACGGTTTCCCCAAAAATTATCTTGAAGAAACTTGAAGGAATGGGAATCCGAGGACTTGCTTTGGACTGGTTTGGAAGCTATCTTTCGTGCAGGAGACAACATGTTGCGCAGGGTGGCTACGCTAGTGTCACTAAGAGTATCTCATTTGGGGTACCACAGGGTAGCATCCTGGGTCCTACACTATTCACCGTTTACATCAATGATATTGCTGATTTGCTAACGTCTCGATGCAGTGGTGCACAGATTGTGTTATGCTGATGATACAGCACTCTTATTTAAAGGCAAATCATCGACAGAAGCTTTTGAACAATCAGAATCTGGACTTCAAATGTGGCGACATGGCTAGACTCAATTTTATTGACTCTTAACAAGAAAAAAACAAAATACCTATGTTTGCAGAAGACGAGTATCAGTAATCCTTCGAGTAATAACGAAATAAGAATTCACAACTGCAAAAGTGCAAAAACTGATAGAGCAAATTCAATCAAGTATTTTGTTGTTACACTTGATGATAAACTTTCTTTTAAGCCACATGTCGATGCTTTGTCTGGAAGAGTTAGAAAAATTATACCCGTAATGAAGATACTTCGTAATGGAGCTGACAAAGATTTACTCATGCTAGTCTACACCGCTCTCTGCCAATCCATCTTAAGTTACTGCATCCTCTCTTGGGGTGGAGCTTCCAAGACCTTTATGATAAAAGTGGAAAGAGCACAAAGATCAGTGTTAAAAGTAATGTTTCGTAAACCCTATCGCTACCCGACCTCTACTTTGCACAGAGACGCCCAAGCACTGACAGTACGTCAACTCTACGTTCACAAAGCTGTTGTCACTTGCCACAAAAATATTAAACAAGCTCCGGATACCTTAAACACCTGTAAAAAGTTGTAGAATCAAAATCAAAGTTCCCGACGTTAAATCCGCTTATGCTAGACGTTTCAGTTACTATGGCATTCCATTCATCTATAGGCGCACAATGAAGCTTTGTAATCTCAGGGATAGCTCGCTTTTCGGAGTCAAAATGAAAGTGAGGAAATGGCTCTTCACACTAGATTACAATGCAACAGAGTCGCTTCTGATCATTCAGAAATAATATGTACCTAATTCCTTTTTAAAGTACACACACACACACACACTCTTTACCCTTATACAAAACACATACACATATAATTATGAGTAACAAATTGTAAACTTTTTATTTTATATTTGTCATTGTTGAGATTATTTATCAACTTCAGTTATGTTAGTTTAGTACTGATGTTCTCTAAATCGTTATTTTGTGAAACGGCTACGGCCTCCCGCTAGACAGGCAAGCCCTAGTGCGGGGGCCCTTAGAAATCATAATACGAATATATAAACAGAATGTATTTAGTTAAACCTAATATTTACTGTTTCCTAGAGTTTATGTTTTTTTTTTATTATTTTGTTTGTTTGTATGCATCTCAATACAATTAATTACCTACGTAGAAGCCGAGCAATTTATGTAAAAACTAAATATTTGACGGTTGAACGAATTTTGATTAAACTTGGTATTATGTTTACTGTCATGAAATAACACATAGGAAACTTTTATCCCAGACAAATGTCTACGCGGGCATTCCAGCGGGGCATAGCTAGTAATATATAAGACCGTTGAAAAATTATGAAACCTTTTAAACCTTACCAGACCCACATATTTTAATTTGGTCTAGTAGCACACAGTGGTATTCCCAGCAGAACCTAAGACATAAGCATAAGCGTTCAAACTTGGATAGAGAAAAAAAACAACTTATTACAAAAAAAAACCTGACTGCGAACAAAACTAATAAGAGGCAATTAAGCTTTAGATTCTTGATTTTGAAATATAAGGTACATTCGGAGGCATGAAGAGTAGCTCGCCAGGTTCGAGGTTGTATGGCAATGCTTAGTCTTAGGCCAGCATTTTGGTCACGTGTCACGTGTTGCTTCGACCAGACGCCCTGATAGATCTTCACATATTTTACGTGCTCCTGGTCCCCACGCCCTCAGCGTGTCTACCACAAAAAGTTAAAATATATATCCGCTGTCGAGGGTATTATATCTGTGCCTTTTGAGACTCTCAGCTCATTCAGCCGCCGCTCCAGCCTTATTTTGAATTTCTTGAATATGAGATGGCACAAGGGTGTCTATGCAACTAGCGTCCCACACCAAAAGCCGCCCCATCTTACATGGACTAAGTCATTATTTCAGGTCTTTTGCCCTCATCATCTATGAGGCCATTAGGTTCTAAAATAGCAGCACAGTTGGCGCTGGTAAAAGCTTGACGGATGATATAATTAAAGCTGGAGTGGTGAATAATCCTTCCTTCGTTTCTGCGTCAGGATATGCCGTTGAAATTGCACTTAATTGAAGTTGCTGTGCCTCCCAGAGTTATGGAAACCAAAATCTTGCACGATACTACATTCAAATATTGGTATTAAACCAACCAATAAATCTTGGTCTTTTCATACGTCCTGATTTTGCCCTTCAAACCGGTAATTTTTGCACCAATTTTGCACACAGGTACTGGTTCGAGGTCTCGTGGAGACAGTTTTGAGAAAAAGCTTACCCATACATAGACCATATACCCTTTGGTTGGTTGAAATTTAGCAACAGTTCACACACGGTGTTTTGCTACCGGCTAAAGCCTGCCACTGAATTAACCAGAACTAGATTCAGTTGCAAGATCAAGTTTCTCATTTCCGCTCCCGCGTGCGCCACCCTTTCAGATGCTCCAACAGCAAGCTGCAACGCAACTTCATAATTACCTATTTCCCATTTCGCCGCGGGCCCGGCTTTACTGCGAGCTTTAATTAACTGCACTGCGATGTTACAACAACAAAACAGACTGTTAACATACGTTGTGTCAATGTGGAGGTTTTTAATCTATACTTTTAATACAGGAGTATATAACAAAATGTCTGCATCTACAAAGGATATAATTGAAGAAAAAATTGGTCTTGGGGACTTAAAATAAGCTACTGAACAAGAATACACATTTTAACGAATTGTGTCTGTCGGTCTGTATGTTCACGCATCACGTAAAAATTACTGGACCGATTGAGATGCGGTTTTCAATGTTCGACAGCTTAGGTTTTGATTAAAAAAAACTTGTGTACTTTGTATTTCAATTCAATAAGAAGCCGAGTAATCGATAGAAATTATTTGACGGCTGAACGAGTTTTGAAGAGAAGTAGTATATTGTACTTCACTTTTTTATGTTCTTTATAGATACTTCATAGAATAATACATTATTATTATTATTATCAGCCCATATCGTCCTACTGCTGGGTAAAGGCCTCTCTTCCCTCCTTCCAATTTTTCCGGTCTATTGCTTTAGTTCGCTATTCTTTCTCGAACACGTCAAGTTCGTCTCACCACCGTCGTCTAGGCCGGCCACGCTGTCGCTTGGGATCCATTCCGTGATGGATTTAGCCCACAGCTTGTCTGACATACGACAGACGTGTCCAGCCTAGTCCCATTTAAGCATGGCTGTTTTTTTGGGTTACATCGGCGATCTGGGTCTTGGAGCGCAGTATTGTATTTCTGATACGATCTGTCAGTTTTACCCCCAAGATACTGCGCTCCATCGCTCGCTGGCAAACTTCGAGCGTGGACCTTTGTTGAATAGTCAAAGACCAAGTCTGAGCGTCGTATGTGAGGATGGGGAGAATGCACATGTCCATGAGTTTACGTTTTAGGCACATGGGTAAGTTACCCTTCATTAAGTCCTTCATGGCCCAATAGCTCCTCCAGGCGTTTTCGGTGCGTCTAGCAACTTCTTTATCTTATCTTGCCTGGAAGGAAACTATTTGACCAAGATATACAAGATGTACTCCTAGACATACTCAATCTCCACTTCCTCTATGCATACCTTGCGCTTGGTGCTGTTTGTCATGAGCTTGGTCTTTGACATGTTCATACTGAGTCCGACCTCGAGGCTTGCTTTGCTTAGGTCTTCAAGCATTTGTTGTTACTCTGTGGCTGTGGAAGAAAACAGGACAATGTCGTCAGCAAATCTGAGCTAGGTTAACCTCTTATTGCCAACAACAATGCCCCTTTTCTCCCAGCCAGTAGCTAGCTTTTTGAAAACTTCTTCGCGGGTGGCAGTGAAGAGTTTTGGGGAGAATGGGTCGCCTTGCTTGACTCCTTTGCCAAAACGGAAAGATGGCCCAGTGGTTTGGATTTTTACTGATGCTGTGCTATTATGGTAAATATTCTGAATAAGTTTAATATATGTGACATCTATGTTTTAATTACTAAGTGCATTAAAGAGTGAAGAATGGGTGATACTGTCGAATGCCTATGAATATTCGACAAACGCTATGTACAACGGGAGTCTGTATTCATGGTACTTTTCTAATAATTGATTAATTGAATAATACATAGGTTACTTTTAACCAAGAGAAATGACCTCGTGGCCAAAGCTAACATACAGCTGTGTTAATATAATAAGCAAAATTTTGGATAACAAACTCTTATTGGTACTAAAGGGTCATAAGAAGTTAGTTGGGATTGCATTTCAGGTATGTGTTAGTTTAAACAGATGCCCAGACATACCTTAAACAATTCTATGGTCTCCCGATCCTCACGGTCACAGAGTGCTCAAATATTACACGTTCTTAAAATTTGCGCTTATTAGCATTTTTCTATGGACAGAACGTTAAACTGAAGATCGTTTCAAAACAAAGTCAAAACACTAATTCCAGCATAACGAAAATAGGTACTTAGGTGCCTATCAAAATTCTGATATTCACAAAGCTTTATTAAACCACAAAATTGCCTTCTACGGTCAATTATTCCGTAGTTCAAAGCACATTATTAACGCAGAATGGAGGCGTCTTCTCCTTTAATTAATTGCACTAAATTGAAATATACGACGCAGCACCAGGCACCAGGCAACAACTAATTTTCTTCTTGCTTACACACATACACACCTACAGGCGAATGTGTACAATTGTAGAGGTGGCGTGCTTTTACTGAGGAATTGGCCTTTGTATATTCAATTTGAATTATATGCAAAATTTGATGCAAGGCAATCATTTGTTGTGGTATAATTAGTATCTCGTATACTTATTCTAGTCCTTGGTGGTGATAGGGCTACCGTCCTCAAGGTTTAATTTAAACTAAACCGACCACCAAAGGCGGTTTTAAATTGGTTTTCGGGTAACTCAATAGAGTTATTAACAAATCTTAACCCGTTCTTGAACCGGCGTTATGACGTATTTATGCCGGCGCGACATAGTCTAACAAGTTTATATCGTAAAGCAGTAAATTTTTCAAAATTCAATTGTTATACAGGCATCCAGTCTATATCTTTAAAGTAAAATAAAATTAAGTAAAACAGCAAAAATCTTCTATACGTAAAATAAAGCAATAGGAACGAAATAGTCTGTACAAAGAAGATAATTAAAAAAGAAATGGTCTAGGGTACATAAACTACGCTACTGAACAAGAATACAATGTTTTAAAAAATCTTATCTGTCTATTTGTCTGTCTGTATGTTTGTTCGCGCATCATGTAAAAACTACTGGACCGATTGCGATGCGGTTTCCACTGTTGGGTAGTTTATGTTTTGACTTAAAAACTGGGGTACTTTATATCTCAATCCGATGAGTAGAAGCCGAGTAACCGATAAAAATATTTTTGACGGCTGAAGGAATTTTGATCAAATGTTGGTATATTGGTATTGTAGGTCCTGGAATAGCACAAATAGTACTTTAAACCTACAGAAATGACCACGCGTGCGAAGCCGCGGGCATCAGATAGTAATAAATAATTACCTACATGCAGATTGTGATAATGATCGTACTTGCCCCTAAAAGTAACCTTGACAATAATTTATTTAGAAACACAACATGTCAAGTCTCAGGACAACAGCCAAGCACTACAATTACAGTAATTGCACGTCATGTCTTTCAGCAAGGAAATAGTGAATAATACAATGATAACTAAGATTTTTTTTTGGGTACTTTTTAACCTAAACATGGCACATAAATTATACTCGAAATGAAAAGGGCCTTGTTCCGCTAACAAGTTGAAACAGCCGAGGCCGAAACTTTAATTTAAGCACGATATTTGCGAACGGATACGGAACCACCCCACTTTGTACCCCCTTTCTCCCCAGACTGTCAACTGCAAAGAGCTTTCGTGTAAGGAAATTTAAGACCGGTCACGCGGGGACTAGTCTAGGGTTGTAGTGGGGTGTACGAGGATGTACAACGTCTGGATTTAGCCTACGGGTGTTCTCGACTGTACTTTTAGGGTCTGATATTTGATTAGGTTTGTGTGCGTGAGACGTGTCTGTGTTGTATTATGAGATAGAGAAGATGTCTGGCTCTTTTTGTATTTTCAGTTATGATTTGTTTCTTTTATTTTAGTGTTGCACTTTAAAAATAATATAATGTCCTAAGTTGTCATTGCAAGCTCATCAAAATTATAATATTTATTGTTATATTCAAATTGTTTTATTTTTGCTCTTGTACCACCAGTTTTCTCTTAATTTCATTCATTTTAAACGTTAATAAAATATGCCTTTGAGTATGTCTAAAGAGATTTATACTCAACACAAATGCAATGCCTTACAGTAGACGCTAATCTTCAATTGCGGTTTCAAATCAAAATACTGATGAAAAAAACAAATACTTGCCTGATATCAAAATATTTCCAAAACTTGTTAAAATATTAGAACAAACATTACCTTTATGGTTAAGTTTCAGGAATTAAGCTGGTAAAGTCTTTCTGTCTTCATTAATTTATCATGCCTGTCCCTTTCATGGCATATCCATTCCAACTTAGTCCTTCACCCGGAGTTAGGACAAACACGCTACCTTCACGTCAAACTGTCTAGGTTTTGAGATCCCAGGTTTTAAATTAGCGCAGACTAGTCGGAAAACAAGGAGGAAGCCAGCCTAATCTGTTCGAGTCACGGCATGCAAGTTGAATTGTAATACTGCGGTGGCCTTGCAACAGTTTATGTAAGTTTGTTTAGGGCTGGCTAAGGATTTTTGAGCGATAACGATATCAGATTTGTCGGTCTGAAATATGCTTACTTACCTATGCTTGCTTGCTTTTCGAATGAAGTAGTACGGGCCTCTAGTGTTAGAGTTTGTCAGCCCGCTCAAGGGCCTCTGACATGGCTTAACGACTTTTATCAAATTAATTATCTGCGCCCGCGGCTCTGCATCAAACTTCGTTCAGACGTCAAATGGATTTTTATCGATTGCTCGTATTCTGCTCATCAGATTGAGATACCAAGTACACCAGTTTTTAAGTCAATCCCTAACAGTGAAAACTGCATCGCAATCGATACGGTAGTTTTTACGTGATGCGTGAACAACGTACAGATAAACAGACAAACAGGATTTAAAAAATGTTATATTCTTTGTTCAGTAGCTTATTTTAAGTACCCTTGACCATTTTTTTATATATCTTCTTTGTACAGTATTTTTTACTACTTACTGCTTTATTATAAGTATCTATAGATAGATGACATGAGCCGGGACCGACAGTTTAACTTGCTTTCCGAAGCAAGGTGTGGTTTGAAATCCACACATACCGTGAAATCCTCCAACTGTAACCACCCTTCCAATCTTTACCCACAGACAAAAAATAGCTTCAAATCGTTTTTTTTTAATACATATTATGTTTATTGACTTTTTTACTCTTTGATAGGAATCTAAGTTATTTAAACTGCCTAACACTGCTATATCAGAAGTTTCTAAACCCTTTCATTTAGTCAACAGGTTATGTCAAAGTAGTGTGTGTGAAAGTGGTGCAAAATGCATTACCCAAAAACTTCTCCGTGAACGCCAAAAGGACAGGCTGCAAGGTTACATTTTCCTACTCAATTTTATCTAAGCATTAGATAAGAAACTATATTTTCTTGCTGTGAGATTTATTTTAGCAATAAAACTTAAGCCGTTGAATTGAAAAATGTAAATATTACTGAAAATAACATAATTTTTGATAATAAAATGTATCAAATGAAATTCTGTTAATAATGTTTTTGTCTTAGAGATAAAGATTCAAAAACATATATGTTGAGTTTCACATTTATCAGGTTTGTGTTAGCATATTTATGGAAAAAACCGTTGAAAAGTAGAGCCTGGTCTTAAGGTACGTAATTATGACTAGCAGCATAAGAAAAACCTATCGAAATAAAGAAGATTTGTTGATTTCAGTCTAAAATATGAATTTTATTTTTCAAGTTATGGATAAGTTCAAGTTATGAATATTAGGCAATGTGGCACAGAATAAACAGTACCAACAGTGCCCAGTGGTATTTGAGTGCATTTGATGGCACAGCTCTAACTCCTATGACACATTTGTATGAAAGTTGAAATAAAAACCAGCACAACATTGCCCACTTCACTAATGAACAATATAATGTTTTTTAATTTTACTTTTATATTCTGAATCGTATTTTTGCCCCGTTTTCATGCTTGATTCTTAAAACCAGCAGCTTCACAAATGAAGGGTGGTTAAGTTAGGCATAAATTCGTATAACTTTATACGCCTCTTTTTCTTTTGTTTTCAAAGAAATTACGCAAAAAATCTCGATTGTTGATCAGACTAATCGATTCTAAAACGGTTAAATTATAAACCCTTATGTTGGTGTATTGGTATAGCACATAGAGTACTTTTTACCTAGAGAAAGACCACCCATTAGAAACCGCGGGCAGAGCTATTTTAGTAATAAATGCGAAAGTGCATGAAAAATTACTTACGCTTTGTTTGTTACGCCTCATAAGGAGTAACAAACAGTGAGTAGCTAACTCAACCGATCATCTTGAAGATTTGCACACACGTTGTCAGGGGTACAGAAAAGGACATATAGGAAGGTATGTACCCATTTCTTCCAGGTTTAGGAAAAGAAAATGTCGTAAAAAAATACTGGAAATTACCACTTCGATGTCAAATTGTCAAAGAGACATGTGTCAAAGTGACAGACAATGTGAACCCTGGGGAAGAACACTGGAGATTTTTGTCAGGAAATGAAGTGGAGTTGGTTTTATTGCTTTGATTTATTATCTCAAACTTGTGTTTCTTCGAGTGTTAATGTGTAATATTGGTGGAATATTAACCATTAGGTGTTCATTAACGTGCACGAGTGTGAACAAATGACACAAACGCGAAAAACGTGTCATTTCGTGTTTTCTCTGGAACTCCTTAAGAGGTTTCAGTAAAGCTCCACCACTTTACTGAATCGTGACTTGACTAGACTTTTAACTACCTGACTGACATGGATTCAACATTTTGTTGAAAAAACATACAACTTGTTGGGTACATTTTTTACTTACCGCTGGCTAAATGCACTAGTAGTGCGGGGCAAAGCATTTAAAAAAAGCACACAGGCTGCTTCTTTTCGCGATAAGCTGTACTACGCGTGGACGAAGTTGAGGGTGAAAGCTAGTATAATATATTTCATAATTAAGAACAGCTCAACTGAACGGTTATATAATTGTTAAGCCTGCAATAGAAACAATAGTAGCGCCCAAGTAATCCCAAGAAAAACAGGTGCATACCCAAAACATTTTGTAAAATTTAAGGGCATAATGTCTCTCTCAGCGGGAAAGTTATATACTGATGATGTAATTAGAATATCCAAAGGATTA
Organism: Alsophila aescularia; assembly: GCA_946251855.1. Taxonomy (NCBI): domain Eukaryota; kingdom Metazoa; phylum Arthropoda; class Insecta; order Lepidoptera; family Geometridae; genus Alsophila; species Alsophila aescularia. The sequence goes on along the minus strand of OX276380.1, from coordinate 16,995,764 downwards.
ATCTCAAATTTCACGACTTGCTTTGCCGTACCTACGTCGCAAAATCGTTCAGTTAATTACGATTCAGCCTCACGAAGGTCCACGCATCGGAGGGTTATGGCCAATTATAAAGTTTGCACTTCTACCACCACTGTAGCCTGACCTCACGACCCTCCCTCGCTGACCACGAATCGGAACCGCGCAGATGAACAAGCAAAAGTGCGGTGGGTCTATCAATGGGGACTGGTGGAGTCGTGTTTGCATTTAGGTGAAAACCAGATCTGAAACTTTGTCACGAACAGTTTCCGGTTGTGAGGGGCAAGCAGTAGTTTTGTAATTGGCGTGAATTTGTGCATGGGAGCGCCACCCTTGTTTTGTGTACACGCTTTGTGTGCAAATTAGTATGCTGACATGTCTTTACAAAAATCCGCATTAAGGAATCCATATATCCACTTTTGTGCAATGTTTGTTTAGTAAAATTGGAATTCAAAAAACAGCATTTAACAAAAGTCTGCTGGTTTTTCCGAAGCTTTGTTAGTATTTTACCGAATATATGACGCTACGTTGATTTTAAAAGCTTTTATTTAACTTGTAATATTTGTATGTATGTTTGTTTACCTAAGTCAAATCTTGCAAGCTGAATTAGAACGACTTCTTCTTATCCTACGGAGTTAAAGTTTTACATGACTTGGTAAGCATGACCGGAATCTACATTCAGGATTAGCTCCACATAAAGGAGCTCTTCAACGGTTAACAGCACAGACACGAAATTTAGTGTACGCATTTTATTTTGATAGCTGGTATTAAGTTTTGCCGTGACACGGTTGCTGCACTCAGGGTTCGCTCCTGACTAGGAAACTCCTCAACGGTTAACAGCACGGAAACGAAATGATGTATACGCATTTAATTGTGAGAGCCCATCATAAGTTTCACCACAACAATGGCTACTGCAAAGCTTTTTTTAATAATCGTTTTTATTTAACTTATTTCTTTGAGTGGCGAGTCGAGCAGGTCGCTTGCCTGATGGTAAGCGTCACGCCTGCCCATTACAGTTGCAGTGCCACCCAGAACAATGGTTGTAAAAGTATGCACGTCGCTGCACTGCGCTTGTCACTCGGAGACATTAATATAAAACCCTGTTATAAGTATCATTGTCCAGTAATTTCACTGGAAACATTATCCTCTAAACCAAAGCAAATAAATATTTCCACACTTTATGATTTATAATTATTTAATATTTAGAGATCTAGTTAACATGAAAGAACTCATTTAATTTGTAATGAACTTTATTAAATAGCCATTCCATAAGTTGATTTTTAAATTGAATGCCATTTATAGATTTTAAATGCGTTGGTAAATGAGGTCATTTGACAGTGCCATACGAAGTTACAATTCGGATGGCCCCGTCAAAGGAACTTTTCTAATATTATGCATTGTATTATTTTATTCGAAGAATACAGATGTTATAAATTTATTGCGAATATTACCGGCACGACTGCATTGTATGTTAGTGTAATGTACGCTAGTTCATTTTAATAGTTAGAGTGACGTCTTCTATCTTCGGTGGACAAATGTAGGCTGATGATGATGATGATGATGATGTAACTTTTTAGCGCAAGTAGGATATCATATTTTCTCTGAACCCTTTTTAAAATCTTTTATTTAACTTCACTTGTATATATGTATCTATGTATTTTTTCTGACATGAAATCTTAAAATTCGAATTTCAAGCACTTTCCGATTAGATATCTCGCTGAAATTTTCAGGGTAGCTCACAAACCAATGACAAAGCAATAAAATAAAATTAAAACGTAAAAAGTGAAAATGCAATAAAAAATAATAATTAATGAGGTAAAAAGTGCAAATGCGATAAAAATATATAAAAAAAAACATAAAAAGTGACATTCATTAAAAAAAAAAAGGACAGTTAATGTAACGCCGGAGTCTATCAACTTTACTACAGCAAATTGTATTATTGACATTGTACACAACACAACCGTTACATACTTCATCTCTTACTAAAGCACGGCCACGATAGACAAATAAATTCGTACAATGACCCCTCTCTACTTATCTCTATCGCTCGCGCATACATGTGTATTGCTGTCGCGCTCACACAATACAATACAATACAATACAATACAATACAATACAATACAATACAATAACTCTTTATTGAACACATCACAATAAAACAAAATAATAATATTTATGCATAAAATCTAATGTAGTACAATAGGCGGCCTTATCGCTATTAGCAATTTCTTACAGGCAATGGCTTAAATTTCTATGGATGAACAAAAAATAGTAAATATAAAACCAAATCGAAGTTTTTATTTTTATACATACGCGTTATCATAAACTACATATAGTTAAACACATAAATATTTACTAAAATTACATAATATAACAAATATATATATATATATATATATATAGGCAAATATATAATATAATATATTAATATACATAAATAAACAGCATGATATTGATATGAATATTGCATAAATTATGTATGAATAACAATATCCAGCTATATGGCCGGTAGTGCTTCTTCTCCATGTCTCTGAAGACCGCTATCGACTTAGCTTTTCTAATGTTGATGGGCATTCCACAGTCTTACAGCCCGTTTAGTAAAAGAGTTGTGGTAAATTACACGTTTTGTGCGAGCGTGACAGCGCTATCTGCCTATCTCTCTATCTATTTATCTGTCTATCGCGGCCGTATGATACTTATATTTCCTCTGAACTTTTGAAATGTGGATTTTCACAATGTAATGTCTGGGTTTACTAAAGCATACTGTAGTGTTGACATTGTCTACAACCGTTACCTAAGTCATCTCACTATTTTCAGCTTGGATAAATAATTAACGAATATCACCAAAAGTTTCCAATAGTACCTACACAGCCCCCACTCATATTTACTTACATTATCAGCAGACAGAACAAAGTGAGCTATTAATATCTCCCGTTAATCAAGTATCAGACACGGGCCGATAATTACGTTACGTCGGCGAGAGGACAAAATAAACAGATTACATTAACGGTAAATACGGTAATAAATCTCGATGCGGTAACGGGAAGTTATGTTTATGGAATACGACGTAATAGACCTTTTTAACAGCCGCTATGCGTATGCGTGAACGCGACATTGAATTCAATTGTTTTGAACAGTGTAGAGGCGTTTTTCAGTGAAACTGGTACATTATTTACAAACTGGAAATCTATTTAAGGTAATCGCTGATTTGTAATATTGTTTGTAATAATTAGACAGATGAACTATTTGACAACCTTAAATTATATAAATTACACCAAAATAAAAAGGTCTGTTCCTATTATTTTGGTGTAATTTAAATACTTTAAGGTAATTAAATAGTTTTCCTATCTAATTACAGATTACGGAAAACGGCAATTCAAACGGGAAATGAAAATGTGAAAATTTCTGTTGTTGCTAAGTTTATTTAAAACTAGCTGAGATCCGCGGTTTAGCCATTAAGATTATGATGATGGATGGTGATGATAATGAAAAGTAGACTTTGTGTTAATCCAGGATATTAGCTATCCTGGTACCAAATGCTGGCTGGCTGGATTTGTAGGAGAGACCTATGTTCAGAAGTGGACATCTTCTGATTGGTAATGATGACGCAACCTCTTAAAGTTTATAAAATCTAACAAAATGACGCATTCGTGTTTCACGTACCAATTCTAACCAGGCAATGATAAACTTCTTGAAGTTCGATAATAAGTATGAGTCTAATATTTACTAAAACTTTTATTAAAACCAAAACTTTTCTTTCCATGAGTAAGTACTTTTATCGGCCACGAGTTAGGGAAATAAAGTCGACACAGAGACATTTGATACTGTGGTAATAAACCTTCAAAGGTTATGCATAATTTCTTTAACATTAAGTTTAACTTACTTTCTAATTCGATATTGTGTTGTATTTTATTTCCTTTTACTTTTGTTGAGAACATTATCCATTCTAACGAAAGAAATGTAAACTTTTAATAGATGGCCTTTGCTTTGTAATCCTTATAGTGGAAGAAGGTATCCTGACAGATTTTCTGTAGATATCTAACTGTCCCTGTCAACTTAGGCTTATCTGCGTTTGTATGTATGTATGTATGTATGTATGAATGTTTGTGCGACGGTAACGTTCGATATCGCGTTTCGATCGAATCTTCATAAAATTGGGTTCATAATTAGATTATAATTTAAAAAAAAGTTTGTGTATAAGTAAGTTGTTTCGATGGTTGTTGTGGGATTTAATTGTCCGTTTGTAGTCATTTATTATTAACCAATCAGAAAAACCTTCATGATTAAAGTAACAGAGAATTTAAACCATACCAATAGAACGATAAATCGTTTATTCAGCACAAAAAATAAAATTAAACATGAACAGACAAAAAAAATGAAATAAGTTACCAAAAAATCTCATTTTCCAGTAATTTCGCTGGAAAAATTGTCCTTCAAACCGAAACAGGAATGACTCCACACTACTGCTTGGTGGTTGAATATTGGACAAAGGTGTGATTCTCCAGGCCTAACACTACAAAATATGCACAACTAGAGCTGATTCTGTTCAGCTGTTTTATCCTACCTTCATAGTTGCTTCCAATATAGATGAAAAGGAGCAGGCGGCGCCGCGGCGTAAGCAATTGAGTTTAACAACTAATATGACCTCCCTCCATTACACACGCATTCATTTAGGGTTGTGTGTTGCTACCTAGAGCTACCTCAAATACCCGACAACCCGTCGGGAATGGTTTGTATAGGGTACATGTTACCTAATATCATAAACAAGGCGGTAAGAGAGTTCAAACACATTATTTTAATTAAAGTTTCGTAAGACGGCGTTGCTCCGACGCTGTTAATGTTGACGTGTGCTTCAGGGGTGTTATAACCGAATCTATCGGATACCCGAACGAAATATAGCAACATCCGTTTTATTACCGAAGCTAAATTATAAGTTTTCGTTGGTTACCTTTGTTTTTATTTCATACATGATACGTCATGTCTGGAATGACCCCGCTACATACAAAATTACACATTTTGTATGTAGCGGAAATAAGATGGAAGTTTGTCTGATTGTGTTAAAAACCCCTATTTGTCCGTAACTTTTTTCCAAAATACGAAATACTTCAAAATACAACAAGATACTTTTTATAACGCTTGTGTGCTTGCTTAGGCGAGCTAACCACGAAAAGGCAACTTAATTAATGAGAATTTTGAATAAACGTGCCAAAATGTAATGTAAGTATATTTTATTAATTTGAATGTTACTTTTTAGAGTCGTACTCTCAGTTTAATAAAATTCTTTCGATGTTAAATATATTGTGTATGTACAGAATCGAAATTGCATCCATTCTGCGTTGATTTTCCATACTAATAAAATAGTTTTTGATGGGCGATTCTCCGCCGGGCCGGTGATGGCAGTTATTTTGAACTAGCTGTGCCCGCGGCTTTGCCTGCGTGGTAATTTCATTTAAAAGTAGCCCATACGTGTTATTCCATGACCAACAGTATCTATAAAGTACAGTATACTACATTACAACAAAATTCGATCAGCAGTCAAATAGTTTTTTAACGATTGCTCGGCATCTAATCATCGGATTTAGATACCAAGTACCCCAGTTTTTTAGTCTATGTAACAATGAAAACCGTATAGCAATCGGTCCAGTAGTTTTTACTTGATGCGAGAACAAACATAACAACAGACAGACACGATTAAAAAAATGTAAAGTAGCATATTTTAAGTACCCTAGACCATATTTTTTAAAAAAAAAACATCCTACATATTTTTTGAAACTTACTGTTTCATTATAAGTATAGATATAGATGAAAATCTGCAAGAACGGTGGCAGGCAGAAACCCATAACAAAATTGCCGTCAAAAATGTGTTCATTCATTTTCATGTCCCCACGTTACTCCACTATCTATCTATTCTTATAATTAAGCAGTAAATACCAAAAGTCAGTACAACGAAGATATTAAGAAAAGGTCTAGGATACTTAAAAGAAGGTACTGAACAAGAATATATCATTTTTTGAAATCGTGTCTATTTGTATATCTGTCTGTTTGTTCACGCATCACGTAAAAACTAGATTTAAAAACTGTGCACATGGTATCTCCATCCGATGAGTAGAAGCCGAGCAATCGATAAAAATCTAATTGAAGGCTGAAAAAAAACCTTATTTTATTCTTTATAGGTACTTATTTTTGGTCCTTATATATTTAAGAGCCCGCTATCAGTACACAGCCTAATATTAATATCAAATATCTATAACCACAGGAAACAGCGGATAACACACAGTAATATAGAGATTACACACAATGGAGTCAAAGCGTAACTTTATTAATATTAGCATTATTAACCTTCGTCAAGCTGTTAGACAATACACCACTACCCCGAAGTAGTTGTACAATGAAAATTAATGTTTATTGTGTTAGGTTGGTACACGATATAAGGGCTCCTTATATACATTGTACAATTAATGATATCTAAATAATTGTATTATATTTTGCAGACGAACGGCATATTGCGGTCGACAGCGTAACTTCTGCTGTAGCAGACGAATTGACAACTGCCACCGTTTGTCCAAGGCAGGCGTTCGATTCCACTCAGGGTAATTATTTTTGAGAGCTACATTACTCTGGCTAACTCTCTAACTACTCGGGCTATTGCTCTGAGTCTCAATGTTTGTGAGACCATATTACTCTTATATCCTTATTTCCTAGAAAGATACATATAGTGAATCCTAGTTAGAGGTTAGGATCTAGTTAAAATTGTCTTCCTATCCATGTTTAATCCAATTCTGCTGAAAATCCGATTCTCTGTGTGACCGGAGCTTAACTGAAAATGTTCACCGTTTACCTCGACCATATTATGTAACGTCTGTTACACATAGGATTTCCGAGATAATTTGAGAAGGTATTCTGTGTTGTATTGTACGGCCTGGCTGTTGTAACTAAAGTTAAGATGTATAGATGTCGAATACGGTGAAGCCGACCTCTAGTGTCAGTGGTTTTCACCCCTTCGAAGGCCTCTGACGTGGGTTAGCGACTGCTATCATTTTTTAGCAACCGGATGTACCCTCCACAGCATGAAACAATGGCAAACCGGTACATAACTTATAAATTGTTACTGGTGTGAGGCCAAGAATTGAATCCTGTGTTCTTGGATTGCAGAGCACATTATACCTATTAGCACTTGGCTACCACATTGCTAGGTAAGATACGTACTCTGGTAAAATATTTTAACCAACCATTTTTTTTGAAGTAAAATGTTTACTACCACGTAACCAAAGGAAAAGCTACTTCAATAAATTCTTATAAAAGTCGTAAAATTCGCTAACCACATTCACGTAACACTTAGGTTGTAGAACGTAACTCCATCGTTACGTATAGACCTCGGAGTCCGTATTAAAGCTGAGAACGCACTATAACTCGACCAGCATTTAGTGTTACTGCTTTAGCACAGAGCAAAACTCGCGTGGTCTACGTCTGCAACTAGTGTAGGTGGCAGACGGGATACATGAGCCTACAGAATTTGACTGACTAGTCAAGGTATCAATGACATTCTACAATGTTATAAATTTTTGACAAGTTAAGAGTGAATAGGACATACCTTCGACCACTTCGCTTTCCATGAGGTGAAATCGTGGACAAACGATTACCGAGTCCGTAAACAAATATTTAAAAAAATGCCGTAACTAAATGCCGTGCAGTTGGCAGAAGATTAACGAACGCATGTTTTCACAATTTAATTCCAAAAAAGAGTATAAAAACTGTACATGTTTAGGGATATTGTGTAAAAATGTCATATTTAAAAGAATATCGCAATTAAATTAAGAAAAAAAACAATTGAGAGGTGAACGCTGTCATCATCATAGATCTCAAGGTACGTCACGGACTAAGAAATGTTTTAAGGTTGATAATTATTTAAATACCAATTGTGCCTGTGGCTGGCAGTTTTTCTGTGCTATTATTATTTATCCTGTATGTTATTCCAGAAATTTAAATACCAATACCCAAAATTACTTACTTCTACTTATCGGATTGAGATATCAAGTAAACCAGTTTTAAAGTTAAGCCCTAAACTATCCTACAATGAAAGCAACATCGCAATCGGTCCAGTAGTTTTTACGTGATGTGCGAAAAAATAGACAAATATATCGCCCTATCCGTCGTAAAGAGCCACTATTGCAAAACCACAGGTTTTCAGGGGGAGGTTTTTTCTAATTTTCTCTTAAATTTCTTAGAGAATGTATGTTTTATGGTATCTTTAACGATTAGGTGATATAACGAGCATACAGTGATATATTTTTTTATATAATATCATCAGTTTATATATATATATATATATTGTCCCTTAAGACTGTATTCCGCGTAATTTTAGCGTATTTACATGAACTCAATCGCCATAAGGGCTTTATTTTACGGAAAATGACTAGCACGCGTAAATTTAGAAGACGTTAGGACTTTTTTCGATGGAAATAGCAATGTGGTGGCTTTTTACGAGGAAAGTGTTAAGTTAAATGGCATATTTCCGTACACAAAATTAAAGAAAAAACTTTTTTTTCTTCTATGAACGGATTGATTTATATACTATTGATTTACTTTCAGTAAGTTTACTGATAAACAAATAATTATCATTGTATTTTATTTTAATCGGAATATTAAAGTTAAAATTAGGATTGTACATATTGTATATAATATACAACAAATAGGTGGCTACTGAAGGTTTTACCCCAATTTTATTGGTAGAAAAATGTTACGGTAACACGCAATGAAAAAATCCAATCGACTCAAAATATTACTTTACTGTATCGATAATGACAAATAAATAAATGACATGTTACTCTTGCATATTACCATTGTACATAGGAAATCTCTATATGACCATGTTACACAAAATAGATTACAATAATATAGTTGTTATCGGGAAACAACAAGAACATTTTTATTTTATTAAGTAACTACTCCTAACAGACACACAGATATTTTATAAGTATAAGGTTTAGAAATGGTTAAAACGTATGATTTATTTTAGCCGTATGATTTATTATCAAAGCAAAAAGTCACCATTAATTTTCGGCAAAGAAAGTAAAACATTATTTATTAAAAGGTAATATTGAATCATTATCATGTCATCATACCTTATAAATTGATATTAAAATGCAATATGATTAAAATATATAAGATAAACTATACAATATTCAAAATCAACAAAATAATTGATTGACTGTTAAGTAATTCGGAGGTTTTTTACTATATGGTACAAGTGAACATTTATAAAAATATGATATGAGCCGGAAGTATATTACAATATTCTATTATATTTCTATAAGTTTTATGTGCCGTGGTGGTCTCGGCTTAGATTAGGACCCCTCCCAATCCTCCCGTGGATGTTGTAAGAGGCGTCTAAGGGAATACACACCGGAAGATGGGCAGCAGCGTCCTCCGAGTACATATTTGTAACACTGCGGTCACCAATCCACCTGCCAAGCGTGGTGACTATGGCAACCCCCCCAAATATATGATAAACACACGGCCCCCAGTCCCCGGCAGCTCCGTTATTCATAGCACCGGTAGGAGCCATGGTAACAGCGGAGCAGGGGGTGCTAAGAATCCCCGGCAGAGACCCAGCTACCAACCCCCACGATCTCTGGACCAGGAAACCTATAACGCACGCACCTTGAGGACCGATGAGAAGTTTATAGAGCTGGAAGAAGTAGTAAGTAAGTTGCGCTGGGATACTATAGGGTTATCAGAAGTCCGAGGAGAGGGAGAGGATACGATGACCCTCAATTCCGGCAACTTACTCTATTATCGGGAGGGCGACCAGCAGTCCCAACACAGTATCGGGTTTCTCGTCCACAAGTCCCTCGTCAACAACATTGTGATGATCGAAAGTGTTTCAAGCAGGGTGGCATACCTTATACTCAGAATAACTGAACGGTATTCGTTAAAGGTCTTACAGGTGTACGCCCCACAGTCGAAACATTCAAACGATGAAGTATGGTGGCTATCTACGACGAAATTTCCAATGCCATACATGCCCCGAAAACACACTTTACAGTGGGGATTGGGGACTTTAACGCACGGCTGGGCATGAGGAATGGCGATGAACTGAGAGTGGGGCAGTTTGGATTAGGACAGCGGAACCAAAGAGGTCAGTGATTGGCCTACTTAATGGGGAAAGAGGGACTCTTTATGATTAATCAAGAAGCGCCCGTCCAGGAAATGGACATGGGCTGCACCCCGGCGGTCATAAACACGAGTTAGATTTCATTTTGACAACCAATAGGCATATATTCAATGATGTCTCTGTGATCAACAGTGTTAAGACCGGCAGTGATTATTATATTAGTATTATTATTATAAACAGATCTCCAAGTCGATGCGACATGATTTGCTTTCTTAATACTAATTGTATTAAGAACGCAATAGAGCGGAACAAGGGCTCAGAAATGTTTGCAAGAGATCTGTCTATTAAGCAAAGCCTGTTTGCGAAGCTGAAGACGGACAGTGGCAGCATCGTCTCGTCGAAGCTAGACATTTTAAGTGAGCTCGAAAAGTTCTGTGGGCAATTATACACCTCATCGCGTAGTCCTCTTAGCACGACTAGCGATGCAAAAGCCCGTTTGACCCGACATTATACCGAAGATATCCCGGATCACCCTATACGAGATCAGAATGGCTCTCAAACAGCTTAAAAGCAACAAGGCACCAGGGGAGGACGGAATAACGACAGAGCTACTGAAAGTGGGTGGAACACCGGTACTTCAAGTCCTTCAGAGGCTGTTTAACTCCGTCATCCTAGAGGTTACTACGCCAGAGGCGTGACACAGAAGCGTAGTAGTGTCATTCTTTAAAAAAGGTAATAAAAAAAAAAAGTTTCCTCTTGATCAATTATAGGCCCATTTCGCTGCAGAGGCACGTCTATAAGCTTTTTTCGAGAGTAGTTACAAACAGTCTCGCTCGTAGGTTTGACGACTTTCAGCTTCCCGAACAAGCTGGATTCTGGAAAAACTTTAGAACCTTAGACCACATCCTACACTCCGGCTGAAAAGTATAATCGGCCAGTATGTCTAGCGTTTGTGGACTACGAGAAAGCCTTTGATTCAGTCGAGACCTGGGCAGTGCTACAGTCATTATAGCAGTGCCAGATTAACTACCGGTACATCGAAGTGTTGAAGTGTTTGTACAGCAAGGCCACCATGACTATCCGTTTTAGGATCGGAGCACGAATTCTATCCAGTTGCAAAAAGGGGTGAGACAAGGAGCCGTTATTTCTCCGAAACTGTTCACCTCTGCTCTGGAAGATATATTCAAGCTTCTGAACTGGAATGGATATGGTCTTAACATAAATGGCGAATACATCACTCTATTCGTGGTTATCACTCACTTTTGATTTTTACGGACACTTATACGCTTCGCATGCTCCTCGGCCAGAGACTGTTTGTGAGGATTCAAGAGCCACGTTGACTCGCCTCTATACTGATGAGCTACCAGACGTCAGCTTGGAAGAGATGGAGATGGCCCTGTGATAATAAAATAGAAAAGCCTCCGGTGAAGACGGAGTTACATAGGAACTATTAAAGGTTAACCTATTCTCAAGGTCTTCTATAACACTGTTGTCAACTGTGCAGAACACTCAAGGCATGGCACAGGAGTATATATATGGTGGTACTATTTTTCAAAAATGGTGATAAGACCTTGCTTCAAAAGGTCTACAAAGTCCCTAGATTAGGTAGGTATCTAGGTCTTTTATTATCAAGCAGGTTAGATACCTATGTAGATTAAAGTCCCTGGTTTAGGTTGGTACCTAGGAGTTTTATTTAATTGTACATTATGAAGTCTGATGTTATTTAGTTTGTGCCTATAGGTAGGTCTGAATAGATACATAAGCAGGTACCTATTGCTGACGTCAGACCTGAATTTCTATTAAAATAAGTACTACGTAACTAGTGTGGTTCAAAAATGATCAAATGACAATTATTTCGCCTTGAAAAGTGCCCGTGGTTCCACCCAGGTGAACTGAGCAGGTGGACCATGCGCATGCCCGACGCCTAGCAATTCCGCCGAGTAATAGCAGCGATGCGCTTATGACCTCTTCCACCGACTCCCTGCACAGATATTTGCGTGGAACATAGTCGTTGAGGTGACAGTGGCCGTTTTCAACGGAAAAAATCGGTTGCACTGGCGTTAGTGGCGGTATTCGTCGGAGAATATTGTTACGTCGCGGTTTGCGTAAAACAAAAATATATATTTTTTTAATCAAAATAAGGTCAATTATTTTTTGACAATGTGAATAGATGCATATGCATTATAAGATCCCAAAAATGCAATCAAAACATAACGGCCACTGTGGCCCTATTCCACGGATAGGGCGATATACGTATATTTAAAAAAAAACAGTAGCTTAATTAAGTCCCCAGACTTTTTTTTATTGTCTTCATTATACAAAGTTTTTGTTACTTACTGCTTTATTATAATTATAGATGGAGAGTAAAAATATGCTATAAGCTGTATCCCGTCTGCCACGCTCCGTGGATATAAATCGAACATGGCGGGCCGCTTGGCTTACGCTTGATGTAATGTTAGTCCAAATCAATTCATTGCTGCCCCACGCCGATTTATGTGCAGTGCGTTTGCAGTGCACGTCCTAACAGCAACTTCAGCAATTACTGCTACACGTTAATGTATACTAGGCTTTAAAGTCTTAAAAGCTGTAATAAATATTAATTGGATACTAAATAATAATTTTCTAAAGGAAAAAATTGGATCACGGACAGGATTCGACCCGCTTATGGACCCAGGATTACATCCATCATCCGTAAAACGAGTTGAGAAAACTAAGGGACAAATTTGGATTATGATGCAGTCCCGGTAGGTAGCTGAATTGGTTAGAGGCATGTGCCGCGCAGAGACATGGATGTAAGCGGGTTCGAATATCATCAGTGATTCAGATTATGTAGAAAATTATTAGATATAATACACTAAGGCGTGGACTGCTAAAATCATAAGAATTATCTATCTATCTATCATAAAAAAGGAATAATTAATAACACGTAACTTTGGTTATAAGTTCCTAAATAACATCAAAACGACTGAACGGATATCAATTAAGGACAGTCTATATATTCTAAATAAGAATTTGGGGTATATATATGCCCCAAAAAACGGTATTTTTGCAAGAAACTGATAAAGTGCGCCCGAAGCTTCCGGTTTATAAATTACCAAATGATGTTATCTTCAAAAACACGTCTTTAATTTAATAATACTGATAGGTCAAAAGCGAGAGTGATAATAAATATGTATTGTCACCTCTTTCGCCCACTTTTGTTGGCCTATCGCTCATCATCGTCAATAAGTCATCAGGGTTTCATGCATCATCATCATCATCATCATCGTCATAAGCCTGTATTTGTCCACTGCTGGATATAGGCCTCTATTAATGCACGCCACTGAGCTCGGTCTTTAGTTCTCCTCATCAATTTTCGCAGGTCGTCACTCCACCAATAATGTTTTGTTATTGTTTATTATAATAGAAAAATGAAAGTCATATTTTTGAAGTTGTATGATGATATTAAAGTATTTTTTATTAGATTATACCTTTTTCTTTTTGCCAGTGACAATCACTAATTGCGTAGCTAGAGAGCTGGTTGAAAACAAAACTTTTATTATCCTCAGTCAAGGTACTGTACGTTACTGTTGATAATCTTATTTATCTATTTTAATTACGTTGGCAACGGCATTCTATTTTATATTCTGTGGCAATGGACTCCCTCCCAAAGCATTTTCAAGCAAACGTGTATGAATTAATTTTTAGTTAGCGTCAACGTAGCAATTTCGTAGCGCTTGCTATGATAATGCGCTACGGAGCTACGGCATAGCCTTAAGGCGTTGTTACACTGTTACTAGATTAGCGAAGACGTGGCCTCTTGACCGTGGCCGTTGCAAGGTAAAGGTTTCAGGGGCTTTTCAAGAACATTAGAGCATTTGATTGGCACCAAAAGCAAGAGTCAGTCAACCTGTGGCGCGAGACGTACTCTCTGCATGCCTTCGTTCCACCCGAAGAAAAGCTCCCATCTGGCCACAAGCTACCTTGGTCGAAGCGGAAGTCTTTAAATATGTTACGCACTTAGGTTGGCAGATGCAGAGACAGCTTGTGCAAGTAGAGTTACTCTGAAGAGCATGAAAACCTGTGCGATTGCGGCGCCATACAGACCATGGCTTACCAAACTAAAAGCCCCCCATATCCAGATACCTGTTCCCATGAGGACCTGTTCAAGGCTAGCGATTCCGCAATACGGGTGGCAGAATTCTGGTCAGGTAACATTTAACAGATTTGCCGTTGACTCGCAGTCAGTAAGAACATTTGACTACTCCCAATCATTTTTGAAGAGCTTCTTGCCTGTTATGTTCCAAACGGTAGTGCCCAAATGATAAACAATGACTCCGAGTTCGATCCTCGGCTAAACCACTGACTTTTATTAAGTTATGTGCGCACGTTAAGCCGTCGGTCCCGGTTACTAACAACTGATAGCAGTCGTTAAGCCACGTCAGACGACCTTAAGTTTCCTGACAAACTCCGACAACAGAGGCATACATACATACATAAATAGTACCAAATCAACTCACGTAACACATGTGGAATCCGGGCGTTCTCAGTAGTTCGGTTATTTAGTCTGGTCAACGGACTTGAGTGACTTTTTCGTCTCAGCAGTTCGTGGATGTAAATACGACCGGACTATTGAGCCTGATAGTTCGGTATCAATATCGGACATGCACTAGAAAGGACAGAAAAACAAGAAAAAGATACAAATAATAATAATCATTCTTAAAGTTTCTGCACCTCCAATAACGCCCAGCTTTGTAAGCCGTATTCCTATAAAATGTATAACCGTTATCCAATAAAACTACCACGCCCATAATTCAGTATTATAAAATCCATCGTCCGTGCAAGCAATTCAATATTTGTTGAATTATTACTTACTCGTACTAAACGTACGTATATGTATGTGGAATATTGTTACGTTCATAAACGCGAACCTTGGAAAGCTTCACAAACGTCAGTTATAATAATCATGAGTTGTCAAGGCTGTCAATAATGAGAACTGATAACAAAACAGATAAGTTAATTGAATGGTTAATTGATTCTGTATCTATATCGATACCGAACTATCAGGCTCAGTAGTCCGGTTGTATTGCATCACCGAACTGTCGAGACGAAAAGTCCGGGACCATTTCCGGTCCCAGACTTTTCGTCTCGGCAGTTCGGAACTACTGAGAACGCCCGGTGGAATCACCGTTTCTGAAGGTAATTTTCGCCTCCATTAACAATACCAGCCACTAACCTACCCATAGCTTGCTTTGTTTTAAAAAAACGCCGCCCCTGTCCCCCTTCCCTGAGTACGGTCAAGTTCTTGACCTACTTAAGGCCCTACACGTCGTGCCTAGTTAAGTGCGACACTAACGACGTGAAACTTGTTATGTCTCACGTGAGGTAAATGAATGAGCGCTTTACTTGATTTCATGTTTCTCTATCTTGTTAAGTACCTACTATGTTATTGCAAAAGTGGGACTTTCATAGTATATTTTTTATGGTAGTTGTGACTATCTGTACCAAACGCATGGTAGTTATAGTTAAATTATTTGGTTTGTACCATGTGTATAGTAGGAGAATAACCAGTAAGTCTGTTTTGGTATTCAGTGACATTGTATAGTATTTGTGTGGTTTTGAAACAAATTAGCAGAACTTATATTTTTTTGTAGAAAATGTTGCATGTTGTTGTTATGATTTTTAGTTGCCGTTCTGGATGGAAAATGTTACAATTATAATAAATCTGGAACCGTCAGACAACGTAATTCAACCTTCTACTACAAGATTAAAAAAACCAGTCACACCAACAGTGGGAATGTTAGTTTTTGTTCCTCATCTCCTCATATTATGTAAGAACAACATCCATATCTATACATATAAATAAAGCAATAGGAATTAAATAGTCTGTCTAAAGAAGATAATAAAAAAATAAAACAAAATAAGCTACTGGAAAAGTTTTTAAATCGTGTCTCTTTGTCTGTTTGCTCGTTTGTATGTTGATTCGTGCATCACGTAAAAACTACTGAACCGATTGCGATACAGTTTTTACAGTTAGATAGCTTAGATTTTGAATTA
The DNA here is from genome assembly GCA_946251855.1 of Alsophila aescularia. Classification (NCBI taxonomy): domain Eukaryota; kingdom Metazoa; phylum Arthropoda; class Insecta; order Lepidoptera; family Geometridae; genus Alsophila; species Alsophila aescularia. Next base: position 16,979,599 of record OX276380.1, on the reverse strand, counting down.
AAAACTGGGGTACTTGGTATCTCAATCCAATGAGTAGAAACCGAGCAATGGATAAAAACATTTTGATGGCTGAATTTTGATGGTACTTTTAGTCCTGAAATAACACGTATGGGCTACTTTTAAATGAAATGACCACGCGGGCAAAGCTGCGGACACAGCTAGTTTGTCGATAAGCCCTTTATATATGTTATTAACTTATAGCATATATGTATATTATAACCTAATATTAATATATACCATGTGTATGGTAGGAGAATGACTTTGGTGTACCAAATGTACTTTATTTTCGTGGCTGTACCATGTAGTATGTTAGTTGAGTATCAACAAGTACTTAGTACTCTTCTTCTTATTTAAGAGCCCAGCTCTTGTCGGTGCAGTAATTTCCAGCCTTCCCTATCTTCGGCCAAAGCTTTGACACGACATGACATTTATCTTCTCCTTTATCTGATCAGAAAATGTCCTTCTAGGTCTGCCTCTTCCTCTCTTCCCTTCTACCTTCCCTTCAATGGTGGTTTTTATGAAGTTGTCTGGTGGTCAAACATATTTCCTCTTCTCGTTTCTGTGGTCGCTATTAACTTTCGTTTTTCTTGGACGAGACTGAGTACTTCTTCGTCCGTCTTTTTTTCAGTCCAGCTTATTTTCTCCATGCGCCTCCAACACCACATTTGAAATGCTTCTAGCCTTTCCCGGTCTTTCTTTGTTCACGTCTTGCTTCCGTACAGAGCAATGCTCCAGATGTAAATGTTTATTAACCTTTTTTTGAGATGTTTTAGTACTACTACCAAGTGGTTTTACCAAGTTTATGGTAGTTCAATGATTTTGTTGTACCAAGTATAGTTGAATATCCTGGTTGTATAACTGTATGATACTAAATGACTTGGTACCAATTTTAGTACTCAATTGAGTGTCTTGGCTGTGACAAGCATATTATTATGATAGATGAGTGACTTGGTTGTGACTCTTGAACATAATCTAGCTACAATCAATGATAAAATCGCAATGGTTCATACAATCTAGACAGAAACAAGCGTAGTTATATAAGGATTATTTAAAAAAATAAAAAAATAAACTTTTACTGGTGTTTTTTTTTTGTTGCTTTGTAACTTTTACGTTTTTAAGTTGTTTTTTTTTTCTTTTTCTCCATTTTTTCCTTCCTATTTTTCTATTATTTTCTTCTATTTTTTCTTTTTCTTTTTATTTTCATTTTTTCTCTTTTGCTTTTCACTTGTTTTTTATTTCGTTATCATCGGTTTGTGAGCTACCCTGAAACTTTCAGCCAAATAGCTTATCGGGAAGTGCTCGAAATTTGAATTGCAAGATTCCAGGACAGACAAAATACATACATAGATACATACAAGTGAAGTTAAATAAAACTTTTAATATTTACGCGTATTTATTTATATTTTACAAACAAAAAGCTGGGACCTTATTCTCTATTGCCACTCAGCCACGTAACGCGCCGCGTTAAGATATCTGCGTGGAATTGTTTGTGCATGTTCGAGAATTACTAATACTAACACAAAAATAATAATAAATTATCCAAGCTACTAGCAGTACAAAATAACTAGTAATTACAGTAATTTCCAATACTGGACAATTAGGTTCTAAAAAGCTAAAACTTCTCCGGAAAGTGTTTTAAATATCAATTTTCCGTAGAGGGCGGTGTAAGAAACACAGTAATAACTGACTGGGCTACACATGGCTACAATTAACGCTGAACGCGAAACAAGCTCTAATTAAGGGTATTTTATGTAGATAAGTGAACTTACAAACACGTGAAACCTGTGGTTTATACCTTTATGGACATAAACTGTAAACTGTGAAATACCTCTTAAACATTTTTTTGAAATGACATGAGCATAATAAAAATATTTTGCTTACTTCCGCCAAAACTGTAAGTCAGACAAATGATAAATGGTAAAATTAATATATAATAAAATAGTAAAACCCCACGCGAACCCAAATTGAACTATTGTAAAATATAAATGAAACAAGGCCTGGAGGCAAGCAAAAAAAAGTCATATATTTATATACATATCATATATATATATATATATATATATATATATATATATATATATACACAATAAAAACCCCACGCTAAACAAACCCTGCCCAAATTGAACTATCGTAAAATATTAGTGCAATGAAAGACAAGGCCTGGTGGCCAGAAAAAACATTTATATATTTATATACACAATAAAAAACATTTACCTCAATCCAAATAGCAAACGTCTGACATCAATACGACACGTATTTCGCCTCTGCACGAGGCATCTTCGGGTGATATTGACTCGTCGAGTGCTGGACTGAGAGATACAAGTACTTATTTTTATTTCGTTCTTTTTAAATATGGATTTCCGCAAAGTAACATCTGAATTTATCATATAAAAATGACATGAATTAAAAATGCAATATCGCAAGCACGTCATCGCCAGCCAATATTAACCGGCATGTAATTAATGCCATGTCAATAAACAGGCGCTGTAAAGCTTTTAATTGAACGAAAGATTCGTCGAGTCGTGAAATTCGAACGGATTTTGCAGTTGCGCTGCTGGGCGGCCAGATGTCCAGCCTACGGTACGCCATGGTTTACACTTATACAGTCAGGTGGCCATATTACTACTGTCTATAATGCGGCTTTATAAAGTAATGTGTGATTTAATTCGGTGGTTTCGTATGTAGCTCATCAGACCACTGCTATGGAACTATTTGATATACACATAATAAAGCTTTTATTACCAAAAAGTCTGTAAAAAGACAGATAAAGGTAATTAATTAGCCAATAAAGATAATTTAAAAAAGTCTATGGTACATAGAGTAAGCTACTGAACAAGAATGTAAAATTTTTAAACATCGTATCTGTTGTTCTGTTCGCGTATCACGAGAAAACTAATGGATCGATTACGATGCTGCTTTGACTGTTAGACAGTTTAAAAGCTGGTGTTTTTGGTATTTTAATCCAATGATAGATAGAAGCCGAGCAAAAACTATTCAACGGCTGAACGTAATTAGGTATTTTGTACCTACTTACTTATGGTCCTGGAATAACACTTAGCAAAGATGGCCAGATAAATGACCACGCGGGCAAAGTAAATGAATAAGGCAAGTTTCAAACAGCCGCCACAATTAAATTTGTTCCTTTTCTGACGCGGGTTGCCGAGTGCGCGTTATAATCCAACGATAACGGGTTTTGTCCTCGGCTCCGCATCAATTACATTTCTAAGTTATACACATACCTACGGAAATACCTATAAGTTATACCTACGGAGCCAAAACGTGGACACTCACGGTCAAACTAGTCCATTAATTTAAGGTCACTCAATGATCTATGGATTTAGCTATGCTTGGAGTTTCTCTCAAGGACAAGATTCGTAATGAAGATATTCGACAGACAACCAAGGTAACTGACATAGCTCTAAGGATAAGCAAGATTAAGTGGCAGTGGGTTGGTCACATATCACGGAGAACCGATAACCGTTGGGATAGACGGGTTTTTCGAGTGGAGACTACGTTTGGCTAACGTAGTGTATGACGCACTGTGGCCAGGTGAAGTTACGACTTGTGAAAAGCGGCTGGCAGAAAATGGATGAGGAGAGCTGAAGACCGAGCTCAGTGGCGTGCATTAGGAGAGGCCTACGTCTAGCAGTGGACAAATTTAGGCTGATGATGTGTAATGTGATATGTAGCGGTAACCGTCAGGCGTGCGTCTAGCATGTTTGCCTCTCTATCTCATAAAAATAAAGTACTGAAAACGAAAGCTTGCTCTAAATTATTGGTATGAGTATGTTTTTTATTAATAAAGTTAACGAACACAGAGCTTAAACACAGTTCTGCAAAACGATATCTCAATCCAATTTCTGAATTTAATTTCACTATTTTACTTTTAGAAACTAGATGTTTGTTTATTTCTCATATAATTAGACTAGCACAGCTATGAGACATTGTATCAGAAAAACACAGTAAGGAATCTTGAATTATAACCTAGATATAGGAATAAGTACTATTTTAACCTGTTAGTCTTATCTGTAGGAACTAGGAATATTATAGGCTGATGATGATGATAAACTATCTTTGTAGTGTAATTTTAAGTAGTCATTCTGAATATGCGAGGTTTACCCAGTACTGATTTGCCATTAAATATTTTCAATTTCACTCAACACCGAACCGACAATTATTCTGCATTGCTCAATTCGTAATGTCGTCCATCAAATGGAGTCCGAATTCTCGTTTAAACCGGAGCTCATTCAGTCTGCTGTTAATATCGGCAGCTTAGACTACATTTAGTGTGAATCTTATGTCTATAAGAATTACGTAGAGCAAAAGCAGGTAAAAACGATCAACTATCAGATTTCCATGTCAAAAGTCCTGTACAAAATACTATGGGACAAAAAATCGACTTCAAATGGATTAACAGATAATAACAAAAAAAAACTAAACCAATGAAGTTTATATGGGACTACACTGAAAGTCTATCCTTTTGAATAAAACATTAACCATCCAAATCGCTTTAGAAATCTTAGAGATTTGAGGCAAGTTAAACACAAAATCAAATGGACTTACTAAAAAATCTATTTTTAATCGAAAAACTACTGAACCAATTTTGATATAATTTATATGGTTCCACCTGGAGAGTATACGGTTTCAAATTAAAAAAAAATACCAAAATAGTTCCGCAATTGACGGAGAAATCGGAAAATATGCACACATAAAAAAATAAAACAAACATACATACAATCGAACCATCTCCTTTTGTGAAGTCGTTTAAAAATAGCACTACTTCCAATTCCAAGATACAATCAGTGTTTATTAATGTTTTGTTTTTGTAACTTTAATAAATAGTTATCCCAATATTGTAATTTTTAACCCCATAACGCGAAAATAGAGAGGTGTTATAAGTTTAGGGTATGTGGGTTTGTGTATGTGAGTATATGTCTGTCTGTGGCATCGTAGCACAAAAATGAATTGACCGATTTTGATGCGGTTTTTCCTATTTGAAATTTGATGTGATTGAGACGGTTCTTGGCTATAATGGGGTCGGGGGACTTTTTTTCCTAATCTTAATGTAGTTCGACTATAGCAAGAACAATATTTTCAAACCTGCGTCTACTCAAAAGCCAAACCCACGTTACTATTTTGAAAGTTTACCAGGACAAACTCAACTCTCTTCATGAGTTTTTTAAATCTATGTTAATTACTGTCATTTAATTATTTTATGTGTTGTACATTTTTTCTGATTAATCGACGCGAAAGATATCCTTCACGTGATATTTACCAACCGTGGCCGGTTCCATCTTCTGAAGCTCATATACCTCGTCTGTTTTTTTATGACTTTGCATTTAATTAATTTGAGCGCTATTGGCTTGGGGCGAATTTGGTCGCATTCGATTGTACTATTTTTTTTCGCCAAACTGTATCCCATACGTCCGCGGTAAAACGCTTCCTTCTTGCATTATAATGTTTTGCGTTTTTCTGATAACCCTGAGTCAAAGCGTCACCTACTTTAACAAATATGTCGGATAACTCTGCTAACCCCAAGACAATACAAAAATTTAAAAAATTTATAATAAAATATCATGTCGCACCTGAGGTTTGCTGACGACCTCATCCTGGTAGCTCAGACCGCTGCTGATCTCCAACTCATGCTGACTGAGTTGCATGAAGCGTATGCGAGCGTCGGTTTAAGGATGAACATGTCCAAGACCAAGGTCATGACAAATCTTTCGTCACAAAGGCCTAGTGATTGAAGGACCTCTGATGGTTCTTGATTCTGTAGATAGGTACAGAAAAATTTCATGCTGTCCTTAATTGATGCAAAGTAAAGTTATCAACCAAATTAAACGTTACCCACGTCTCTATATACGCAATCTCATTTCTACAAAGTTACGTAACTCAATTTCATTTCCGTTACGCTACGAGCAACCCATTATAATGTAGACCGCGAAACTGATATCAAGCCTAGAACGTAAATATATTGTTAATCATATTTTCCTAGAAGCAGCCGCTTGTTACACGACTGCCCAAAAAAGGAGTGTTATTAGGATTCATGTATGTTGGTTTGTATGAATGTAGGTGAGTTTCTTCCACCATAACTTTTAAATTCGTGAACAGATTTAGATGTATGGGGTATCGTTAGAATTCTTACATCATCCCGAGTAACATAGGCTATAATTATTATTTTTAAATTCAATATGGCGGCAGTATGGCTCAATATACAAATGCGAAAAAATATATATGTATTTTACAATATGGGTATCAAATTAAAAGTCTTGATAAGTACATTCCAAAAATAGATAATTTATCGGCAAAATAATTAAAATAAAAAAAACAGGACTGCCCTGCCAAAAAAGAACTAAAATGTCAAAAAAAAGAGATACCTAATTGTCATTGCAGTCAGGAGACCTCTAGTGTTCCACAGAACGGTCCCCCGACTGCAAATTAAATATAAACTAGAAAATCAATTGCTTCTCACAATTTACGCTCACACGTACACATTATATTTTATTTTCTCGAAAATTGCAAAATTCAATGAAGTTTTAATTACTTCCGCAAGAACGCTTTTTTGTCATGGTGCAGTTCACGTACAGAGCCACCAACTTATCTGTGAACTGAATGGTGGCGTGAATGTTCCAGTTAATCGATAAGTAGACCAATCAAAGAACAGAAAAATACAGAAAATGTGAACCTCATTCGTGGGGGCTGTACTTCCTTTTTTTGCCACTTCACAGATAAGGACCCTTATTCACTATGACCACAGAATCCATACAAATATATAAAAGTGAAACGTTGTTTGTTTGTTTGTTTGTTTGTTTGTTTGTTTGTTTGGGGAGCTTTTACGCGATAACGGCTGGACGGATTTGGATGATATGTGGAATGGAGATAGCTTATTATACCATGGAATAAAACATAGACTGCTTTTTATCCAGGAAAATTGTAAGTTTCCACGGGAAATCTGGAAAATGTTGATTATTCGCTGTAAGTAACGTTTGCCATCACATAATGGTATATGTTTGTCATGGAAACAAAATAACAATTCTGTCAAAAAACATCAAGAGTGGTGCTATACCTACTTTTGCATTGGTTTTTAATATCCTAAAAGAACATAGGAAGCTTTTTTTCGCAATAAACAGTAGTCTGCGCGGACGAAGTTGCGGGCGCGTCTCGTTACGATATCTTCGTGGAATTGTTCGGTAGTGCCTGTGACATACACATGCAAGTAAACAACAAGGGGATGCTTGGTATACTCACGTACGTATTTGTATTATACTCTTTGGTTTATTCTGTTAACAGATCCTGTTTTCAAGAAGTGACGCAAAAATTATGTCACGAAGCCTACAGTCAATCATAGTGCGTTTGCGATCACGTGAGATGTTAGCAACTCTTTATTAAAATTTATAAATATATTTTTACTCAAAGTAGAAATAAATTGATATCTAATGAGACATACAGCAATCCTGGATATATATTTACCACAGTAACCTTTACCAAGCTTTACCAACTAAAAATCCTTTTTAAAGGAACTATGCCTAGGCAAAGTGAAATAAATTTGAGTGACAGTGTTGGTTGAATTGTTGATAAGAACTTTTAGTAAAAGCACAGAGTATCAAAAAATAAATATAAATTCTAATTAGAACAGAAGATTAATTCGATTCGTTTCTATACAGACGCAGACTTACGCAGCGGCCGCAGTCGTCTGCAGGTGCGACCGCAGGTTACTGTCTCACGGACACTGACCACGACCCCTCCTGTCTGCAGTCTACATTCACGCCAATATCGCTCTAGCAGGTATAACGTAAATTTTTGCAATTAGCGACTGCTATACGATTGTCATAAATAGCAGACTGAGTTATTTAACACGTGTCCCGCCTGGGCTTGTACTTGTGGTGGACGGCTGTACTATATAAGATAGGGAAACCAACGTCACCAGCAAATTACAAAAAAAATATTTGCTAAATCCAACTTTATTTATTGGGCAGTTTAACGATTAACTACCGTCAATACAACATAACATACATTCAAACCGTTCACATTTAAGTGTACACAGAATCTACAACTGAGCTGTTGCTTCAGGTTTCTTAGGGCATGTAACCGAAACTATAGGTACGTTAACAAAGTACATGAAGTTATACTTACTTTATTATAACTTTTTTTTTTTTTTTTAAGTTTACTCTACTATACTATTGCTACACTACTATACTGTTACTCCGCTCCGTTCTATTGCCATCACAAACTATGTCCGTTAGGTATAAGTACATTCATCTCTATGGTAACAAGACATAAGTTCATAAACAAAAAATAGCCTATGTCACTCTTGCGATGAAGACGAATTGATAGATATCACGTTTGTCAAAAGCGGACTAAGTTTGAACACATAACATTTCCTTTGCTTTGCCGTAGTCGGGTAAAAAAATAGCGTATGACCCTCTATAAATGAAGAAGAATCGATTGATATTTCGCTTGTCAAAATCGGACGAATAGGGGCGATGCTATGGTGGAACATCCAACATATATATACAACATACAAACATAGACTGTTAAATTCATTACCCTTCCCTTGCTTCGCCGTACTCGGGTAAAAATGATACTCTACTGAGAACATGCCTATTTATCTCACCTTCAGACACTTTTCAAGTAATTTAGAAATGAATGAACTAATTACATAGTTTGTAGAGGCAGACAGGCCCTGCAAATAACAGGCTTCGTCTGGTGTCATAAACATGAAACACTCCTCTTAAATAATAACTTAATTGCAATTGCAGCGCACTGAGCGCTGTCTAAAACTAATTAATTTAGGACACATTTCACAATGCATATTTCTTCAAGATCTTAATATAACTTCTACCCTTATAATAAGACATTTGTTCAAAAGTCTTTGACTTTTTAAGCGACTTCACAAAAGAAGACGGTTATATGTTCGATTGTATGTATGTTTTTTTATGTATTTCTCCGTAAATTGCGGACCAATTTTGTAAATGTTTTTTTTGTGTAAAAGGCTGATCACATATTCTCTCCAAGTGGTCCCATATAAATTATATCAAAATTGGTTCAGCAGTTTTTCGAGAATATATAGTTTTTTGAGTAAATCTATTCGATTTTGTGTTTTTATTGCCTTTATTTTATGTTTATCTCTAAGATTTTTAAACCTATTTAAATGTCTGTTTTTTATTCATAAGGGTAAACATTCTGTGTAGTCCCATATAAATTTCATAAAAATTGGTTCAGTAGTTTTATTAGAAAATCTATTTGTTTTATAGCTTATGTTCTCTAATATCTTGGGATTTCTGAACCGAATTAGACGATTGTTTTTACTTGAAAGACCTCTAGTGTGGGTACTGTATAAACTTCATCAAAATTGTTTTAGTAGCTTTAAACAAGCTTTAATTTAATTCACTGTGTTATTATGTTTGGGACTGGATTGCAAGCCAATTTTGAATAATTTAAGGATGTCCAAAGATGCTGAAGTTTTGCACATGGGTGTAGTTCTGATGACAATTAAAAAAAACTACAGTCGTAGTCGCAGTAGTAGTAGTCAAAGGAACTACACAATCAAATGATGGAATCCCTTCGAGTTTGGGCTCATTTGGTTTGTCTTGAAGAGATCTCTGGTTTTATGTGGTATCCAGGGTCTGATGATGGAGCCGGAAGGTAGTCACAGGTACTCAACAACAAAATGATGGAACCCTTTCGAGTTTTGGCTCATTTGGTTTGTCTTGGTGAGTTCTCTGATTTTATGTGGTATCCAGGATCTGATGATGGAGCCGCAAGGTAGTCACAAGTACTCAAAAACAAAATGATGAAACCCTTTCAAGTTTGGGCTCATTTGGTTTGCCTTGATGAGTTCTCTAGTTTTATGTGGTATCCAGGGTCTAATGATGGAGCTGGAAGGTAGTCACAGGAACTCAACAATGAAATGATGGAACCCGTTCGAGTTTGGGCTCATTTGGTTTGTCTTGATGAGTTATCTGGTGTTATGTAGTATCCAGGGTCTGATGATGGAGCCGAAAGGTAGTCACATGAACTTAACAACAAAATGATGCAACTCCTTCGAGTTCGGGCTTACTTGGTTTGTTTTGATGAGTTTTCTGGTTTTATGTGGTATCCAGGGTCTGATGATGCAGCCGGAAGGTAGTCATAGGAACTCAACAATCAAATAATGGAACCCCTTCAAGTTTGGCTTCATTGGGTTTGTCTTCATAAGTTCTCTGCTCTAATGAAGTATCGAGGGTCTGATAATGGAGATGGAGTCATAGGAACCCATTACCCAACCATCAAATGATGAAACCCCTTTATGTTTAGGCTTATTTGATTGGTCTCGATCGATCTCGAGTCCTCAGGTCTTAAGTGGTAGTGGCGGCGTCTCATAAAAGATTGCTTTAAATGAAGTCGATTAAAAAGGACACATACATCATTACAGCATTTACAACTTATAAATCCATTTTTTTTGGTGATATGTTTCCTCATATCTATGAGATGTGTAACCATTTTTTTAAAGAGTTCCGTTTCATTCCAGTGAAATCACAGATAATTTTCGTCAAAACTAATTCAGTTGTTATATATCTAGGTTTATTATTCATCCTTGGTTTTAATTTACCAACGTTTTGAGTCTAAAATGAGTGAGTGTCTACTATTTTCTTTGGCATATATTCTTTCCGATGTTTGGTTAGGCCACTCAAAATAAAAATATAAAATATTATTCCAAAAAAAAAAAAAGAGTTTATATTAAAAATGTAATTTTGTAAATAACCACTAAAAAGAATAAAATAATTACAATTGAGCCAGAACAGTATCACTTTTTCGAAATTACCAACTTAATAATAATGCAAAAATACAACATAAGATAAGAAAGAGTTTTTTAAAGGCGGTGCCAAACTGAGTCATAATTATTAATATGGTTGAGTTTATTCAAAAAGAGTGAAGTTTGAGTGAGTTTTAATTTACCAACGTTTTGAGTCTAAAATGAGTGAGTGTCTACTTTTTTCTTTGGCATATATTCTTTCCCATGTTTGGTTAGGCCACTCAAAATAAAAATATTAAATATTATTCCAAAAATAAAAAAAGAGTTTATATTAAAAATGTAATTTTGTAAACAACCACTAAAAAGAATAAAATAATTACAATTGAGCCAGAATAGTATCACTTTTTCGAAATTACCAACTTAATAATGCAAAAATACAACATAAGATAAGAAAGAGTTTTTTAAAGGCGGTGCCAAACTGAGTCATAATTATTAATATGGTTGAGTTTATTCAAAAAGAGTGAAGGAGCTTACTAAGGCGTCAGGGAGAGATAACCTTGGCGCCACACAAGATTCAGGAAAGAGATAGGTGGTGCGAGAGCCTTTCCGAGAGCGGTAAGGATCGAGGATATAATCAGCGATGAATCTGGTGAGTCCTTACCATAATATTTATAGCAATAGCGAATGCTAAGTAAAACTCTGGAGGCACGGGGTGGCTATAGGGGAGGTTGAAGGCCACTGGGGGGAAACCACCAAATTATCCACTGAACCAACTTCAAACTGCTCCGAGTCTTATTGATAGGAAATAAAGAAGAGTAGATAGACTTTCAGGGGATTTTAATCCCAATATTTAAAATGAACAAAATAAAAATATGTAGCTTACTTCCGCCAAAACTGTAAGTCAGACAAATGATAAATGGTAAAATTAACACAAGTAAAACCCCACGCTAAACAAAACCCAACCCCAGATTGAACTAATGAAAAAAAAAACTTATATACAAATAATATATATAAATATATATACACAATAAAAAACCCCCCAAGCTAAACAAACCCTACCCAAATACAAGTATCGAAACACTTATATATTCATATACATATAATATAAAAAACACAATAAAAAACATATACCTCGATCCAAATACCAAACGTCTGACATCAATACGACACGTGTTTCGCCTCTGCACGAGGCATCTTCGGGTGATGTTGACTCGTCGAATGCTGGACTGAGAGTGCCTGAGCAATGGTGACAAATTCCCTTATATAGGCCACGCGCCTGAGCTAGTGCGACCGCACTGCTGCATCGCCGTGAACCAGTTTGAGCCAGAATGAATCGCTATGAATCCGCAAGGTCATGCCACTATTGCACCATATTTACGATTACGTCATCGCCGCCTGTTACTTGTGACGCATTTCCAGTGAAAATACGCAACAAAGGTGATGAAACTAAGTTGGTTTGGTCGTTCAACAATGTATACCTATTATTGCAATGTCTTAAAATTTCTAATTGTTCCAATACACACAAACGGAAACCCTTGTCACAAACATGTAAAACATTATACGTATTATCACTCCGCAGAGAGGGACCGGACTCAATTAAATGTTTAGCGAAATGGGACTGCTCTGGATGACTATTCCTATACGCGGCCTTATGTTATTTAAACCTAGTTTCAAATTTGCGGCCAGTCTGACCCACATACACCCCGTCACACTCATCACAAACCAACTTGTAAACACCGGATTTTTTGTGGTTCTCCATCCGGTCCTTACCATTACAAAGATGACGCAGATTGTTATTGGTTCGAAACGCTACATGAACGTTGTTTTTCCTAAGCACGTTTGCGATTTTATCCGAAACTGGGCCCATGTATGACAAACTACCCACATATTTGTTGATTTTATCCCGTGGACCCGCAAAAAGTAATGATCGAACCCTATCTTGTAGTTTCCTTTTTATCAAATTATCTACCACTTCCTTATTGTACGTAACGTTTGAAATAGCAATTTGATAAATAATATGTAATTCATTATTATAATTCTCAGAAGACAAAGGAACTGTCAATAACCGGTGTACATAACTATGAAAGGCTGCTAATTTATGTTGAATGGGGTGATAAGACGAAGAAGGAATAGCAATATCCGTGTGTGTTGGTTTACGGTAAATAATATAATAATTAGTGAGAGAAGTAACTCCAAAGTTGATAATGTCTTCACCCGTATGTGGGAGGATCCAACCGCTTAACTGCGGCTCCCGGGTATCAGAAATGGCTCTAATTGATACAGATGTAAGATAAGACTAAAATAAGATTCAAGTCCTCTATCCTCTCAATAATTCTCATTAAGATAATATATGTGGCATGTAGAAAAACCTACAATTGAATCTAGGCACATGATAATATCGAGACATAGGTTTAACTTTACCACAGAGATTTCGACCCACCTTTGGCCATATAATTAAATAACTTAAATATAGGATTTTTATGATACCAAAGGTGTTCAAATATATAGGATTTAAAAGGCAAAAAAAAAACAAGAAGACGAAGGCTGGCGGGAGTTCGCTACGTATAGCTCCCGCCTTCGCCTTCTAACTTAACGCCGGCCAACTCGGGCTTCCGTTTAGTGCCTCCAACGGTGGATTATGTAACAATTTTACGATATGATCACTAATATTTGATCATTTCATGAAGTAGCCGTGCGTTTAGCTGTGCATATCGTCAAACGCTAATCATTCATTCATGTGGCCAATCCATTTCATGATGTCATCGATAATTTCATGTTTTTTTAATGATTTGTCCAACCATTTCATGAAATGAATAATTTTACGATATCGCCACGACATATATATTATTAATCATCTGTTGGAAGTCTTAGTATACTGACTAACTTATTGTTTCTATATTTTAATGCATATTATGTTATTGTTTATCGATAGTCTTCCTAAAATAAAATAAATAAATACTGCTGAACACATGTGTCTGCCTTAGACGATACAAACACTGACCTAATAAAATCTTTGGCCACAACGAGCCCTGCGATTGCTCACTATTTGACTCTCATAAGATTGTACTCGTATTGCTATAATAACGGCGCTTGGCAGGCTTCTTTATGATCGCATAATTGGTGGTAATAGCCATAGACATATATATTTAAATTCTATGGTAATACCCAGAATAAATAAAAGTATACACAGGAAAATGTTGAGCCATACATAATTGACTCGGAAGTGGTTGAAAGTGTTGTTACTGTATTTGTAACTATCTTTTTTTTATACGAGAACTAGCTTTCCCGCTCGCGACTTCGTCCGCGCGGGATACAGTTTATCGCTAAAAAAAGCATCCTATGTTTCGTCTAGGCTAGGATATTAAAAAAACAATGTAAAAGTAGGTCTAACATCAACGGTCTTGATGTTTTTTGACAGACTTATTATTTCGTTTCCATGGCAATCATTTCTTACAGAGAGTAATCAACATTTTCCAGTTTTCTCGCGGAAACTTACCATTTTCCGGGATAAAATCTCGGGTATCTTTTGTTTTATTCCAGGATATAAGCTATCTCTCAAATTTCATCAAAATTCGTCCAGGCTCTATTGCTTCAAAGCTCCCCAAACAAACAAACAAACAAATAAATAAAAAATGACAACATTTCACTTTTATATATTGGTATGGATTATGCCCATTTCTAGTTTGTTACATTTGAAACCACATGCCATTTTGAACTTGACATTTGTGTCACACTTTGACACCCCCGGAATAAATAATCAAAAGTTTAAAAAGTGAAAATGCTAGTGAACAACACAAAGTATATTATGTGGTTGGCTTTGGGTAAGAAGATACCTACGGATTACTGTTAGACTACATGATCTTCATTGTATTGATCTGTGAATAATAATTATCAGCCTAAACTTGTCCACTGCTAATAGGCCTCTCCTATGCACGCCACTGAGCTCGGTATCCAGTTTCTGCCAGACGCTTTCCGCAGGTCGTCACTCCACCAGGCCACAAGGCGTCCTACACTACGCTTGCCTAAGCGCGGTCTCCACTCGAGAACTCGTCTAACCCAACGGTTATCGGTTCTTCGGGAAATGTCACCAACCCACTACCAATTCAGCTTGCTGTAAATAATAATGATATATTTCAACATACTTTTAGCGAACATTCATCTGGTTGCATCCACAAACTAAATAGGAGATACGGGTATTGCATCAGATAGTAGACAGCCAGCAGACAGCTATTATTTCAGCGCACTAGTTCCTAATGGTATTTTTAACCTACGTCATGTGTTTACATCATCTTTTAAGTATGACACACACTTGACATATTAGTTAACATCATCATCGTCATCATCATTATCATCATCATCATCATCATCATCATCATGTCAGCCTTTAGAAGTCCACTGCTGAACATAGGCCTCCCTCAAAGAGCGCCATGACGAGCGATCTTGTGCCACCTCCATCCACCGACTTCCTGCGATGGCTACAATGTCGTCAGTCTATCGTGTGGGGGGTCTCCCCACACTTCGCTTGCTTGTTCGTGGTCGCCATTCGAGAACCTTTATTCCACAGCGGTTGTCGGTTCTGCGAACTATATGGCCTGCCCATTGCCACTTCAACTTGCAAACTCTGAGAGCTATGTCGGTAACCTTCGTTCTTCTACGGATTTCCTCATTTCTGATTCTACCACGTAGTGAAAAACCGAGCATAGCTCTTTCCATTGCTCGCTGCGCAACTCTGAGCTTTTGTATGAGACCAATAGTTAGCGACCACGTCTCAGTGCCGTATGTCATCACTGGCAACACGCACTGATTATAAACTTTCGTCTTAAGGCTCTGCGGTATCTGCGACGAGAAGATATGGCGTAATTTCCCGAACGCTGCCCATCCGAGTTGGATTCGTCGGTTGACCTCTTTGTCGAAGTTGGATCTACCCAGTTGGATCGTCTGACCCAAGTAGACATAGTGATCAACAGCTTCGTTAATATCGTTTTCAACATAAACCGGCATGGGTACGACATGGGCATTTGACATGTTCATTTTAAGACCCACCTGTTGGGAAACAATATTGAGGTCACTGAGCATTATGCTTAGGTCTTCCAGAGTTTCAGCCATGATGACTATATCATCAGCAAAACGAAGGAAGTGTTAACATCAATGGCGAATGTATTCGCCATTAATGTTAACACCAAATCCGTTCCAGTTATTTGAGTTAGTTTCAATTAACTCCGAATATAATTCCAAACTAATACATATTTTTTAGATGAATAATCCAGGGTCTCTAACTTAACCCTATTAAGGTTTAGCTCCTGCTCTAAATCCCTTATATTCCTGAGGTCTGTCTCATATGTCTTGATCATGGATAAAGGAACCAACGGTGCGCTGTAGATGATCACGCTGATCTCTCATATCTTCGTACGCAATATCTAACTCAGACAATTGATTTTTCAATGTTGTGTTCTTGTTCAGCATGTCATACAATTCTGCCTCTCTCTGACCTTCTAGCCTGTTGTTGCACTCTTTGGAGGCTTTGAGCTCCACCAACGCCTTCTGCAGCTTGGCTACTAGGTCACACGCTTTGCGAGTCAACATTGTTTGTAGGTCAACTAACTCCGATCTGAAAGGAACAGAAGAGCACCTTAATTTCAAGCTTGGATAGATTTGACTACCTATTAGTGACTTACTTCAATGATGATACCGGCTCTATATTTTTACTTAATAAAAAAGTAGAAAAATAACATGATTTTTGCTGTTATTGAGGTGTAAGTATTAGCTAATTTATATCTCTAATAACATATCTTAATTGTAAGATCAATATCTTTTTCCACTTTTATAGGTCTCGTTAGAGGATACTATTGAAGAAACTAAATTTTACTAAACTCCTTGTAAAAAAGCGTTGTAGGTAAATAAACCGACTATTACACGTACGATATAAAGCTATGATACTAGTGTCTACTTATTGGAAAAACATCTAGTAAAACAGTCACAATTTGTCCAAAATTTAACCTAATATATTAAAAAAATGCAACACTACTACACAATATGTACTAGATATACAGGGAGTAACAGAATAGCCTTATAAGTAGACTACAGGTTTGTTTCGATCAAGCATGTAAATGTGTTTACGTGTACAAATGTTTGAATGCATAGTATATGCACCCCGTCCCTCACAACTATAACAAATCCTCTCCATCCAAAGGTTGCCTGGAAGAGATCGCTTTTAGCGATAAGGCCGCCCATTGTACACTTCTTCTGCTATTGTTCCTTTATTTTTTGTTGATTTTGTTTGTGGTGTGTGCAATAAAGAATTTATCTATCTATCTATCTATCTATATAAAATAGCCCACAAAAAAATAATTGCTACAACCCTAAATGTTTGTTTACTTATCTATGTGGTGACCTGTACTAAAGGTTTTTCAAACCTATCTCAGGAACCAGCTTTTCACAATGGTAGGTTTATTTTGTTACTCCTGTTTGATCGCAATTAATATGTAAGTAATAACTTTTATGAGGAAAAGAAATAAATATTTGATTTATTACGTCGCACAAAAATGATGTACATACATCTACGAGTACAGGTTGCTAGGCCTCTCCTCGCTTATAAATACTTGGTGGAAAGAGTACGTTGAGTCGAGACCTTAAAAACTAATCACAAATAACATTATGATCACTTCTTACAAAATATTACTCGAAATTACTATTAGTACATAGTCTCTGACGTGCAAATTTTCACTTCTGATATTCTACTGACTACTGCGCAATAGACTCCCGATACGCGAAGTTTGTCAATCAAACTTGATAACACACAAATTCAAGGTCAAAGTTCGGTGCCAGTAACTTATCTGTTCAGTTGACAAAAAAAGGAACTAATGAGGCCACATACTTCACTGTCAATATTTTGTCACTATCGTAAGGGTAGTGGCGCCTAACTCGACTGAACAGATAAGTTGGTGTCACTTTATTGTTATTTTCCAGCTGACCTAATATTTAGTATTATTATTTCTTATGTGCTACTAGGGTTTGAAGAACACTGTTCCTGCAATGATCTTTAAAAGTAAATTCATGAATAAAAAACTTTAAAATATCAAAAGTCGTTGAACTAACGTTATTCGGCATAACGCATGGAATACCCTACCCCGGTACTTAATAGTTAATAATATTACATTCTGTATAGAATATAGAACACAGAACCCGTTAAATAAATATTACTAAGACCTAAACCTGATTCTAGTATAGTATACAGAATGTAGTTTATAGAACCCGTTAGCTACTAAGACCTAAAGGTATGATTCTAGTATCGCCGGGGTAGACGCCGGCCGACAATCTCAAATTCAATGCTCAACAGTTTTTTGATCAGGACTATAGCCCTGATCACTGAAAACACTAATGCACTATTACTTATAACTATCTAATTAATAATACGTGATCTAAATAATAATTTGGAATTAATTACACATGGCTGTTTTTAGACGTCATGGATGTATTATTCGAATCTATGGATGTTTACTCATAATACAGGGTATTCTACTAGATAGACTAGATAATTGGTGTGAGTTTTCCCGAATATTTTACAACTAGTTATATGTAAAAAAAACCCTTTCAGTCCAAGCTTCTTGTTCCCTTCTTTAAACTTTATCATTTAATTAACAGCCAGAATATGTTCTAAAAAATTGTAATCAAATTCCACAAAAACTTCCAAGCCCGAATACAAATCCTGCTTACGAGGCTGTCAACTTTATTTTAACGTAGATTTTAACACACAAAAAGCTAAATTATGAATAATAACAGTCGTTAACGTTTCTGGAAGCATCTTTGAAACTCTAAATGTTATGGACCCAATTTATTCAGGCGTAACAAAGACATAGCCTACATTAACGTAGCCAAGTTTTCTCCGTTGTGAAAAGTCTAAATAAAAACCTTTGTCCCTAATAACTTTTGCTGAGAAAGTCAAGAATATTATTTGGGGGACGGTATCAAACCGTTTCTAAATACTCAGCTTTTCCAACAAAATATAGGTAAAACTAACACGACTACGGTCGGGTAAAAGATAGCCTATGACACTCTTGCGATGAAGACGAATCGAATACCTCACTATAGATAGGACACATAACCCTCCATTTGCTTCGCTGCAGTCTGGTAAAAAATAAATGCCTATGGCCTATGCCTATGGCACTCTATAGCTGAAGACGAATCGATTGATACCTCGCTTGTCAAAATCGGACCAATAAGGGTGACGCTTTGGCGGAACATCCACATACTTACCCACATGCATAGACTGTTAAACTCAATACCCTTCCCTTGGTTTGCCGTTCTCGGGTAAATAAAATTCAGGTGCTAAGCAATGTAACCAAACTGTAATGTATGGGTTTTATACCAAAATGCCGTAATTGTATTATGTATTAGTAAACAGCAGAGCGAATGAAATGATTTCCTCTGAACAGTTCACCACAATCCATCCAACGATTCACATGTTCACATCACATCATTAGCAGAAGGACGTCCACGGCTGGACCCAGGCCTCCTCCATAATCAGCACGCTTCGCAAGCGACTTGGCAAATGCTGCCCATTTCTTGAATTCTTCATGCTGGTTCCGCGGGGTGAGAAGAGGTGCACCTGTTATAATTCTGGGCGACACGGGATCCTTCGTTAGTTAATTTTTGAGATATTTTTGGGTGTTTTTTATTAAATAACAAGACCTTAGTTCAAAAACTAAAACTAATAACTTTTTTACCCGACTACGACATTTGTATGAAATAGTCATAGTGAATATTTACGGAGTTAATTAATAATGTTAATTTATTTGAGTAAAAACGAAACAATGTCTACCTATACTCGTCATAAAGCTAAATCAAAATATAGAAATCGTATACGGGTGGAAAGAGCTTATCAAAAGCAATCCAGTGACACATACCGATAAAACACCATAATGTGACAGAGTGAAGCGATAAAATACACGGCCGTGTCCACGATACAGCCACACCCCGATTTTTGGGTCTTAAATCTCGAACATTTAAGTACCACCATGTATTAAAAAAGCAATAGTGCGCTTTGTAAGACCAACAGTTTTTAATTAGTGTCTTCGTTGTACACAATGCGGATAAGCCGTTGCTGTGCTTAGATATTTTTTTTAAACAGTAAATCCATTAGCAGAGGGAAAATAACGTCGTAAAATTCCATAAGAAAGTCTAAAGAAAGGTAATAAGACAGTTCACGTCCGCGAAGAGCCATTCCAGAACTTTTTCGCATTCGTTCAGCCTTCATTTTATATTCCTAATGGACTCACCTGCGGCGGCGACTGCGCGTAATGCCTAGAAATTATGAATATTTCTTGGCCTACATTTTAACTGAGTGAATTAAAGTGCTCATTCTGCCCTGTTTACGGCGGCTGACGAAAGATGGGTTTGAAGATGGTTTTACTTTTCTGGACTTGCTCTTGGGAAAGCTAAATGCGGGCTGTACTGCCGAAGCTCTGGTAGAGTCAGTTTTTAAAGTTTCGTTGTTAAAAAGGGAATTTTATGATTTTGGTATGTCTGTTGTAAATTGTAAAGGGATAAAATTTGAAATTTTTAAAAATTGAACTTTTTAAACATACGCAAATTAAATAATAATTTATGTTTATGTGACTGAAACGACACAAATTAATATAAAAAACGAAGAGGTTAGACACGGGATGGTGCGGGTTCGAACCCCGTCCGTGATTCAAACTTTTCGTTTAGTTTTTTTTAGATATATTCTCGCTAAACAGGCCTTAATGCTAAAATCATATAAAAAATAGTATTTTGATATTAAGTTGTGCGCGAAAACACCCATTTTTTTTAGTCTTATTTTCTTAAAATATTCGTAACCGCCACATAAATAATAATTTAGGGTGAATTTCATACTCTGACGCCATCCCATTGCTTACAGCTTTGCAGTTTAGTATTAATTTTCTTTTTTGGCTTTATTTTGTGTTCCGCACGCGACATCACATTTTCTTCCAATTTCAAGTTTCATCTATGTGGATTGTCGTGACTTTAATGTTTGCTTTTTGTGATTTTATTACTTAGCTTTCCACCACCGCTTAAAAACTTTCATTTTGAACTTTGCATTGTTTAAATTAAAAATAAACATTCGACACCCACAGTGTTTACTTTTCAAATGAAAGACTACGTTCGCATGCACGCACAAACACAGTAAAATGGAACAAAAACATTATGGAACAACAGCAAGAATAATAAATACCTATTTCAAACCAAACTTATACCTAGCTAACTAAACATCTTTACAGCCTTTTAAATTTTACAAAAATTTACACGCAATTTTAACCTCTAGTCAAGCCGAAAATTCTTTGAACTTTTTCTTTAATTTTTGAAAGTCATTGTGTCAGATTTTAAGACCGAATTTTCTCTGAACTCGCAGAAGAGTGAAATCTTTGCCAGAAACTGGATGCTCGGTAAAGTATTACTTATGTTTCAGCTAAAACCATCCTCGGGCACTGGCTGGGAATTTTCATGAGCACTCACATGTAACGAGCTGCGTAAATACTCGGAATAGTGCTGGGATTACAGCACGGGATGTGAAGTTACGGACACGTCTGAAGCTTGCTTCAGGACTTAGGAGTTACAAGCGCACACTCGGGTGCTCGGCTTTCACGCGCGTTTCATGTGTCGACATTACGGGTTGAAAATGAAAATGAAATTAAAGAAAATGTATAAAATGTGATATATAGTAGGAAAAGTAAAGCTTTGAATTAAAAAGTGTCTAGACATTTTCTTAATCATAATAAGCTCTTTATCTTTCTATATCTTTGATATAATTTAATAATGGGGTTTCTTTCCAATCAATGTTTTAAGCATAAAGTAGTGTTACCGTTGATATTATTTTATATCGAGTGAATTCATACTAAACATGTTTCTGCGTTTACATAGTACGAGGTAATATGTAAAAAATTCTGGGTTAATTATAAAACAAGATACAGACGTTCAAAAATGATCGAAAATTGCTAAAAGGGCTAGAACCGGACCTTAACTTGTCCTCCGAAGTATGCAACAATGGCAGATCCGCAATAAGTTATTAAAGCTAGGATCAAACCCGGCGTCGTTGGATTATAAGGCGCACATATTAGCTCTCGGCCACCATCATGAAACATAATAGAATGCAAAGATAAAGATAAATGACACGACTCTACCTACCTATCAAAGTGCAGTGATACAGTGTATGGCAAAATAATGGGGCATTAATTTTTTTCCTTTTCCTTTGTAGTTAGAAGATTTTGTTCACAGGAAACATTAAAAAAAATGAACTAAAACGTTATATTTAAAAAATAATACAGCTTGATTAAAAAATATTTTGTTAACTTAATACCTGTAATGCTTATTCTATTACCTATCAGCGTTTCAGTATAATATTATTATTATTTTTAATTTTTCCTACTTTTCCTAATTCTAATCATACGTTTTCTTCACGAATATTTACTTCTTATTGATTAAGATACCGTAAACAGGTTCAAAGCGACAACAGGTGATTATTTTTATATGTTGTAGCTCAAACTATTCGTCATATACCGTAAAACCAGCTCAATCAGTTATTCAATTAGATCCGTAACTGGTTACAGCCATCACTAAAGACTAGCAGGTCCGTAATAGGAGTATGTTCGTACTCGGAGCTTTCATTTTGAGCACCCATTTTAGGGATCCGTCTAACAAATTATACGATAGAGTTACGTTATTATTCATTAGGTTTAGTGGGATACCTATATCACGACATCATGATACGTAGCTTCAAAGAAAAAAAATATAGTTGATAGTTATCAATAGAACCTAAAAGGTTTTCTGTTCAAGACATAATTGATAACTAACAAGATATAATCGAAAGTGCTAAAAAACTAGACTGCGAACAAAACTAAAACAAGGAAAAAAAAAGAGAATGGTTGCTAATCTACTTTAAGTCGTTATAGATCCTAAATGGTAATTCAAAATGAAAAATGATAAGAGAAACCTAAGATAATTTTCAAATACCTGTTCATATGATACCCCACTTAAACATAGTTCGTCGACTTTTTTCATTTTCATAATATGGCGTCCGATTGTCGCCATATTGACTTTTTATTGCTGTCGTAACAGCTGCAAGATAAAGAAAAATCGATTGACGTAGGAATCATCAAAATTGGCCCACGCGTTTGGTCTCTAGAGCGCCAAACAGGAACAGACATACAAAATTATATAGGCTGATAAACACATTTTGGTACTTTGCGTTGCGCAGTCTAGCAAAAAATACACCCGCTCATCAGGTGAAATAACGAGGACTCATTAAGTTCCTGAAATATCTACCAGTGGGGATTTCGATAAAAAGCAAAAAAATACCTTTAAATCTCCACTGGCACAAGATCGCTCGTCATGGCGATCTTTGGGGGAGGCATATGTTCAGGATTGGACTTCTATAGGCTGAAATGATGATGTTGATAGTGAGTCCAAACTCATTCATTTTGCTATAGTAGCCATTCAGGGGTACCGATACCTACCTACCAACTTCATCATTAGACCAGCTCGGTGGTACATTATTAATAGAATAACATATTCGGGACAACTCCACACCAATTACCTATCTCCAAACTAGGATACCCTGTATTATGGGCACTAGATAACGGATAAACATACTTAAATACTAATATAATATTGGTATTTAAGTATGACTCGGACACAAACATTTCTGCTCATCACACAAATGATTGCACCTAGCAGGGTTCGAACGCGCGACCTTTTGATTTCGTACTAGGGTCTCTCCACTAGACCAACCGGTCGTCAATTACATTTACACACGTTAATTTTTGTACGTTTCATTGTATTTTCATCGGAATTACGTATATTTGCAAAGTTTCAAATGCATACGAATGCATGGGTGAAATTTTTATTCTTAGTTTTCTTTTCTTTTCGTAAATGTTCCACACAGATCGACCAAGCGTGTTACATATTAATGTATCTATAAACCTATTTGTGACGATATATTTGTGAAGTGCCACCAAGTCTCACATACATTGGTGGATGCCACGAGGAGAGTCTGAAAAACACACTAAACCAGTCAACTTGACAGTCACTTATTTGTTGTTTGCTTTATCGTTAGGCGATTCAACTGGTTGCCGCGAGTCTTATTAAAGTTGTACCTTTATTTTATAACTAAATGATAAGAAAATACCTACATAAATTGAAGGGACAGGTACTTACGACATCTCTCATCTCGCCGCTCATCATCATCATCAGCTTATATTTGTCCATTGCTGGACTCTCCTAACACACGCCATCGAGCTTGATCTTCAGCTCTCCTCATCCGTTTTTTTTTCCAGACACTTTTCGCAGGTCCTGGCTACAGGGCATCTTACACCACCTAAACGTGGTCTCCACTCGTGAACTCGTCTACCCCAACGGTTATCGGTTCTTCGATAAATGTTACCAGCCCACTGCCATTTTAGCTTGCTTATCCTTAGAGCCCTTTTATCAAAAAATAGAAAAGTAGGTGAGAGTGGGTCTACCTCAAAACGTTTTAAAACCATTATCAGAACCCAAGACCGTGAACTTAACTTACACTTAGCAAACTTTTTACTACCCTCTGTAGTAAACAATAGGTACGTTTTTAAATTCTCCGCTCCTTAATTAGTTTTAAGTACTAACCTTTGAGCGGCTTTCAAGACGTCTTCATTCAAGGATTAAGAAAACTTTTAAGTTGTAATTAAACATGGAATACCTAACATCTAAGAAAATTATTTGCGAATGGGTAGTAAATTGAGAGCCACTTATTTTTATGAAGAGCTGCAATAACCACAAAAAAAAATAAGTGCAAATTTAGCCTAACACATTCAGTGGTCTTTACATAAATACTTTAATTAAAAAATGTGGCTTATTCATTAGGTTAGTCCACCTTGTCCTATACTATTAGTTCTCCAATGAAAAAAATTGTCAAAAATCCAATTAGTTCTACTGATCAGATTGTAAGTACTTAAACCGCACAATTAAATTGTCTATTACTAAGTAGAATATTGTTTTTGATAAAGTGAAAACAGCAAAAAAAAAACAGAAGCCAAAGTCAAAGAATTTATTGTAAATAAGTAAAAATAATAGCACTTTAACAAGTCAAAATTAACATCTTATGGACAATACATAAAATATTATAAAAATATCACATCAATAAAAAATAGGTAAACTAAGGTAACTGCTTTGAGTTCGAAAAGGAAATTTCCCTTTCATGTGCCAACAGAGTTAAATCTCACACTGGAAAAGGAAACACCCTTCTGACTCTACCGGTGCTTCGGAAATACGCCGCACTGGTAGACCACAGAGTTTTAGGCAGTTAAACAACCCCTGAAATAGTCTTTAAGTATGTGTGGACAGTGAAAAAAAGGTAGTATCCATTGTGTTATTGCAGGATCTAATTACCTGGTAAATGGTAAAATTTGGTATACTGGTGACAAACACATATTTTTGCATTTCTAATTAGATAAGAGTGATGATTATCCCGTGACTCGAAGCAAGGTTCACCCCCCAGGTTCATACAATAACAAGTTATCCAATAATATCTCACGTACAAAACAACTTCGAGCGACAAACGTTCGCCTTAGATTAAACGTAATAGAGACATTACCTTCTACTGTTATTTATTCTGTGACATTATGACGTGGACGTAGTCAGGTTTTGAAAAGGAGGTCACCGAAGATAGTGGAGTTTGTAAAAAAATATATACTGCATTTTTTCTTATTATTTAAGATAATATTATGATAAGATTTCTTGCTTGCCTCACTGTTAATAAAAGTCTCCAATCTATCTACCTATCTATACTGCTATTGTTATAATAATACAGTAAGGACAAAAAGCCTGTATAAAAAAAATGATAATTTAAAAAAATGATCATATATACATCATTTTTAAATGGTGTTTGTCTGTTTGTTTGTTCATGCATTACGTAAAAACTACGGGGCTGATTGCGATGCGGTGATTTTACTGATGGATAGCTTAGGGCTTAACTTAAAGAATTGTATACTTGGTATCTCAATCCGATGAGTAGAAGCTAAGCAATCGAGAAAAATTATCTGAAGGCTTTACAAATTTTGATGAAATGTAGTAAGTATATTGTATTTTGTAGGTACTTTTGGTTCTGAAATATCACATGGGCTACTTTTAACCCAGATAAATGACCACGCGGACCATAGCCACGGGCACAGTTAGTACGAAAATAAAAAAAAAACAAGATACTTCTGTGTCCACAAATGCTCCCGTGGTTACAAAAATGATATCATCTACATCAATGTATAAAAGTGAAACGTTGTCTGTTTGTTTGTTTGTTTGGGGAGCTTTCACGCCAAAACGGCTGATCTGATTTTTATGAAACTTTGTAAAATATAGAACCAGCGTTAGATACTTTTTATCCCGGAAAATGGTTAGTTTCCACGGGAAAACTGGAAAATGTCGATTACTCGCTGTAAGGAACGGTTGCCATGGAAACGAAATAAAAACAATTCTGTCAAAAAGCATAATTGGCGTTGGTCCTATACTTTTGCATTGGTTTTTAATATCCTAGAAAAACATAGGATGCTTATTTTCGTGATAAACTTTAGTCCGCGCGGATGAAGTCGCAGGCGAAAGCTATTACATGATAAGATGGTAATGTAGATTAAATTCTTTAATTTTCCTGCCTTTTCAAAGTAGGAATTTTGTTACCATGTTTTGAAGAAACGAATCCACAACTGAAGAATCTGGAGGTCCCTAAATTTTACCAAAGCACTGTGCTATTTTTAGTCATCTAAACGTTTTTTCTGTTTTCCTAATGTCGGTTTTTAACCATTTGCACCCTCAGTTCCCCTATTACTATTAGTTCTCCAATGAAAAAAATTGTCAAAAATCCAATTAGTTCTACTGATCAGATTGTAAGTACTTAAACCGCACAATTAAATTGTCTATTACTAAGTAGAATATTGTTTTTGATAAAGTGAAAACAGCAAAAAAAAACAGAAGCCAAAGTCAAAGAATTTATTGTAAATAAGTAAAAATAATAGCACTTTAACAAGTCAAAATTAACATCTTATGGACAATACATAAAATATTATAAAAATATCACATCAATAAAAAATAGGTAAACTAAGGTAACTGCTTTGAGTTCGAAAAGGAAATTTCCCTTTCATGTGCCAACAGAGTTAAATCTCACACTGGAAAAGGAAACACCCTTCTGACTCTACCGGTGCTTCGGAAATACGCCGCACTGGTAGACCACAGAGTTTTAGGCAGTTAAACAACCCCTGAAATAGTCTTTAAGTATGTGTGGACAGTGAAAAAAAGGTAGTATCCATTGTGTTATTGCAGGATCTAATTACCTGGTAAATGGTAAAATTTGGTATACTGGTGACAAACACATATTTTTGCATTTCTAATTAGATAAGAGTGATGATTATCCCGTGACTCGAAGCAAGGTTCACCCCCCAGGTTCATACAATAACAAGTTATCCAATAATATCTCACGTACAAAACAACTTCGAGCGACAAACGTTCGCCTTAGATTAAACGTAATAGAGACATTACCTTCTACTGTTATTTATTCTGTGACATTATGACGTGGACGTAGTCAGGTTTTGAAAAGGAGGTCACCGAAGATAGTGGAGTTTGTAAAAAAATATATACTGCATTTTTTCTTATTATTTAAGATAATATTATGATAAGATTTCTTGCTTGCCTCACTGTTAATAAAAGTCTCCAATCTATCTACCTATCTATACTGCTATTGTTATAATAATACAGTAAGGACAAAAAGCCTGTATAAAAAAAATGATAATTTAAAAAAATGATCATATATACATCATTTTTAAATGGTGTTTGTCTGTTTGTTTGTTCATGCATTACGTAAAAACTACGGGGCTGATTGCGATGCGGTGATTTTACTGATGGATAGCTTAGGGCTTAACTTAAAGAATTGTATACTTGGTATCTCAATCCGATGAGTAGAAGCTAAGCAATCGAGAAAAATTATCTGAAGGCTTTACAAATTTTGATGAAATGTAGTAAGTATATTGTATTTTGTAGGTACTTTTGGTTCTGAAATATCACATGGGCTACTTTTAACCCAGATAAATGACCACGCGGACCATAGCCACGGGCACAGTTAGTACGAAAATAAAAAAAAACAAGATAGTTCTGTGTCCACAAATGCTCCCGTGGTTACAAAAATGATATCATCTACATCAATGTATAAAAGTGAAACGTTGTCTGTTTGTTTGTTTGTTTGGGGAGCTTTCACGCCAAAACGGCTGATCTGATTTTTATGAAACTTTGTAAAATATAGAACCAGCGTTAGATACTTTTTATCCCGGAAAATGGTTAGTTTCCACGGGAAAACTGGAAAATGTCGATTACTCGCTGTAAGGAACGGTTGCCATGGAAACGAAATAAAAACAATTCTGTCTAAAAGCATAATTGGCGTTGGTCCTATACTTTTGCATTGGTTTTTAATATCCTAGAAAAACATAGGATGCTTATTTTCGTGATAAACTTTAGTCCGCGCGGATGAAGTCGCAGGCGAAAGCTATTACATGATAAGATGGTAATGTAGATTAAATTCTTTAATTTTCCTGCCTTTTCAAAGTAGGAATTTTGTTACCATGTTTTGAAGAAACGAATCCACAACTGAAGAATCTGGAGGTCCCTAAATTTTACCAAAGCACTGTGCTATTTTTAGTCATCTAAACGTTTTTTCTGTTTTCCTAATGTCGGTTTTTAACCATTTGCACCCTCAGTTCCCCTCCCTTGATTACGTCCACGCATTAAGAGAAGATGAAACAAACGCAATTACAACTAACTCACTCTGAACGCTTTCAACTGTTTCAACTACTCTATAAACTTAAAACTCCTCGATTAAAAGCGAATCGAGTAATGAATGAAACAACAATACTTAATTACAGACCAAATTGAACAAGTTTCAACTGTAATTCGATGAGACTTCTTTAGAACGGGTTTTATTATTCTTTTTTCTGCCGTTTTGTTTTGTTTTTAACAGTTTTTGAAATAAAACTTCAGTGTTTTAAGTGTGGAAATGCCTAGCAGCTTGCCTTAAAGGCCTTATCTAAAAAGTTTTTCTGTGCGTCTTCAGTATCAATGAGGCCCTTTTTAATTTATCTTCATTGTAGAATTGTAGATGAATTAAAAAGGGCCTCATTATAGAATTGTATAGTACCTAATATACTTTAGATTCTACACGATTATAGAACCTTAAATGCACCATGTCTAAAGAATAACAATATTTCCAGGGCTCAGAATAATATGTAGACTTTTTGGAATTCGTCTGGAGGAAATTACGGAAGGAAACTACTTATATTAAATTGCGCGTACCAAGTGATTTAGAATAAAAAATAGATTTAAAATTAAAGTCGCATAATTAATCTGCACTGCCAAGAATAATACCTACCTTTTCAAAGTAAAATGTATTATGGGGAAATGTGATTGAATCCTCAAGTCATACCTACTATAAAAAAGTGTAAATATCTAATATATATATTTTTCTTGCCATACTCGATAGCCAAGGCTAATTCTACAAGCCAGTTGCTACCTATTGCAAGTATATGAGATGGACTACGAATTCGTATGTGACTGCTCTAAGTGGCTTGTGTATTGGCTAAACACAAAACCGTATACAAAAATCACACACTCATCAAAGGCGGTTTTCACGAAAAATGTGGAATAACACCCAAATTCTTCCACATGATTGAAAACATTGATCGCTACTTCCGTCGCCGCACCGCGCCCGGCATCATTTTTTATTTTTCTTCTAGAGAAATAAGGCCGGGCATCTTAAGATATTAAACTTGTTCGTATAATATATGCCACCCTCTGCGCCTATGCTATACTGGAGATTGAGACAGTTGTTAAGCTTTAAGCACGTCCCATTTGGTTTAACCACACACACACACACACACACACACACACACACACACAAAATCTTTTTTTACAATGGGACGTTGACACGTGCGCGCCTCGTTACTGTAACTATTTTGAACTACAAAATATTCAATCTAAATTCTATTCTCACTTACTTCCAGGGCAGCAACGCTTCTTGATTCACGGGCGTTTCCCTTTTTTTTAAGCATGTCAATAATAAAATACAATAATTTTAATTATTGTTGATAGATTCAGGTGTTACTTTGCGAAAATCCATATTTAAATAGAAATTATTAAAACAAAATGCTTATTTCCGCGAAACTGTTTTCAGACAAATGATAAATGGAAAAATAAAAATATAATTTATGAGAACTCACGCTAACCAACCCTTGCCAAAAATAAAGCCTTTTTTTATACATTACACACACAAAAAAAAAACATATACCTATAGCCAAATACCAACGTCTGACAGCAATACGATACGTATTTCGCACGAGGCATCCTCGGGAGATGTTGACTCGTCAAGTGCGGGACTGTTTTCTCTCAGTAATGCGCTCCTCACACCTAAGAAAAATCAGCTCGCTTACTCCTTGACATTCGCTAGTGATGTGGTACATCTGAACCTAATTAACAGGTGAAAAGCCTCTTAGCAATCGCTAGGTGTGCGAATTGAAAATAAATTTTAATATGTTGCAATATGGTATAATATTCCATGTGACTTATTTGGCTTGTTTTGCACTAAGTTTCTACATATTTTTGATAAATAGAAAAATAATTTTTATCTCGTGGTAATACAATTCATTGTCAATTATTTGATACCTCATTTAGTGAAATAAAATCTGAGAAATTTTTCGAAGCCACTTCTCTTTGCTGGGTTATGAGATTTTCCATTAAAAAAAAGATCTTATAACAGTACTTCAAAGCATATTTTTAATAGCACAAAAACATTATTATTCAGGACAGTAGTTAGCAATTCCTTTGATATACATTGTTTTTTTTTTTTGGTGTTATCCGTTCAATAAATTAATAGCACGAGGCCCGTAATGTTTATGTTAATTAATTGAAAATAGCGTCAGTTTAAACAAAATATATACATCACGAGACATCTAGAACTATTTTATGTGATTCATTATAGAAATGAAGCAATAAAAAGGGAAATATTTGCTAAATACTGACCTTAGTTTGCAAGGAAAAATCACAAAGATAAATAAATACTATACTATGGTAATACAGAATATTATCAATTGTTTAATACCATAAAAAGTAAAATCCAAATTGCAGAATTTTAGATCGATTTTCTAAGCCGCACTTACTGATATTTCCCATTAGAAAATATATCTTATTAATATATTATCAAAGCATATTTTTTAATAGCACAAAACTAGGTTGCACTTAGCAAAATGTCAAAGATACCACGTTTTTTTTCTTAAATCTTTTCAAGAAATTATTAGCACGAGGGGAGTAATGTTTAGGTTACATAATTCAAATTGACACCGATATTTTATAATCTACTGTTCCATTGCGCTATTAATATAAGTAGCTTGTGAAAGACATATAATAAACCGAGCAATGGAAAATGTGGAAAACTTACCTACTACCTTTTAAGTCATCAAGCTCCGCCTTCAAATATTTTGAATTGCCCTTACTAGCCGTGACGCTCCGCCTTTCTTATAGTTTTGAGCCAATCATACCAAATAAAACTTTATGGGCGGTCTTATTTGGTATAATTGGCTCAACGTTATCGACACATAAAAACAACACATGGAACATAAATCTTATAATATGGTTATACAGTTTATTATCGATCATTTCATACCAAATTAGGTGAAATCAAATTTTCGAAAATATTCGCATCCACTTTCTCAAATAAAATACCGTCATTTGTCATTCAAAAAAAAACTTATTACAGTACATTAAATCACAATTTTCAAATGGCATAAATAAATGGTTATTTTTAAATATTTTGCTAAGAAAACCTACAAAACCTTGCAGACGAACGGCACTTATTGATGTCAACTGCAACCAGCATCAGTTGGGGTGACGGCAATAGGATGTTAACTTATTTAAAGATAAACAATAATAAGCTACATATTCTTCTACACTAATCAACTTCTACACATATATTTTAAAGAGGAAAGATTTGATTGCTTGTATGTTTGTTTGTTGATTTAATGGAGAAACTCTAAATATCATAAACTTTATTTTAAAAATTCTTGCATTTACA
The DNA here is from genome assembly GCA_946251855.1 of Alsophila aescularia. NCBI lineage: Eukaryota > Metazoa > Arthropoda > Insecta > Lepidoptera > Geometridae > Alsophila > Alsophila aescularia. The sequence continues at coordinate 16,947,764 of OX276380.1, read as the reverse complement.
AAAAGCTTCATTACCAACGAGTAACATGGGCAATATTTCATTACTAAAAAAAATTTGAGATCCCTACGAAAATTGCAATAATGTAACTCAAGGTATCAAAAATATGCAAAAATGATGATTATTTGCTGTATAAGGAACATAATGACATGTTGCCGTGGAAAATAAATAATAACAAGTCTGTCAAGTACGTGAGTAGGCAGGTAGGTAGGTAGGTAGGTAGGTGTATTTCGTTCAAAATCACTACTGCAAATGATTTTGAATTACACTAATTGCTGGTTATTTTTAGAAATTACGACATATAAATGCTAAAAGTGAGAAAATGCCGCAGTGTGAGCACTTAACGTGTAAAGCAAGGGCGAGTCACTAGTAAACCTATAAACCAGAACCGTGATGTACCTGATGACAGACTTACTGACTGACAGACAACGCAGAGTCTAAACCGGTGGATCAGTATACTTTTATCCCGAAAAATAGTAAGTTTCTACGGGAAAAGTGAAAAATTTCGATTACTTGCTGTTAGGACCGGTTGCCATGGAAACAAAATAATAAAAAGTCTGTCAAAAAGCATACAGAGCGTTGGTGGCAAAGAGAATACAATACGTAGGTGGTTTACTTTTCCATTGTTTTTCAATATCCTAGATGAACACAGGATGCTTTTTTCGCGATAAATTGTAGCCCACGCAGACGACGTCGCGGGCGGGTCGCTAGTTTTAAAATATATCCAGACACGCGAAGAGTCCACGGTTTGCCTACCAACTTGCAGCTACTCTGTCGACGCCTTTGTGCCGTTCGTCAGAAAGAGCCCTGTGGCATCATGAAGGTCCAACCAAGTCGGACCATGTTTTCTTCACATTGCCACTGCCACTTACTTGGTGTCTAAAGATACTTGTACACTATCTTATTATTGTGTAATATTAGTTATTTTATCTAACAACATGTTATTATGGACTTTGTGTCGGACAAGATAGATATATAGATAATACTTTATTGTACACCAGTTTCCAAAATGTGAGCTTAGAAACATATCTACTTAAATGAAATAAGAAATCACATAGTGCAGTATTGGATCTACTTTTCTAGAGCAAATAGAATTCTGTTCAAAATTGAAACAGTGATATCACTTCAGATATCGTCACAAAAAAGAGCAGCGGGAAAAATGTTTTAACCAGTTCTATAAAATAATTGTTCAGTTGGTTTTGCCGTAACAGTTCCAATGTGTTCTTTTTAAATACCTCCTTAATTGTTATTTTGGAATGTTTCTATAAATATTCCTCAATCTTGCATTGCAGTAGTACCACATCACTGCTTAGCAAGGTGGTGCGGAATGAATTTTAAAGAGCTAATGTAAAGCCGGCTTTAGTCAGTCGCCTTCTGGCCTTGTTTTTTTATTTGACAATGGTTTAATTTTTGGGAAGGGTTTTTGGTTTTAGCGTGGGTTTTCATATACCAATATTAATTTTTATTTTTCGACTACTACAATGGGGGCCGATAGCCATAAGTCTTACAGTCTCCTTCATGGGGGCAGACGGTAGTATATCACTAAAACCGTGTCATTTTGTTCAAAATAGGCAAAAGCTTCCATACTGCATATATTAGTCTACTGCGCCTATTCCTTGTGGATAAGGCCATTTGTATTCACAAGGGAAGTACGCTGAATGCATTTGTTGTCCGCTGCAAGCCGAGCATTCGTGACGGATATTTCTGGCGAAATTTTTATAATATACGAAAATATTTATGTCGCTGTTTTCGTGGCCGGAATACGTGGCATACTTCTGTTTTCGGCCTTCTGGGTTTGTTGTCGCTGTGGATGATGTATTTGTAGCTTCGAAGTGATGTTATGCTGAGGCAAAAATAATGAAGCTTGTCTATCTAGAATGATGGATAGTTGTTTTTTTTTTAATCGACCTAAACCTGCCGCAACGTAACTCTTTATCTGTAATGAATTAACTAGATGTTTACTTAGGTACAGCAATTATATTTTAATTTAATAAAACCTATAGGTAGGTATACATTTTATCGGACATTTTTTATCTGTACTTTCTAATGCTCGAAATATCATAACAACTATGATACCGAAACTGAACTTGCTTTGTAAGGTAGTTTTTAAGTTGATATATTTTTTTAATTACCGACCTCATTGTATCCGTGTGTCTGTCTTTGAAATCATAGCTCCCAAACGAATGGACCGGTTTTGATGCGGTATTTTCTGTTGTTTGAAAACTGATGGTTCTTTGTCAATGGGAGGAGGGAGGCTGAGGATCGTAGCTGCCAAACGAATAGACCTATTTTGATGCTTTTTTTTTCTGTTTGAAAGCTGATGGGATCGGGATGGTTCTTAGCTATAATGGGTGGAAGGGGTCGAGGGTTATATATTTTTTATTTGTACTTGTTTAATTGTGTAATTAAAAACCACTCAAAATAAAATCGTAATTCATGTTTGGAGGAGGCGATATAAACAGTTACCGCGGACGCATGCTGAACTCTTTGATTTGGCCTCCGCGTTATAACTAACAATATAAATAACTTCCTTAAATCCCTGCCTGCTCTACATTTAAATAAATACTTGCAGAACATCTAATCCTTTTTTCCAGACCCCTCACCGCTAATAATGCCCGCTATGGCCCATTGCCTGGGACTCAACGCACGCGCATACTTATTCTGTTATCGTATCCACTGCTTTCGAAGGAGATTCTCTCTCGACTTTCTTGTCGTACTTCCTGACATCCAGTAATGCTAGAAAAATTACTGATTGAAAGGGTAAAGTGGGAATTTTACGTGTTGTGGATCCAAACCGGTTTGCCAGGTACTTCTGTTTCATTGAAAACTTGTTAGAACGACTAGGATTTGATTATTAGAAGTGGCTCTTTTCACAAATGTTGTTCGGTGTGCTGTCGTCATAAGGAAATCACAGACATATCGCATTCTAAACTAATTCGTGAAAAATACATATCAACATATTATCAGATTATAACAATTCGAATGTTTTCGTCGCACAAACATACATGCAAACGCCTCGGCCGAAGTTGATTTAGATACCTTGTTTGCTCGGTCAACTGTTTTGATTTTGGACATTATCAATTTTCCTGAAGGAGCACACGAAGCATCTCTAACACTTTAAACTACTAAAACGACAGGATTACGTAGTAGTTATCCTGTGCTAATAGCAACGATCTGCTTAGCATTGGAAGAGAAGATCCAGGTTCAATGGTGCGCTTTGGGAGAGGCCTATGTCCAACATTGGACTACTAAAGGCTGTTGATAATGATGAGTATGAATTGCAACAGCTACATTTTCCCTTCACATCGATATCGCAACCACTTCCAGAGTAGGGGCGCGGGACTAATGAGTTTTAACCCTTTCAATCACCTCCCTCTCATGTAAAAAAGATCAACCCTCTGAGCTCTCAGCTGATTAATTACTGACTTGCTATATCCACTCAAACCCCCTGGAAGTAGGTAGGTCAGTACCTTTTTTTAATGGGACATTGGATATTTTATTAACAGCTGTGTGCAGGATAAAAAGGAGGAAATATTATTTATTCATTTCTTAACAAGAAAATATTTACAACTAGTGCGTAGCCCAGGCTACGCACGGGTGAAATTAGAAAAAAATAGGTTAAAAATTTAGTTTCGACCTTTACTTTGCTTCGGGGGACGGCGGCGGCTCGCTTCGCTCGCTGCCTAAGCATGACGAGTGAGGTATCAATCGATTCGTCTTCATCGCAAGAGTGTCATAGCCAAATTTTACCAGACCATAGTCGGGTTTTAGTTTTTGAACTTATATTAAGACCAGCTAGTAGATAGCGATTGTTTCTATATTGTTTACATACTTATAGGAGGAAACTTTTGTATTCATGGAATTTCAGGACTAATTTAAAGGTAGGGCGAAATCGCACTAGATTTTTGTCATATAGTTTTAAATAATTTTTGAAGGAAGGTAACAACAACAGGTATATACAATATGCGAAAACTTTTAAATAGTGATTAGATATATTTTTAATTTTAAGCTAGTTTTATAATACACTGTAAGTTATCCAAATAAATAAAAATAAAATAAAAATATATTTCACATTGTTTGAAAAGCAAAGTAGTTAGTTTCTTCGACCAAAAATCGGTCTTCTCCCACAACAGTCGACAAGCAAACTTAATATCTTGTTTTAATTTGTAAGGGAGTTTGCAAGTCAGGTTACCCCAATCTTCGCATCCCAACTGAGCTTAGAGCTAATTCCCCAAAATCGATAGAAACAATTCACTTACGCCCTGTTGCCCAAACTTCCGTACCTAATCCCCACTTACCTTTGGGGTTAAACCAATGAAGTCATCAATTTGAATGAAATCCACACTAAGACCACGCATTGGCTGGTGAGAAGTTTGCGTAGCGTTCCAGCTTTCTACAATAACGGTATTCTTTAGCTTTTTTCCGAAATCCCCACTGGTGGGGACGTTCTGGTGGGGATTTCGGTAATAATCCTTCTCAATTCTATGATCAAACAAACAAAAGTTCAACAAGACAAATGACAATCGGTCATTAAGATTCTAAAGCGTTGTAAGTCCGACGCATTCTGGACAGTCAGACTGCATCATTATGGTCTAGTTGACTAATTCTGCTCCTTTCATCACAATGTTTAAGCCAAAGTAGCCCAATGGTTGAAACCTCAACAAGACAATGAAGAAAATATGTTGGAACTCTATGGCAGTATACTTCCGTAAGAAATAGCCGGCACTAATTTTGTGTCAATATTTAATTAAAACAAATAGACAGATAAGCTTGACTCCATAAAAAATACTGCACCTTATTTCGTGTCATCACTTACGTTATTATTTCAACAAAAACAATATTATGCCCCATGTCAGCATTAGTTTGAACATTGCCTTCGCCAAGTAATAACTTTCAATTCGTGTGACGCCTACGCTCTCGCACGCGTCATGCGCTCAAGCGCCTGATAAACCAACCATGCACCTTTAGCTCAGCGCACACTGTAAAGGGCGCCTTTACTTACCTTACTCTACCCCTCTAGCTAATCAGAGAAGTGCAAAGATTAAGTGATTCCTGGCTAACGTTTTTTAACACTCCTCTCAGCTTTTTTCATTTGATTGAGTGGGCTCCATTACAGTGATTTATTTTGTCGATAGCATCGATAACGGACTGTATTGACAGGACATCGTTAGCTACTTTAATTAAAACGTATTGAATAAAATGGTGAATAATAGCTGTGAAATTAAGCTGGTTGATTATTATGCTGATACTAAAGGCTGGTATAAGACGGTGGAAGGAAGAATTAGGCCTATTCAAAGCAGTAATATGAAACAACATCCCGCATTCACATATTATCGAGACATATGATATTTTAGTCCCCATTTCCATGTAAGGGCTTGTAGGGTTAATAGTATCTGAATAAGATGGCTGTGACTAACAGTTAGACGGACATTGTGTTATGGGTTCCTTCCCGTAGAAAAAAGATTTTAGACCCCATTTACATGTAAGGGCAATTCCTTTTAATTTAAAGACACTGTCTTATTTCGATCTGCAAAAGCTCCACAAACACGGACAGGCAGACAGATAGCGTTGCCACAGCTTGAGAGTTCTTTTTGGCCCTTTTTGGTGCGGAATAAGACAGGGTTTTTCCTTGTGCAACTGTGCCCGATCTTCAACTCTCCTCACCCAGTCGCTGCCAGACACCTTTCGCAAGTCATATTGTCCATTAAGTTATCAGACCGTTTGCCATCGAATGATACACACGGTACGTACACACGTTATTCTAGTCCTCGCTGAAGTAGGTCACAGTGAAATTAATTATTCGGCATCTGTAAGTAAGGTCGCAGTCTTGGACACGGGGCTTTGAATTATTGAGAGACGACGCCCGGGGGAAATCACAAGTGCGAACATCTGTCCGGGATGCGGGAGAGGAACCCGCATGTCTTAACTTTACCTACATGGTACGTCTGTGCTGATGTAGTTGTGCTTCGGAAATAGGAATAGGAAGAAATAATTGAAGTACTCTTTCTATGATCGAAGTACACTGTCGAACAGAACAAAGTCCCCTCTGAAAGTAACTACATTGTTGCAAGGATGCTCTGCATTTTAGTAACTGTTTTTTGCAACATTATGTTGGCAGTTATTTAATGTCTTTCGAAACAGATATTACAGAATGACGTGACGATTGCTAAATGTCCAAAGGTGCAGATGTGTTTTATCTCTTTTTTTTAAATAAAAATATGTGCCCAGTTTTGTTATAAATAAGGTAACCATTAACTTGACGCTAACTGAAGATATTGAGTCGACAAAACATTATCAAAAAAGTATATTTACTTATTTTGACACACTTACTGCCGCACTTATAATCCACAAAACAAGCGATTTAATGCTTGATTAAATCGCTTGTTTTGTATGGATTTTGACAACTTAATGCTTGATTACCATTAATTGACAAATAATGGACGCTTTCTTTATCAATACAAACTAGATTTCTACCTAACCTGTTTAATTGTTTTGTACATATAAAAGTTTGTCAGATTCCTATAGTTTATAACTTTCTATTTAGCCGTAGTCATCAAGCCCTGTCAAATATTAACAGGTAATTCAAATGATGAATTGGTTAGAATAATAATTATTTATTATTTTATTAATATATTAATATTAAAATGAAAGCGGTGAAATTAATCACTAATGGGTCAATTGTGTCACTGATGGGTCAGTTGTGTCACTAATGGGTCAGTTGTGTCGGTACTAGGTACCATCTCAATCAAACCCTGGGAATGAAGTACCTACAGATTTTCAAAATAAAGTTACCGTCAAATGGTGTCAAATATGTGCAATTGAATAAACTTATTGATTATGGCTTTATTAATTTTTGTTAAACAAATGGTCTTCATTATGACACGACTGTTTACATGAGTTAATATCCATCTGTAATCTTGAATATTTACATTTATTTCCAAGTAACTAGCAGCTTCACTACACCTCTTGTGCATACTTAGTTTGCATGCAAGTTGCAATAATTCTTTGATTCCAAAAATGGACTTCAAATGGATTTACTATAAAATTACTAAACCAATATTCCAATACCCCGAAGGAATACCCTTCTAGATAAAAGAAAATTGTAATTTCCAGAAATCTCGAAAAATCGGTTTATATAAAAAATATGCGCATCGAATTGGGAACTATTTTTGGCATTGAATTTTGGTGTTAGCAGGTATATATAACGTCACAGGTGCATGCAAGTACTTGCATTATGCAAACTGTGCCTACTCAGACAGATAAATTTAATACTCAAATAATTTATCGGAACCTCTACCCAAATTATATGTCTAACCCCTACCATCCCTAAAAATATTTTCGTTCACGAATAAATTCGAACGCATCGCCTACAAATTTTGACATAATATACTTGTACTATTATTTATTCTGTGATAATAGAAACGTGTGAAATAAGGCTGGCACTACACGAGCAAACCGGGCATTTCATTAAATAATAATTATATGGACGTAGATAGATAGCACTTTATTGCATTGCTTAGGAAATCACATCTATTTATTGTTTCTAAATCTGTACGAGTATGCGCTGGCCTTACTGGTTTTTTTTCTACAGTGCGGTGTTACTTTCAAATTCAGAGATAAGGTTCTATTCCGATACCTACTGTCCGTCACATACAGAGACTGTGACAGAGATGGACGGAGTCAGGCAAGGGACAGAAACTGTTCCTTGACTGCGGAATCTGAAAAAAGGTAGTGGTTGGTGGATTGCCGCTGTTAAAACTACAGCTTTCCACAATTCATTCTGCCAGGTCCTCCTGAATCCTTATTTTCTACGATTAAAATATTCTCGAGAAGTCGACACCCACGAAATAACCTTTGGATTACACAGCTTCTCGGAAGTGTGGGAGGGTCTTTACTTCCGAATTGTGTTGGAGAATGAGGAAAATGTTTACGGAAAATTTAGGAAATTCTGTGGGTTTTTTTAACCTACGCTTTGATAATATAGAAGCTTACTAAACAAGAGCAACGAAATGATTGATACAACATTTAGGTAATTTTTGAAGGCCGCCGCGCCGGACCGCCGGCTTTGACGGGCGTCTGTTAAAATATTTTTGCAGATCTGCATTACGGGTCTCACATGTATATGTAGACTTGTGGAAGTCTTTTGTAGGTAATTGTACAATTTATGCACTTTACACTTGTCTGTCGCTGATTTGTATTATCTATATTGTTAAGCTACTTCAGAAAGGAGATTCGCAACTCTTCTGTATTATTGAAGGTTTTTTTTTAAATTTGGTTTGGTTTAGTATTTCATACTGCCTCACCAGGGCCAAAGAAAGAATACATTACACGAAAATAGCGACACATTAGCTTGTGTGCTCGTAAAAACGCTCTCGCAGCGATGTGTGGGTGAGATGGAAGGCGCGCGGTAACTGCGCGGGGCGCGCGGTATGTGGAACCAGCTCGATTCAAAGATTTTGAATTGCGCTTACTGGCAATCTATGCTCCCAAGATTCTAGGAGAGGTAATCGCCGAAACAAGGTTATAGGGCGCGCACACGCACGGAGCAGTGTCGCCGGTGTGCCAGGATTATTATTCGCTATATACCACACGAAATTACTTGCAGAAAATGTGTGACGACGTTAATTAAATTCACGAACAATTCCACAAAGATAAATTTTCATAGTGAATAAGGACCCTGGTGTTGAGTGCTTATGGGGCCTAAGATGGTAAACAGGCTTTGCCTAGAATGGCACTCACGTTGTCTTTAGTTTTATTGTTTTGTCTCCATGTTGAGAGTGTATAAACAGCCTTACGATCTCAGGTGCAATATTGCTCACACGTCCTTGCGTACAATACGTAGAAAAGCAGGAATAGAAAATTTAAATAACCCCACGTGGATATGGAAATACAAGATTTTTATGGACGATTTCATGGCACAGCTCTAGGGGTTGATAAATGGAAATTTTATGTTCATTCCGATATTGGACTGCGGTTTTCAATGGACACTTATCGGTGCATGACGGGTCGCATTAGATTTTATTCGAACAGGATCGTATTTTTTCTTGTTTAATTTTTGCAGCTTATTTCATAGTTTGCATGAATGAGTGAGAAAAAGAATTAAAAGCAATGCAGTGTGTATGTCTGTGCACTATACAAATAGATCAAGATATGCAGACTAGCAAGATTTTGATTTAGATACCTATTTCAACTATCACAAACGAAAATGGTTCAGCTATACAATTACCTTAAAAAACCTGCCAAGTGCGTGTTGGACACGGGCAGACTTAGGGTTCCGTAGACAGGATCGTAAGCTTCCCAACTATATGAAAACCGCATTGCAATCGGTCCATTTTGTATTAACCGTTGGTTGTCTCTCACTATGGAATTTGTTCAAAGTTTACGCGGGCACAATATGCGCCATCTTGATTGGCTATATCTCGTAAATTAGTAAACCCTGGTAGTAAATTAGCATAGCCTTGATAATGTCACTGTTAGGAAATTCGTATTACGCGCTAGTATTTTTATTATTTTATTTCTGTACTTCTGGGGACGGAAGGACATGCAACTCAAGCAAAAAGGTTACTTTAGAGCCAAATATTTTCATAAACAACCACATAGAAAAACAACCTCATTATAATTTTAAAATACTTATTTAACGATAACCCACTCGAAGGGGTACGAAGAAATTCTTCTTCACTATTCATTAGGGGAGCAAATAAATAAATTGTAGTTTTATACCTTTTTTTATACTTTTAGTTTATACCTTTGCTACGGTTATAAATTTATGTACATGTGTTATAGGGATTTGAAGATTTTAACCAAGTGGTCAGTCCGCCATCTTGTTTTTTTTTCATGTTTGCGGCACACTTGCTTATAAAACTGTACATGGATAGAGGAAACAAGAAAATATTGAACTGGGAACTGTTATTTTAGCAATATTTAATATGTAGACCATTTAATTTGTTTTTTTTTTAGATATTGTGGTGTAAGCTGTGTCCATAATGGCTATCTTAGCCTCTAATTATACATATTTATTTATTTTATTTATTCTAATTATCTCTGTAATGTAACACTTTAGAACATTATACCCCACAATATTTTTCGTTTGTATATGTTTCCTCTATCTTAACTTATACCATAAACTTGAAAAAAATACATGATGGAGGCCCTTTCTCTGTAGTGTTAATAGTTTCTGAATAAAATGGCTGTGAAATACAGACAGAAGGATAGACGGACGGACAAACGGACATGAGGAAACTAAAAGGGTTTTTGTTTGACTACGGAACTTTAAAATGACTTCAGGGTATGGTTGAAACTATAAGTAGATTATTGCCATTCGGCCACGTAACGCGCCGCGTCAAGATATCTGCGTGGTATTGTTCGTGTATGTTCGTGAATTGTCGTAATTTGCCGAATGATTCGACAACGCAACGCGTTACGTGTGTGAATGGTCATAGCGAATAAGAGCGCTGTTTGTGGTAGGTATTCAAAACGCACAAGTACATTGAGAGCATTGAGGTATTATTAATTGAGAGCTATTTTTTTTCAGGAGCGCTGAACATTGTTACATCGCGTCCACTCGATTGTCCTAAATAGTAATACCACAAAATAAAGAATGGTAATGCGCCTACTTTGGATCACCATACTCACTATTGACTTGTACTATTATTTATTCTGTGCTATTGCCACATTAGTGTTTATTGTCTTTGCTATTGCACTTGTTCAAATAAACGCAACGCTAACAGCAACTGTGCCGTGTGTAGGTAATTGATACTTGCCTACTGTATCTATTCAGAATTAGAGCAAAGCAGACAACGGCGTTGGTGGTGTAATGGTCAGCATAGTTGCCTTCCAAGCAGTTGATCCGGGTTCGATTCCCGGCCAACGCACACTTTTTATTAATTTTAATAATAATAAAATATAGAAAAAAGAAAAAAATATATAGGAAATAAGAAAAATAGAAAGAAATATAGAATATAGCATAAAGTTAGGTTTTCACTCACCTACTTGAAAGTAATATAAAGTTTTTGAAATCTGTTTGATTTGAAAGAGGATATTTTATTATTGTATTCTGGTAGTATGCATTTCTTGAGGGTTAATGCTATTCTAAGATTTAGTGCGCTTAGAGATACAGGTGAGAAATTTGTCAAACTTTAGACTATTCATTAGTAAAACATTAAAAAATACACTTTAGAGACAAATATTACATAAACTGTTCTATGAAGAGAGATGCGGCGCTATTACAATGCTAAGCTATGCAATTCTATACTATTGTTATAGAGATATGCTTGAAGTTTCTCTGAAGAACAAGATTCGTAATGAAGATATCCGGCGGAGAACCAAGGTAACCGATATAGCTCTAAGGATAAGCAAGCTAAGGTGTCAGTGGGCTGGTCACATTTCCTGAAGAACCGAAAACCTTCGGGGTAGACGAGTTCTCGAGTGCAGATCAAATTTAAGCAAACGTAGTGTAGGACGCTCTGTGGCCAGATGTAGTGACGACCTGCGAAAAGCGGCTGGAAGAAAGTGAATGAGGAGAGCTGAAGACCGAGCTCAGGACAAATACAAGCTGATGATAATGATTTCAAAAACTAAATCATATTAGGAAAAATCTGTCACAGACACCTCTTTTTTTTATTACCTATTCAACGAGATCCCACTGTATGCGGCACGTTATTTTTTTATTTTCTTCTCCACTATTAATAATGGGAGAAATACACAAAAACGCATATTTTTATGTAGTACGAGTATCTTTGTAAACGATAAGTGTCAAGTATCAACTTTGTAGTGTTATAAGTTTCTGAATAAGATGGTTGTGACATACAGACAGACTGGATGTGACGAAACTATAAGGGTTCACTGTTTGACTACAAACCCTAAAAACACAGCGATCCTCTCAGAGGAACACCTAAATACCTTCATTCAAACTCCACTCCATAATTGCCACATTTTTCTTCCAAAAAGAAACAAATGCTCTTTTCATGAGGTTCCCCTTGTAACGGGCTCTCACATATCCGCAACCGGGTTCCCTACAAATTTACCCTAATAAAATGCCGAGGTCACTTTAATTGTAATATAAAAGATCCATTAGAGGCCATTAACCCCGTGTGTGTACAAAAAACAAGTAATAAATTAGTGGGCCTCAGCCATGCGTCTTACGCCCCTGTAGTAAATTCGCGCTGTTTACGGGGGTTTATTGCATGCTATTCTAGACTGATGGATTTGCTTGAGAAATCATAGATGAGTTCTGATAGCTCTGGTATTGCTTACTAGCCGTGCTCGCGGCTTTGCGCACGTGGTCATTTCATTTAAAAGTAACTCATACGCGTTATTCCAGGACCAAAAGTACCTACAAAGTACAATATACTACATTGGTTTAAATTTGGTTCAGCCGTCAAATAGTTTTTTTATTGATTGCTCGGCATCTAATCATTGGATTAAGATACTAAGTATCCCAGTTTTTAATTCAAACCCTAAACTATCCTAATGTATAGCTAAAATTGCACCACAATCGATCTATTATTTTTTACTTGATACGCGAACAAACTTACATACAGTTCTTCAGTAGCGACCCGACATGGCCGTGATAGGTTAGAATACAAAGACGGGAGTGAAGCGTAGCGAGCTCCTGTCTATACCTTTACGGTATAATTTCGAAGATTAAATTTTCGCTTTCTGGATTTTAAAACATACCCGATGCCAACACGGTCTCTGACGTCAAGAGCGTTGTGTAGGTAATGTATATTTTCGAAATACGTAACGATGTCTGCTCCTACTTTAAATTAGAGCATCACATAGATTTTTGGGGAGGCCAGGTATAATTGTTATTAGGCTTCAAAGTTTTGTAGGTTATGTTACTGTTAATGACCTTTGAAAAAAGTCTTAGAGATTTTAATTATTTTATCCGCTTAGTTAGGTAGGCAAGTAAGTACTTATGCGTGATAAATATAATGTTTCAAGATGATATTGTAGGTAACTAGACCTATTCAATTACCTATCCTAGTGTAACAGACTAGGCTTTTGAATAAGAATAATTTTTAATCTGTTACTGCCTGCCGAGATTACAAAACAATATATTTAGATATGTTGCTGCTGTTTCCCTGTGCAGAGAAACAGTTGTCCCATATTAGCACAAATGTTTTGCAATAATTCCTTACACTAAATATTTTATTTACACAAACCTTTGTTTCTTTCGTATTTATTGTTCAATACTTTAACTAACACGTCCTATGTACTATTATTTCTTTCAAGACCTGGATGACTGATAGATAAAGCTGTTTAGCATTAAGTCCTCCTTGACGTACCATTTTGTCTATAGCACAGTCTATATTATTATTCTGTTTAACGCAAGGAGGTTGAATTAAACTTACTGTTAAAAGATTTAACGCCAGTAAGCTTAATTCAACCTCCTTTTTGTTTAAAAAACCGGGTGGGAAGAAAGCGTAATTCAACCTCCTTTGGTTTAAAAAACTGGGTCGAAAGTATACTGTGTTGACAATTTTGACGTCCAAACCGGAAATGTCATTGTATTATATTATTTTTTCACCCGTTGGGCAGGCAACAAGGCCGGTTAAACATTGTAGGCAGGAAATGAAGTTACAATTTCATGTTTTTTTAAATTGATTTGTTAACCTGGGTTTTTCTAGCTTACAAGCAATGTTCAAAAAAAGTAGAAAAATAATTACTTAAGTTCTGTAGAAATGATATGTCAAGACACTGCAAGATTTATCGCATACAATTCCGCCTATGTTCTTTACAAACTTCAATAATATTACAAAGTAAACTGACAGAATTGTTTACTGTTTTTGAGTTTTTTCTAAACTATCCAAAGTGGAATTATTGTGACAGTGATGATTTAAAACATTGGCATCGTCGCATAATGAGAATTTGGCATTAACGTACCATTTTACGTCTTTGGGGTTTACGTTTTTGGTATATTGCATCGAAAGGGTTATACGTTATCAATATCTCATGATATAACAAAGGCACGATCGTTTGTATATGTTTATCTGCTTGTTTTCAAACAAAACTTGACGGTTTACTTCAGGAAATTACAGAAGCCTTAAAAATATGAAATAAAAAGTAAAAATAATGCATAAAATATGTAAATGCTTATAAATACATTTATAGAAGTGCGTGAATTCTATCCATGAGCCTCTGGGTTACAGGACCGACACGCTTCCGCTGCGCCACTCTGCTTCGTGGCAAGAACGCCGAATTTACGGTGCCGTTTTATAAACGGATGTACTATTTTATAACTTTCAAATTAACATAACTTTAGACACCTATCCCGCAGGAATCCTCTATTTTTTTGTGATAAAAAGTATTGTTGATTTTAACACATAATATAAACTTTGACTGTGCCAAGTCACATCAGAGTCAGTGCAGAAGTTGCAACGTGATATGTGTTCTTATAAATAACTTTCATCCCCTATCCTGCGGGAACCATGTTTTTTCGGGATAAAAAGTATTCTAATTGTTAATCCATAACATAAGCTATAATTGTGCTAATTTGCATCAAAATCCGTGTGGTAGTATCAGCATGATACGTGTTCAAAGAGACAGACAGACAGACAGACAAAAAAAAACAAGAAAAAACACCTTTTTGCATTCCATATGGATTTTGAAGTTTAACGCAATTATAATTTTCAAAAAATATTTAATGTATAGATTTAGCCCAGTTACAGTTTTATTATAGTATAGATAGACAGATAGATAGATAGATAGAAGATATATTGATATGTTTACATAGTTTTACTTTCCGCTGTAGTAACATTTATTTTTTAGGTTTTTAGTATTCTAAAATGAAACAAGATAGCGTTGGCAATAGCGATTGTTGCACGATTAGACCATTACTCGATCGTGGTTTCGTGTTTGTGTATTGCGGGTCAATTGCTATTCTTTCGTTTGTTTTGTTTCGTTGTGTACTGTCTTATATGATTGTGTTGGTCTTGCAGAATTTGCTTGTACTTGCAATATCCAACACCGGGGCCTTGTACTATTATTTATTCTGTGCCAGGGCACAGCAAATATATAGTCAGTACTGTGACCAGAGTTTTCAAGTACGTCCACCTTCAATCACAAGGATGAAAAACCAGGGTTCAAAATATTTTCAAGTGCTTTCTGTACAGAGTTGGAGAAAATAGAATTAAAAATACTTGCATAGGAAATTTTGTCTTCATATTTTATAAATAAGGAGAACAAATGTGTTTGTAAAAAAAACCTACTTGGAAACCTTGAAAGAAATGATCTTATTCGTTTGGTTTGGTTGGGCTATTATGTTATGTTTATGTAAGGCAATGAGATATTACCGATAGAGACGTCATACCCAATAAAAAACACTAAAAACACGGGCAAATTGTTATATAGCTACTTACATAGAACTTCAGCAACTATATTTGAATCACTGAAGAGGTTAATGTTATATACCATTTAATAGCTAAAAAAACAAAGAACTTTGAAAAAAATACAATTAAATTATCAAAAATATACTCACGTTTACATTTTCTCGCCAAATGTGACGAAAGGCACTTTGAAGCACTTTGTGACAAACGTCACTCGCGGGACACTAAACACAAAATTATTTTAATATCATCCTTACAGTATTACGTAATAACACAAAATACAAGCTATAAATCATTAAAAACAACGCAAATAAAAAATCATGCGGTCGTCGATCTCACTAGGACTAGGACAACCTGAACTCACAAAAAAAACGATTAGGACCGAAGCACTATTATCCAATAAAATTGCTCGTTTCAAGCTGTTTACAAATATATGTAACACAAATACAATACTGAAATACAAATAATGAATACAATACTCTATCCTAATTCAATACAATTATGGTTGCAATCCCGCTAGACTTCCCGACTGAAGATCGTCAGCCGTGGCCTTTACGGGTCGGAGCGCAGACTTCCGATCATCAGCCGTTGGTAAGCCCCAACATCCCCTAGCAACAACGCTGCGCGCCATAATCGCGTTGTCTCTGTCGCTCTTACACTTAACCCGCTACTTGTCTCGTTCGTGTAAGTGGCGAAGCGGCAGCATTGCAAGTTGATTTAGAGTCAAATGAAATTTATTATTTTACATTTTCAATACCGTAAATAGTACTTAAAAATGAAACTACATATCCTTGTTGCCTTTCACAGTTGTCCCAATGTATGTAATGCGCTTTCTACTCTCTCTGTTTGGGACTAAGTTGACACAAGCTGATTAACTTGTGTTTGTTTTGCCACGCAGAGCGGAGTACAACGTGTCTACCTCATATATATAACACCATTGATGTAAGATTCATTTATGCTTTGCATAAGTCTAATGTTGTCAATCGATTCGTCTTTATTTATAGAGTGTTATCTACGAATAAATAATAAGTCAGGAACTCTAATTCAGAACAAATGTCACAATAAAAGTGCCCCTACTTCAAACCAAAACGACGTAAGTTTCAAAGTACGAATCACTTCCGAGGTTACAAATAGACATGCTTGGTGATTGGTTTAAATTCAGAACGAAAGCAGGGATTGGTTCAAGCGCGTAATGCAATGTCTGCTATGACAGCTGAGTCATAGCGGCGTGGACGATGTTATGCAATAAGTGGACCGGACCAAGTCAGTAATAAAACAATATTACTGTACAATGTTTTTTTTATTAGCTCACTTTTTACAATTCATTAAATTCTTTGTCCCACGAAATATAATTAATTTATTAAGTTTTTGTCCAGAAGACATTAAAAGAGAATCTTTCTTCGCAATGTAGTGAAGACGGATTATGAGAAATTTAAAACGGAATGTCCTCCTGTCAGCCTGTGAAATAAGAGCTGAGGTTCAAGTTCAGTAAATTATTTTTATTTATTTCCATAAACTGTCAGGCGTTTGGGTTATTGTTGCAACGGCCGTGGTTGCGGATCACTCCAAAAATAATTTAATATGATCTTGGCTTAATATGGTTAAATGAACTTATATATTTGCAACTCTACTAGCTGTGCAAAAAGTAATTTAAAACTTGAAATACATATGAAGAGTCCTAGAAGTCCAGTTTTGGACTGAGTTTTGGTCACTGGTTTCAAAGAGTTAGTATATACTGTTACTCTTTGTCCATTTACTGTTCGAGTTTTTTTTTGACTGCACATTGATTTAGAGACCTTTAATATATTTTCGCTTTGATCCAAAACGTTATGTAGTTTTTCTTTTTCTACCACTGAAAAAGGGTGTTTAAACCCGTATCGGTCGGTCTTGAATTTAGTATGTCGAAAAGGTTGTTAAACGTTTCTAAAAAGCTAACAGTTGCATCTGTTTCTTGAAAATCAGGCATGTTTAACTGTTGCGAACCGAACTTAATCGCATCAGCTACACTTTGACTTAAGGTTTGAATCGCTAGTTTAACGTTCATGATATTATTTCGGAAGTATAGATGCCGATTTGACAATTTATTCCCAAAATGCAATCCAACGATATCTTGAACATTTTTCAGTTTCTGCAAATGTGCCCACTCAATTTTTTTTTCTTGTTTTTATCTACGAGTGTCTTTTTCCTCTAATGTGTTACGCACAAGTTTCACCATATGAAATGGATCTAATATTACAACTACTGGGTCTCCGGTAGATGGGTGGTCAAAAAACGATTTTGAATTGTTTGTGTCTTCAAAATTGCAACCCAACATCTTAGCCGTAGCGATGTTAGATGCACAGCCATCAAAGATCAAAGTAACTTTGGACTTTTTCCTTTTAATTAAGGGCTAAAACTATATCTTTCGAAAAATCATTCAATGCAGTATTTTCTGTAGTATCGCCAAATCCATTTTTCTTCAATTGGGATAAAATATTTTAAGTGAAATATTCTTCATAGTTAATCTTTTATTTGGGCGTTGTAGATTTCTGATCTGTGATAGTCGTTATGCTGCCAAAATAGTTTTTTCTTAGTTTCTGCTTTAAAATGTGTGTTTTAGGAGTATCCAGAGCAGATTCAATATCTGACGATGGTATATTTATTGGCGTAACGCATGATCCTCTTTCTTCAAAACTAAAGACTTCGGTTGAGATAAGATTATTTTTTAATTTTGTTTTTCTTGGTTCTTTTTCTTGGTTGACGATGACGGTGTTGAAGACAACACCGTCATTACATTCAGTGTTGATATTATTCTCCTGAAAATAACCTTATTGAAGATCAGTTTCAAATCTATGAAAGACTGTCTCTAATTGAAATAGATACACATGTATATGTGTATCTATTTCAATTAGAGACAGTCTTTAAGGAATTTTTATTATAGCTGTATAGCTAAAATAAAAATTCCTATCAAACCTAAATATTAAGTGCAAATAATAATAGTGAAATCTTACAAGTTTTTGTGCCTTATTCCTTGAGGGTTTGCATTATTTGTTTTTTTGAGCAACTCAGGTAAATCAAACACTTCAAAATTTCCAGAAGGTGAATTTTCAGTAGCCTGAAAAATTAAACGTGCTTTAATTCGATCAAACTATGAACTGTTTTTTTAATGCTATTATTATTCCCATGAGTCGAAAAAGCCGAACCTATATTACATACCAACTTTAATCGTTCATTATTGTTTATTTGCTCATTTTGTTTAGTATTCTCCTAAATATGTTGACGTTTCTTAGATATGAATCATCTGCGTGAAAAAAATAACAGCTTAATTTCAAAATTTCATCGAGTAGAAATTAAACTTTAGTGCAAAAATTGACTGACTTCATTTTGCATAGTATTGACCATCGCGGTTTGATAATGTATTTGAATGTCTTTGAATATAATTATAATTTTGCAACTACTACTAGTGAAAAGTGATCCCTGGACATTTTAATCTTGTATGGCTCCTGCACCACTTCACAACACATGCTGGCATGATGATTCACAGCTGTAGTTCACAATGATAAAATTAAAACGTACGCGAAGATATGACGTGTGCTCGCTTGCATGAAAAATGTACGACTGATGACGCGCTGGACACGACTTTTAAGCCCCACCTACTTGGGCACGACTTTTGTTGGGTCATTTTATTAACGCTGTTACGTTTCCTGACTTATTACTTATTCGTAGAGTGTTATAGACTATTTTTTACCCTACCGTAGTCGGGTTTTAGTTTTTTGAACGTATGTCTTATTTATGTTATGATTTTGTCTCCTGTCAAAAGACAAGTTACTTCTTTGATATCTAGATAAACCTAAAGGTACATGTAACTTCCCTGTTACCTTGTACTTTCACTCAACTTTCAGGAAATTCCTTTGCTTACATAACCTCATGTTAACATATGGGATCCGATTTGTCAGCCCATGAATATAATATAGGTAACGACGACCGTTCGGCCGTGACATCGGAACTGGAAATTTATTCAATAGTACTAACCTAAGATAAATCAAAACGAAGATACATTACCTACTATAACCTATTGGACGCTCGTAGCTGCTACTCAATATTGTAGCAGCTACGAGCTTAGTTCTTTGCCACAGTACGCATTATCTAAATAATAATATACAAAATGAAATGTTGTTTGTTTGTTAGTAAGTCCATCACTTGAGAACTGCTGTACCAATTTGGCTCAACCACGCGAGTGAAACCTCGGAGGGGGGTCATGGAGGGTCAGGGTGGTTAGGGGTTGTTGGTAGAGCTTTAGAGGGGATGGGGGGGTGCAATATTTGCAAGCGGATATTGCCGGGAGCCGCATTTTGTATACCTATAAAACAGTATCATGACATACCTGCTGCTGACTGACAGACAACGCACAGCCTAAACCGGTGGACCTAGAGATTTGAAATTTGTAGGAAATATTCATTGAGTATTCAATAGTAGTGCAATAGGAAGGATTTTTAAAAGGTTTTATATAACTTCACTTGTGTGTATGTATCTATGTATTTATGTCTGTGCTGGAATTTTTCAATTCAATTTTCGCTTCGCTATCCGGCTAAAACTTTCAGGGTAGCTCACAAACCAATGACAAAGCAATAAAAAAAAAGAAAAAAAAAACTTTCACTTCAAAAACCCGTAAAAGTATTTTTTTTCTTTGTTTAAATTATTCATATTTTTAATTCAATTCCATTCCTAAGGGAGTAAACTGGGTGGCTAAGTTTGTACGCGGCTTTGCACGCGGCTACTACTGCGCCCGCAGCTAGTATCCTTTATAATTGTGTACTGGGTATGTACTCTATGGGACTGAAAAAAATTACCCTGCCCCCTATATTATTGAGCATTCACTTGTAACAAAACATTAAAAATTCACTTTTTTTTCGAATTGAACAACGAATAGAGCCAATCGTTGGTACGATCATTTCATCGATCATTATCAGAGAGAACAGGCGAACAGGCGCGGCGCGCGTGTTTCGTTATTGACAATAGCTCGGCTCGGCAAAAATCTCTAAGCAATTTTTTGTTCATTTACTGGAATGCTCGCAAGAAAGCTCAAGTGGTCCTATTTATTTCATGTATGTCATGTAACCTGTCATGTAACATTCGCTAGAATCACCCAAGTGGGCAAGGCTGTGAACCAAATTTTGTATGAAAACTAGTGTCGCCTGTTGCATATTCGCACAATATATAGTCTTAGTCGACGTACAAATTACACAAATATATAATTTTCCTATTTGTCACGTTTATTACTATTTTTAAACAAATAAATGCCAATCGTAACGCTATGGGATATAGGGATGATTTCCCTACGCGTCTTTACGAATGGTCGCTTTGCATGAATATGTACATTGAGACATAGACATCCTCTCTACGATAACCAAATAAAAACTTCTCTACGTCTAGAATGCACTAGTGAATGCTCGTATTTGTGCGTATGACTGTACTTAACCCATGACAGTTCATGACATGTCAAGTCAATAGATTAATGACAAGCAGTTTGGCCACGAGGAAAAATTGTTCCTCGTAGCCAAATCAGTTAGGCAACCTAGTTAGGCTACGAGGAAACGCCCCTCATGTTTATCTTCATATTTACCGCGTCGTGCTCGTTTCTAGTAGATATAACGCATCTTCTTTTTTGATAGTATACTTACCAACTTTTCCAAATGTACCAACTGATCCCGCGATAACATATTGTAATATTATGGTTATGGAGAATATAATTCAGAAGATATAGAGGAAGTTTCGCGGTTTATTTCGGTCTATGTTTATTTGATTTTGCACGATATTCGCGTTTGGAGCTTTGTGGGTTTTTGGTAGATTCGCAGGAGGTGTTTAACAAGATTTACTTATGATTATGTTTATTAAGATTTAGATTAAGAGAAGGTTACATGGAAAAATCAAGAAGCCCATTCTATGTAGGTAGAGACTAAACATCACATAAAAATCGGGGCGCCCATTCTATGTAGGTAGAGTTTGAACATCACACAAAAATCAGGACGCCTATTCTATGTAGATAGAGTCTGACCATCACGTAAAAATCAGGTCGCCCATTCTACGTAGATAGTCTGAATATCACACAAAAATCAGGGCGCCCATTCTATGTAGGTAGAGTCTGAACATCCCACAAAAATCATGGCGCCCATTCGTAGAGTCTGAACATCACACAAAAATCAGGGCGCGCATTGTATGTAGGTAGAGTCTGAACATCACACAAAAATCAGGGCGCGCATTGTATGTAGGTAGAGTCTGAACATCCCACAAAAATCAGGGCACACGTTCTATGTAAGTAAAGTCTGAAAATCACACAAAAATCAACACGCCCACGCTATGTAAGTAGAGTCTCAACATCCCACAAAAATCATGGCGCCCATTCGTAGACTCTGAACATCACACAAAATTCAGGGCACCCGTCCTATGTAAGTAGAGTCAGAACAACACACAAAAGTCAGGACGCCCATTCTATGTAGGTAAAGTCTGAACATCACACAAAAACCGATCATAGATTTATAGTTAATTCATTTTGTTTGCTATTCGTTACTAGCTGCGCTGCGCCACGCAGCTATGCCCGTCTGGTAATTTTCCGAGGTAAAATGTAAAAAAATGACATATACATCGTTAGGCAACATGAGGAAGAATGTCCTATAATCTTATAAATAATGTTGTATAATTCTAATTTCTTGTCAAAATTAATCAAGAGCATAGGATGAGACGTAACGTGTCATATGACTATGGTTTGTGTATCATATCTGTGTTTTGGCGATAATTCATGAAATTGTTAAATAGATATTTCATGAAATTGTTGGCCAAATGATGTTTTTTCCATGAAACTATCGGAGTCATCATGATATGGTTTGGCTAGATGAATGAATGATTAGCGTTTGACGATATGAACATGGCAGATAAAAGCACGGCTACAGCATGATATGGTCAAACATTTGTGATAATATCGTAAAATAGTTACATTATCCACCGATAGAGGCGCTAGGCGGAAGCTTGACTTGTCCGTGACAGTTTAGAAGACGAAGGCGGGAGCGAAGCGTAGCGAAGCGTAGCGAGCTCCCTCCTTCGCTGTCGTGTTTTTTTTAAGCCTTGAAAACCTATCAGTTTGAACACCTTTGGTATCATGAAAAACCTACATTAACGATATGGCCAAACGTGATTTGAAATATCATAAACGTTGATGTTTCAACGAAATGGTAATTATTAGCTGGCCATTACATGGAATTGTCGACCATTTCTTGAAATTATTAATTCTATGACATCGCTACGACATAGATACTACGAGTATAAATATAACTTATTTCTAACAATTTAATTCGTAGTAATTAATTTAAATTAGTGCCTAATATTTAATTAAAATTTTCATCGAACTGTAGATAAATTGGACGTAATAAAACCGCACTAACCGACTGCAGGCAGCAATCCAATCCGGAAAAACGTTTTCAATAATTTATTCACCAAAATAAATTAAATGATTGAGTGAGCAAATTGATAAAAGCTTCAATCAAGAAGGTTTAAAAAATACGGAGTCCACACCGCCAAACAAGCGAGTGAAGCATAGCCAATGCCGTCTGCGTATTTGTGTGTGATTGGATAATTATTGGGGTTGATACACATTTTCATCACAAAAAACTGTATTATTTTTGATTTTTCGTGGGTACGTGACAGAATTAACACAACGCCAAGATTTTGCTGCGATGTGGCGGCCGATCGCCATAACATGATGAAATAGTGTGCGTGAGGCTTGTGCAAACGAGAGGATCGGCATATCTTGGGTGCTTTACTTTCTATTCGGAATTGTTGCATCCGCCGTTTTTAAAACATTCTTACATTAATGCTTATTTACCGTGAACGATCACTCATTACCCAACTACGGCGAAGCAAAAAGGAGGGTTATGATTTTAACCGCTACGTATGTATGCGGCTATGTCATGTATTTTCAGCTGTTTCCCCATAACTTCTAAGCTTCTCATAATAATTTGACAAATGAGATATCGTTGGAACCGTCTTCATCGTCCGCTGGTTATAGACAATTTGACGTCACATTAAATTGAATATGGCCCCTCTAGAGAACACAAAGACGTGAACTAAAAAACTTCTTTATTTTCTTTTATGCCGTGTTTGGTATCAAATGAAAGGGCTTAATTAGCACATTTCGAAAACTTATATATTGTAACCCCAAAATAATTTAATGAAAAATATAAGTTTAGAAACTAAAACCCGACTACGCCTTAGTGTACAAAAAATTCCCAAACAAGAATATGCAAATGTTTTAGAAGTTTACAACTTGAGGTTCAGTATAATTATATAAAGTAGTTGGGTTTTACTTTTTGAAATTATGTTTTTATTTTATAGATAAGTACATTTTTATCGATCTATAATTGTTTATAACGATAAATAAGGAACACGTCGCTTCTATGGTATATGATAACTATTTATTATGGGCCCCATAACACCCACCATGAGAAAAACCTTCATATTTTTTGCAAGCCGAATGTTTAGTCGTCTAGATATTTTAAGCAACCCCGTATAATGTGGACTAAACCAATGGACACCATTATTCGATCCAATACTTGCTGATATTTACATATCTTCCATATCTTCATTCTCTTTGATCATACATGAACATTCCACCTAACAAAATTCCTACCACTACAGTTTTATTGCAAAGATAAAAGTCCTGTCAAATTGATATCTATCTATCTATCTCTAGAATGATTTACCATCTATATATCTTATAATAAATCAATAAGTACAAAAAAGGCTTTACAAAGAAGATAAAAAAAAATGGTTTAGTTTACTTAAAGTAAGCAAGCACAAGTATGCACAAGTTTTTTTTTTATATCGTGTGTTTCTGTTTGTATGTTTGTTCGAGCATCACGTAAAAACTACTAGGCTGATTGCATAGGGTTCTAAAGCCGGCCTTACATTAGCTCTTTAAAATTCATACCGCACCACCTTGCTAAGCAGTGATGTGGTACTACTGCAATGTAAGATTGAGGAATATTTATAGAAACAGTCCAAAATAACAGTTAAGGAGGTATTTTAAAAGAACACATTGGAACTGTTACGGCAAAACCAACTGAACAATTATTTTATAGAACTGGTTAAAACATTTTTCCCGCTGCTCTTTTTACGATATCTGAAAGTGATATCACTGTTTAAATTTTGAACGGAATTCTATTTTGCTCTAGGTAAGTAGGTCCATTACTGCACCATGTGATTTCTTATTTTATTTAAGTAGGTACTGTTTCTAAGCTCATATTGAGCGACTGAGTGCGAAAGACGGAGATCCAAAGAAAAACCAAGGTGGAAGACATCAGTAAATAAACCTCAAGTGGCGATGAGAAGGACTCTTGACAAGATGCATTGATGGCAGGTGAAGTAGGTCACTGAAAGATTGGTGGCCCCGCGTGGAAAATCGCAGCGTAGAAGACCAGTGCAACAACGCCCTGCATTGGGAGGATGAAGCTGACATTGATGATGATGATGATAGTAATAATCATAGCAACATCATCTAAGTAATATAACTACAACAAATTCAGTTTCATTTCATCATTATCATAATCATCCTGGGGCATGCTCACCATCTGTTCACCTATAAGGCTGCTGCTTGTCTCACTCACTCAATTATTTCTTTCCATCGAAAGGTTAACTGGAAGAGATCGCTTTTAGCGATAAGTCCGCCCGTTGTACTTTAGTTATAAGATTGTTCCTATTGATAGTATTTTTTTGGAAACTGGTGTACAATAAAGTATTATCTATCTATCTATCTTGTCCGACACAAAGTCCATAATAACATGTTGTTAGATAAAATAACTAATATTACACAATAATAAGATAGTGTACAAGTATCTTTAGACACCAAGTAAGTGGCAGTGGCAATGTGAAGAAAACATGGTCCGACTTGATTCGACTTTCATGATGCCACAGGGCTCTTTCAGACGAACGGCACAATGGCGTCGACAGAGTAGCTGCAAGTTGGTAGGCAAACCGTGGACTCTTCGCGTGTCTGGAAATATTTTAAGTGTCTGGAAATATTTTAAGAACCTTGAAAAAACCTTGAACCTTGAGAAAAGCTTGAGAAACTTATAGTTGATGGAAAATAGACGGCATAGGACCAGGGAGCCGCAGCCCGATGCGATAATAAACAACATCGACCGTACCGTCAGTACATGGATGTGATACCCTGGGAACAACGCGTGATGTTGGCTTTTCAACTGTTTTCGTAATTTTAACATTGTCTTATTTTTAATATTTAAACTTAAAATTAGTCCATTTAATCCATACTGTAAACTATTGAATAAAATAAAATCACGGAGTTAAATACTTTAAAATAAATATGATTTTAATTTCCTTGGGCAAACAGACCATAGAAAACTGTGCTTACTCACGTATCTAAGACTAAAAAAAAACATGCAAAGTACGTGTTGGACACACATAGACTTAGACTTCCGTAGCCAAGACCCTAAGCTATTACTGAAAACATTGCAATCGTTTCTGTACTTATTACATGAGTAGTGTCTACATTATACGCCAACAAAGTGGTTTTTACGCTGGGATTACAACATTATTGTAACATATAGACGTGTTGCATATAGATGCACCCTTACAATCTACTAGTCAAGCATTTAACCTATCCTATATTTATACTCATCATGAGCCTATATCTGTTCACTGCTGGACGTAAGCCTCTCCTAATGCACGCCACTGAGCACGGTCTTCAGCTCTCCTCATCCATTTTCTTCCAGCCGCTTTTCGCAAGTCGTCACTCTACCTGGCCACAGTGTGTCCTACACTACGTTTGCCTAAACGTGGTCTCCACTCGAGAACTTGTCTACCCCAACGGTTATCGGTTCTTCGGGAAATGTGACCAGCCCACTTCCACTTCAGTTTGCTTATCCTTTCAGCTATGTCGGTTACCTTGGTTATCCGTCGGATATCTTCATCACGAATCTTGTCCTTCAGAGAAACTCCAAGCATAGCTCTCTTCATAGCTCGCTGAGCAACCTTAAATTTGTGGACTAGTTTGACCGTGAGTGTCCACATTTTGGCACCGTAGGTCATGACTGATTGAAAACTTTTGTCTTCAGGCACTGTGGTATGGAATACGAGAAGACTTCACGAAGCTTGCCGAATGCTGCCCAACCCAGCTGGATTCATCTGTTGGCTTCTTTCCCAAATTTGTTCTTACCCAATTGCAATATTTGCCCAAGTTAAACATATTGTTGGACAACTTCAAGAGGCAGACCATTAACTGCAATCGGTTCCGGGTCAATAAGATCGTTGAACATGATCTTGGTCTTATCTATGTTCATTCCGAGACCGATCCGTAGAGAAGCATCTTCTAGGTTGGTCAGCATACTTTTAAAGTCTTGCAGTGACTCCGCCATTAGGACGATATCATCGGTAAATCGTAAATGTGACATGTTCTCGCCATCGATATTAATGCCCATTCCTTTCCAATCCAGCGTCTAAAACATATCTTCCATGGCATTAATGAATAGTTTCAAGGATATAACATCCCCCTGTCTCACTCTTCTGCGCAGTTGGATATATTTAGATGCTGGTTTTGCACTTGGACATTTTTTTTTGTACCGCGACCATGAGAGTCGCGGCAACATACAGAAACCTAAGCACTTCGATGTATCGCCAGTCTACTTGACAACGCTGCAAAGACTCCAGAACCGCCTAGGTTTCAACGGAGTCAAAGGCCTTCTCATAGTCGACAAAAGCATAACACAGGGGCTGGTTATACTCTTCAGACTTTTGTTTAACCTGCCTCCCTGTGTGTATGTGCTCTATGGTGCTGAATCCTCCACGAAACCCAGCCTGCTCAAGAGGCTGGAATTCGTCAAGACTTCTTGCGAGACGATTTAATATGACCCTCGAAAACAACTTATAGACGTGGCTCAAGAGTGAAATAGGTCGGTAGTTCTTCAAAAGGGTTTTATCCTCTTTTTTAAGAAGAGTACTAACAAACTCGTACTCCATGCCTCTGGATTTCTTCCACTGTTAAGGACGGTGCTAAATAACCCTTGAAGCTCCAGAAGTACGGGTTTTCCCCTGCTTTCATGAGCTCCGAAGTTATGCCTTTCTATTCTTAAGTTGTTTAAGCGCCATCTCAATCTCGTCTAGGCTGACGTCGTGCAGTTCGTCAGTGTAGTGGCGGGTCAGTATTGCGCGGGACTCCTCTGTGCTGTTCTTCAATCTCAGAAAGGATATCTGGCTTAGAGACGACTGTTGTGCCATTATTAGTCTTGAGCTTCGTCAGATGGGATCTACTCAATTGCTGGGCGAAGACTTTTGACCCCCGATTTTGCTCAATTGCCTTTTCTATTTGGCGTTTTTTGAGCATTCGAGGTCACATCGCACCAGCTTACTGATTGTTTAATTGAGTTCCCTTTTTTCTGACGGTGTGACTTGCTGTTGCTCCAAGGGAAACTGGAAAATGTAGATTACTCGCTGTAAAGATCGATTGCCATGGAAACGCAAAAAAAAAACAAGTTTGTCAAAAAAAAACAAGAGCGTTCGTTGGTGCTACACTTTTGCATTGGTTTTTAATATCCCAGATGAATATGTTTAATATCCGAGATAGGGTGTTTTTTTTCACGATAAACTGTAGTCTGCGTTTACGAAGTCGCGGGCAAATTATTATTAGCAACCAGATGCTGATTTATTAAAAAGTATACACGATCACATACATTTTTATACTAGTGGCTCTGTGAGCTGTTGCCCTCCTGAGAACAAACTTTTTTTCAAACATTCTAAGGGTGCACAGTAGCACCATCTAGTTACCTTACTGTAAAACTAATATTATAACCAAGATGCTCCATCAATCCCTACCTAGTAGGTAAAGGGCTGATTCCACTGGTAGAAACCTAAAAGTGAGCAATTTACTTCATTTTGAGGAGCTCTTCTGCTACTCACGCCGTAGATCCTCATCAGATCTTCACCAATTTTTTTATGAGACCAACATTGAAGTTATTTCTTTCAAATAAAAAAGAACCCTCGAAATCGGACCTTATAAGAAGAAGATATTCATTAGCTCCTTTTTTGTTTTTTTTGGGGGAAGTAAATCAAAAATTCTAAATAATTCTAGAAACTCATCAAACCTGTATTCTAAGTTTCATCTAGATCGATTGAGTAATGCGACCTATTGAGAAGAACAGAGATCCGAACAGACATACGAAGACATTTATATCCAAGCTGAAACGATGCTTCGCTCGCACTTTGCGCTCGCTCGGTCAATTGTACTTCACAAAATAAATTTACTACACATGAAATACTTTTAGAAACTAAATAAGGGGAATTTAAGGAACCCAATTGAGAGATAATTGAATACCTTCGACTGCCGACGGAATAGTGGCGTTTCACTCCCACCATTTTTTCATGCCATCTCACCACCAGCTGCTAGGTTCCGCCTCTTAGCGTGATATTCCTTGCAATATATATATCAAATTTCATTTAAATCCGTACTCTACTCTCAACAAATGCCTAATGTTTCTTCGTACAAACTTTGCCATCCCCGTTCACCGCTTTAAAAATGAATTTTCAAATATTATTAAACAAGTGTTTTTATAATCGACTTCACAAAGAGACACCGTATATGTTTTTTTAATGTATGTACACCGTTTTACCCGTTAATTGCATACCGACAATAAAAATTATTCCTTTGTTTGAAAGGGTTATACTTTCCAAGTGATTTCATATAAATTTTATCAAAATTGGTTCAGTAGTTGTTCGACACATTTTTTTTTTTTAGTATATCCATTTGATTTTGTGTTTATATTGCCTCTTTAAGATTTCTAAACCGATTTGGATTTTTGATTTGGTTGTTGTTATATTCAAAAGGGTAGACTTTCAGTGTAGTCCCATATAAACTTCATCAAAATTGGTTCAGTTCTTTTAATTAGAAAATCTATTTGTTTTATAGTTTATGTTCTCTTATATATAAGGATTTATGAACCGAATTAGATGATGGTTTTAACTTGAGAAACAAGACCTCCAGTATAGTAATGTTTAAACTGAATCAAAATTAGATCAGTATTTTTAGTTATTAGTTAATCCAATTGTAGTCTACTAGGCAAGCGTGCTACACCTTCGACCACATCATCGCTTTCCATCAGGTGAGATCGAGGTCAAACGATTGCCTAGTCCGTAATAAAAAAGAGAAAAAAAAGAAAGAAGTATTTTTTTGTACCATAGTTTTTTGTGCAGCACTTGTTTAAGACTATATCTACAAAATTTCATTATCATAATTTAATAATATAAAGCGGTTGGTGCTTTGTCGAGGCGCATGGCCATTTGTTTGTCGTGAAACGTCTACGCCACGTACAAATCGTGAGTTATACTGAATTAAAGATCACAAAAACATATGTTTTTCTGATTATCCTCTATGTGTCCTGCTCCCTTAAACTCCGTATTTGACAAAAAATATACATCATAGAGCTGGTAGTACTACACCTCTTGGATACTCAGAGAATATATGCTCCAAATTTCAAATCTCTAGATCCACCGGTTTAGACTCTGCGTTGTCTGTCAGTCAGTAAGTCAGTCATCAGGTACATCACGGTTCTGTTTTATAGGTTTACAGGTGATTCGCTCTGGCTTTACACGGTAAGCGCTCACACTGCGTCATTTTCACACTTTTAGCATTTATATGTCGTAATTTTTAAAAAAAACAGCAATGAGAGTAATTCAAAATCATTTGCAGTAGTGATTTTGAACGAAAGACTATTGCCTGCTCACGTACTTGACAGACTTGTTATTATTTATTTTCCACGGCAACGTGTCATTACGTTCATTATACAGCAATTAATCATCATTTTTGCATAGTATTGATACCTTAAGTTACATTATTGCAATTTTCGTAGGGATCTCTAATTTTTTGAATAATGAAATATTCCCACGTTACTCGCTGGTAATGAAGCTTTTTATATATAAAAGAATTTTTAAAATCAGTTATAGTTATAGGATATTTAGAGTTTATCCATTAAATCAACAAACAAACATACAAGCAATCAAATCTTTTCTCTTTAAAACATATGTGTAGAAGTTGATTAGTGTAGAAAAATATGTAGCTTATTATTGTTTATCTTTAAATAAGTTAACATCCTATTGCCGTCACTCCAACTGATGCTGGTTGCAGTTGACATCAATAAGTGCCGTTCGTCTGCAAGGTTCTGTAGGTTTTCTAAGCATAATATTTAAAATTATCCATTTATTTGTGCTATTTGAAAATTGTGATTTAATGTACTGGAATAAGTTATTTTTTTGAATGACAAATGACGGTATTTTATTTGAGAAAGTGGATGCGAATATTTTCCAAACTTTGATTTCACCTAATTTGGTATGAAATTATTGATAATAAACTGTATAACCGTAGTATAAGATTTATTTTTCCATGTGTTGTTTGTATGTCTAGATGACGTTGAGCCAATTATATCAATTAAGACCTCCCATAAGGTTTTATTTGGTATGATTGGCTCAAAACTATAATAAAGGCGGAGCGTCACGGCCAGTAAGCGTAATTCAAAATATTTGAAGGCGGAGCTTGATGACATAAAATGGGCGTTTACTTATGTCAAAGTATTGACGTAGGTAAGTTTTCCACATTTTCCATTGCTCGATTTATTAAATGTCTTTCACAAGCTACTTATATTAATAGCGCAATGGAACAGTAGATTATAAAACATCGGTGTCAATTTGAATTATGTAACCTAAACATTACTCCCCTCGTGCTAATAATTTCTTGAGCGGATTTAAGAAAAGAATCGATGTACATCTGACAATCGGCTAACTGCAACCTAGTTTTTGGAAATTTGGTGCTATTAAGAAATATGCTTTGATAATATACTAATAAGATCTATTTTCTATGAGAAATATCAGTAACTGCGGCTAAGAAAATTGATCTAAAATTTCACAATATGGATTTTACTTTTTGTAGTGTTAAACAATTGAGAATAAACTGTATTACCCTAATATAGGATTTATTTTTCTTTGTGATTTTTAAACGTCAAACCTAGGAAGGAACTTAGCAAATACGTGAAGTTTCAAGGCTTGCTTTTTATAATGACTTACATAAAATAGGTCTAGATATCGCGTGATGTATATGATACATGTTGTTGAAACTTACGCTATTTTCAATAAACTAACGTAAACATTGCGCTCCTCGTGCTGATAATTTTATGAACGGATTAAACAAAAAGAACAATGCATGCCGAAGAAATTGCTAAAATCGACCTAAAAATTACTGCGTTTGTGCTATTTCTAAAATATGCTTTGCTAATATACTAATAAGATCTATTTTCTAATGGGAAATATCAGTAAGTGCGGCTTAGAAAATCGATCTAAAATTTTGCGATTTGGTTTTTACTTTTTATGGTATTAAACCATTGATAATATACTGTATTACCATAGTATAGGATTTATTTATCTTTGTGATTTTTCTTAACAAACTAAGGTCGGTTTTCCGCAAATGTTTCCGTTTTTATTGCTTCATTTCTATAATGAATCACATAAAATAGTTCTAGATGTCGCGTGATGTATATGATACTTTTTTTTTTAAACTGACGCTATTTTCAATTAACTAACATAAACATTACGGGCCTCGTGCTTTTAATTTATTGAACGAATAACACAAATAAATCAATGTATATCAAAGAAATTGCTAACTTCTGTCCTGAATAATAATGTATTTGTGCTATTAAAATAATTGACAATGAACTGTATTACCACGAGATAAAATTTATTTTTCTATTTATCAAAAATATGTAAAAAGTTAGTGCAAAATAAGCCAAATAAGTCAGATGGAATATTATACCGCATTAAAATTTATTTTCAATCCGCATACCTAGCGATTGCTAAGAGGTATTTACATGAGTTTTTTAAATTAAAAATGTGTTCTTGCATCTGCTTTTCACCTATTAATTAGGTTTAGATGTAGCACATCACTAGCGAATGTCAAGGAGTAAGCGAGCTGATTTTTCTTAGGTGTGAGGAGGCCTTTAGATACCTCAGGGTTTGACATAAAAACTGGGGTACTTAATATCTCAATCCGATGAGTAGAAGCCGAGCAATTGATAAAAAAAAATTTGACGGCTGAACGAATTTTGGTCAAGTATTGGTACCTATATTGATATTATAGGTCCTGGAATAGCACATAGAGTATTTTTAACCTAGAAATTGACCGACGCGTGTGCAGCCGCGGGCATCAGCTAAATAATTATAAAAACTAGATGTAACCTTTCATGCCCCGTCGACATTTCAACGTACAACTTCAAACTTATCCAATCCTCAATACAAAGCCTTAAAAAATATTTCAGATGACAAAACGTATTAAGAAGTTACGAGTCACTTTTAAGAATCCGGTGGAGGCAATTTTTTCTTACAAACGCAAAAACAAAATCATTTAATACTTAGTAAATGTTTTTTTTTTCATATTTCTTTCCAAACTGAAACGAAGTTTAAGAACTTTCGATCACGTAATATTTTAAATCTAAAATAATTTGTAGTTGGAGCACATTTCCACAGTGTTATGATATTATTCGGATTTGGATAATGTTTATCTAAGTTCCCAACCGTATATTGTTTTCAAAATACTTACCTGAACCGAAATATAAACAAATAAATACATTTTCCTGATTTTGAGGCAAAATATAAAATTCGCTTATATTTCGTTTCAGGTAGGAAAGTATTTTGAAAACAAAATACGGTTGGGAACCTAGATGAACACCATCCGAATCCGAATAATATCTTAGCACTGTGGAAATATGCTCCAATTACAAATAATTTTGGTAATACGTTTGTATGGAAAATTCTGCCTCCGCCGACCCCATAAGAGTTACTTTTAAAAGTGACAGGTTTCCAAGACAAGTGAAAGTCAAAAACGAGTCAGACCGAAAACAAACACAGGATAAACAAACATCCTAAAGTCGACTGAAAGTCGTAGCACGTGACTCGAAGTTTTATTGGGGACTCGTTACGTTACATGACGTAAATGTTGACGTAGAATGACGTAAACGTATGTGTAGGGACTAGGGATAAAGAACCTATCTGGAAGTGGACAAGTCAACTTTGACGTCTGTTATTCGGCAACCGTAAACCCAATGTTTCGTAGTCACTGAAGAGTTTCTATCCTTATAATTATGATGCAGCGACGGCCCTTTTGAAATCCATTTTAGTAACTCTTGCGAGCATTACCAATAAGCATTAAAGATTAATTAAAAAAGAATTTGAAAGAGTTATTGTTGTTAAAGTTTGAAATCCATTTCAGTCTGACTTTCGATCAATGGTGAAGGGAAATATCAAATGGAAGTTGAGTGTCCAAGAATCACAAAGGAGTGTGCTTATAACATGCAGTCTGCCAGCGTGAGCAGTGATGGAAAATATCTGTGTTGTTCAAGGACTTACAATATCTATGTACCAATTTGCACCTAAATTCAGCCGTTACGGAATAGAGTAAATTTATATCGAATGAGGTAGTACCAACCTGTTCTGCTACCAATGAACGTGCCGTCTGATACACGGAGAGATTGCAAATCTGAACTGTCAACTTACCAGTGACCCACGGAGCCGATACGTGGATACCAGTCAAACTAGTCCATAGCGAGCTATGGAGAGAGCTAAGCTTGGAGTTTCTTTGAATTACAAGATTCGGAATGAAGTGATCCGACAGAGAACCTAGATAACCGACATAGCTCTAAGGATAAACAAACTAGAGTGACAGCGGGCTGGTCACATTTCCTGAAGAACCGTTGGGTTAGACAAGTTCTCGAGTGGAGACCACGTTTAAACAAACGTAGTGTAGGACGCCCTGTGGCTAGGTGAAGTGACGACCTGCGAAAAGCGGCTTGAAGAAAATTGATGAGAAGAGCTGAATATTGGGCTCAATGGCGTGAATTAGGAGAGGTCTATGTCTAGCAGTTGACAAATATAGGCTGGTCATGGTGATGATGACATAACTTATTAAAAGTAATTGGCGTGGGGAAGGGGACCGAACCCGGTATCAATGTATTGCAAAGCGCACATATTACTGCACCAAAGTCGGTCAAAAGATGCTGTCGTAATGAAGATTATTTAAAAAACTAAAACTCTCTATCTATCAAATTAATATAAAGATGATGAATTAATTCCTCAAATTGAATTTCCTTCATTTTCAGCACCAACCTTGAACCTGTTACATCTCAAAAGGAAATTAATCTTTCAACGGCAACAGTATATCTATAAGTCTTCTTTTCAGTCTGTTACATCCCCCAATCGAATCAGATTAAGGCCAGTCTTAACAGGTAGCCGCGGTTGCTCGGCGACCTAAATATTCAGTAGAGTGTAAATAAATCGAAAACAGGCTGGCGATAGAGGAAAAACAGGATACACTTGATGTAGGTACCTATAAATTATTTCTCTAAGACGCGTATGGATTAGTAAATTTGTGACTTAGAAATTATATTTATTTATAAAGTCATGACGAAAATTTTTAAGAAATGATCTTGTAAGTATAAATTCACGCATACAAAATCCATAAAACTTCTCCGTCTAGTGCATCAGTCGATTCAATACCCGTAGCATTCGTCGCAGTGTCTATTTCAGCTCGCAGAAGAATGACATCAAAATAGCCCGAAGGGGGTGCCCGGCCGGCTAAGCATTTTAAAACCGATATCTTTTTAAGAAGGGCATCATCATTTCTTTACATTATCGTCAAGAATAAGTGTTTTTCGTATGATTAGAGTACCAATCAATCGTTCGAAACTAAGCCACTAACTTCGTAATCTGGGATCAAAGTACAACCTCCTGCGACCTTATCAAAAACAAAACGCTACTGGGATGGAGTTAATAAAAACAATTTTGCATAATTAATTACAATTTGATTGGTATTCATTTTCAGTTTCATTATGTTATCTGAGATTTAATGAAGACATACTCATTAACTATCAATATCAAAACAACTCATTAACTCGAATTGTCACCATAAAAATTGACATCATTGTTAAATAATATCATGTTTGTCAACCGAATATTCGGCCGAATGCCGAACTTATAAAACCATGTCGTATATGCCGAATACGAATAATTAACGAATATTCGGCGCATCTCTAATTGTGAAAACTATTGTCAAAAATAAGGTTTTTTCCAGATTATTTTCTCTACTGCAAAAACTAAACTGTGAACATGTAATTATTTTGTGCTTAAATGATAGCTTATTTTAATCAGTTCTACCTAACGACACTCCAGTTAACGTTCTCAAGATGTTAGTTTAAGAGCTGTTCTTGTTTGAGCTGTTCTTGCGCAAGTGTCACAATAAATGAAAACAGGTGATCCTCTGCACGCTGATAAAACACCTACTTTAAGCAATAAATATATATTGTACTAGCTGCACCCCGCGACTTCACCCGCGTGGACAATGCATAAAAAACTTCTCGATATTTCCAATATGTTTATCTTAAACCTTTGTAGTTGTTTGGGCCGAAAAAAACGCAGTTATTGGGGGTTCCATAATAAGGTAAGAATCTGGCTCAATACTCGCTTCAAAACTTCGCGCGCTGTCAAGCGCCGGCGAATGGGAGCACACATCATTGTTCTTGTGAGAACCCCGCTGGAGTGGGAAGGAAAAACGTGAGAGAGAGGCGTTCGCTTTTTTTTTTTCTTGAACACCGCGATACACGCCAGTGTTTGTTTTTGGTTGTTATTTTCCCTCGAATTAAGTTTATTTTATAGAAAACAATAACATTTTTTAAGTGCTGTTAAAGTGTGTGCATGTGGAGGAAGCAACTGGACTAGCTTTGAGAAGCGAGAAGGCGAGGGAGCCCTGGCCGGGCCCGACCGCTCAGCCGCGCCATTTATAGGATACATAAATCATCATAAACCTGAAGAACGAGGTGAGCCTTTGATTTGCCTTTTTGGGGAGCTCCTAAGTAGCTGCGTCACTGTGTCTCAACAGCCCCAGGTGTCCAACTCCTAGTACCTAATTCAGTTAGCACCATTCTGGTGTCGGCCCTACGGCCATCACATTTTGGTCACTTCGTAGCCGGATCTCAATAATACATAACTTAATCTTTAATAATAAATACAGTCCACGTCAAATCATTTTATGCAAGTTACCAAGTATTTATCTATTTTAACATAATCTAATTAGTACCTATCGAATGTATTGTTCAACTTAGTTCATATTATTATTTCCAATCCAACCGTTTGGTAGGTATTGGAACAAACGTGAGAACTAAATCATTTCGTAGGCAATTGGATACTTTATTGGGGACTTGGTTCGGGGGTAAGTTGTATTGGACTACGTATTTCTAATCCAATCATTTCTATTTCTAATTTTCATTTCAACTCAAATAATACTATTCACAGTAGATATTTTGTTTAAACTAATCGTAGACAAAAGTATGTACATTGTTCCTGATAATAACTTGTAAGTAACCTACAAATAACTTATTTACTATTGCAATACATACAATTAGAAAGAAGTTTTAATATTTATAAAAAATAAAGATATGGTAGGTCTGTAGGTAGGTAGGTGCAGCGTTACAGAATCTGTCCACCTATGAGTTCGTTCGTTGTGTTTTTTTGGATGCCGGTTGTGACGTGTTTTGTTTGGTTCAACTCCCGTGCCCTCTGCCGGAGTTTTGCTTGAAAGTTGTATCAAAAGTTTAGTTCATTCATCACTCAAGTGGAGCAATCATCCGTACATTTGTAATCGGACATTGCGTTTAAGTATTCTGTGATTTCGTTGTTTTAGCTGTCAAACTTCAAACAAAGAATAATTCTATTTAACAGTAAACATGACAGCAGAACTAAGGAAGTTAACTATGAGAATTAAATACTGTGAGTCGGTTGTCAAATCGTACTTCGCACAAGTTCAAGGCATGTATGACTTATCCTTAAATATTAATACGGAATCGGAAGAATCGAACTTTTTAGTATCGACTTACAACTTAACAACACTTCGTTCGGAATTTATGGAAAGATTAGAAGAATGGAATATGGCACAGATGGAAGAGAACTCAAACTATGAGCCTAGTTTTAAGAGGTGGGAAGCTTTTGAAACTTTATTTAATCATGTGCAAAGTAAAGTCAGTGCAATTAAAAATAAAGCTTTATGTATGGTTAATCAAGAAAAATTAAAATCTCCTCAAATCAAACTTCCGCCTGTACAACTGCCAAAATTTGACAGTGATCCAAAGGCATGGCCTATGTTTATAGAGAGTTATAATAATACAATACACAACAATATACAGTTAACCAATGCAGAGAAAGTGTACTATTTATGCGGTCAGTTGTCAGGTAAGGCATTAGAATCCATTGCGGGGTTAATACCTACAGGTGATAACTATGACTTGATTTATACTACTCTAATGGATAAATATCAGGATGTGCGTACCTTAGCCACAGCCTACCTGGATGAGATATTTAACTTGAAGAAAATGCAGGCTTCTTCTGCAGACGGCTTGAATACTTTTATTGATAAATTTTCAGTAGCGGTTTCAGCTTTTGAAAAATTGGATATTGCAAGTAAATTAGATTTTATTTATTTATACTTCGCGTTGAAGAAAGTGGATAGTGAAACTGCACTTTTATTTGAAAATTCAGTGCGTAGTGAGCTAGTTCCGTCATATAGCAGTTTTGTAAAGTTTATTAAAGAACAAGCAAAGATTTTGGAACGGACGGGATCAGGGTCCAGTGCGAGTGAGAAAAGTGCGTTTAGGTCGTATAATGCTCGAGTGCCAATGACTTCTAAATCAGTGCCCGTTCCAGGTAGGAATACTAAATCGTTTGTGACTGCAGCTGATAGTGCAGTGTGCCCTTTATGCAATGCTGCCAGTCACGACTATTTGTCAAAGTGCACACAATTTCTGAGACTTTCCTCAAGGGAACGATACGGTCTAGCCAAGAAGCACAATGCTTGCGTGAATTGTTTGAGTCTGCGACATCGTTCATCTGCGTGCAATTCAAAGAATAGTTGTAGTGCATGTCAATCAAAAACACATCATACTTTATTACATTTTCCAAATGAGCGGTCGAGTACATCATTACCAATGTCAAGTGATGGTCATTTGGATATTGTTGAGTCTGAGCTGTTAAAGGACGTGTTATTAGAGGATGATGTGTCCCAGTCAGGGGTTGCATTGTGTTTGCTGCATAGTGATAAGACGCACAACTCTGCATATGGCGCACATTCTTCTACTGTGTTACTTGCCACGGCCAAGGTGCAAGTAATGGACCGGCAAGGTAAGTCACATATGGTACGCTGTCTAATCGATAGTGGTTCTCAGAATCACTTCATCACATCAAATTGCTGTAAGCGATTGTCTTTGACATTGCAACAGCCAGACTTTCCTATTTCTGTGCAAGGATTTGGAGGTGGTGTCAATCATGTACAGGGTATAACAAATCTAGAGTTTACTTCAAGATTTGACAAAGGTGAAGTTTTTCACGTTCAACCGTTGGTGGTAGATAGTATCGTCAATGAGTTGCCAACTTCTAGAGTCGACATGTCAGTGTTGTCGTATCTGTCTAGCGTCCCGCTGGCAGACGATACCTTTCAGGTTCCAGGTGAGGTAGATTTACTGATTGGGGCACAACTGTTTGCTCGGCTGTTGTTACCTGGCACAGTTCGTGGACCACCTAGTATGCCAGATGCTATACAGACCTGTCTTGGATTTGTCATCATGGGAAATGTTCCAGCTTTCACGAAAGATAGATCAGCTATGACTGCAACGTACTGTGCCTTTGTGGACCCAAACATTCAAGAAACAGTTTCAAAGTTTTGGCAGCTTGAGGAGGTCCCTTCGTCTACTTCTGCTTGTCATAGTCAGGAGGAACAAGAGTGTGAAGACATTTATAAAACCACTACAACCCGAGATTCCTCGGGTAGGTATTCCGTTGCGCTGCCTTTTAAGGCTGATCCAACAGAGTTAGGCAACTCATTGAAGACTGCACAGAAACGTTTCTTTGCTTTAGAACGTAGACTACAGGCATCTCCACCATTGCGAAAGGCTTATGATGATGTAATTAAAGAATATTTAGATGTTGGATATTTGGTTCCGGTAATGAATAGCGAGGATCCTGGTCAGGATGAAGGCTACGTAATCCCACACAATTATGTCCTCAGGGAAAGCAAGGTGACTTCAAAGCTTAGAATAGTGCTAGATGCAAGTGCATGTACAGATAGGCAGCATTCGTTGAATGAAATGCTTCATCCCGGCCCTAACCTGCAGGGTGACATTTTTACCATATTGTTGAACTTTCGTCTGTTTGCAGTGGCATTTTGTGCTGATGTTAAACAAATGTACATGCAAATAAAGGTGCATCCACAATTTCACAAGTACTTGAGAGTATTATACCGTTTCGATCCCAACGATCACTTACAAATGTTTCAATTTAACCGGGTCTGCTTTGGTCTATCAGCTAGTCCATTTTTAGCATTGAGGACAATTGAACAACTTTGCAATCAGGAACAAAATAATTTTCCACTTGCGGCACAGGTAGTTCAGATCGGACTGTACATGGATGATGTTGTCTATAGTGAAGAATCGGTGGTTGGGGCCACCGAGACAGTGCTTCAACTGATAGGACTGTTTAAAGCTGGAGGTTTTGACTTAATGAAGTGGTCGAGTAACTCACCAGACTTACTCGCCCAGATACCAGAAACACATCTACATCCACATGTACTCAGCTTTGATGATGATGGATTAAAAATATTAGGAGTCAAATGGGAACCACAGTCAGATGAATTCTCCTTTGACGTTGCCTCATGTCCTGAAGACTGTACGAAGCGGAATGTACTGTCCGTAGTGGCTAGATTGTGGGATATTTTAGGGTTCGTAGCGCCGGTGATTTTGTATGCGAAGCTGCTTATTCGGGACCTGTGGGAGATGAAACTAGATTGGGATGAAGCACCTCCTCGCTATGTAGTTGAAAAATGGACTCGCTTTAAAGCGGAATTGCCATTATTGTCGCGTTTGGTCATATCTCGACATATAGGTGTAGGCGGAGATAGTATTGTCACTCTTGTATCGTTTTCCGATTCAAGCGAGCAGGCGTATGGTTCAGCCGTTTACAGTCATTGTCAAACGCCCAATGGGGTTAAGGTTAATTTGTTATGTGCAAAGTCACGTGTCGCCCCCCTTAAGACTATTTCCTTGGCCCGTCTCGAATTGTGTGCAGCTTTGCTAATGTCCAAGTTGGTAAGAGTGGTCTTGGATAACTATGCCAGTCGCTGTAAAATCGACCGTATTTTAGCGTTTACAGATTCCACAGTGACATTACACTGGGTTCATTCTAGCCCTCATAAATGGAAAACTTTTGTGGCAAATAGAGTGGCAAAAATACATGAAAATTTGTCTGCCTCTCATTTCTATCATATTTCTGGAAAGATAAATCCAAGCGACTGTCTATCAAGAGGTCTGAGCCCAGCTCAACTTATCGAGCATTCGTTGTGGTTTGTGGGTCCACCTTGGCTGAAGATGGAATCGTCCCTATGGCCTATTCAACCTTTCCGGGTTGATACAGATGCTCCTGTACCTGAAGCAAAAACTGTAGCGCTAGTAGTAGTCGATGCAGAGAAGCCGATACTATATAAGTTGTCACAACGAGTATCGTCATGGTCCAAATTACTGCGAATTACTGTATATGTCCTGAGATTTGCTAAAAAAATTAATATCGCGTGGCATCCCTCAGGCGCAAGACCTGGCACAAGCGGAATTGACAATCATTCGTTCACTGCAAACTGTACATTTCACTGAAGCAATGAGTGCTGTCCATACTGGCAGGTCTTGTTCCAAGGCTATTCAGAAATTACGACCATTTATTGTCGATGGAGTCTTGCGTGTAGGTGGCAGGCTAGGAAACTATGCATCCCTTACCTTTGATCATAAGCATCCGATGCTGTTGCCACAGAAAGATCATGTTGTCAATGCAATTATTGATCATGTTCATCGCGAGAACTGCCATGCGGGTCCCCATTTGCTTTTGTCCTTAATACGTCAACGGTTCTGGATTCTTGCTGGAAGGAACATTGTTCGGTCCCGTGTTCATTTATGTACACCGTGTTTCCGGATAAGGCCTAAAGCTTGCATCCCTCCTGTCATGGCAGACTTGCCGGAGTGTAGGTTACAGATTACAAAACCTTTTTCCCATACTGGGATAGATTACTGCGGGCCCATAAATATTACGCTGACCCGCAAGCGAGGTGTACACAGCCAAAAGGCTTACATCTGCGTATTCATTTGTCTTACGACTAGGGCTGTACATGTAGAGTTAGTTCCGGATTTAAGTACAGAAGCATTTCTTAATGCGTTGAAAAGGTTTTTAGGAAGACGTGGAAATGTGGATCGGTTGTTTTCGGATAACGCCACTAATTTTATTGGCGCTCGGTCTTATCTAGGTGAACTTCATGCCTTTTTGCAGTCGGAAGAACACATGAAGCGGTGGTATAGTGAGTTATCGAATAAACGCATTCAGTGGCAAATGACACCGCCTAATGCACCTCATTTTGGAGGCGGATGGGAAGCCACAGTAAAATCGTTTAAAACGCATCTATTTCGTGTAATCGGGGCTCAAATACTTACCTATGAAGAGCTTCTTACGGTGTTAATTCAGATAGAAGCTGTACTAAATTCGAGGCCGTTAGGGCAGGCAATAAGTCCAGATCCTTCAGAACCAGTAGCCTTGGCCCCATCGCATTTCCTTCATACCGTACCATTGGGTGCTCTTCCATCAGCTCCAGTCACGGATAATGTTGAAAAAATTCG
Source organism: Alsophila aescularia (assembly GCA_946251855.1). Classification (NCBI taxonomy): domain Eukaryota; kingdom Metazoa; phylum Arthropoda; class Insecta; order Lepidoptera; family Geometridae; genus Alsophila; species Alsophila aescularia. The sequence continues at coordinate 16,905,679 of OX276380.1, read as the reverse complement.
TTCGCGATTCTTATTGGTTGATAAGCTTGTGCAATCTTACTGGAGTAGGTGGAGTACTGAATACCTAAACACTCTTCAAACTCGAGAAAAATGGCTGATAGACTCGAACCCAATAAAAAAGGGTACCGTGGTGTTGATCATGCAAAATAACACCTCCCCATTACATTGGCCATTGGGCATTATTCAGGAAACATATCCCGGTTCGGATCGTCGTACGCGCGTTGTTCTGGTTAAAACAAAGGGAGGTATGCTGAAGCGTGCAGTGGCTCGTCTTTGCCCACTGCCCTCCCAATCGATAGGTTAGACTGTTGGATTGAATAATAATAGTAGCTTATAATGTAATATTAATTTATTTTGTATTTCCTACTAGTTATCTTATTTATTCATGTTATGCTGATACAATACTTGGTACTTAGAACTTCCTCCCCTTTCCTTAGGTGATGTTTGGGCCGAAAAAAACGCAGTTATTGGGGGTTCCATAATAAGGTAAGAATCTGGCTCAATACTCGCTTCAAAACTTCGCGCGCTGTCAAGCGCCGGCGAATGGGAGCACACATCATTGTTCTTGTGAGAACCCCGCTGGAGTGGGAAGGAAAAACGTGAGAGAGAGGCGTTCGCTTTTTTTTTTTTGTTGAACACCGCGATACACGCCAGTGTTTGTTTTTGGTTGTTATTTTCCCTCGAATTAAGTTTATTTTAAAGAAAACAATAACATTTTTTAAGTGCTGTTAAAGTGTGTGCATGTGGAGGAAGCAACTGGACTAGTTTTGAGAAGCGAGAAGGCGAGGGAGCCCTGGCCGGGCCCAAACGCTCAGCCGCGCCATTTATAGGATACATAAATCATCATAAACCTGAAGAACGAGGTGAGCCTTTGATTTGCCTTTTTGGGGAGCTCCTAAGTAGCTGCGTCACTGTGTCTCAACAGCCCCAGGTGTCCAACTCCTAGTACCTAATTCAGTTAGCACCATTCTGGTGTCGGCCCTACGGCCATCACAGTAGTAACGCGAACAAAACAAAAAAAAAACATTCGAGCCATTTTCGAGTTTTTGCAAGATTAATGCACGGCAATTGATTTTTATACAGATAGATAGAAGATAAAAATAAAACACATATTTGATAACATTACGTTTATTTGCGTTTGTTTTCATTGTTCGTCACACCTAGCCTTGTGTCTATTGAAACATTTTTTTTAAACAATCCTAAACAAGTGTGTACGTGTATCGAAAAATATAACCGTATTGGCCCTAAATAACATATGTTTAAACCCACAATTGTTTATCGCAAACCCGATTATCCCCTATCAAAAACAGCCCCAGAAATACTCCAAAATATCTCCTAAAAAGTATCGGTTACTTCGGTAACTACGTTTCGGTCGGGAAATAAAATTATAGAGTATCTTTTCGTCCAAGGAAAGCGTAACATAGTCTCGCCGTGTTCCGCATACTAAATGTGAGAACCGCCTTCGGAGAGCGTCGGGTATCGATTTCTAGAGAATTGTACCGCAAACACATCTGTTTTGACAAAATTTCGGGGAAGTGGTTTGTTGGCAGGTAAATACGAGACTATTGATGTTATTCGATTATTTGTTTGTTTGTTTGCCTTATGAAGTATTGCTGGCCTCTAGTGTCAGAGTTTTTTAGGCCGCCCGAATAACACCCGGGACTGACAGTTTAACGTGCCCTCAGAAGCATGGAGCGATAGAAAATCGCACATAACATAGAAAAGTAATTGGTGTGGAACCTAGGATAGAACCGACCCCGGTATCATTGGATTCTAAGTTGCACTATTGAACCATTTAGGTTATCATCGTTACCATTCGATTATTAAAGTTTTCAATTGGAAGTTCTTAAAATAGAAACAAATTGTAACTTATTCACGTGGAAATTTATATTATTTTGGAGTTCCGATGATAGTCGAGAAGAGTATTGGTAAAATACCGAGTATGCTCAACCCATCATTAGACAATTTTATCTAGCACTAGCTGTACCCGCTGCTTCGCACGCGTGGTCATTTCTTTATATTAAAAGTACCATAATGTGCTATTCCAGGACTTAAAATACCAATATACCAACATTTGATCAACATTTCTTCAGACGTCAAAAATATTTTTATCAATTTCTCGTACACATTGAACACATTTACATTGAAAACCGCATAGCAATCGGTCCAGTAGCTTTTACGTGAAGCACAAAAATACAGACAAACACACAGAAAAACACGAATTAAAACAAAAAAATGTTCTGTAGCTTATTTTAGGAGCATTTTATTAATTTGATAAATAAATAAAATAAATAAATATATTCGGGACATTTCCACACCAATTATCTAGCCCCAAACTAGGATACCCTGTGCTATGGGCACTAGATAACGGATAAACATACATAGATAAGAATATTGCATCCATGACTCGGAAACAAACATTTCTGCTCATCACACAAATGATTGCACCTTGCAGGATTCAAACCCGCGACCGTTCGATTTCGTACCTAGGAGCTCTATCTCTATCTATCTCTTAGTACAGCCTTTTTCGTACCTATTGCTTTATTAAAAGTATAGATAGATGACTGTGCCAAGTTGCATCAAAATCCGTCCAGTAGTTATAGCGTGATACGTGTTCTTTCAAATAACTTTCAAACCCTATCCTGCGGGACCACTTTGATTTTTTTTTATCCTGAAAAATCAAAGTGGTCCCGCAGGATAGGGGTTGAAAGTTATTTGAAAGAACACGTATCACGCTGTAACTACTGGACGGATTTTGATGCAACTTGGCACAGTCATCTATCTATACTTGCCACATTTAGTAGCATTTCTGTTTTCAAGCATGCTGTGTACATAATATAGTATTGGAATATTTTGTTCATGCTGCTTGTTGATTATCATTGCTCAATTTGAAACAGTATTTTGGATCGAAGGGCCATGATATCGTACTAAATGACTATATTGCAATTAATCAGATCTTTTTAACTCCAAGACGATGACATTAGTAATAACTCCCATGTTTATAGCAAGCTAAATTTTACTGATAACTTTCTTCAGTAATAATTTGGATCACGAACGGGACTCGAAACCGCCTTCTCCGTGCCTCAGGGTGCAAATGCCTTTGCCAATTCAGCCACCGTGACTACTATCCGGTATCCAAATTATTCTTTCAGCTTTATATACCGACCGCGGTTTTTTTTTTAATCTTCAAGCGGTAATCCTAAAATTAAAATTAAAATTACGTTACTGTCGTAATGACGTCACACGTTTTTTGCAAGGAATTTCTTGTATCATCGTGAATAGGATCCTAAATTCGGAACCCTTGCTGCGCTACTAATAAACTCGGTATAAACTGGTATAAAGATGGAATAGTACCAATCAATACTAATAGATACGGAATAAGCCAAATGCCGAATAACCTCGACATAAATAATCTATCAAACTCTATACCAACCCCGACCATAGTATAAGTTTGGTATAGCCACAGAATAAGTAATAGTAAGTACTGACTTACACCACAAACTCACCTCCAAAAACTTAAAACTAAAATAAGTACCTATAATATTAAAGCAAAGAACAAACAAAGTAACACAATCAACTAATAAACGATCTAATTATCAAATAAAATATCACGAACTTGGTAATCGTAGGGTTTGCAATGATTTGTTTGTATGTTGAGTTTTGTTGTGAATCTTCAACTCACGAAAACTCACGATGACAATATGACAGTTCCACATTTTCGACACATAGCATTTTTTTTTAAACGGGTTTGTCTATGAAATGCAACGTTTCTGCTCTTGATTCGGGTATAACTATGGAATAATAATTACAAAGTCATACCAAGTTTATTAGTAAAAATATTCCATCACTATATCGACCTTATTCTTGGAATACGTATACCAGGAATAACGACGAAATAAGATGAGAATAAGGTTTTTTTTATTAGTAACACGTTAGTCTATGTGTGTCCGTCATGTATTCAGCCAGTTTTTTTAAATCAGGTTTTGCTTTATTTCTACTTTTGACGTGAATTCGATGAACGTCTTCTTCGTCATCCCGCAAGCATTCCAAAAAAGTAGCTTTTTCAATAACGTGTACTTTTGAGAGCTTTGATCTCCTAAAGTTTAAAAGTTACAAAAGTGATAATTATATGGTTTGAAGATCCATCTGACGATAACACAAAGACATACCTATGTTTGATATCCCCTCTAGCCCTCGCGGTGACGTCATAGACCGCGGAAGTGAGCGCTAAATATGAGGTGTACTCATATTTAGGACTCTTAGGATAACTCAAGATAGCATCAAAACTATTTGTTAGATATGAAAAAAATAAACTGTATTTGATGGAATAAAATATATTCAGTATTTTATTGCAAAAAAACTATCGATTGCTAGAGTTAATTATAACATTATCACGCCGAAATGCCTAGTCCAAATGTAAGAAAGTCCAAGATAGACAAAATTAAAATTATTAATCCCGTTTGCGATCGACCAAATCAACTTTCAGGAGCGAAAAATCAACGTATTTATTGTTAATCGAAATAAAGAAGCTCAGAAGAATGACAACAGGTCGAATCAGATGCCGAGAGGCGAACGCCATCCAAAGATCCCCTTGAAAATAAACTAGCGGTAGTAACACAACTTCTATCCAACTCATTAATTTTTCGTGAATTCAATTATTTTGTCTTCAGGTCGTCCGATAACGAACTGGGCTACAAAAAAATAGTGATAATTTAGAAAGTAGAATTTAACTATCAGTATCAGAATTAGATTTTACGATTTCAGTACGTGTAGTGGTAGTCCACTACACGTGCTGAAATGCAACACTTTAAAAGCTCCCGAATCACTACGGAACTCCAACAACAGCAAACTAAAGGCCCGTATCCACGATACAGGCTGCACTCTGAATACAAACTACGAAATAAAGTGACGCTGCGTAACGGAGACATTTTCTAACTGGAACCCTTTTAACCGAACTCTTGCCTCCGTAAATTCTTGTGACGGTAATTTGATGGTCTTTTAGAAACAATCGAAACCGAAGGTGCCGTAGATATGGGGAAAAATTGCCTTATGAAGGTTAACCGGCACGTAACCCGTCCGGTAATGGTACAGACCTTTTCCGTAAGTGATACTTTAGAATACTTAACGTGTTAATATTTTATTCGAGCGGATAAAGTGAATCTAAAAGGTTTCAAATTAAACCTTTAAGTAAGCGCTAAATCCTATATTTATTTAATTGAGCTTTCTTATAATTATTGTTATTTACACTCATATCGTAAAATCCGGATTATGAACTCAAAAATTGTGTCATAATGACACACTTTAAGCACGGCACGTCTTTAATAATAAAAAAAATGTAAACTCTGTTTTTTGAACTAAACAATGCTTTAATTTATATATATTTTCATTAAGGCAGCGTTATGGCCCCGACCAACGAGGGTTTTGGCTATTTTTTTAATAGTACAGTTTGTTGACCTGACCAGGGAAGTTTGACAAGGAAGAATATTCTCTGTGGCCATTTATTATCTATGGCCGCCATAGATAATATAGATAGATATTGCATGAGTGAAGATAAAGTAGTGTATGCAACTGCATATAATGAGGTATTAAAACACTCTAGTGATACTATTATCACACGAGTGTTTTAATACATTCAATTATATGACAGTTGCATTAACTACTAATATAAATTCGTAAACATAACTAAAGCTGTCTTGCACATTATAGTTTTTTTTTTAAATTAAGTATGAGGTCTTCTATTTAAAAGTCACTAAACTCAAATTACTGGGGCCATTTGGTGGATTACGAAAAACCGACGAAATCGTCTCATAGAGAAGAAACCAATAATTGGAACTTTAGTATGATGAATGAATAAACAAAAAAAATGAACTTATTACGACGTTCATGGTGGATTCGATTTTGAAATCAATTGTAGGCTTCAAAATAATTCGTTAGACCACATCCTAGACGTTCACATGATGTTAAAGCTTCCGTTCGTGAGCTTCGGCATAAAATATATAACGGTTATCTTACGTTAATAACGAGATCCACCTTCTGGACCCGATGGAGGTCGTTAATTCTAATGTACCTCGGTGCATTTACGATGCCTCTGAGTACTGAATTTTGGAAACGTTCAATAATCTGTATATTGCTTTGTTTGGTACAGCCCCATAGCTGGTTACCGTAAGTTCATATTGGCATGAGGACTTGCTTGCATAAAAGTAATTTATGATAAATTAGCTTTCGCCCGCGACTTCGTTCGCGCAGACTACAGTTTATCGCGAAAAAAACACATCTTATGTTCATCTAGGATATTAAAAACCAATGCATAAGTATAGAACTAAGGTAACATATACATTAATGGCACCAACGCTCTTGATGGTTTTTGACAGACTTGGTGTTATTTCGTTTCCATGGCAATTGCTCCTTACAGCGAGTAATCGTCATTTTCCATTTTTCCCGTGGCAACATACCATTTTCCTGGATAAAAAGTATCCTATTTTGGTCTCTATATTGTACAGTACCTATTTACAAAGTTCATCAAAATCGGATCAGCCTTTTTGGCGTGAAAGATCCCAAAACAAAAAACATTTCACTTCTATATGTTGGTGTGGATTGACAACTGAGAATATTTTCTCAGAAAACAATACATTTATGTTCAGCGTATGTTCAGCCAAGCTCTATTTCATCGCGTTTTTTTTAATCTACTACACAAAACGAGGAGCTTCTATGTTCGACTGCACGCTCTTTTTTGTTTATTATGTTATGTTTTTCACCAATTTCTCCACTAATTGCGGACTGGTGTTGAAAATTATTTTATTGTTTGAAAGAATTTACTAGGTTGGTCCTATATAAATTGTATCCAAATTGGATCAGTACTTTTTTTTTCTACTGAGCGGATATTGTGTCTATCAGCGTATGTAAGTATGTATGTATGTATGTATGTATGTATGTATGTATGTATGTCTGTTCCTTTGTAGCACTATATAGACCAATCGTTTGGACCAATTTTGATGATTTTTACGTCAATCGATTTATCTTAATCTTGCGAGTGCTGCTAAGACATGACCAACCATTCTCAGTCAGGTTTTATCTATGTGCGAAAATGTCCTTGTTAATTTGATTAGTTAATACATTTGAAGTCGTTTTTTGTGCAATGGTATTCTGTACAGCACTTCTTGACATGAAACTTCCAGCGATGTTTTGCATCTAATGTCATACCAAGATACTTTCGCCGTTTTTACCCGATAACGCTGAAGTGAGGGAAGGAGTTTTTGAACTTATATCTTGTTTCGTATGGTATTGATCTTATTTGATCGCTTATGAATACCGGATGATAATAATTATGGTTTTTGTTGGTAAATCCATAATTATGTGTTGACTTTGATTGTTGAAGTTTAATTCGCCATTTTTTAGTTCAATCGAAGTTTTTATTGACGGCTGTTTGAACTTTCTCGACAGCTTTTTCTTGAGTAGTCCCTACAGCCATGATAGCTGTATCATCAGCAAAGGTGGTTTGGGGTGACAAATAGTCGGCTAATAAATTAAGTGTTGCCATTTGCAGATTGTTAAAAATTGATAGCTGCCGTTAAGCCAAGTCAGAGGCCCTTGGGCGGCCTGACAGACTCTGACACCAGAGGCCCGCATAATAGCAGTCGTTAAGCCAAGTCACATACTCCAATACCAGAGGTCAGCGCAAAAGTTGTCGTAAAGCCAAGTCAAAGGCTCAAGGGCTGTCTGACATACTCTAGACTCCAGAGAACGGCACTACCTCATTCGACAATCAACATACATAAAATAAAAAAGTGTATAGAACTAATTTACGACTTATAGATAAATAAACTATGTTCTTCAAATAAAAAACCTAAGTCTGATCACTATCTGAGGACACAAATCACTCACAGAATCAATAAGACTTAAGTTAGGCTGAAACAAAAGTACCATTCAAAAAAATACAAAGCGAGAATGCTTTTAGAGTTAAGCTCGTCTGATTGAGTGGGCCGAGGGTCAAGCGAAAAGAGCAGGGTCAAGCGAAGAGCGGGGTCAACCAAAAAGAGCGAAGATAAATCCCTTGTAGCCAAACAACGCTCAAACATGGCCACTTAGGTTGGAGCATGGAAAGCCAGCCCAATGGCTAGGCGGTCAGAGTAAATAGAATGAGTTTATTTTCACTTCACTTGAAGTGGGGATTGGGTTAATAAAGCAGTTGTAGGCCAATTCTATTGGCTACTAGTTCTACTTCTGTACTTGGTTCGTACGCAGAAATCAGACAAATTCACAAAACTTGGCAATTAGAATTTTATGAATTTGTCGTTGAAGCGAAATGACTTGATATTATGAATTTTAAGTGATCAAAATAGTGCAGATCCGGATAAAACTTTCCTGTTAGACCAGTTCAAGGTCTGGTTGAAACTTTTATAGGTTCTGGTAGGTGCGCTCACCATTAGGGAAATGATCTCGTCTTGCCATGGTAAAAATAAAATGCATAGGCTTACATTATTAACCTAACATAACATAATACGTCATTCACGCTTGTAGGCTTGTATGAAAATAGATTATACCAAATTCAAATATGTAGGTGTACCAAACAAAATTAAAATTAAATTAGACACCTCTAAAATTATTGCTGTCACTATCAAACTTTATGAAAATGAATGGAACAGCAACCAGTATTATGCTGAGTTGGAACATTATTAGCGTAGAGCAGGGGTCGGCAACCGGCGGCCCGCGCATGCGGCCCGTGGACTATCTTGGTGCGGCCCGCAAGCCTGAGGTCCGTAAGAAAAAAATACCAAAGCAAAAGGCCATATAAATTCACTAGAATTTATACGGCCATGCTGCTGGGCCATGAACTCTCACTTGAAAGCTCGCTCCCACGCGGGGTGATAAAAAATGTAACTATTTCATTTCTTAAGAACTGTTTATCAAGACTACAGTTGCTCGCGGGAAAACTTTGGAAATATTCCTTGGGAATACTTCGTAATAATTGGAAAGTTTCGACCAATATTACGAATACTTCGATGGCTGGCTGACATGGCCATAGGTAGGTAGATAGGACTCTTTTACTTGGATAGAACTACCTACCTAGCTCTATCCAAGTAAAAGAGTTCCCTTGATACTTACCTAAGTACCTAATACCTACCTAGTACCTATAGCCGTATGCAGCAGGGAGGTAGGTACGTACTAGATCAGCGACGATACAAATTATTAAATCTCTTGTTCTAGCTATGTTTTAATGCAGATTCTGATCTAGGTAAGTACCTAGGTAACTGTATTAACCTCAAGTACACACATGTAGGTACAAGGTAGGTACACTGCAAGATACTATTAACACTTGACCAACTTAATTAACTTTTTACGCTGATTAACTAATTACGCTGCCTTTTATTCAATAAGTTTTAGTAGGCACCATCGTGGGCCGCGGAATGTAGACGTGACAAGTGGTGTGCTCATCGCCGCCATTGCACCAACCGATTTTGATGAAATTTGGTATATCTACACACCTACATAAATATAGGACGTACGAACTGGATCGAGCTATAGGCTACTTTTAATCCTGGTAAAAAGCATGCAAAGTCGCGGGCAGCCACTAGTTTATGTAGATTAGATAGGTACCTTGTAGGTTTGGAATTACGCACATACCTACAGAAACTCTTTGTTTTTTAAAATCTTTTGAATAATCCTGGAGTATTGGAAGTATTCATGGAATTATTCCGAAGTATTCCGAATTATTCCGGAGTTTTGCAACTCTAATCAAGACTGTGATGTTATGTATTGTTTCTACCGAAAATATAGATTGGCTGTATTCAATTCTTGGCAAATTTTTTTGCGCTTATCCGCCACACGTGGCCGTCTGCGGCGGCTCCTTTGAGACAATAGGCGGCGGCACTCTTTGATTAGACGCAGGTGTGCGGCGGCGAAAAAATTCAAAGCGACCGGCTTTAGTTAAAATCACAGCCGCGCTCAGCTCTCGCCTCATTCCGTTGTGGAAATTCGCCGGAAAATCACATCTCATCTGGTGGCCAGCTACGCGTTTCGTTTCACCTTTCTTTCCTTCGCTGATAGCTCCTCACGACGTATGAGGTAAGTACGCTCGCGAGCAATTTGTTATATTTTGTTTACTGCTTGTTTATGTGAACCTTCAGATTGATGGGTAAATATTATAAGGACGGGGATAGTACTAGACATGACATGAAGATACTTATGTCATGTTTTCATTATTTTTTCAATGGGGAGTTGAATTTGTAGGTCCAAATCGGACATATTTATTTTTAATTTTACATCGAATTTAAATTTCTTCATTATTGTTACAGAATAATTATAGAAACATGGCTTCAAGAAAAAGGAAGATAGAAGAAGAAAAAAGAGTGTTTAACGAATTATGGACAGAATTATACTTTTTTATCGAGTTTAAAGGAAAACCGTTATGCTTGATTTGTCAAAAGAGTATTGTAAAAGAATATAACCTGAAGCGACATTACGACACTGAGCACAAAGCTAAATTTGACTGTCTTGAAGGAGAAATACGAAAAAGGAAAATTTCCACTTTGAAATCGTCATTAAAAAAACAATAAAATATATTTAAGGTTGTGGCAGACAACAGCGAATCGAATGTTCGTGCCAGTTACAGAGTAACAGAGATTCTAGCTAAAAGTGGACGTCCGTTTACCGATAGTGAATTAGTAAAAGAGTGTGTCTTAGCTATCGCAGAAGAAATATACCCAGAGCAGAAAAAAATGTTTGAAAGTCTTAACTCTCTGCCAGAACTTGCACCTGACGTACCGAAGACTTGGGTGCTAATTTGTGTGAATAAGTCAGGGATAAGGCGCAGTCTTTTGACTGCTTTTCTTTAGCGATGGATGAAAGTACGGACGTGTCAGATACAGCACAGCTGCTCATATTTGTTCGCGGCATTGACGAAAACTTTACTGTTTACGAAGAGCTTGTGAAAATGTGCAGTTTGAAAGGTACAACTACGGGAGAAGATTTATTTCACCATTTGGAACAAGCTCTGGATTCATTGCAATTAAGCTGGGAAAAGTTAACAAGTGTCACTACCGATGGAGGCAAGAACATAAGCGGTCAAAACAAAGGTGTTGTTGGGAGAATCATCAGCAAAGTGAAAGATTCTGGATCTACTGTGCCATTGATTTTTCACTGTATTGTCCATCAAGAGGCATTGTGCTCCAAGGTTATATCCTGGAAAGAAATAATGGATACTGTAACATCCACTGATAATTTTATAAGAAGAAATAGGCTCACACACCGTCAGTTCCAAAAGTTTTTGGAAGATCTGGAAGCTGATCATGGTGACGTGGTTTACTACTGTGAAGTGAGGTGGCTCAGTCGACGTGCCGTTTTGGAACGGTTTTTTGATTTGAGGAAAGAAATTGGCAACTTCATGGAGATGAAAGGAAAGCCAGTGGAACAGCTTACTAACAAACAGTGGATTATCGATCTTGGTTTTTTGACTGATTTGACTATGGAACTGAATCAGCTCAACAAACGCTTACAGGGAAAAAATAAATTGATTTGCGATATGTATTCAGATGTAAAGTCATTTGAGATGAAACTGAAACTGTTTATCATGCATATTGATGAAAAAAAGGTTGACCATTTTCCTAATTGCAAGAAAGCCGTGGAAGAAATATTACAATGAGAAACGTGTTAACACAACTACAAACTGAGTTTGTAAATCGATTCACCGACTTCAAAAAGATCTCCCTTAACATGGAAATATTCCAAAACCCTTTTGCAATTGATATTAATGATTTACCAAGCAATTTGCAAATAAACATAGTAGA